>CM055064.1:6896060-6963153 GCA_029204045.2 Tillandsia leiboldiana
GCACCGTAAGGGCTGTAATTTTCCCCGCCTCGCGCGTGATCACTGCTTTATCTGCTGGCATAACCAGGCAATGAGCTACATGTCGTGTCACAATCCCCCTTCAACTGGCACCAGAAGTCTGGCTTGAGTTCCCTGTACATCTTCTGTGCCCCCCGATGCGCCGCATAAGTGGCGCGTTTTTCCTTCTGTCAAATCTCCTCCTTCAATTCCGGCGATCCGGTACACAGAAGCCCACGACCCGCAAGACGCCGTCACTTCCCACTGCAAATCTTCTTCTCCTGGTCGGTGGATCTTATCTCTCACGACCTTAAGTTCGGGTCTGTCAGTTGTCCTTCTCTCTGATTTTCTCGAAAAGCGTCGGCTTGACCACCAACGCTGCATCGAGCACAGTGCCCGCTGATACCACCTCCCAACCTACAGTCGTGCTAATTCCGCGATCAGGGTTCTCTGTGCTCAGTTATCTCGCGTTAGCCGACGCCTCCTCCTTGCCCTTCCTGCTTAAACCGCTTCCGCCACCAGGGACTTTTGCCTTCCCGGTTTGGTATTGGATTGTTCAAATCGTAGCCTTCAACAATTCAAGCCAACCGCCTCTGCCAAGCAAATTTGCTCCTTTTGGGGTGAAACAAATACTTGAGACTTTGGTGGGCGAAAAGAACGTTACAACAAGTGGACACCAAAGAGATATTTTCTTCTCCATAACTTGAGAACGAAGACCACTGCAGCCATTCCACATCATGAATCGGGTAGTTCTATTCGTAATCCATTCAGCTGCCTGAGTGCATAGGCTATACTTTCCCCTGTTTGCACAAAACACCCCCAAGCCGATCCTCGATGCGTCGCAGTACACTCAAATCCTCTCGGCGTTTGGTAGTACCCAGTATAGGCGCCCTGGTTAGCCTTCTTTTTAAGTTCTTCGAAGCTCTCTTGCACTTAGCCGTCCATAGAAACTTCTCCCCTTTCTTGGTCAACCGTGTAAAGGGGCCGCAATCTTCGAGAAACCCTCGACGAAGCGTCTATAATATCCCCGCCAGTCCCAAGAAGCTGCCGGATCTCCGTCACTGTCGTGGTGGTTTGCCAGTCCTCAACCGATTCCACCTCTTGGGGTCCCGGCGATTCCCTCTGCTGAGATCACTTGCCCTAGGAAACCCACCTCTCGTAGCCAGAATTTCACACTTCTTGAGCTTCGCGAACACGCCCTCTGTTCCCCTGGGTTTTGAGAATCGTTCGTAATGGTCCTCGTGCTCCTCGTCGTGGTTGATAGATCAGGATGTCGCGATGAAGACCACTACGAATCGGTCCAAGACAGTCTGAAGATCCGGTTCACATGGCCATGAAAACGGCGGGACGTTCGTAATTCCGAACGGCATAACCGTGAACTCGTAGTGGCCGTACCCGGTCCGGAAGCGGTCTTTGGAATATCTTCGTTCCGACCCGAGCTGATGGTTAGCCCGATTGCAGATCGATCTTTGAGAACACTGTTGCTCCTCGCAGCTGGTCGAATAGGTCGTCATTCTGTGCAGGGGGTACTTATTCTTCACAGTAACCTTGTTTATATCCCCCCTGTAGTCGATGCAGAGGCGCGGCTTTCGTCGTTTCTTCCGTACAAAGAGTACTGGTGCACCCCAGGGTGACACACTCGGTCTGATAAATCCTTTGTACAAGGAGGGGCCTCCAGTTGCGCCTTAGCTCCTTTAACTCCGCGAAGGCCATTCGTAGTGCGCCTTGGTGAGATCGTTGGGTATCCGGTAACGAGTTCGTAGAAAAAACCACCTCTCGTTCAGGGGGGTATCCCGGCAGTCCGTCGGGAAGACAGCGGGGGAAATCCCTCACACCCGCAGAGTGTCTGAAGGTGTCGCCGAGGGTCGTGTCACCAGGTCCACCGAGGCCAGGTAGGCCACGCACGCCGCCTTCCACCAATCTTCTAGCCCTCGCCGATGAGATGATTGCTGGGAAGGAAATGTTCTTACACGCCAGGTACATATTCTCAGGAAAGCTCGGCTCTTGCAATTGTACCATCCGCTTCTCACAAATCGATGAGCACTTGGTACAATGAGAGCCAATCCATGCCCAGCACTACGTCATACTCCTTCAGGGGGATTACCACCAAATCCCCCGGACAAGCCAGTCGTCCTAGATTGATCGGGCAGGCGGCCACATAGCTGACCGCCTCCAACACCCCCCCCCCCGCCGTTTGGACCGTCAAACGATTTTGGAGGGGCACCACCCCAAGACCATGCACAAAAACGAAATCACTAGAAATGAAAGAGTGTGTTGCTCCGGTATCAAAAAGAGTTCTAGCGCGGGTGCTTGAAACAGAAGTGATACCAGCAAGGGCGCCCTCCGGCGGATCCGTCTCTTGGCGGGTCATCGAGAAAACCCGCCCGCCAGGTTGTGGTTGCCTATCCTCCTCTCGTCGTGGTACAGGGGGTCTAGAAGTCGACCCCATAGGAGCTTTCCCCCGTCCTGACGTTTGTGGCGTGGGCGTAGAAGCTGCAGAGGACGCAGATCCCCAGGCCAAGGGGCAGTTGCGGCGGAAGTGCCCCGATTTGCCGCATCGGAAACAGTGGTCACCCTTCTGGGGGCAATCTCCCGCTCGGTGTCCCCCCCCACAAATAACGCAAGGCCTGTCTCCCGTCCTCGGCCCTCCTGCCGGTGCGCTCCGAGGTCCCGACTGTGGCCTCCACCGCTTGGGGGGTCGGCTTCCACCAGAAGAGCCTCCCCCGGAGTATTGCTGCGATCTCTTCTTTTCCTCATGGTGCGCCGGGCCCCCTCTCCTGGCGCGGGTAACGGCGAACCCACGCTCTACCACCGTGGCCCTGTCGACCACTTTCTGAAAAGTGTGCAAGTCGGCCGCTTGCACCACTTCGAAAATGTCACTCCGTAATCCATCCACGAAGAGCTGCGCCTTATGGGACTCGTCCCTTATCACGAAAGGGACGCAGTTGGCCAGTCGTACAAATTCGCGCTGATAGGCCATCACTGTCTTACTCCCCTGCTGGATGTGGTTCAGGTCATCCTCCAATTTCTTTTTAACGCTGCTTGTGAAAAAAGGCTCCAAACAGCTCCTGTTTGAACGCTGTCCATGACGGGAGCACGGCGGTGCCCTTTGTGGGATCAGGGCGGACCGTCTTCCACCATAAGCGGGCGTTCCCCTCCAGGAAATGAACTGCCAGGGGAACCCGCTCGTCGTCCTCCATGAGTAAGTCCTCAAATAACTTTTCCATTGATCCCACCCACTTCTCGACGACCCAAGGATCAGTCGTCTCCCCGTCGAACGTGGGTGGGTCGTACTTCTTAAAGTCGGCCAGGTTGGCCCGCACGCGGTCCCGCTCAGTCAGCGGAACTGACCCCTCCCCCGTGGCGGCGGCAGCCACAGAAGGGGAAGGGGCGATCACGGTCTCCCTCGAGGCACCCCCGTTGGTGCTTCCCGGCGCCGGTCCCGCAGTTGCCGTCGCGGTTACCGCCGCTGGTATCGTCGTCTGGGGTGGGGGTACCTCGACTTCGGCAGTCGCTGTAGGGGTTACTCCCACGCTGACCCCCGTCGCCGGCGCGCCTAGCCCCTGCGGAGGGGCGGTGGCGACCGTCACCGTCGCGGCCGGTTGTTGCTGCGTCAACTGACGCACATGAGCCGTAAGAGTCGCCAGCTGCCCCGCCATGTCCCTCAGCTGTTGTTGCAGGCGCTGGTTCTCTGCGGCCGCCGACGTTGTCGCGTCCGCCCCTGCATCCTCGGCCGATGATCTAGTACGGGCCATGTCTGTACACAAAAACAACAGTCAGCTCTAGACTCCGCTAACATGCAACGAACCCCACATCGAGAGAAAAGGACCCAGGCTCGTTCCCCCCCCCCCCCCCCCCCCCCCCCCTCGATCACTCGCGTCCTACTCTACTATAATCTATCCATTCCATTCCTTTGTAGTTAAGTGAGGTATTCCTGTGGACGTCGGCACCAATTGTTGTGATTGAAAGCTAAGTCTCTGATACCATCTTAATCTGTCACGCCCCGGGGGATTAATTTAGCGGAAATGGATTACAAAAGGGATGTACTTTTTTTTTTTTTTCATTTGAAAATCTTCTTCCCCGGCGCGTGCCCAGATCCGCCGCATATACAGGATCACTCTACAAACGGACAGAGTCTCCCCTGTATATGCACGGCGTCGCGGTTTGTACAATGTTCAATAATGAGTAAACATTCAATCACAACAATCCACTTCATACAACCATTCACAATATGCTGAATTAACTCACGGCCGATTAGTTTGAAAGGATAAAACCCACGGTTGTTGAAACGGCGCCCACCCGGCACCCATATTTTGAAAACCGTTTTTGAAAGCAACATAAACTCAGGGTTTTGAAAACAGTGCCCACACGACACATAGGTTTTGAAATCCATTTTCGCAAACCATAATTCCACAAGGTTTTGAAAACGGTGCCCACACGACACCCGAGTTTTGAAATAATAGTTTTCGCAACCTGTTCTTTTATTTGCTATTTTATTTTCCAAAGCGGCCCACAGAAATGTAAAGAAAACTAAACAATTCAATTGTCACCGTACCAACATCCACACCGACCCCACGAGGGTATCGAGAACCATCCACAGTCTACAAATAATAAATGGAATGCGAAAGTAAAGAGTAAAGTACTGTTCCGGTCTCCTGAGACCCAAAACCTCTAGCCGTGGCCTCACCGTCGCCTAACTCTCCCCCCTGTAGGACCCTGTCGCAAAGTGGGAAGTCAGCGACTAAACAA
Organism: Tillandsia leiboldiana; assembly: GCA_029204045.2. NCBI lineage: Eukaryota > Viridiplantae > Streptophyta > Magnoliopsida > Poales > Bromeliaceae > Tillandsia > Tillandsia leiboldiana. The sequence goes on from CM055064.1 coordinate 6,900,807, forward strand.
AAAATGATAATAATATAGCAGGTAAAGAAAACGTCCAACCGTAGTCTATCCGGAGCAACCACCCCCGCAAGGGAAAAGTAAGATCAAACACCTGTAAACCTGCAATACCCGATCCCGTCGGACGACTAAACCGACGAATCGCACCGCGCCCAAGTCGGACAACTAAACCGAATGGGTCGCACCGCTCCCACGTCGGACAACTAAACCGACGGGTCGCACCGCTCACACCTTGGCGCATCCAAGCCCCACAACTAAAGAGGCCCCACGCCGTCCTGTGGGTATACACGGGTCATGGACCACTTTTCCGGAAAAGCACACCCTTTGCGGTGGCCAAACCGCGGGTGCGCGTGTTGCAGCCGAGCATAGTAACCGTGAACCATATATATATCAATGTATGAAAACCGTATGAAATAACATATACATATCCGTGCATGAGAACCATATGAAACAATATATATATATTCACAGCATACTCCTATACGTGCATGAGAGCGACATGAAACAATATGCATATCTAATCACGAGCACCGTAAAGCCATAACGAATAAATGATGCCTCCCTACCATGTTTAACCCAAGTACACTTAAGGATGACCCCGTCCAACATGATAGAATTAACTGTTAAGACTTAAGAGTAAAAACCCACCTCTACGAGCGATGATCAAAGTGCTACCCCCCGTGTCCCGGTGCGCTCCCCGAAACTACAAAATCCACCGGGAAGAAGTCAGCGACTACCAAACATAATACAAGGAACAAGAACAGATATTCGGGTCCCGTCGTGGAACGGGGCTCTCGGGTTCGACGGCGGCGGCGGCGGCCGAGTCGGAACCCGAGGCGGCGGCCGAGTCGGAACCCGAGGCGGCGGCGACCGTGCTGCCGCGTTGGCCGCACGCGTATCAGGCTCCGTGCGGTGTGAGGCCCGCACGGCTCCCCGACAGCGGCGGTCCTGCTCGGTGCCTGGCCCCCCGCGCGGCGCCCCGGTCCAGCACGGGCGCCCAGGCCGCACGCACGGGCTGCCCTGCGCGGCGCCCAGGTCCCGCGCGGGCGCCCAGCCCGCACGCACGGGCGGCCCCGCGCGGCGCCCAGGCTCCGCGCGGGCGCCCAGCCCGCACGCACGGGCGACCCCGCGCGGCGCCCAGGCCCGCGCGGGTGCCAGACCCGCACGCACGGGCGACCCCGCGCGGCGCCCAGGCCCGCGCGGGTGCCAGACCCGCACACCCGGTGCCCTAGCCCTGCGCGCAAGGGCGCCTCGCGACGGCGGTGGTGCGGCCGGCCGGGGTGTACCGTCTCCCCCCTTCCCGTGCGACGATTCGAAAGAAACCCTAGCTACAAATAAAAAAAACTCACAGAACCAATGCGCCTCCGACTCGCCGATGAAGAGGGAGGGAGAGAAGAGGATTATCCCGTTCTTGCGTGCCCGGTTCCGGAGGTGTGCGGTGTTCTTCCCGTTCCTCGATCGTTCCGCCGCGGTTCCTCGCGCCGATCGGATGGGAAGAGGAGGGTTTGGGAGGGGCGGTTTCTTGTCCTTCTTCGAGTCGCGATGTAACAGAGGTGAGAGGAACGGTAGGGGGGGGGCTAAATCTGAACCTACACCAACGAATTAAAAGAATAGCCGCCCGTACACGGGAACTTAACCCTAAGTCCCAAAAAGCAATTCAATCTCGGCGAAATGAGTTTGGGTGCGAACCTGGGTCCGGTCCGCCTCGAAGAACGTGTAAGTCACCTGAACTGCTGCCAACTTCCGGAATTTATTCTGGGAGATTCCGGGGTCAGAATCCAGAACCGATTTCGCCCCCGTTTTCCACTTCACGAGCTCTATTGTCTAAAAATACCCGCGAGCCCCGACAGTCTGCCCAGAGATAAAGAAAAATAATTCACCCCTGGATCCCTTAGTCGAAAAGCGGATCAACAAGAATTCAAAGGAAAGTCTAGAAAGACAAATAAAGCCGCGGTTATCACATACTAGCAGATATCAGAGCTGAAAAAGTAAAATCTGAAGTAAAAGACATAAAATATAACTATATCTCACAAATATACAGACCATCCTCACCAAAATACAAAGTCACTCTGAAAAGCAGGAAAAGAAAGGTACAACTCGATACCTCACTACAAAAGTCATTCGACATAACACCCTCCAAAATAATACAAGGGTACATCTACTCACACGCTGAGGATGACGGGAAGGGATCTATCTCGCGACTACCTTACCTCGGTCTGAAGGGGCTGGATCAGCAACTGGAGCAGCAGGAACCGGAGCAGAAGTCCCTGGGGAAAAGACACCAAGACGGGTGTGAGAACTACTTCCCGCAGTAGTTCTCAGTGGGTGCCGCCAACAAGCCCGACGGCCTGCCGACTAACTCCACTACAGGCATAAAGTAACATATGCAGTGCTGTAAAGAAAAGCTGGAAAGGTAAAGTCTACAGCTACTATGCTTCTATCTAGATGATCAAGGAGTGGGACAGAAAGAACAGTATGCCACAACTAACTCTCACTGAGATCACCCAATCTAAACTGACTGCCACATCGGGTCCAGTCAAACCTGCGCCTACCTACTGCCGTCACATCCCGGAGGACCGAACTTACGTAGGACGTCCATGACTGCGAAAATTGGCTCAGCCAGAGGGACAATGCGTCGACAAGTCGCGATAGAAGAGCTCAATCTCACGCCGGTACAACAACCCGGTATCTAGCTCAAACTCAACGCCGGTACAACAACCCGGTATATAGCTCAATCTCAACGCCGGTACAACAACCCGGTCTCGCCTACTCCGGAGTGGCAGTCGAGGGGCGCGACCCCACCGAGCAAAGTATCCGCGCAACTCTGTCGAGCTCAAATGTGGCTCATGCAGGCTATGATCCAAATCCTCGATCGACAAGATTGGCTGTAACTAACAATCACTGTCTCACTCACTGGCTGGAATCTACACAGTTGAGACTCACTCTCACTCTGACAGCTCCCAAGAAACCCAGATCTACTATCACTATCACTCTCCCAAAGAAAACTGATCTACAGACTGCTATCAACTCCACTCGGTCCCCACACACGAGTGCAAATGCATCCCACAACCGCCCGACCTCCCAGCCCACAACCCGGGCGAGAAAAGCTAAGTCCAGAAATGATAAGTATAATAAGTGATGTGGGAATGTCTAGAGCAATAAAGAAACCTAGCCCAAGTTGAAGTTTTCTACAGTCTGGTTGAACATGATACATATGACAGGGGTGCTAGGTCAAGTTCCAAGATTTCAATAGTTAACATGTTGTAGGAAGCAATACAATCACAAGGTACATCAACTGATATCAAGAATAATAGCATTCATTTTCCACATGCTATTAAGCCCATTTACTAACATGCATGCTCCTACATATATAGAATTAGCACGCAGTCCATAGAATTTGAAAGCAAGGTCACCCACCTGAACGTGCTAACTGTGTGGAGTCGTACAGCTGAAAAAGCCCAGAAACAACTATAAGAGTAAATCCACCAATCCAACAATACCGTAGCAGTGCTCAACACATCCTGGGTACAAAATACATTCCAAAAATTACACTTAATTCCACAAAATTCCAAACATACAAAATCTGTGGTGAATAGTCCTTTTTCTGTGAAAATTTCACCCGTAAAACAATCTCCAAAAATTCCAGTAAAAATATGACGGCAATCCTCTCGAAGAGTAGATGTCGATAGAGTCCTGAATCGTTGAAATCCGATGTCCGTATGTGGAGATAAAAATCCGACAAGTAGGTGCTGTCCAAACCATCCATCAGCCGCAAAGAGGGTTAAAAACGCACCCAAAACACCAAGAAAAGCTCAAAACCAGAGAAAGTGGCCGACAAGAAAATTGTAGATATACCTCTTGTGAAACCGTCGCCGCAGAAATCGTCAAAAAATAACATCTGGGTAGCTCCGTAGACCTCCCAGACTGAAATGCGACGAAAATGGGCCTCCAATAGGAAATCGTCCCTCCGCACCACGATGCAGAAGTCGCCGTCGTCGAGGCCTCCAAAAATTCTGAGCTTCCACCAAACGATGCACAAGAGGTAGAGGAAGAACTTTTGTGAAGAGCACTAGGGCAGAAACACTCGGGAAAAGCCTCCAAAGTGAGGTCCAAGAAGCCTATTTATAGGCCTTTCTCGGAAAAGCCCAAAAAAACCAAGTCAAAGACTTTCGGGCCCAACTTTCGGGCGCCCGAAAAGTTTCGGGTGGCTACAGTGTTGGGCTGGCCCAACACTGTTCACGCCCGAACGCACCAAATGATGCCACGTGTCCCGCCGAACAGGAAACAACGGTGCGGGGCCACTCGATGGCTGCCACGTGTCCACCCAGCAAACAGTATGGCGGTTGGCGCCCGCCAATGAGCGGGCGCCACGTGTCCTCCCGGCTGACCCGCCGATCGGTCGCCGCACGCTCTGGTCGCGCGACGTAGCTCCACATACGAACGTAGCCCGAGGCGCCGGCCACGCGTCCCGTGCACCGCGCCTGCTGCGCCTGCGAATCAGAGGGTGACACGTCTCCCCTGCACCCGGTCCACGCATTCCGCTTTGGAATTCCGTGGACCGCACCTCGTGCACCGACCAACCGGAGGCTGCCACGTGTACCCCGCCTTGGTCCATGCACCGCCGCGCTCACCCGATAGACCGCGCGCCCTGAGCCCGCCAATCAGGCGGTGCCACGTGTCCCTGCGCCGGGTCTGTGCACCCCGCTGCGCTGCTCTGTGGACCGCGCGCCGTAAATCGGCCAATGATAGGCCGCCACGTGGCATGCCGGCGGTCTACAGCCCCTCCCATGCACCAAAAATCACTAAAAACTTCCGGGAGTCCGTTTTTGGGCATCCGGACTCAGAATCAAACAAGCAAATAGCCGTTTTGAAGCGTTTTTCCGTGCTGAATCCATTTTCGACCTCCGTTTGGCCTAATTCTTTTCAGACATTTCGGCAAACCTAGCCGAAGGCCAACACAGCAAGTGATATCTCACAGGGTCCATATGTGGCATCCCATTGATGCACCATGGGCCAGATACACCAATACCAGGTGTTCTAACAGTGGATTCATCGAAAGAACGTTGCATGGGAACCAGGGCCACTACATCCTCCCCCACTAAAAGGAAGTTTCGTCCTCGAAACAAAGTAAAGTAAGACAGGCGTACCCCAACCAGTAGTCTCAAACAGAAAATGGTAGGCATCTCTCATCTCTGTCTCCAGCTCCCAAGTAGCCTCTCGCTCCTCGTGATTGCTCCATAAGATCTTCACATACGGAATGGCCCGGTTGCGCAATTCCCTCACCTCACAAGCAAGAATCCACAACGGGCGCTCCTCATAAACCAGGTCCTCGCCGATCTCCAGAGAAGTGAAGTCAATCACGTGCGACGGATCAAACACATATCTCCTCAGAGCTGAGATGTGGAAAACATCGTGTACACCGGCCAAGCGTGGAGGAAGAGCAACTCTATAAGCCACAGGGCCTACCCTCTCAAGCACCTCAAAGGGTCCAACAAAGCGGGGACTAAGCTTCCCACGCACTCCAAATCTCCGGACCGCTTTCGAAGGCGAGACCTTCAAGAATACATGGTCACCAATCTGAAACTCTAGGTCTCGCCGACGAGTATCAGCGTAGCTCTTCTGACGACTCTGGGCTGTCTCAAGGTGTCGGCGAACAACTCTGACTTTCTCCTCAGCCTCCAACAGTAATTCTGGTCCCAAAATCCTCCTCTCACCCACGTCACTCCAATACAGGGGCAACCGACACTTGCGTCCATACAACGCCTCAAACGGAGCCATCTGAATGCTCGCCTGATAGTTGTTGTTGTACGCAAACTCAACCAATGGTAAGTGTCGGTGCCACCCTCCTCCAAAATCCATAACGCACGCTCTCAACATATCCTCGAGGGTCTGTATGGTGCGCTCGGACTGGTCATCAGTCTGTGGGTGGAAAGCAATGCTAAATCTGAGCTGATTCCCCAAGGCTGACTGTAAACTCCCCCAGAAGTGTGACACAAACCTCGGGTCCTGGTCTGAAACAATCGACGCTGGTACACCGTGCAGCCTCACTATCTTGTCCAAATACAACTGTGCCAGACGCTTCAATGACCAAGTCATCTGAACAGGCAAGAAATGTGCAGACTTGGTGAGTCTATCCACAATAACCCAAACCGCGTCGGCTCCACTCTGCGCTCTCGGCAGCCCAGTAACAAAATCCATGGTGATGTGGTCCCACTTCCACTCGGGAATTGGAAGACTCTGTAACTTGCCAGCAGGAACCCGGTGCTCTGCTTTCACTTGCTGGCAAGTTAAACAGTGAGCAACAAATCTTCCAATGTCCCGCTTCATTCCGGACCACCAAAAATGTGCCTTGAGGTCCTTATACATCTTAGTATCACCAGGATGAATGGTATAAGGTGTATAATGGGCCTCTCTTAAAATCTGGTCTCTGATCTCAGAATCCGAAGGCACACATACTCGGTCCCTGTACCGCAGTACTCCTAAGCTATCCACTGCAAAATCTCCTATCTGATCTGCCTGAATCTGTGATCTGATCCTCACCAAGTGGGGGTCCTCACTCTGTGTCTACCTAATCCTGTCCAACAGAGTGGGCTGCAAGACCATAGACATAAGTCTAGCAGAGACCCCAGGGGATACCACCTCAATCTGAAATCGCCTCAGGTTCAGCTCCTTTTGTGTAAACAAATACTTTAAGCTCTTATGATCCGTATAGATCTCACAATGCTCACCGTAGAGGTAATGCCGCCACAACTTCAAAGCGAACACCACAGGTGCAAGCTCCAAATCATGAGTAGGGTAATTCTTCTCATAATCCTTTAATTGCCGTGAAGCATAAGCAATTATCCTACCATGCTGCATCAAAACACAACCCAGACCGCTGTGAGAGGCGTCACTATATATCACGAATCCATCACCCATCACTGGCAGTGCAAGAACTGGTGCTGAGATCAATCTCCTCTTCAGCTCCTCAAAACTCTGCTGACACTGCTCAGTCCAAACAAACCTCGTCCCCTTCCTAGTCAGACTGGTCAGGGGAGTAGAGAGCTTCGCAAAGCCCTCTACGAACCGACGGTAGTAGCCTGCCAAGCCCAAAAAGCTCCGAACCTCTGTAACCGTCGTCGGTCTCGGCCAATCCCGAACTATAACAATCTTCGTCGGGTCAAGTGCCACTCCAGCGGCTGATACTATGTGGCCCAAGAATGCAACCTCCCGAAGCCAGAACTCGCACTTTTTAAGCTTGGCATACAGCTTCTTCTCTCGCAGAAGCCGTAGCACTATCCTCAAGTGCTCCTCGTGCTCCAAATCGCTCCAGGAGTAGATCAAGATGTCGTCAATGAATACAACCACAAAAAGGCCCAAGTACGGCTGGAATACCCGGTTCATCAAGTCCATAAATGCAGCAGGGGCATTAGCCAAACCAAACGGCATAACCGTGAACTCATAATGCCCATACCGGGATCTAAAAGCCGTCTTGGGGATATCCTCGGCCCTCACCATCAACTGGTGGTAACCTGACTGAATATCGATCTTCGAAAACACTGAGGCTCCCTGCAACTGGTCGAACGAATCATCTATCCGTGGTAGGGGATACTTGTTCCGGATGGTCACTTTATTAAACTCCCGGTAATCCAAACACAAACGAAGCGATCCATCATTCTTCTTCACAAATAAAACTGGCGCTCCCCACGGAGAAACACTGGGCCTAACAAAACCTCTGTCCATCAGATCCTGAAGCTGGGCTTTCAACTCCCTCAACTCGGCAGGTGCCATCCTATAAGGTGCCTTTGAGATTGGTGCGGTTTCGGGTACCACATCAATCACAAACTCTATCTCCCTCTCCGGCGGCATAGTCGTCAACTCAGGGGGAAACACATCTGGGAACTCGCGGACAACAGGAATATCCTCGAGTCCCAGTACCGCCGTAGGCACCTCCATAATCGTCGCCAAGAAGGCGGTGCAGCCTCTACTCATCATCCATCTAGCCCTCGCCGAAGAAATCGTCACCGCAAACAAGGAGCTCTGACAGCCTATGAAAATAAACTCCTCCTGTCCCGGCTCGCGGAGGGTCACCTTCCTTTCTCTGCAATCTAAGGTGGCAAAATACCACGACGACATGAACAGCTGCTGTAGCATCCTCAACCTGAGCGGCATAGACTCGCCCGCTCGGCGCTAGGGGGGAACGTCACTCTGGCTGTCACGAGGACGATGAAGCAAGGTCTGGCCTACCATAGGCCGCAGAAGGTCCTACCGACCGATGAGGAACAGAAGGGGCTGAAGCTGAGGAAGGAGCTGGATGACCTGCTCTGGGGCACGAACTCTGAAAGTGACCGGTCTGCCCGCAATGGAAACAACGACCCAGCCTCTGAGGGCACTGGGTCAGTGGGTGCGGTCCTCCACAAATGATACAACGATCAGGGCGCGGCTGCCGCGAGGTCTGCTGCTGCTGCGAAGGCTGTTGTTGCCGAGACTGACGAGATGCTCCAGATCTCTGCCGCCCCTGATGCCCACGACCCTGAGAGTGGAAACGTGAAGGTCTCGGGGGTCCCTGCCGATTCGACTGCCTCTCCCCCATCGGTGCTGGGCGCTTCGCCCCATGAACCACTGCGGGGGCTGGAGCCACCTCTGTCATCACTGCCTCTCCACACTCCACATAAAGTGCCTGCTCCATCGAAGCCTCCAAAGTCTGTAGACTGCGGGAGCGGACAAACTGATAGATGTCCCAACGCAACCCTCTCTCAAATATGTAGATCCGGTGGGTCTCATCTCTGGCCACGTGGGGCAAACAAGCCAATAGCTGATTGAAATCAGCTAGGTACATATGCACGGGCCTATCTCCCTGGCGGAGATTCTTCAGCTGCTCCTCCAAACTCTGACAAACACTCTTCGAAAAGAAGGCCCCTAGCAGAAGACTGCGGAACTCCGCCCAAGAGAGAAGCTGCGTCCCAGGTGGACCAGCAGGTCGCACACGCCGTCACCAAGCCTCGGCGTTGCTCTCCAAAAAGTGAGTAGCCAACAGAACTCGAAACCTCTCCTCAATAAATAGGCTCTCGAAATGGCGCTCCATGGCCGCAATCCAAGACTCGGCCGCCCACGGCTCAACACTTATACCCGAAAAGCGGGGTGGATCAAACTGGCGGAACCTCATCAATAGATCCACCACCTCCCGCTGCTCTGCTGAAGTCAACGATCCCGTCGTCCTAGACGGTGGCCTACTAGAAACCGGCTCAATCGAAACTGCCGGTGCAGGCTGCACAACAGGGGGCGCCACAATAGGCGAAGAAGGCACCGGCGAACTCTCAGGGGGTGCTACCGCCGGCTGCGCTCTCTGCTCCATCATGAGCATCAACCGACCCACTGCCTCCTCCTGGCGATGTGATGTCTCCTCCTGACGCCGAACAGCCTCAAACAACTGTGCCATCTGGGAACGAAGCTCCTGAACCTCTCTCTGCTATCCCTGCCCCGAGTCCTCCTGCTCGGGCTCAGAGGAAGAAGGCTGCGAACGTGTCGACATCGTACGTCGCGGAGGCATCACTCACCAGAGGAACAAAACGAACAATCAGAACCCAAATCAACTCTCGACCCAATCTAGCGAAAGTCAAATGGCATGTCCCCCTTCCCATAGTACTATGTTATCTGCAGCCAACATAGTTGCCACCGAAGGAAGACATGTCAATCGCTCATCCCAACCCGCTCGGGAGAGTTAGAAACCCAATCAGGACTCTCGCTAAAAATCACGGCTCTCACGTGGGTCATCCTAGGGTCCAACCATAAGCCTAGGGTTTCTAAGTCCTCCAAGACCTACATCCTAGGCTCTGATACCACTTTAATCTATCACGCCCCGGGGTCGAAACTGCGCCCCGGGCTCGCCAACAGATCTGCCGCCCATACGGGAAGCCCCGTATAGATGTAGCGACTAACCTGCAAAGAAAAATCTATACTAGCAGATATTAGAGCTGAAAAAGTAAAATCTGAAGTAAAAGACATAAAATATAACTACATCTCACAAATATATAGACCATCCTCACCAAAATACAAAGTCTCTCTGAAAAGCAGGAAAAGAAAGGTACAACTCGATACCTCACTACAAAAGTCACTCAACATAACACCCTCCAAAATAGTACAAGGGTACATCTACTCACACGCTGAGGATGACGGGAAGGGATCTATCTCGCGACTCCCTTACCTCGGTCTGAAGGGGCTGGATCAGCAACTGGAGCAGCAGGAACCGGAGCAGAAGTCCCTGGGGAAAAGACACCACGACGGGTGTGAGAACTACTTCCCACAGTAGTTCTCAGTGGGTGCCGCCAACAAGCCCGACGGTCTGCCCACTAAGTCTACTAGAGGCATAAAGTAACATATGCAGTGCTGTAAAGAAAAGCTGGAAAGGTAAAGCCTACAGCTACTATGCCTCTATCTAGATGCTCAAGGAGTGGGACAGAAAGAACAGTATGCCACAACTAACTCTCACTGAGATCACCCAATCTAAACTGACTGCCACATCGGGTCCAGTCAAACCTGCGCCTACCTACTGCCGTCACATCCCGGAGTACCAGACTTACGTAGGACGTCCATGACTGCCAAAACTGGCTCAGCCAGAGGGACAATGCATCGACAAGTCGCGATAGAAGAGCTCAATCTCACGCCGGTACAACAACCCGGTATCTAGCTCAAACTCAACGCCGGTACAACAACCCGGTATATAGCTCAATCTCAACGCCGGTACAACAACCCGGTCTCGCCTACTCCGGAGTGGCACTCGAGGGGCGCGACCCCACCGAGCAAAGTATCCGCGCAACTCTGTCGAGCTCAAATGTGGCTCATGCAGGCTATGATCCAAATCCTCGATCGACAAGATCGACTGTAACTAACAATCACTGTCTCACTCACTGGCTGGAATCTACACAGCTGAGACTCACTGTCACTCTGACAGCTCCCAAGAAACCCAGATCTACTATCACTATCACTCTCCTAAAGAAAACTGATCTACAGACTGCTATCAACTCCACTCGGTCCCCAGACACGAGTGCAAATGCATCCCACAACCACCCGACCTCCCAGCCCACAACCCGGGCGAGAAAAGCTAAGTCCAGAAATGATAAGTATAATAAGTGATGTGGGAATGTCTAGAGCAATAAAGAAACCTAGCCCAAGTTGAAGTTTTCTACAGTCTAGCTGAACATGATACATATGACAGGGGTGCTAGGTCGAGTTCGAAGATTTCAATAGTTAACATGTTGTAGGAAACAATACAATCACAAGGTACATCAACTGATATCAAGAATAATAACATTCATTTTCCACATGCTATTAAGCCCATTTACTAACATGCATGCTCCTACATATATAGAATTAGCACGCAGTCCATAGAATTTGAAAGCAAGGTCACCCACCTGAACGTGCTAACTGTGTGGAGTCGTACAGCTGAAAAAGCCCAGAAACAGCTATAACAGTAAATCCACCAGTCCAACAATACCGTAGCAGTGCTCAACACATCCTGGGTACAAAATACATTCCAAAAATTACACTTAATTCCACAAAATTCCAAACATACAAAATCTTCGGTGAACGGTCCTCTTTCTGCGAAAATTTCACCTGTAAAACAATCTCTAAAAATACCAGTAAAAATATAACGGGGATCCTCTCGAAGAGTAGATGTCGATAGAGTCCTGAATCGTTGAAATCCGATGTCCGGATGTGGAGATAAAAATCCGACAAGTAGGTGCTGTCCAAACCATCCATCAGCCGCAAAGAGGGTTAAAAACGTACCCAAAATCCCAAGAAAAGCTCAAAACCAGAGAAAGTGGCCAACACGAAAATTGTAGATATACCTCTTTTGAAACCGTCGCCATAGAAATCGTCCAGAAATAACGTCGGGGTAGCTCGGTAGATCTCCCAGACTGAAATGCGACGAAAATGGGCCTCCAATAGGAAATCGTCGCTCCGCACCACGATGTAGAAGTCGCCGTCGTCGCGGCCTCCAAAAATTCTGAGCTTCCACCAAAAGATGCACAAGAGGTAGAGGAAGAACTTTTGTGAAGAGCACTAGGGCAGAAACACTCGGGAAAAGCCTCTAAAGTGAGGTCCAAGAAGCCTATTTATAGGCCTTTCCCGGAAAAGCCCAAAAATACCAAGTCAAAGACTTTCGGGCCCAACTTTCGGGCGCCCGAAAAGTTTCGGGCGGCTACAGTGTTGGGCCGGCCCAACACTGTTCACGCCCGAACGCACCAAATGATGCCACGTGTCCCGCCGAACAGGAAACAGCGGTGCGGGGCCACTCGATGGCTGCCTCGTGTCCACCCAGCAAACAGTACGGCGGTTGGCGCCCGCCAATGAGCGGGCGCCACGTCTCCTCCCGGCTGACCCGCCGTCCGGTCGCCGTACGCGCCGGTTGGGCGACGTGGCTCCACCTGCGCACGCAGCCCGAGGCGCCGGCCACGCGTCCCGTGCACCGCGCCTGCTGCGCCCGCGAATCAGAGGGTGACACGTGTCCCCTGCACCCGGTCCACGCATTCCGCTTTGGAATTCCGTGGACCGCGCCGCGTGCACCGACCAACTGGAGGCTGCCACGCGTCCCCCGCCTTGGTCCATGCACCGCCGCGTTCACCCGATAGACCGCGCGCCCTGAGCCCGCCAATCAGGCGGTGCCACGTGTCCCTGCGCCGGGTCTGTGCACCCGCCGCGCTGCTCTGTGGACCGCGCGCCGTAAACCGGCAAATGATAGGCCACCACGTGGCATGCCGGCGGTCTACGACCCCTCCCATGCACCAAAAACCACTAAAAACTTCCGGGAGTCCGTTTTTTGGCATCCGGACTCATAATCAAACAAGCAAATAGCCGTTTTCAAGCGTTTTTTCGTGCTGAATCCATTTCCGACCTCCGTTTGGCCTAATTCTTTTCAGAAATTTTGGCAAACCTAGCCGAAGGCCAACACAGCAAGTGATATCTCACAGGGTCCATCTGTGGCATCCCATTGATGCACCATGGGCCAGATACACCAATACCAGGTGTTCTAACAGTGGATTCATTGGAAGAACGTTGCATGGCAACCAGGGCCACTACACTTGGCCACCCTAGGGCCGGCCAATTCTTCTTTGGAGCTACTATGGCTACTATTGCTTCAATGGATTCATGGTGGCAGCGTCTTCCTTTTCTATTCAGTTGGCACCTCGGGCGAGCATGGAACCTTAAGGTGCTTACCTATGCTCGTGCTCCTTTGTAAGTTGAGGTCAAATCTATCCCGATTCACCGCTTTCATTGTTGCCCAACAAATGTTTGGGAACATGTCTCGTGGCTGATCTGCATCTTCTAGTCAATCCTGTTGCTAACAATTTTTGTTCTTAGGAGCACAACAATCTCTTCGCCATCCCCGTTGCCGTGTTTAAGACTCCGACTCAAATCACGAAATATGCCAACATAAAAGCCGTAACACGTTTTTCCTGCCGATTTGCGCTAAAATGATCCCGGCTTAGTCCGGCACTTCCTCAACGTGCTAAACAACCGACCATACTACGACTTTGCAATTTGCAAAAGTCCAGTATCTCACACTATCCGTTTGTACAGAGGAGATTTTTTTTCATGTAGCGGGTCTATGCACGTTTGGGGCAGGTTTATAATTTTTTTTTTTAAAATTACATATATTTTTTTTTTTAAAACTTTGTTTTCAATATAAAAGGCATCACAAAAATGGTCTTGGGACGTGACACTAGTTCTACCTAAGTCTTTCTCTAGTGTAGCACTTCTAGTGGGGCTACATTATTCAAATTACAAAATTTAACAAAAAGGAAGTGTATTTTATTTTGTATGGCATAACTCCAAAAAATACTTCCTACTCATAGGTTGTCATTGCACGAAGGGTTGGAAGGATTTGTTGAAAGATCCACTAAAAAAGTCTTTGGGTGGCCCTCGATTGACCTAGGGTGAGCTTGGTCGAGCATCACTTCAGAGTTGACCATCATGAGAACGGTTGACATGTACAGTCTAAGGCTAAGGTATAGCTATTGCCTACTATAATCGACCACAGGGTGCAGTCGGTCCATTATGCACTGGCTAGAACACAGACTTAAGCTCAAAATCACCAAAAGAGATACCAAGCAGCGCAAGGATCAACTCAACGATGAAAACACAAGAAACAACTGACATGCAAAGGTAAATACCCATGGTTAGCTTGTAATTGGAGAATGGCTAGCTCGAAGCACGTTTGTTCACCTTGCAAGCTCGAACTTTGAGCCAACATGGTTGTCGGCCTTTGTTTCTCGACAAAAGTTGGGAATAGGGTGACATAGCTCCATTTTGAGGTGGTTTTCACAATAATGGCATAGGGTGTGGAAAGAGAGGAAGAGTAAGATGAGGAAACAAAATAGATGAAGAAGGAGAAAGTAGGAGGCAAAGAGTGAGGTGAGAAGAGAGAGAAGGAAGATGGGCACATGGTGGTGCTTCTTTTTTGTAGAAGGAAAGAGAGAAGAAGAGAAGAAGAGAGAGAAAGAGTGGAATGGAATAGGTGGAAATAGCTGCATTAGCTTTGACAGTCGACCGCCATATGAATGCCAACAAAGGCCAATTTTAGAATGATGATTTATTATTGCTTTCCAACAGTACTCTATCCCGTGTGTTCGAAAATTTTGAAAATTATAAAACTTAATGTTGAGAGATTTTAAAATTTGTCAATCGAAGTTCAAATTGATTATACAAAGTTTTAAGTCGAATGATTATAATTTTTTCTTTTCTAAAAGTACTTAATATTTGGTAAATAGGTAGTGTGATCAAATAACTATAATAGAATATCTTATTTGATTTTCAAATTATTTTTTTGAAGTAAGATGAGATACTGTTTGGATGTCGGAATAAAATATTCAAAAAAATTATATTGGTACAAAGATTTTTTTTTGTGTGTGATTTAAAATTAGGAGTTTGATTACTGGTTCTTAAAAGGTTTGGGCATCCATGATTTAAGTAGGATAGTATATTTCACCTACGAGTCAATTTATATTATTTTGAAAAAATTATTTGAAAATTTATTATGAAGTTTATTATAGACATTTGATCACAACCATCATCAATTAAATAATACAACCTTCTAAATTAAATTAAAAGAGATATCGTGAATAAGATGTTTCCCAAAATTAACTTGAAGATTGGGGTAATTTCAAGCATACACGAACTTGAAAAATATCACAAATATCCTTTCAAAATTGGTAACATTAATATTACCCTTGTAAATTCATAAATAATAACATAAATGCACTTTCTGATAATTTCGGCGCGTTAGTATTTTATTAGAGTTATCTTTTCTTTTTACTAAAGCTTACTACTTTATAACCTAATAACTTTTTTAGTCAAATTATAATTTGAAATTTTTTTATTTAATTTATACCATAACCTTTTTTAACTTAGTACTTATTTCAATTGATAAAATCTAATTTATATTTTTATTAATTGAAGTGTATTGATGACAGCGAATTAGTGGAGTAAGATGGGCATTTAGGCATATTTTTGGGCATAGTTTTAGCAATATGGATAATTTTGATAATTTCTCTCAAGATGTGTTTTTTGATATTAACAATATTTGAAAGGTTTTTATAATTAATGGTACACAGAAAGGCACAAATGAAATTAACCAAATAAAATTCTAAACATTTGGTCACGCATATCGTTTTGATTTACTCAAGAAACATATAATATTTGCTAGATAAGGAACATAATCAAATGTCTAGAATGAAGTATCTTATACGACTTTTGAGTGATTTTTTCTTTTTCCAAATTATATTACAACTTTTCATAAAGTAAAAATTAAAATTATAATTTCCAATCATACAAGAGAATTTTTATACTGAATAAATTTTAATTATCTTATTTTGATATCCAAGCAATGACTTATGCTTAGTTTTAAGGGAGAAAATAAAACTAAAAAGAGAAGAAAAAAAAATTATTCTATTGCTTGGATGAAGGTAAGAAAAGAAGAAAATTTTCTCTTCTTTTCTCTCCACTTTTGGAGAGAAAATAAATTAAATATTTTGAAAGGTTATTTTCTCTCCTTATATTTTGATCCAAGTGTGATTGTCTCTTCTAAAACCCTATTCTTTTATCTCCGTTTCTCTCTCTCTCTCTCTCTCTCTCTCTCTCTCTATATATATAAACAGTGCCTCCAATATTTATTTATAATTATGACAATAGATTTTAGATTAGAAGATTTTAGTTAAATTTATTTAGAAATAAAATTTGTTGTTTGAATTAAGCCATAGCTAAAAAAATTCTGTTTTGTTTTATTATTTAGTAAAAAATGAGAACTTATTTCAATATTTTTTTTTATATTTAATCCTTACTTATATGGTAAGAAAGATGTTATTTTATAGGAAAAAAATTATAACTAATTTGAGAGCTATTTTGAGATTATTTGTTAAGTATAACTAATGGCAAATGAATTCTCACCAAATTTGATCTCAAATTATGAGAATTTGATGAAATTTATTTGTATTATGAGAAATCCTACTAAATTCTTCATAATCGAATTAGATGAAACCTATAAAATCACCTTCACCTCTACTTAATTATATTAATATATTTTTGACCCTCTCTTTTAATCTTCTTTGATTTATAATACAGTTGCACATATTCTATTTCTCTCAAATCCAACATTTTCTAGGTATTTTTGAAAATATCTTTTAATACATATATATATATATATATATATATATATATATATATATATATATATATATATATATATATATATATATATATATATATATATATATATATATATATATCACTAAATTAACAATGTAAAGTAATTTTGCTTTTTAAATTTTAAATTTAAAAAATTTAAAATTAAAAATTAAAAATTAAAATTTAAAAACTTAAATTTAAAATTTAAATTTTAAACATTATAATTTATTATTTTTAAATAATAAATTTAATTTAAAATAATAAATTTTAATTTTACAATTTAGAATTTTAAATTTCAAATTTTAAAATTAGATTTTATTTTTTAATTTTTCAAATTTTAAAATTTTAAATTTAAATTTCAAATTTTAATTTAAAATTTTAACTTCAAATTTTAAATTCTAAATTTGAATTTTGAATTTTTAATTTCAAATTATGAAAATTTAAAATTTTAAAATATAAAGTTAATATTTTTCTTTTTAATTTTTAAAATTTTAAATTGAAAGAAATTTTGTGTAATTATATAATATGCATCCAAATAATTTAAAATTTGAAATAATAAATTTTTTTAAAATTATATAATTTCTTATTATATTTAGACTAAAACCATACTTTATAAATTTCGTGATAATTTTTTATTATGCATCTAACAAAGTACAATATAAGAATGCTTCAAAATTCTAAACTTATATTAATAATGGAAACAATACCGGGAATCCTTTGATAACTACAGCAGCGAGAACGTGAGGCTTACATTGTTCTTGTGACAATGGAGAGAGAAGTAAACCTAAAATTGCAGAAGCAAAAGGAAAAAGGAGAGGAGAAGCAATGATTTTTTCGACGGAGCCAAACTTAGAATTTGATCATCAGGGATGGGGACAAACAGTTGAAAATATACGGAGCCAAATTAGAAAAATAAGTTAGTTAGGGACAAAAGAATTGTTTTAATAAATATTAATAGCGGAATTATTTTTTAATAATAAAAAAATACCAAGAAAATATTTGAAATATAAAAAATATAAATTATATAAAATATTTTAGAAATTTTAAGAGGTCCGTAGCAAATTATTATTATTATTATTATTATTATTATTATTATTTAAAAAAAAAACACTTACAGGTACCTTTCCTTGTCATCAAGACACCCAAATATTTCACGTGATCACAA
Source organism: Tillandsia leiboldiana (assembly GCA_029204045.2). Lineage (NCBI taxonomy): Eukaryota > Viridiplantae > Streptophyta > Magnoliopsida > Poales > Bromeliaceae > Tillandsia > Tillandsia leiboldiana. The sequence continues at coordinate 6,918,631 of CM055064.1, forward strand.
GATTCACGACGCGTCAACTCCAATCTACGGCGCGGCACCGAGCCGAGCCGAGCCGAGACGAGCCGGTTACGGCCACCCGAAGCCCTAAATCAACATCCACCGTCGGATCCTCATCAAACGATTCTCGCTCCATCAAACCAGCGGGGAACTAATCAACGGTGATGACGATTGGAAAGCTTATGGTGTACCCGCGCGTGCAGCGTACCGCAGGAGCGAGGAAGAGGGGAGGATGGGGGACATCACGCTTTCCGTGCCACGGGTCGTACGTAAGCACGTGCAGTACAAGTGTCAGCTCGGAACGAGGGCGAGACACGTCAGCACGCGAACTTCGAACGTTTTTTTTTTAAAAAAATATTATTTGTACACTTAAAAATAATATATATTTTATATTATATTTATATTAATTAATTATTTAATGTGATTAATAAAATTATTTTATTAATTGAATAGGTGGTATGTATTTATACATCAAACACTCTTTTTATCTGTATTTGTAATATTATTTTTTTTATTTTAAAATAATTATTTCAAAACCTTGAAGCTTTGGCAAAAATAATAAAAAAAAACCTCTGAGCTTTCAAATTTGCTAACTGAAATACCGAAATTTTATTAAATAGAAACGATAAATTCTAATTATTTTTTTATTAGTTTTTGAGAAATAAACAATTACTTATTCAGAAGACCTAAAGCTAAAATTATTAAGGTTGCGTTTGGTAGTGGAATAAAAGAGAATTAGTTATTCTAGGAATAAGCTAAAATTATTAAGGTGCGTTTGGCAGTGGGACAAGAGAGAATTAGTTATTCCAGAAATAAATATAAAATTGGAAAATAGTAGAATAAGAGAATTTGTATTTGGATAATAGGAAATAAGAGGAATAGAAAATATTAGTCGGTTAAAATAATGTTTTTGTCCTCAATCTTTATTATGTGTTAAAACAAATTAAATTTCAATTTGTTTCTTTTAAATAGTTGATTGAAGACTTTAAAAAATTAGATAAAATCAAAATCCAAATCAAAATCAAATTATATTTCATGGAAATAATATTAAATTAAAATTTTCATTTGCTCTATTTTACGAAAATTTTAAATTTTTACAAAATTTTCCTAAAATTTTATATCATGAAAAAGATAAAGAATTTGTTTGCTATAAATTTCATATTACTTCCCTACTAATATATACAATTTAAATTTAGAGTTAATTGCATACGACTCCCTGTAATCATATTGAATAGCAGATATATCTATATCCCTACAAAGTTTAACTTTTCATATTTATCCCTTCAAAAATTCTAAATTATTCATATATATCCCTTCGGTTTATTACCGTTAGTTCACTGTTTATTTTTTAACAAACTATATGTGAAATGATAATTTTGTCCTTTCAAAAATATCCCTCCAAAAGTTCGAACTGTTAAAATAATATAAAAATATCTAAAAATTTATCTCACAAACTAACCAAGATTAAGTATTTAACCTATGATTAACTAGATTTTATTAATAGAGATAGACGGTAGGGATATATATGAATAACGTTAGATTTTTGAAGGGATAAATATGAAAAGTTAAACTTTGTAGGGATATATCTACTATTCGATAGGTTTATGGGAGCCGTATGCAATTAATCCTTAAATTTAATACCAAGTACCGAAAGTAATCGATTCACATGTTTATACATCTGCCATAAAGACACAACTTATTATAACATATTATTTTAACGGTAACCATTGCGGGTCTAGCTTCTATTATTCCACAATTGTTCTGTAATATCAGTACGAAGGGCGTCGCCCCGCCGAGAGTCTGATGCACCGGGCAATGAAATAACTTTGTTATTCTCTTCATCTTCGGTAGCATGTGGGTCAAGTGATTCGTTGAAATATCTATCACTTTCTGCTTTCCTACGAATAAAATTTTGTATGACGCAGTATGCCATAGCAATTACATTGCACACTATAGGAAAACGGTGTTGCAATATTTAAAATCTTAAAACGCTTCTTCAATATCCCGAATGTTTTCTCCACCGTATTTCGTAATTGTACTTGGCGATGATTATAAAGATCCCGCAGACTACGAAGTACACGACTACGTGCGTTACTATCAAATTGGCTCAAATGATAGCGTTCGCCTCTATACGACGCCAGAAATCTATCGGTGTTCGCGTACCCAGAATCAGCCAAGTAAAATTTTCCTGTTGACATCACAATATATCATGCAGTGGTACTATAATTTTATATGTATTAAAAAATATAAATATAATACGGGAAATTTTCTTATTTTTTTATACCTTTTGGTACTGAGAAACCTCCACTTTCACACGCTCATCTGAGGACTGGCATATCAGCGGCGGATTCTTCCCACCTAGTGCAAACAAAAAGGAATTGATGATCAAAGTTGACGGCAGCCATCATATTTTGTGATGTAAACTCTTTTCAACACCGAAAACGTGGTTGGTTGCTCAACTTGACAACCACCGGAATATGTGTTCCATCCACCGCACCGATTGCATTTGCAAATGTACCTTGAACATTCAATAACTCCTTTTGTAAGTCATTTTTGATAATACTCAATATCAATCGTATAAAATAGCAATCGTATAAAATTAATACATTACCTTGAAAGGATAGAAACTTATATTATCTCTGATCCGCGGATGCATTCCACTATTGCTTGCTGGTAGAGTGATGTATTCGTCTTTTAACATAACGATGGCCCTAGTACATTATTAAAATGTCTGCTAGTTGTTTTTCCTGAATGTTTGAATGTTTCGGCGAGCACCCTATTCGCAATGCCGTGGCCGATACAAAATAGAAATATTCCAAGCTGTTCATCAGCTGTCATATTTCTTATACTACGTACAAGTCTCTTTCCAACAAGCTTATCTCGTAGAGCAATGAATGTGGTAGTCGTCATTCGAAAATGCTGGTACCCATGGTCTGGATGACTATTCAAAATATCACCAATAAATTGATACCCACTAAATGGCCGGGTTCGACATGGTTGTCTCGCGATTGTATTAAGAAATGTCATGTAGCCTAGAGTATTGAGCATCGCATAGACTTCATCCCAATAATCATCATCTTCATCTAGTATTGTCATTATATTTGCAACGAGTGCCGACGAAAAAATAGTGCGATTAAACGAAGCATTCATTATTGTTGCAAGGAGATTGTAGTATTAAAACAATATGTTGCAGTATATAGACATTGTCTAAACAGTAAAAACAAGTACGCCAATTGTGTAATCCAGATCATACTAAATTAAATTGAATGCATCGATTAAATAATTTGAACAGAAACTGCACAGAACATTGGTAAAATCAAGCACTGACATATACGATAAATTCACATTAATCATTTATGTACAAAACTTAATTTGAATTCAAAATACTACGTGCAATTTAATAGTACAACTAACAACATCAAACTGTTCCCCAAAATGAAACAATATAATAATACAACATACAACATAACAATTCTCCAAAATAAAACAATACAACATACAACATACAACATACAACATACAACATACAACATACAACATACAACATACAACATAACGGTTCTCCAAAATAAAACAATACAACACTACAATAATACAACATACAGCATAATGGTTCTCCAATATGAAACATACTAGTTTTCAACATAAAAGAAATTACCACAAAGTTACTAGACTATTACATTCCCGAAAAAAACTGTCTAAACAAAACACTTTCTTTCGTAACTTGCCGATCGATCCACATCAAGGCAAGCTCGTTGTTCATCGTCATAAATTATTGTCTATTCTTGTCCTCTTTTAATGCCTCTGCGGCTGCCAATACCCTCTCATTTGTGATTTCGTGCAAAGAGTATACTTGGCCCACACACTCTTCGATTGTCACAATTTTTCTTCGATTGTTAATCTCAATTTGGTACATTCGGCGGACTAGATCAAGCTTTTGCTTTCCAATTTCCACCATTTTTGAGAATGTGTCACTTGTGCCTTCACTCTATTTCCTTCAGCTGCCAGATGATGGAACATTTCTACGGTGGATAGTTGATGGGAGTGGAGATCGAGGCCTTTTTCTCGTAGAGCTATGCCCCGATCCACTTCCACTAGCTCCGATATTTGGGCCTGGAGGAGCAGGACTTGGCGATCGTAATGTATTACTCGGCCTTAAGTTTTCATACATCGGTGGTATAATTGTATCATTCTCACTAGGAGAAGATGAAGATGAACTATCAACGGTTTGAGGAGGTTCCATAACGGAGGAGAACCCGTATCTATCAGTTGCCATATTTTTTTGTGTAAGGAAATTAAGGTCCTTATAGGGAGGGAAAGGTTTATCCCTACATTTCGTGTAGGCTGGATTCTCCAGAACAAAAACACGAGGATTAGGATAAATTGACCAATTTACATATTCCGTAACTTATAAACTTAACGCAAATAATATAAATTTTATCGCAATTATAGCTTGCCAGTCTTTAGTATCACCAGCGGTAAGGATGTTATTCACGTAATCCCATCCCCACCCACTCTTGTTTGCTAAATAGTGATATAATGAAAAAGTTCTCTTCAGAACTTTAACTCGGTTCTTTACTTAGTCCTTCGTTAGGTTCATATTATTTATGGAATTGAACTCGTTAACAATTCTATTCAAGGCAAGGTTCGTGAAAGAACATTTATATTATTTTCTAGCGCGTGCTCCTTGTCAGCAAACATAATAGGATGCCATCCATACTTTACGTCCAGTTAGGTGTTCGCGACCACGTTTGTGCGTGTGAACTGCTTCCACCTTCAGTCAGCACATTTTCAGTTTGGGGGTAGTATTGGGTTTGTTGAATATTATGACCTGACTTAGAAAATCTCTTCTAAGGACGCATATGATGGAAATATATGTTATTGGTAGTGGACATGCAACACAAATGGCAGGTGTTAACCAACTTAACTAATATGAATTATGATATGAAATCGAAAATGTAGCAAAAGAACAATGTTCTTCAAACTTTTTTTTTTGTCAAGGGATAGTGTTTTAATTTTAAAAGTTTGCTCAATTGGTTTCCAACTAGACATGGGGGTGCAATGGATTATAAACCCTTGCGATCCAACTGATGCATATGGAAACCGTCTTCATAGCAAAAAATTCAAAGAACCATCCTTCCTGGGTCATTTCACGCGGCAACTTGTAATTCCAACTTTATTTAGCAATCATATGGATGAATACTCATATATAGCAATCATATGGATGAACACTCATATTTAGCAATCATATAGAAGTGAAATCGTAGTAGCCCAGATCCCCGTGCAGCTTTCCCCATGATCCATATTGTGGAACACCTATTATTGGTGTGTCGGACCCGCAATGCGTCAAATGGACGCGTTGGACGGACTTTGTGAGGTTTCTGGATCAAGCCTGCCTTCTGACTGTTTCTGCTGAATTTTAGAAAAGGTTTCAGGCTAATCTGAGGCCGGATTTGGATTCAGCGTGGAAAAACGTCGAAAATCGGCTATTTACTTGTATTTTTCGTAGTCCGGATACCCAAAAACGGACCCCCGAAAGTTTCTGTGCATTTTGGGTGCATGGGGGTGCTGTGGACCGGCCAAGGCGCCCCGTGGAGGCGCCGGATTGGCCGGCGCAGCACACGCGGCGGTGCATGGACCGGGGCGGCGCGGCGCATGGAGCGTCGGGGCCAGGTGGGCAGGTGGGCAAGTGAGCGGGGCAGGTGGGGCGGCGTGGCGGGCCACGCTAGGGCGCCATGTGGCGCCCTGCGAGTGGCCAGTGCCACCCGCTCCCGCTCCCTTGTTGGGCCACGCGGCGCGGGGCGGTTGGCCGCGCCCCGCTGCCGCGTGTTCGGGGCTACGTGTCGCGCCAGGAACGAACCGGGCGCCGACTACGGTGTCCCGTGTTTGGCGCCTGGTTGTTCCGGGCGCCCGAAAACGTACCCAAAGGGGGTATTTTTTTTTCCCATTCTTGGCTATAAATAGCCTTTTCACCTGCAGTTTGGGGCTTTTCCCGAGCTCATCTGTGGTGGAGCCCTTTAGCAAGGTTGATCTTCATCTTGTGCTACATCCCTTGAAGGAGTTTCAGATTTTTTGGAGATCTCGACATCGGCGACTTCTGCGATTCGGCGCACTGCGACGTTCTTCTTCCTGTGTTCTTTTCCGTCGCGTTTTGGTCCGCGGGCTCCCCTGGGCTACTTCGGAGGACTTTTTGAGTGATTCTTGTGGCATCATTTTCATGACAGGTAGGACTACACTTTTTGTATTTACCACTTTTGCCTGTTTCGAGGTTTTACTGGGTTTTCTGGAGCTTCTTTAAACCCCCTTTTTTTGCGGCGATTTTTGGACAGCGGCGGAGTAATCATGGATTTTCTCGGCCTACGAGTATCGGAATGAGGCGTATAAATACTCGATTCATATATACTCTTCGCGAGGAACGCAACGGTGATTTTTTCTGGATTTTTTTGAGGACTGCACAGAGGTAAAATCCCTCGTTTTCTGTGCTGGTTTTGGCAAACAGCAAGTGCTATTTTTGGAACTGCTATCGTCGGTGCTAAGTGCGGTACTTTTTGCAGTGGTTCGCAGATTGGGTGTTCTTGGACTCATTGGAATCGTGGGAACCTGAGGATTATCCACGTTCAGTTGGACCTTGGATCGACGTGCATTTTCTGGTGGGTTGCGTCGTCTCCAAAACCGGTGGACGGCTCATTAATTCTATTGTATAGAAAACATGCATGATTATGAGATGTGTTAGAATGCTTGTTAGAGAGTGAGATGTTGTCTTTCTTGTGTCGTTATTGAAATCATGTTGGTTTATGTTCCCTGATTTTGCTTTAGTTAAACTAAATGCTATTATTGGAACTTGACCTAGCACCCTGTCATATGTTGCATGTGTAACCAGACTAATAGAAAACTCTCACTTGGGCTAGGTTTATTTATGCTTTAGACATCCACACTTTACTCTCTATCCCTGGAAATAGTGTTTTCCTCGCCCGGGTAGTGGGCTGAGTGGTCGGGATTTCTCTTAGTGTGGGATGCATGTTACACTCGTGCTTGGGGGCCGAGTGAAGTCTTGTAGATGTAGCTAGTCTTGTACCTGTGGCGGGAGCCGTTTAGGTAAACGGTGGTCCCGGGTTGTCGAGTTCTTCGATTTATTTGTCGCCACTGTGTTCGTGTCAGTGGTGTACCAGTGATAGCAGGACCTTGAATCCAGAATCTTTTAGACACACATGATTTCAGTAAACCAATATTTTCTTCCAAATGTCGAAGGGTCGCCGGAGTCTGTTCTTGTCTGATTGGGCGAAGGCATTAGCCCTTCGGGGTTTGGGAATAAAACTTGTTTCCTAACTGATTTTCCTAAAATAACTAAAATTCATTAAAATGGGTTTCCTTAAATCAAAATGGTTTTACAAAAAGGAACTACTTTTAGTTCTCACCACGTGTGGGTTCGAGTGAAAATGATTTTTGGTAATAAATAACACCTTTTCTGTAAACTTCTTCACCCGAGAGAGCTCGAGTGATCTGGATTCTAAGGGCTGCCTTTTTCTTTGGGTCGAGAACAACGAGAGGCTAGGCCTAGAGCCTGTTCTTGTTTGATTTTGGCTGTAGGTTCTAGTCTTTCGGGGTTTTCGGACCCTTCATTGTTGTCGGCTGTGGAGTATACCCAGCTAGTGAATTGCATTTAGAGTTGATGTCCTATTTGGGGAGCCGTTGGGTTGACAGCGGTCCTGACTGTTCGAGTATTTCCAGCTAGTGAGTTAGAGATGTGATTTGGGCACGGTTGATCTTGTTGATCATTGATTTGGATTATAGCCTGCATGAGCCATATTGAGCTCGACAGAGATGCGCGGATACTTTCCACGGTGGGGTCGCGTCCCTCGAGTGTCGCTCCGGAGCTGGGCCTGTTACTTTGCTATCGCGACTTGTCGACGCAGTCCCTTTGGCTGTGTCACGCCCCGGGTGTAAACCAGAACCCGGGCCCGTCTACAGATCCGCCGTGCACACGGTATTTCCCGCTAACACGAAGCGCCAATAACCTGCTCAGATATAAGAGATAACAAAAAGAGCATAAAACAGAGCTGAACTAAAAACTAATACATCTCAGACTGAAGCTGGAAAAAAAATACAGTACATCTGTAAAAATAATACATCTGTCTTTCCCAGCTCACCAAAATGATACAACCAGCTGGCTAAAGCCAGACCCAAAAGTAAGGTACAACCGTCAGAGGAAAAAATGGGTACACCAACAGTCCAGCTAACTCGCTCATCGTGCCTCGTGCCAGGGGGCCGAGCGGATTTTTAGAGCTCTGGAGGATGAGTTTCTTGTGTCCTTGCATGCGGCCCGTGCAGCTTTTCCCCATGATCCTTATTTTGGAACACCTATTATTGGTGTGTCGTACCCGCAACGCGTCAAATGGACGCGTTGGACGGACTCTGTGAGGCTTCTGGATTGAGCCTACCTTTCGGCTACTTTTGCCAAATTTTAGAAAGGGGTTCAGGCTAATATGAGGCCGGATTTGGATTCAGCATGAAAAAATGCCAAAATTGACTATTTACTTGTATTTTTCGGAGTCCGGATGCCCAAAAACGGACCCCCGGAAGTTTTCAGCGCGTTTTGGTGCATAGGGGGAGCTGTGGACCGAAGGGAGGACACATGGCGGAGCTGGATTGGTCGGCGCAGTGCGCGTGGTCCACGAAGACGTGCGGCCGGGAGCATGGACCGCCACGGGGACGCGTGGCGGCTCGGGAGAGGCCGGCTCACGCGGCGCGGTCCACGCAGCGCTGTAGGGTGGCGCGGTCCATGGCAGGCGCGTGCGCTGGGCACAGCGAGTGGCGGCCTGGGACGCGTGGCGGCTGCGGATTGGGCCAGCCACTGTGCAGGTCGTGCACGGCATGGCGGGGCAGGTGGCCGTACAGCGCGGGGCAGGCGGGCGCGACGTGGGCGTGCCACGCGTCGCGCGGTGGTTGGTTGGTGCCAACCACCCGCGTGCGTGGGTGTGCCGCGTGGCGCGGCCTGGGTGGCCGCGCCTCGCTGTTGCGTGGTACAGGCCACGTGGCGCACCCGGGTGAATCTGGGCGCTGCCCTGGCCGTTCCCTGTTCGACGCCCGAAATTGTACCCCAAAGGGGTATTTCCCCACCTCCTCCTAGCCCCATATAAATAGCCCCTCTCTCCCTCTCCTTTACTTCTTTTTTGAGGATTTCGTGCAGAGCCCTCTTGGCCGTGGCTTCTCCTACCTGTGCTCCCTCTCCTACAGAGATTTGATGATTTTTGGAGACCTCGACAACGGCGATTTCTGCGATTCGGCGCACTGCGACGCTCTTCTTCCGGTGTTCTTTTCCGTAGCATTTTGGTCCGCGGGCTCCCCTGGGCTACTCCGGAGGACTTTTTGAGTGATTCTTGCGGCATCATTTTCACGACAGGTAGGACTACACTTTTTGTATTTACCACGTCTGCCCGTTTCAAGGTTTTACTGGGTTTTTTGGAGCTTCTTTAAACCCTCTTTAACTGCAGCGATTTTTGCACAGCGGCAGAGTAATCATGGATTTTCTCGGCCTACGAGTATCGGAATGAGGCGTATAAATACTCGATTCATATCTACTCTCCACGAGGAACGCAACGATGATTTTTCTAAATTTTTATGAGGGCTGCATAGAGGTGAAATCCCTCGTTTTCTGTGCTGGTTTTGGCAAACAACAAGTGTTGTTTTTGGAACTACTACCGTCGGTGCTAAGTGTGATACTTTTTGCAGTGGTTCGCAGATTGGGTGTTCTTGGACTCGTTGGAATCGTGGGAACCTGAGGATTATCCACATTCAGTTGGACCTTGGATCGACGCGCATTTTCAGGTGGGTTGCTTCCTCTCCAAAACTGGTGGACGGTTCATTAATTCTATTGTATAGAAAACGTGCATGATTATGAAATGTGTTAGAATGCATGTTAGAGAGAGATGTTGTTTTTCTTGTGTCGTTATTGAAATCATGTTGGTTTATGTTCCCTGATCTTGCTTTAGTTAAACTAAATGCTATTATTGGAACTTGAGCTAGCACCCTGTCATATGTTGCATGTGTAACCAGATTAGTAGAAAACTCTCACTTGGCCTAGATTTATTTATGCTTTAGACATCCACACTTTACTCTCTATCCCTGGACATAGTGTTTTCATCGCCCGGGTAGTGGGCTGAGTGCTCGAGATTTCTCATAGTGTGGGATGCATGTTACACTTGTGCTTGGGGGCCGAGTGGAGTCTGGTAGATATAGCTAGTCTTGTACCTGTGGCGGGAGCCGTTTGGGTAAACGGTGGTCCCGGGTTGTCGAGTTCTTCGATTTATTTGTCGCCACTGTGTTCGTGGCAGTGGTGTACCTGCGATAGCAGGACCTTGAATCCAGAATCTTTTTGGACACACATGATTTCAGTAAACCAATATTTTCTTCCAAATGTCGAAGGGTCGCCGGAGTCTGTTCTTGTCTGATTGGGCGAAGGCATTAGCCCTTCGGGGTTTGGGAATAAAACTTGTTTTCTAACTGATTTTCCTAAAATAACTAAAATTTATTAAAATGGATTTCCTTAAATCAAAATGGTTTTACAAAAAGGAACTACTTTTAGTCCTCACCCCACGTGGGTTCGAGAGAAAATGGTTTTCGGTAATAAATATCACCTTTACTGTAAACTTTTCACTCGAGAGAACTCGAGTGATCTGGATTCTAAGGGCTACCTTTCTCTTTGGGTCGAGAACAACGAGAGGCTAGGCCTAGAGCCTATTCTTGTTTGATTTGGGTTGTAGGTTCTAGTCTTTCGGGGTTTTCGGACCCTTCATTGTTGTCGGCTGTGGAGTATACCCAACTAGTGAGTTGCGTGTAAAGTTGATGTCCTATTTGGGGAGCCGTTAGGTTGACAGTGGTCCTGACTGTTCGAGTATTTCCAGCTAGTGAGTTAGAGATGTGATTTGGGCACGGTTGATCTTGTTGATCATTGATTTGGATTATAGCCTGCATGAGCCATATTGAGCTCGACAGACATGCGTGGATACTTTCCTCGGTGGGGTCGCGCCCCTCGAGTGCCGCTCCGGAGCTGGGTCTGTTACTTTGCTATCGCGACTTGTCGACGCAGTCCCTCTGGCTGGGCCTTTTTTAGGCAGTCACGGACGCCCTACGTAAGTCCAGTCCTCCGTGGATGTAATGGCAGTAGGTGGGCGCAGGTTTGACTGGACCCTATGTGGCAGTCACTGTGATTGGGTTGATTGGGTATTTCGGGTTAGAGTCGATGCATCATTTTCATATGTGTCACCCTTTGAGCATTGTAGATAGAGGCATGATAGCTGTAGCCTCTTTCCAGCTTATCTTTTCATTATTACCGTTTTCTTGTTATCTTATGCTTCTATTAGACTTAGTGGACAGATCGTCGGACTCTTTCCAGCTTATCTTTTCATTATTGCCATTTTCCTGTTATTTTATGCCTCTAGTAGATTTAGTAGGCAGACCGTCGGGCTTGGTGGCGGTACCCACTGAGAACTACTGTTGGTTGTAGTTCTCACACCCGCTGGGGGTCCCTCCCCCCCCCTTTTTTTTCTCCTTTCCTCTCATTTGTTTTGCAGAGTCTCCTGGGAGAGTTGTTGTTTCCTCTGTTGGTGATCGAGGTGAGGGAGTTGCGAGCTAGTTCCCTACCCGTCCTTGGAGTATAGTGGTACCCCTTATTGGATCTTCGTAGTACAGTCTGCTGGTTTTAGTAGATAGTTAGTTTTGAGAGTTTTATTTTTTGAGAGACTTTTTTAGTGAGGTTCAGACTTGTACTATTTGGAGATATATTTTTCTTATTTCAGTAGTTTATTTTACAGCTATGATATTTATATAGTTGTAGTTTTATCTCTTGCAAGTTAGACGCTTCGTCTATACGGGATTTTTCGTATGGGCGGCGGATCTGTTGGCGGGCCCGGATCGCAGTTTCGACCCCGGGGCGTGACAGGACTGGTCCCAAACGCCCCTAGGGACCGATTGCTGACGGACAGGTCCGTTGACGTCTCACGGTTCGATCCCCAAACCCCACCCTTCAGAATTCGCACGGAAGGTCCGGACTTCCCCCCTCAGGATTCGGTCTTCCATGGCTTACGAGGCCGCTTTGGCTTACATTCAAATAGTTAAAACAATAAATTAATTTAACTTAATATATACCGTATAATTAACATAAAATTCTCAAAAAAATGCTACTTTAAAATAAATTAAGTCATTATTCTTTTAGTTATGCCGGCTTTGGCTTGCAGCTATCAAATCAGAATAATAAATTAATTTAACTTAGCGCCAAGACATAAGTAATCCGATAATATTTGAGATTGTTATGTCCGGTCAAAATAAAATATTATGATATATATAATAATTTAAAATATAATATTACAATCATAATATAAATTGAGCAATGCTACATGTACACCCCGAAGGGGTGTATATCATACACCTCCACCATTTTAATGGTGGCGATATCTTTTACGGGTCACATCGATTGACCCATCATCACACCCCACCCATTGGATGGGTGGGGTGTGTGATATACACCCCGAATGGGGTGTACGGGTAGCATTTTCCATATAAATTTTACATATCCTTATTTGACCATAAATATCATATTATGATAAATTAATATTATATGCAAGATTAAATTTTTATGTAAACGAATTTGTATGTTCACAACACTTTAATAAATATGATAATCAACTTATGATGAATAAAAGAGAATAAATAAATAATATGCATGTAGTTAAAATCGAAACCTAATAAATATTAGTTTGCAAAAGAAGCCAACTAATTAATTAATAGGGCTTTGACCATAAAGCATGTTTGAACCCAAAATCTAATTAACTGTTCATCTTCTTCCTTTTTTTTTTTTCACTAAATTGTTGATTTATTAAAAGCTGCTTTCACAAATAGGCCAAGCATCGCTCACCACGCGCACCGAATTTTATGCACGGGCAAACTCGTGCGTGACTGCTCACGTACGGCACCATCGCCCTAATTAGAATCAGACGATTGTTCTTGCATCTTACAACTACTCGTGGCATACAATCGGACTGATGTCGATGCCAATCTTTCATGCGACCAAAAGTCGCTGTGACACCAACGCCAAAGATTGTTGCAATCTTGCCGCGTCCACTTCAAGGGACCAAGAGTCGCTAAGACATCAACTAATTAACTTGATCGGTGGTTAATTAAGCATGTCTTACGCCTTTTTTTATTTATGAAGTAGGAAGAAGATGATGAATAGTGCAGTCTCAGTTAAGACCTTTGTACATGATAAGTAATGAAGACGTATGCATAGTCAAGATCAAGGTTTCAAACGATAGACATTGTAAACCGCTTCAAAAACATAATTTCGAAAGTTCATAACAATTTGATTCAAATAAATTACATATGCACATAATATTTAATTTAGCGTTTTAGGCTTTGATACCAATTGATAGATCTATATGATATAATAATAAAATAAAAATGAGTATATATATATATATATATATATATATATATATATATATATATATATATATATATATATATATATATATATATATATATATATATATATATATATATATATATATATATATATATATATATATATTTCGGGCCGAAATGTTGTGCTAATCATTGATCGGGTGCGGTCCGCGATCGGCCCTGGGGTTGACTCTCGAAGTGTGATGCGCCGCGTGCCAAAGGAATCAAGCGATCGGGCCGAGGAGGGATATGTTCGGTCGGGTTCTTCTCAATTAAACTCTCGCAGAGTTCGGCCTAGAGTAGCCGAATTAGGGTTTGAAGGCAAACAGAGCTCGGCCTAGAGAAGCTAAACTGAGATTCAAAGACAATGATTTGACACGGCTAAGGAGTCGATTAAGAAATTGTATTGCTTGGAATGGGTTACAAGGGGGTAACAGGGAGCCGATTAAGAAATTGTATTGTTGGGAATGGGATTACAAGGGGGTAACAGGGAGCCGATTACAATTAAAACTACTCCTAAGAAAGCTGTAACAACCCGGCCCACTAGCAATAATAACTCGTTAGGCCCAAACCACATCCCAAAATACTTAAGCCCATTTATTATTACTAGTGTCCATGTCTCATATAAACCCAATCACAATTCCATCCACATTCGATGTGGGACTATTGGGGGCATCACAGACTCCCCCCGTTTAGGCCTGACGTTCTCGTCAGCCCAAACACACATACAATAGCCCAAGATCACTAGGCGATGCGAGACTTGTCTCGCTAGCCCTGTCATCTAGACTCATGCTCAGCTGAGACTCGCCTCACATTTCCGGCCGGTTATTGGCTCTGATACCAAATGTAACAACCCGGCCCACTAGCAATAATAACTCGTTGGGCCCAAACCACAGCCCAAAATACTTAAGCCCAGTTATTATTACTAGTGTCCATGTCTCATATAAACCCAATCACAATTCCATCCACATCAGATGTGGGACTATTGGGAGCGTCACAAAAGCAGTAAGGAAAACAGTAAATGCAGGTATAAAAGGCTATCTAGGAAAGTGGTAAATGCAAATATTAAAAGGTACTGAAAAAGCATGGGTGGTCACTGACTTACGAGGTTGTAGGACCCTTTTTTTCTTCGATGGTTCGGATATTTATATACGTTCGAACCATGTGTATAATCGCCAATTTTAGTAATCAGCATGATCTAAAGGGAATCATTGCATCTCTCAACTACTTCCTTTTGAGTCAATTATCCTCAATGAGATACTAATTGTTTTCTGTCCATGTTCATTCCCTAATCGGCACGCCAAAACGTGATCTTCGGCGCTTTCCAATGCTGGGTGCCGCTTGCCGTTCCGGAGTTAGTTACGAGATTCGCACCCAAATCTCGTACTCTTTCCTTCTAGGGTCTTTTCTCTTGCGGCTCGAGCAGTCGAAAGTTGACCCTGACTTCGCCTCTTTCGTCGCTCGACTAAGGCGGTCTGATATTTGCCTTCGGCCGAGGTCGGTCCTGGATGATGCAATAATCCTCTTGTTAGCTGCTTCTCCTATCGGCTGGTACCTTTAGCCGATGGCGTGTGCCACGTGTCGCACTCTCACATGCCTGAGGTCGGTCTTGGTAAAGACGCAGGTCCCTCTTTGTTGACTCACTCTTCTATCGGCTGATATCCTTAGCCAATGGTATATACCACGTGTCACTTACTTAGGTGGCGAAAATTTTGGTCTCAACAATACCCCCTCGAAAATCGTCTGATGTGCCATTCGGGCGATTGTCGAAGTTTAAAGAATGACCGACGTGAGCTGCGGGATCTTTGATCATTCCTTTCGTACTTTATCATGATGTGACTTTCCATTCCCTCGGCTCTCTAATCAAGAGGTTTGACCTTAATGGCGGATCTTCTCTCCATGCCTTTTGATCAAATCTTTTCCGATCATGCCTCGGTCGCTTCTTCATTAAGATTTCGTTCCTTGATCTTCGCACCTGCTCGTCGCTTTCACTGTTTTGACGTCACCAATCTACCCGACGGTTTGCGTCCGTTCGTAGATTGTTTCGCCGTAAATGTTGCCGATTTTCGAGGGACGATGATTCCTGTTTCATCGGTTCGAAACCCTTATTTCCTTTTTGCTAATCTTCGGGTGCACGTCATCTTTCGGAGTTTAAATATCCCTTACTCCGGTACTTTTTTACCATGTTTTCCTCCTCCTCATTGCATTATCTCTTTCGCTACCTATTCGGTTCTTTCTTTTTCCATGGCTTCTCGCGCTGCTCCGCTGCCGTCTAACCCCGTCGTTGATTTTCAGCTCCTACGTCCGTTAGAGGAGAATCCACTACGTTTTCTCCATGGGCCCTCCTCCGTGGCAAATCCCTTCGAGAAAACCTTTCCGTTCACAACCGCCGGCATCCCGCTGCTGCTAGACAAGGTTTACCTTGGTACATGGGCCTCCGATAAGGCCTTTGGGAGGAGTCTTCGTACCTGGCCCACCGCCTCTGACTCTTATGTGCGGCGGTTTGACCGGGTCCAGGCTACCTACAGGGACATGTGGAAAGAGGTTGACGTCTTTGATGCCATCCAACTTTTTCGGAAAAGTTACCGGGCCGATCCGCTGCTTCTGGCATCAGCCTTGTGCTTCTGGTCGTTGCGCTCCAATACTTTCTTCTTCCGTTCGGGGCCGTTTACCCCAAAGCTAATGGACGTGGCCGCCATCACCGGCCTTCACCCTTATAGTGTCATTCTTTATTCAGCCTTCTCAGTCGAAGGCATGGACGATTTCGCTCCCAATCTGGATTCGAAGACGGATCTCTCATACGGGAGGTTCGCAAAGATCTTTACCGGTCGCGGGGCTGAGACGGTATCCAAGGATGAGCACATTGCCTTCCTTTGGTATTGGATGTGCTACAACCTCTTCGGCACCGAGCCCAGAAGAGGAACCGGGACTCCCTGCCGATAGCCATGGCGCTAGCCAATGGCCAGAAGCTCACCCTCAACCCTTACTTTCTCGCCTTCTTGTATCGAGAGATATTTGAGGCGATAAAACTAGCTCCTCGCAACGACAATCATCTAGTGATCGGTTCGGGGTGCGGCGTTCTGTGGTTCATGCAGCTATGCCTTCAGTTTTATTTTCCTTCACTCACTCGCCGCACGGAGTTTCCTCCGGTCTCCCCTCAACTCCCCGTTTCTTTTGGCCGATCTTTCGGCTGTCCCGAGTCCTTTTCCTTGGGTAGTTCCCTCAATTTCCCACATTATTTTCGAGTGTTTTACACCGAGGAGAAACGGCCGAAGGGTCGTTGGGCACTTTTCACCTCCAGGGGAAACAGATCTTCCTAGTTTCGGGAAAGGTTTGAGTACATCCGCAACTAGGTGGAGTTGGTGGAACTCATTGAGCATACCGCGGTGTGGTACTCGTTCCTTGCTCCCCGAGACCTGCACGTTGGCCTTAAAAGCCGATCCAAACTATTGCCGAGCACCGAGGTCTATGCACCTCACTTCGCAGCCCAACAGTTCGGGTTGGTCCAAGCACTTCCGGCCCCGACTGTCACGCCCCGCGGTCGAAACTGCGATCCGGGCTCGCCAACAGATTCGCCATTTGTACGGAAATCTCCGCACAGATGAAGCGTCTACCCTGCAAGTCAGATCATAGCTAAACATGTATCAGAGCTGAATAAGAATAAGTAGCTACAGAATCAAAAACTAAACATATGAATATATAAAATCCAAAATACATAGTCATCTCCCACTATGAACATGATACAATAAATCTCTCAGACTGTCCAGTACAAAATAAAATCTCATATACAGGGTACATCTACCTCTGACTCTCAAATAAGGTGGTAAGGAACTATTCGGCCACGCCCTTACCTCGATCTGGTGCCTCCGCTCGGACTAAAGCCGGAATAGCTACCTCAGAAATACCTGTCACCACAGCGGGTGTGAGAACTACTGTAGAAGGTAGTTCTCAGTGGGTATCGTCTCCAACGCTACGGTCTGCACACTAAGGCTACTAGAGGCATAAGATAATAGGGAATGATGTAAATAAGAATAGCTCAGCTGGAAAGAAATCTACAGCTATCATGCCCCTAGCTACCATGCTCAAAGGAATAATACTCAACTATGAACATGCTATGCATCCACTCGCTCACGAGGTGCTCACATCAACCCAATCTCACTGACTGCCAAATCTGGTCTAGTCAAGCCTGCGCCCCTTAGTGTATCAACTAGGGCCCCTAGTGTATCAACTAGGGTGTCCAATCGGACTATCGTAATATCACGCAAAGCAGCCTCATCAGGCGCATCATCATCAAGCAGCCTCATCAGGCGCATCATCATCATCGCATCCGGAGCGGCTCTCGAGGGGAGCGACCCCACCGAGAAATAAGCGTGTCCCATCTGGCTCAATAAGCGGCTGTTAAGGAATTTGTTTTGGCGCATTTCGTGAAAGTATTAAGTCTTGAAGATTGAAGATGAAGAAGTTTGGATCATATACCTCAATCTCAAGAAAGAAGAATTCAAAAGGATCAGGTATGTGTAACTAATTATTTTTGGTGATCCGAATACTTCTTATAGTGTAGAAACACTTGGATAAATTCTTAATTGCATAAAAATCAAAAACTGGACATGGGACATGTTCAGGATCCGGATCAGACACAGCAATCCGGATCCCGAAGGGTGTTGATTCATACGCAAATCCAATCCGGATCCAAGCCATTTTTGATCTGGATCCCGAACATTGGTTTTTGCTGAAATGTATGAATGATCCGGATCAGGCATTTCAATCCGGATCCCGAACCTTTGTTTTTCTGGAAATTGTCTGTTTCGTTACGACAATCTGGATCGCCGTAAATCCGATCCGGATCGTCGTCCTGTAAAATTTCAGAAAAGGTTAGTTTTTGATTCTTATCCTCTTCCAACGGTTTCTAACCTATAAATAAACCCTATGACTCTTTTTCTAGGGTAAGCCGCATAAGCCGAAAAAGCCGAATAAATCAAAAGACGGCCATATAAATCCACCTATAGAGAAGAAAGAAAATCAATAGATTTAATCCTATGATTCTTCATCTATATTGATTGATTTGATTCTAGGGTTTCATACTCAGATTTTGAGTAGAATCAAATCAATGAATACTTAGATGGTATTTCCGATCTATTTCTAATCTAAGTATTCGGCGGATCATCACCACCCAAAAAACAACGATTTCCCCAAAATCGGCGCGTGGACTCGCGTGGCCTTGTGGATTTAAGGTGCTACCGCTCTCGTGGATTCGGAGCGAGGTACGTTCGTGGATTCGAGACGTGCTACTGGGTGAAGACCGTGGATTCGGTCAGACGTCGTGGATTCGACGTTGGACGTCGTGGATTCGGCGTTGGACGCAGATCGTGGATTCGAGAAGCGTTGCGGAGCGAGCGGAGAAGATCAACTAGGAGCGTATGGAAAAAGGTTGAGTCGTCTGTGAGTACGGTATATCACCTTTGTACGTGTTATAATTCTAGTGGATTTCACCGTGTTATCGGTCCCGTGATTTTTTACTCCGGTTTGGAGTTTTCCACGTAAAAATCTTACGTGTTATTTTTTATTTCCGCATTGGGTTTTATTGTACAACGATTTTTGAGTATTTAAACGTTTACACCTATTCACCCCCCTCTAGATTTTTTTTTCCTATTTAGATCCATATTATACATAACCCAACAGCGGCATTTGCAGGTTATAATCCAAATCTACGATCAATCAGATCGACAATGTCCAGCTCACAACACTAACTCACTGACTGGAGATACTCAATAATTGGGATCACCGTCAACCCAAACGGCTCCCATAATAAGAATCCACCCAATCCAATAAAAGTAACTGGCTGGAGATACTCAACAGCCGGGATCACCGTCAACCCAAACGGCTCCTAACACAGGAATCCTACTCGATCCACTATAGCTCACTGGCTGGAGATACTCAATAGTTGGGATCACCGTCAACCCAAACGCCTCCCAGAATAGGAATACACTCAATCCAATAAAAGAAACTGGCTGGAGATACTCAAGAGCCATACCAATGAAAGGTTCTAGTGTTACGGCTTTTTGTGTTGGCATATTTCGTGAGTTGAGTCGGAGTCTTGAAGTGATCAAATTGTCAATCAGCAATTGAAGACTCAGAGAAGATTCAACAAGATCTCAAGTTGACACTCAGTATTTTGAGTCTTGAAGATTGAAGTTGAAGAATTGTGGATCATATACATCAATCTTAAAGAAAATGGATTCGGATTGATCAGGTACGTTTAACTAAATAATTTTGGTGATCCGAATACATTTGTGTAGTTTAGAAACACTTGGATAAGTTTTCATTGCTTAAAAATCAAAAACTGGACAAATAGGATATTCAGAGTCCAGTTCAGAATTTCTGATCCAGAACCGATCCGGATCAGAATTCCGATCCGGATCAGAATTCCGATCCGGATCCCGAACCTTGTTTTTTCAGGAATTGCTGAAAAAAAGACGACAGTCCGGATCGCCCAAATCCGATCCGGATCGTCATGCGGGAAAATTTCTGTTAAGTCAGTTTTTGATGCTTATCTCTTTCCAAAGGTTTCTAAACTATAAATAGACACTTAGGGTTTCTCAAGAACTACCGATTAATTAATTAAACACTTGAGAGCAACCCTAGAGGCTAGGTTTTTATCGTTCTTCTTTATAGCCTCTTTTAGGTCAATTCGACGGTTCTTTCAAGAGCATATCTTTTGTCGAATTGATCTAATCTTTGCTTAGAGATTTCTTCTACGGTTCCTCAATGAGAATCTAAGCAAAGGATCACCATCGAAGCCTATATTCTATATCGGCCGTTTGCGTCGTGGATTCGACGTAGCATCGTGGATTCGATGTGTTGAAGGCGTTTCGTGGATTCGAAACGTGTGCTCGTGGATTCGAGTGGCGTTCGTGGATTCGAACGTGTGCAGTGGACGTGCAATCGGTGGAGCGCAAGGTCCGAAGAAGTTGAAGGAGGGGTTGAGTCCGTGGAGTCGGTAATCACCTTGTTATTCTTCATTTTCTTAGTGGATTGTTATTGCGTGTTGGTCCCGTGGTTTTTCTCCTGGATTGGAGTTTCCACGTATATCTCAGTGTGCTATTTTTATTTTCCGCATTGGTTTTTATTTTGCACTGAGATTGGTTTTATAAGTATTACACCTATTCACCCCCCCTCTAGTTGTTTGATAGTACCTATTTAGATCCTCGGGGATCCAAAAAACCAACAATTGGTATCAGAGCGGGTTTTAGGTTTATCTATCATGTCGGGTGAAAGTGGTAATATTTATAGACCTCCTCTTTTTGATGGGACTAATTATGCTTATTGGAAAGTGCGGACGAGAGCTTTTCTCATCGCAATTGATGAGCGGGTATGGCAATCCGTGGAATACGGTTGGGTGCATCCTGTTGAGGAAGTAGAAAATTCTACTACCCCAAAACCTCGCTCTAGATGGTCCAAAGAGGAAATTGAAAGATCTTCTTACAATGGGAAAGGTATGAACGCTTTATATAATTCTCTTTCCTCGGCTGAATTTACACGAATTTCCGCGTGTGAAACCGCGAAGGAAATTTGGGATATTCTCAAAATTACACATGAGGGTACTAATCTTGTAAAAATTTAAAAGCTCCAGATGCTTACAAGTCAATTTGACTCTATTCATATGGAAGAGCATGAATTGTTTACAGATTATTACACTAGACTTCAAGATGTAATTAATACATGTTCTAATTTAGGAGAAAAAATCCCGGAGTCGAGAATTGTAAGAAAGATACTTCGGACTCTTCCGGAATGGTTTAGGGCAAAGGTTACCGCCATTGAAACCGTTAGTCATCCGGATGAGATGAGTGTAGAGGAATTAGTAGGTGCTTTGCAAACTTATGAAATGACTTTTCCTACTAATCAAGTTTCTTCCAAGTCTTCTTCTAAGCTTACAGGTATTGCATTCAAATCAACAAAGGAAGAAGATGGTGAATCAAGTTCCGATGATGAAATCTCTTTTGCCGATTTTGAAGAACAATTGGCGCGGATCACAAAGAAATTTCGTCGGAAATTTTGGAAGAATCGAACCGATGGATCTTCATCCACGAAACCATCTAAAGGATCATCGGGTTCTAAATCCTCTAAACTCAAAGGCGTTGCAAAACCTTCTAAAGAAAAAGAAAAAGATGATTTCGAAGGGAAAATCCAATGCTATAGATGCAAAGGCTACGACCATATTTCAACGGATTGTCCTTCTCCGAAATCATATAAAAAGAAGGCTTTGCAAGCGAAAACTTGGGACGATTCTACTTCTAATGAATCGACCTCAAGTAAAGAGGAAAATGTAGTAACCGTAATTTTTAAAATTCAAAATTTAAGTTTAAATAATTTCAGAATTATTAAAATAGCAAAAATGGGCAATTAGTGGGTCATTAGTGGCCCAGAAATGTCGACTTTTGATCGGGGTCTGACCTGGAAAATCCGAGATCACCATTGCGATCGTCTCGTCGAAACATAGAAGTTTCATATTCATATGTTTTCGATCCGACGGTCGGATCTTCCAGAAATCAGAAATCAAAAACGGGCCCCGCGACTTAAGTGTGAATAGTAACTCGCGATTTTCGACCCCTCGCGAGCAACAGTTGGCCGATTCACTGTCTAAAACCCTGATATAGGGGTATGAGTAATGGATCCTAACTAATTTCGACGTTCTGAGCGCAATGGCACTGACGGTTTTCGCGTTTGGCGACCCGGGTGCATCGAAGTGCGTGCAACGCACTATATACTGTCGAATAAGATGGAACGACTTTTTATCTGGTCGTCAAACGAACCAAACAAATACGCTACCTGACAGGTCTCGACGAGCCGGACGTCGTGGCGAAGTCCATTTCGCAATTCGTCAAATGGATTTTCTTGAAATACGTGAAATGCACAAAAAATGGAGTATTTTCAATAAAATGTTAGTATTTTATGTATCTAAATTTAAGGGGCTTATAGGATAAGGTGTTGGGTGCAAATTGCACCTACTGTGCAGACCCCGGATGAGTGGGTTATGTGTGAACCCGGTTTGAGAAGAGAATCTAAAAGAAAATTTGCATTAAATCCAAAGATGGCTTTTGGTCTTCTTTGGTGTGTACACGAGGAGTTGGTTAGGGAATCCTAGGCGTTTCTTGATCCTTTGTATCTCCCAGACCTGGCTTCGGATGCTGGGAACACTAAGGACCAAACACCATTAGAGTTTAAGCCGAGAGAGAGAGAGGAGGGTGAAGGATTGGAGCAACTTGCTTCTGAACTTTCTGGAGGATCTTCTCGCAATCTGGGGAGCCTCTGCTACTTCCTGAACCAGCCCGAGGTGCTGATGACCAAAGGAACACCATCACCATTAGAGTAAACCAAGTAAGGGAGAGAAAGAAGAAGTTGGAACCAACTTCCATCAAGTTGGGTTTTGAAGTGCTCTTTGGCTTCCTCTGGATCCGTGGAGTAGTTCTGGAGGTTGCTGAGGTTGCGCGTGGAGAAAGAACCCAGATTCCGGCTTCATCCCTTCTTCCCCGAGCTCGGCCAAGGTAAGAGTCCCTAACCGTTGGTTGTTAGCACCCTAGACCATATGCAGTAGAATTCCTAGGCCCTAAGAATGCTCCCTGCACAAGCCCGAGCTCCCATGCATAGCCGGTTGCCGGCGAGAGAATAATCTCGCCGGAAACCTAATATTGCTCCGCCTCATCACAGCCCTGCAACCAGTGGACCGAATTGGGCCAAACTTGGTAGGCTCGGACTGTAGTGGATGAGGATGAACTCCACCAAATTTGGTGGAGTTTGATCAAGCAGGGAAGTGGCAGTTTGAAGCCCTAGCTTTCGGGATTTTTGCATGTTGGCCGAACTTTCAACTCCGGCGCCGGCGAGCTTCTCCGACGCCGGCCACCTACCCAGGACAGTTTTTGGGACCAAGGGGATCCCAACCATGCAGTTGCATGGCTCCCATGCAAGCCATGGAAGGTACGGCCGAGTTGGGTTCGAAATGGAACCATGAAGCCGCCGCCGGTGCTCCGGCCAACTCCGGCCGGGGTGGTAGGTTCGGGAAGCTTCGTATGATCCCAGGGAAACTCCCATGCAAGTCTGGGGGCTTCTGGTTGGCTCTGTGGAAATCCACCATTAGAGCCCAAGGAGCTCGAGATGGAGCTTCCTTCACCGCCGCCGCCGCCGCACCCCGAGGCCAGCCAAGGGTATGGGACGCTTCAGTGAAGCAAATGGCACCTACTGGTGCTTTTGGTTGAGCCCCAGACCCTTTGGATGAAGCATCACGAATTTCAAAGCACTAGCACATCATCTTCTTCATGGAGCTCGGCCAACCTAGGGTTTTCGGGTTGCTCCAGTTGAGGGGAAGTGTTCCAGGAACTCAGTAGAATAATTTGATCCAAGTTAAAAGGCCTCGGATGCTGTGGTTGCGAAGATCCAGTGTTAAATGTGGGTTGTAAATAAGCTATAAGTAATGCCCACTAAGTGCTTGACAGAATGCTTCAAAGAACTTCCAAGCAGAATTTGACAAAACCTTGTATATGAAAGTTGCTTAGAATTGTTCCCTGAGCTTGATGCTCACTTCAGGTCAACCTGGATCTGTGTGGACAAGTGTATGGTGCATTGTGAACTTATGTAAAAGCAAGGTGATGGATCTGGGTGATCCAGTGGACCTGGGCTGCTAAGGAAGTGAGCCCCAGTGTCCTTGCACTGTTTGGAAACACTTTGATATACAAAGTTTTGATAAATGATGCATAGATGCAAAGTTATGACATAAACAAGCTTAAATGTAATAATTTCTTAAAAACTGTATTAGGGTCTGGGTGAAAAGTTGTAACAGTGTACTCCTAGCTATTTTGGGCTCACTGAACGCGATGCTCGCGTTTATTTTGGGTTTTGGTGAGCCGAAGAAGCGAAAATGCGTTTCGGCTAAGTTAGAGGAGTAATTCATGGTCCGAAGTTTTCCTCGGGCATCGTGCTGCCACAAATGGGTGAGCACGGCATTCAGTAAGTTGAATGTCACCTGCTGGAGGTGACGGCTCGTAAAAATAATTTACCGTTTGAGAGAACGAGCCAAAACAGTGGTTATTTAGTGTATAAAGCCCAGTCTGAGTAAACCCAGGGGCCCTGCTGCAATTGTTACACCCTTGGAAAGGTTAGATAAATATTCTAAAGTAGTGTTGGCCTATTAGTGGAGTTCCCTGGGGTTTCTGAAAAGCTAAATTGCTTTATGTTGCACAAATCGACGAAACGGTCGGTTCGCGCTAGTTGCGCCTTGAGCATTGATAGACCCTGAGTTGTCATCTGGTATTGTTGTAGGGCCCAGTCGTCAGGAGCCAGCTGTGATCCGTCTTGTGGTTATCGCGACCGTCTACCTTCTGGTGGAGTCGTTGTTCCTTCCTATATACAGGTGGGTTATCTTCGGTCCGCGTTTTATCAGGTCGGCCCTATTGGGTGCCGTGGTAGGTCGGACCCCTGTTCTTGGTGTAGCCCTGAACCTATGCTTTAGCCTTACTATATGCTTTCATTCCAGCATTCAGTCATTTCAGCTATATTGCCTGATTATACATATGAGCCTTTCGTTATACTCTATTCTTCACTGCATGTTTAGAATAGGAGTTCTAGTCTCAGTACTTATGATTTGCATCAGTATCGATATCCTAGTGGGGATTTTCCTCGGCTTCCTGCCGTCTTTGTGGTCAGTGTACCATGGTTATATCCTAGTGGGGATTTTCCTCGGCTTCTCGCCGTCTGTCCGGTCTACCGACCGTGGACTGAGATTTAGCATTATGATTGCTATTGAGTTTATACCTGTTCTTATTACTTGCTTATCTACCAGCAGTTGCTTGATTACTTTACTGAGACATAGCATGCTTATATTCCAGCAGTTGCTTGTTTACCATATTGAGATATATCATGCTTACATTCCAGCAGTTGCTTGTCATATCGTGCTTACATTCCAGCAGTTACTTGTGTATCATGTGGAGTTATATCATGATTCCTTCAGCAGTTGTTATGCATTTCCTGGACACATGCCATGCTTGATTGGTCACTAGCATAGTCTATACCTGTCTCTATTCTTCACTGCATGATTAGAATAGGAGATACTATTTCAGTATGTGGCATGTTATACTAGTATCCCAGTGGGGATTTTCCTCGGCTTCTTGCCGTCTATGTGGTCAGTGGACCATGGTTTGAGCATCAGCATTATGATCGCCGTCGAGCCAAGCTTTCAGTCGCGCACACCAGCGGATTAGCTACCCGTGTTGGTGTTCTTTACCGGTAGAGAGGTCTGATCGACCCGTGAGCCTGGTGGGGTTATGATAGCTTGATTGGGTGTCCAAAAGTGGTTGTTGCCTGAGGCCCCAGTGACCAAAAGTGGTTGTTGCCTGAGGTCATATGCTCCACGGCAAATTTAGCCTGAGGCCCTTGTGGCCAAAAGTGGCAGTGATTGGGTATATTTGTGGTGACACCTTTGACGCATGATCTTTGTTATTTCCTGCTTATCATATTATCATTCTCTGCTTGTCAGATTATCAGTTATAGCATGATCAGCTTTATATATGATTACACTGCTCTGTTGATTAATCCATGATTAATGGTATTCTACTTAGATTATATACCTTTCAGTTTCAGTATATCCTACTTTTGTTATCCGCTTATTATTGTACCCAGTAGGTACGGCTTGCTATTTCCCGGCCTGTCGTGCCCACTGGGATACACTCCGGTGTGTCTCACACCCTCGGGTGACTGTTTTTCAGGTCGAGCGGGTGCTGGGATGTCGGGACGAGTTGGTGAGGTTCCGAGTTAGCAATCGACCCTGGACAGCCGTTTATGGTTTAGCAAGTTGTCAAAATTGTAAATAATTGTTTAAATGTTGTAACATCTTTTAGTAGTACGTAGTTTAGACTACGCTGATGTTGTTGTGAAAGCTAGCCGTGCATATATAGGAAAGGCTCAATTCCATAGGGGATTGGGACTCTTCTATATATGTGGCGGTCTGTCATTGCCCTGGCTTGGTTTTGAAACTCTGATATAAAAAAAAAAAAAAAATTTAGACCCACTTTTGAATCTCGGGGCGTGACGGAAAAAGTTGTTGCTTTTCATGCTTCTCAAATTCCCTCTTCTAATTTGTGTTTGTCATCTTTAATCACTGACTCTATTCCTTTGATTTTGCATGAAACATCAACTTCCGATGGAGAGTCATCAAGTGAGGGGGAGTCGGACGAAGAAGAACTCGTTGAGGCATACCAACAACTTCTTGCGGAATCAAAGAAGATGGCCAAGCATATCAAGAAGTTGAGGAAGCAACGACTTGAAGTTCAAGACGAGAATCAAGCTTTAAAGATAAAACTTCATGATCTCGAGGAGGAACAAGGACGTTTATTGGAGAACAATAAAATCCTCCAAGAAAAGTTAAACCAATCAGAGATAAATAAAAAATTATATATGGACAAGATTGGTTTTCTTGAAAAATAGTTTGAAGAAATTCATGTCACCAACCAAGCTTTGACCAAGCAAGTTCACGAACTCAAATCTGACATACAAAGGCTTTCAACCGTTTCCAAGAAACTAGATTGTATGTGCGGATTAGGTCAAACAAGCAAGGTTGGTTTGGGATTTAAAAAGGACCAAACTGTGCATGCTTCAAGTTCCGCAATGAAATTGAAAGGAAGAACGTGTCACCTTTGTGGACTTGAAGGACATTTGGTGAAGGATTGCCCGAAAAAGAGAAAGAAAAATCCTTCGGCAACTTCATCTATGGAGCGGACTCAAGGGACTCAAAAGATACATCAAGTTAAAGGAGTTCACTCAACCCACCAAAGATCCGAGCAACAACATCAATCATACAAGTGGATCATTGCGAGGCAAAGACCTAAGGTGGATCAACAGTCAAAGCGGACAACCCCCGGCCACAACGAATCAAGACAACCCAAAATCCAGCGATTTTGGATTCGGAAAGGTGATATCTTTCCTTGTCTTAAGTTCTAATTAGCTTATGACTGTATGTAATGCTTTGATTGGTTTTCCCTTCATATTTTTCTTAATCTCTTCATTACATGTTTTCAATGCTCTTTGTTTTTATGTTTTGTTTTTGAACAAAAGGGTTTTAACGAACAAGTGCATTGAATAAAAAGGGTTTCACGGTCAATCACTCTAATTTAATTTTATATGAATTATCAGCTTTACTCTATAATCATAATTCTTGAAGATACTTCATTATAGGAGTTTTTGATAGTTATAAGCATCAAATTTTAGAAATCATGTGTGATCTTTAGATGCTTAATCTATCTCGGTTGTGTGAATTCATTGTGACAAACGTGAGACAACCGATAGACTAAAATTTGGGATTTAATTCTTTCACGTAAGAGATTGCATTCTTACAAGGGTAAATAAATGAATTGTAAAAGATGTGAAAAGAGTTACATCCGAAAGGAGTGTGAAAACTACCACCACATGTTGGAAAGAGCTGCCACCCCGGTCGTCCGGTTTGTGTGTGAAGCTACCACATGTTATGGATGCTTGGAAAATATTTTATGAGAATTTTTAGTTGAAGCATTCGGAGATTTATATTCAAAGTTCTTATTTTGAACAATCTCCTGGTTGGTATAAGGTGGGATAGTTAAAAGATGCTCAAAGAGCCACCCTTAGGTATTTTAATGCATATCTCAATCTACAAGGGTAAAATTCAAAATTGATGTCATTTGGAAAACTCTGTAAGTCATCTTTGTAAATCCGTTACATCTTGATAGACTTTGGATCTCAAGATTATTTTTGATGACTTGTGTTTGACGTATATAATATGAAAAACGGTTTATAATGTTTTAGCTTTGTTTTTCATGATTTCGGAGTAAATCTTTTTAATTTTTGTAAAATTAATTGGATTGAATGACATCTATGTGATCTCATATTATTTTCAAGCACTTAAATTGTTTTCTTGATGGAATACAAATCGGTAATTCAAATATTTCAAAATCTAGATTTGTTTCAAGAAATTATTTGATTTTTGCTTTCGAGTACCGGTACGAAATCTGTGTTTTTGTTATATACCGGAACTGAGCTTTTATCTCTCTTTCTCTATGAACTAATGTTGTTAGTGATTTCTTTTTGCCTATATTCACTGTTTGACAATTTGTGACAAAAAGGGGGAGAACAGAGATAGGGGGAGAACAGAGATGCTCAAGATAGGGGGAGAAAAAGAAAAGAGATGAGATCATCGAGATAGGGGGAGATGATGAAAAAGGAGCCGAAAAACAAAAAGAACCAAAAGGACGAATCAAATGTAGGATTTACATTTAATTTCTAACGACAAACGTTTGATTTTGTTTGGAGTTTTTGTTTTGCAGGATGTACATCACTTTAAGACTCCAAGTCCTAAGTCATAGAGTTTGTTCTAAGACTAGTTCAAATGTAATTTTTATTTATTGGATCTTTCACGCAAAGAAAGTCAATGTTTTGGTGATGACATTGAGTTTCGATTTTTTGGTTTAAGATGAGTGTCTTGAGCGTTTTATGTATTTTTGGGTTTTGTCACGAAATTGCCAAAGGGGGAGATTGTTACGGCTTTTTGTGTTGGCATATTTCGTGAGTTGAGTCGGAGTCTTGAAGTGATCAAATTGTCAATCAGCAATTGAAGACTCAGAGAAGATTCAACAAGATCTCAAGTTGACACTCAGTGTTTTGAGTCTTGAAGATTGAAGTTGAAGAATTGTGGATCATATACATCAATCTTAAAGAAAATGGATTCGGATTGATCAGGTACATTTAACTAAATAATTTTGGTGATCCGAATATATTTGTGTAGTTTAGAAACACTTGGATAAGTTTTCATTGCTTAAAAATCAAAAACTGGACAAATTGGATGTTCAGAGTCCAGTTCAGAATTTTTGATCCTGAACCGATCCGGATCAGAATTCCGATCCGGATCAGAATTCTGATCCGGATCCCGAACCTTGTTTTTTCAGGAATTGCTGAAAAAAAGACGACAGTCCGGATCGCCCAAATCCGATCCGGATCGTCGTGCGGGAAAATTTCTGTTAAGTCAGTTTTTGATGCTTATCTCTTTCCAAAGGTTTCTAAACTATAAATAGACACTTAGGGTTTCTCAAGAACTACCGATTAATTTATAAAACACTTGAGAGCAATCCTAGAGGCTAGGTTTTTATCGTTCTTCTTTATAGCCTCTTTTAGGTCAATTCGACGGTTCTTCCAAGATCTATCTTTTGTCGAATTGATCTAATCTTTGCTTAGAGATTTCTTCTACGGTTCCTCAATGAGAATCTAAGCAAAGGATCACCATCGAAGCCAATATTCTTACCGGCTGAGTTTGCGTCGTGGATTCGACGTGGCATCGTGGATTCGGTGTGCTAAAGGCGTTTCGTGGATTCGAAACGTGTGCTCGTGGATTCGAGTGGCGTTCGTGGATTCGAACGTGTGCAGTGGACGTGCAATCGGTGAGCGCAAGGTCCGAAGAAGTTGAAGGAGGGGTTTGAGTCAGTGGAGTCGGTAATCACCTTGTTATTCTTCTTTTCTTAGTGGATTGTTATTGCGTGTTGGTCCCGTGGTTTTTCTCCTGGATTGGAGTTTTCACGTAAATCTCGGTGTGCTGTTTTTATTTTCCGCATTGGTTTTTATTTTGCACTGAGTTTGAGTTTTTAAGTATTACACCTATTCACCCCCCCTCTAGTTGTTTGATAGTACCTATTTAGATCCTTGGGGATCCCAAAAAACCAACACCTAGAACCCCGAAAGACTAATACCTACAACCCCAATCAAACAAGAACAGGCTATAGGCATAGCCCTCCGTTGTTCTCGACTCGAGGAAGAAACAACCCTTGGAACCCAAATCACTCAACCCTCCTAGGTGAGTAGCTTTGTAAGAAATGGTGATCTTTATTGTTAAATACTGTTTCCACTCAAACCCTCTCGGGGTGAGGATAAAATAGCTCACTTTTTTAGAAAACCATCTTGATCTGAGAAAACCACTTCTACAGATTTTAGTTCTTATGAAAATTAGTTAAAAGCAAGTTTACTTTTCCAAACTCCGAAGGGCTAGTGCCTTCGTCTTAATCAAACGAGAACAGACTCTAGCGACCCCTAAAAATTTGGAAGAAAAAATAGCAGTTTACTAAAATCATGGGTGTCCAAAAACATTATGGGTTCAAGGTCTTGACATCACAAGCACACCACGGCCACAGCTTCGGTGGCATCAACAAATCGAAAAGTTCCCGACTATACGGGACCACCGTTCCCTCGAGCGGCTCCCAAAACTGGCACAACACTGGCCACAGCTACCAAACTCCACTCAGCCCCCGGGCACGAGTGCGACATGCATCCCACACTATCCCGACTACTCGGCCCACTACCCGGGCGAGGAAAAGCTCTATGTCCAGGAAAAAGAATGCGAGGAATAGAAACTAGAACATACAAGACTCTAGCCCCAAAAGAGTTTTCTAGCTGTCACGCCCCGGGATCGAAACTGCGACCCGGGCTCGCTAACAGATCCGCCGCCCATACGGTGAACCCCGTATAGACGAAGCGTCTAACTTGCATAAGAGATACTATACTAAATAGATATCACAGCTGAAAATAAACTACTATAAATAGAATAAATACAACTCCAAGTCCTCACCACAAGTACAAAAGTCGCTCAACTCTGAAATAAAAGTACAACTCTATACCTCACTACAAGGTCTCTCAACAACAAGTAACTCTCAAAATGTAAAAAGTGGGTACATCTACTCTCTGGACGACGACGTCTGGTAGGGAACTAGCTCGCGACTCCCTTACCTCGCTCTGAAGAAACAGCAGCTGGAACAGCAGGAACAGGAGTAGAAGTCCCTGGGGAAAAATACACCACGACGGGTGTGAGAACTACATCCCACAGTAGTTCTCAGTGGGTGCCGTCAACAAGCCCAACGGTCTGCCCACTAAGTCTACTAGAGGCATAAGGTAATAAATGAAATACTGAAAGAAGAGCTGGAAAAGAATATCTCTACAGCTACTATGCCCCTATCTAGATGCTCAACAAGTGAAACAGATGGAAAACATGGTGCATCTACTAACTCTCAGGTGTAGTAACCCAATCTAATAATGACTGCCACACAGGGTCCAGTCAAACCAGCGACCACCTACTGCCGCACATCCTCAACAGGACGGGTCTACCGTAGGGTGTCCGTGACTGCCACATCTGGGCCAGCCAGAGGGACGGCGTCGACAAGTCACGATAGAAGAACTCAATCTCACGCCGGTTACAACAACCCGGTCTAAAGCTCAATCTCAACGCCGGTTACAACTACCCGGTCTAAAGCTCAATCTCGACGCCGGTTACAACAACCCGGTCTCGCCTACTCCGGAGGGGCACTCGAGGGGAGCGACCCGCTCGAGTCAAAATGTGGCCCAAGTCCAACTGCTCTGCTGAATATCTCAGTAAATCCGATAAAAGTCGACACTATGCTCAAAGTGGAGACTCACTCAATCCACAATGCAAAAACCCAGCCCCAACTGATGTATAACACTAATCGGTCAAACCGTCCACAGTTCGCGATTACCGAAATATTAACCCGAGTCGATAATCCGGTGCAATCCCACTCGACTCAACAATGTAGCTATACTATCCCCCCCATCCTTGCTCTCTAACCCGAGCAACAAGGAACACTCGACAGTCGGGACCGCTGTCAACCCAACGGCTCCCTAAAATAGGCATCACTGACAGGATAACTCTAGAACAGAAACAATAAAGGGTCTGGGAATCCCGGAAGACTAGAACCTACAACCTTAATCAAACAAGAACAGGCTCTAGGCATAGCCTCTCGTTGTTCTCGTCCCAAAGGAAAAAGGGCAGACCTTGGAACCCAGACCACTCGAACCATCTCGGGTGGTTAAATTTATCGAAAAAAGGTGATATTTCTTATTGAAAGCCATTTGATCTGAAAGAAATCCATATTTAATAATTTTTAGTTCTTTTTAGGAAAACAATTGAAAACAAGCTTTATATCCAAGCCTCGTAGAGCTAATGCCTTTGTCCAATCAAACAAGAACAGACTCGGCGACTCCCCGATGCTCGGAAGAAAACATTGGTTGACTAAGATCATATGTGTGTCCAAAAATAGTTCTGGGTTCAAGGTCCTGCTATCACTGGTACAAAGCTGCCACTGACACAGTGGCGACAAATAAACAAGAAACCAAAACATCTCGGGACCGCCGTCTACCAACGGCTCCCGCCACAGATGAACGATCAACTATATCTACCAGACTCCACTCTGCTCCCAAGCACGAGTGTAAAATGCATCCCACACTAAAAGAAACCCGACCACTCGGCCCACTACCCGGGCGAGTAAAACACTATGTCCAGGAAAGAAAAGAAGTGTGGATGTCTAAAGCAGTATGAACCTAGCCCAAGTTGAAGTTTTCTACAGTTTGGCTGCACATGCTGCATATGACGGGGGTGCTAGATCAAATTCCAAGATAATAATAACAATTTTACAGAGTAGGAACAAGAGATCGCATGATCATCATATAACTCTAGAATCAACAGCTATCACATTCTAGCATGCTACATAGGAATATCACTATTATGCATGGTCCTACTATAGCAGATTTAATGCACATGCCATCATTCTTGGAGACAGGGCCACCCACCTGAAGGTGCACAACTGTCCAGGGTCGTACAGCAAAGAAAGCCCAGAAATAGATATACCAGCACAATCACCGTGCCCACAGTACCAAAGTAGTGTTTACAGCATCCTGGGTACAAAATACATCGAAAAATTACACTTAATTCCACTAAATTCCACATTTAACAATCTGCGATGAACAGTCTTCTTTCTATGAAATTTTCACCTGGAAAACAGCCTCCAAAAATTCCAGTAAAAATATGACGGCGATCCTCGTGTCGATACCTTCGAAACGGATACCTGTACGTCCAAAACCGAGTTCGGTACGTCAAGATATAAATTCGGCAAGGTGGTGCACTCAAACAATTTATGCATCAAAACTGTAGCACTGTACACAGGGAAACAGGGATTTTCACCTCCAAATAAATCTCTGAAAAATCCAAGAAAAATACAAGCGCGTTCCTTGCGATCTGTAGAAGAAAAAGTTGTATAAGCACGTTTCCGTCTGACGCTTGTGTGCGAAGATAACGCCAAAACACTCCGATGCTGTCCCAAAATTCCTCACAGAAAAAGGGTCACAATGGCACCTCGGAATCCGTGCCAAATACTCAGAACGGAAAATCGCGATCAATAAGAAAGATGAAGCCTTACCTCTTAGGAGTAAGTCGGCACAAGAATCACTAAAAAAGGAGGTCGGGGTAGCCCAGGGGGAATTTTACACCGATCTGCGACGAAGAAGAACACCGAAGATGAAACGTCGCTCCGCGTCGTAAAATCTGGAACCTCAGGATGCGTGCTCCTAAAAATCCCAAAACTCTGCAGGAAGATCGAGAACTCGAAGGTCTACAACTTTCCTAAAGGGTGCAAGGGCTGGGGAGCTCGTGAAGGTGGAGAAAATGGCAGAGGAAAGGGGCTCGGGTTCAAGAAATAGGCCAGCTAAAACAAACAATTGGAAAAAAAGACATCCATGTCCCAGGAATTTCCCGGTGCGCCTGGACCACGTGAGCCAACCATCCAACGGACGCCACGTGGCCCGACACGCCTGTTGCGCTGCTGCACCCGGCCAATCGCGGGGCGCCACGTGGCGCCCCCACGTCGTCCCCAACCACCGTACGGTCACCTGCTCCACCCGCTACGTGCACCGCGCGCACAAAGACCCTCCAACCACAGGCTGCCACGTGGCTACCCCACGGTCCACCGTACACCCCGCCAAACCCGTGGACCGCGCTCACTGCGCCCGCCAACCGGGAAGCGCCACGTGGCCCGCGCCCGGTGCACGCCCTCCGCGGTGGACCGCGCGCCTCCGCCGCCGCCAACCGCCGCGCTCCGCCGCCCGCCGCCGCCGCCGGCGCCTCTCCGGCCGCCGGAATAGTACCCCAATGCCTCGAAATGCGTGTTTTCGCGTCCGGGCTCCAAAAAATTCAAGTAAATAGTCCATCTTGACCGTTTTCGCGCGCTGAATCCAAATCCGAAGTCCGATTGGCCAAATTCCACCTCCAAGATTTCCTAAAAATTCCCGGAAAAGTAAACTTGATCCGTTTTTCATGCCGGGTCAAATCCTTGGTTCCAATAAGCGCGCAAAAACCTCAATCACCCCGAATGGGCTTCCAGAAAAGCAAAAAAGTTCCAATTTCACCAGAAATCCAATTCTTGGGCCCGACGCGCGCACACACACTCCCCGAAGCCACTAATCCAACAATAACCCTTAAGTGGGGATTCGGGTCCTCACACTAGCAGCCTGGTTAAAATCATGCAATCATATGCCGGTGCTACTCAAATCTCATAACTCATCATGCTACAACAATAATAGCACCTATTCTAGTATGCGGAAATGCTACAATACTAGAATTAGAGGGAAGTCCGCAGACTTGGAGGAAAATCCAACCCACCTGGATGCGTGCATCGGTCCAGAGTCCAAAAGAGTTGAAACTTAACGGGTGTGAACCTCACGTTCTCACGATTCCGAAATAACAAAAATCATCAGAAAACTCCTCCTGGTTGCTGAGATATAAGCCGAACATCGTGATAAGGTCAAACAATAATTTCTTGCACATCTGTCCATAAAATAGGAAATTACGTCTTGCGAGATGCCCTCTAAAAATTCCAACAAAAATATGGTTGCGATCCTCTCGAAGCGTAGATGTCAATCGAGTGCTTAAACTCCCAGTTCCGACAACCGTAGCTCGAGAAATTGCAAGATTACTCCTCCGCTGTCCAGAAAAAGTGTCGCAGAAAAAGGGGGTCTAAAGATACTACACAAACTCCTATAAAAACTTGAAATGGAGCAAAGCGATGTGTATTAAAATTGAAGGCCTACCTGTCGCGGAAACGCTGCCGTAAAAATCAGTGAAAATTTCCAAAAGATCAGCTCAGGGGAGCTCTCCGACGTAAAGTCGACGGAAGAAACCGATGTCGAAGAAACAACGCGACTCTCGAAATCATGCAGGGAAAAATAGCAGATGATATCCAAAAAAATCTCTAAAACCCCAAAAATTGAAGAAGACTTGATGTAGAATCTCACTGTATAAATTGGCTCTCAATTCGGATCACAAAAACTCCAGAAATTGGCTCTCAAAAATGGATTTAAAATGGTCTATTTATAGCCAAGCATTCGGGCTCCACACCAAATCCTGGGCAAAACAGGAAACAGCGAAACCACCCAATCGGGTTGCGCCGCGCGTGCCAAAACACGAAACAGCCGTGCAAGTTCCTTCGGGAAGTGCCACGTGTCCTCGCCGCCCATGTGTTACGCGTGCCTCGCGCACGTGGGCGGCTTGAGCCAGCCAATCAGGAGGTGCCACGTGTCCCCACGCGGTTCACGTGGTCCACGCTTTCGGTCTACGCGCCGGGTCTTTTGGAATGTGTCCACCAATCAGGAGCCGCCACGTGTCGCCGCCCCGCCGCACTCCTTGACGCCGCCCGGCCAATGAGGAGCTGCCACGTGGCAGAGCCGAACCCCAGTGCTCCCGGTGCACGCGCCTGCCCATGGACCAGCCACCCGCGCGCCGCGCCTGCCCGCGCCTGCCCACGCTACACGCGGCCGCGCTCTGCCGCTTGCCGATCGCCGCCGGCCGTCGGAATAGTATTTCCGGCGGTGAACAGTAACTTTACTGTTCCGAAGTCCGAAAAATGCAAGTAAAAAGCCCATTTTCATCATTTTTGCGCACTGAGTCCAAATTCGCCGTCCGTTTCTCCAAATTCTCATCCGAAATTTTGCCAGAAGCCCCCGCAAAAGCAATCTTGATCCGTTTTTCACGCCGGTCTCAAATCTGGGATCCGATTCGAGCACAAACAGCTCGATCACTCATCATAGGCCTCCAGAAGCCACTACTCACCTTGTATATCCATATCGGGGGTCTGGATCATCACACCGACCTCTTACTTCACTGACAACTCCTATCGCCTTCGTCATCTAATAAAGGGAGCAGCGGAGGTAGATTGGGTTACTTTCAACTTCGGCTTCCGGACTAGCCATTACGGAGAGCACCGCTCCACTTCAGGTACTTCCGATACATTCTCTTCTTGTGCTCCGGGTTTATATTGTGATGACCCGGATCTCTGCGAAGGTCTTGCGGAATGACTTGTGCCTTCTGGAGGCCTATGATGTGTGATGGAGATGGTTACGCGCAAATCGGACCTCAGGATTAGACCCATCATGAAATTTGGATTAAGATTACTTATGTAGATGCCTTCGACAAATTTTAAAAGTGGAATTTGGCAAAACGGGCATCGGATTTGGACTCAGCGCGCGAAAATGATGAAAATAGACTATTTACTCGTATTTTTCGGACCCCGAATGTCGAAACACGAATTTCGAGGCAAGAAATACTGTTCCAGCGGCCGAGGCAGCGCCGGCAGGCGGCGGAGCACGGTGGAGTGGCTGCGGGCAGCGGCGCAGGCCGGCCAGTCCACGGGACTTCTGCGTGCACCGGGACCAGCGAGCAGGGCGCTTGGACACGTGGCGGGCTCCCATTCGTTGGGCGGTGGTGCGGGAATCGAGGCGCCAATCGTGTCGGGTGCGGCGCACGGTGGACCGAGCAGGACGCGTGGCGCGCGTCCGTTGGCGGGCGCACAGAATCGGGTTTCCCGGCGTGGACCGCGGCCCGTGCACCCCGCCATGAACCCCGCTGCCACGCGGCGCGCCGTGATTGGCGGGCGCGCGTGCGTGAGGCGCGCGGGGCGCGGGCGTGGACACGTGTGGCGCCCGGGTGAATCCGGGCGTGCACAGTGTTGGGCCGGGCCGGATTCGGGCGCCCGAATCGTGCGCCCGAATCCGGATTCCCTTTCTTAGTGGTCTTGAGCTATAAATAGCCCATTTGTGTCCTCTTTTGAGGGAGTTTTCCGAGCCCTCTTGAGCCTATCTTCGACAGAGAGGTTCTCCATCGGGTTTTCTTCGATTTTCAGCATCCCGGGAATTTTTAGAAGGCATTTCATCTGTGTTCTTCTCAACATCGCGAGCTTCGACGCGCCTTGGATATCGAGCTTTTTCGTTGACGCTTCTTCCGCGAGCTCCCCAGGGCTGACGGGAGGGAGTTTTTGGCCGATTTTCACGGAATCGGTTCCATGAGAGGTAAATCTTCATTTTTCGTGTTTTCCGCGCATCTTTGAACCCCTTTCTTGCTGCTGGTTTTCCTGGACAGCAGAGCTTGTTCGATTTTTATCTCCGCACTCGGTTATCGAATTTTGGCCTGTGAGGACTCGATCGACATCTATGCTTCGCGAGGATCGCATCCATATTTTTATTGAATTTTTTGGAGGTCAACTTGTAGGTGATATTTCACTATTTTGCGGACAGATGTGCGACAGTAATGTCGTTTTACTAATTTTGAACTTACCGCAGTGTTTGGCTCATATCTCGGTGGCCGGGATGACTCTTTGAGTGATTTTTGGTGCGTTGGAATCGTGGGAACCTAAGGATTATCCACTTTTAGTTTGGACCTTGGATCGACGCGCACTTTCAGATGAGTTGCTTCATCTTCAAAACCGGTGGACGATTCTCTAATTCTACTATAGTAAGCATGCATGATTGTGGGAGGTATTAGGAAGCATGTTAGAGAGAGAGATGATGTTTTCTTGTGTTGTTATTGAGATCATATAGGTTAATGCTTCCTCTTTGAGTTAATAAATGCTAGTATTGGAACTTGTGTTAAGGAATTTGTGTTGGCGTATTTCGTGAAATTATTTAAGTCTTGAAGATTGAAGATGAAGAAGTTTGGATCATATGCCTCAATCTCAAGAAAGAAGAATTCAAAAGGATCAGGTATGTTTAACTAAATATTTTTGGTGATCCGAATACTTCTTATAGTGTAGAAACATTTGGATGAATTTTTAATTGCATAAAAATTAAAAACTGGACATGGGACATGTTCAGGATCCGGATCAGGCACGGCAGTCCGGACCCTGAACGGTGTTTGTTCATGCGCAAATCCAGTCCGGATCCAAGCCAATTTTGATCCGGACCCCGAACACAGGTTTTTGCTAAAATGTATGAACAGTCCGGATCAGGCACTTCAGTCCGGACCCTGAACGTTTGTTTTTCTGGAAATAGTCTGTTTCGTTACGACAGTCCGGACCGTCGTCCTGTAAAATTCCAGAAGGTTAGGTTTTGATTCTTATCCTCTTCCAACAGTTTCTAACCTATAAATAGACCCTACGATTCATTTTTTAGGGTAATCTAAATACGGTCATAAAAAGAAAAATCCATCTATAGAGAAGAAAGGAAATCAATAGATTTAATTTTATGTTTCTTCATCTATATTGATTAATTTGATTCTAGGTTTTCAAACTCAGATTTTGAGTAGAATCAAATTAATGAATACTTAGATGGTATTTCCGATCTATTTCTAATCTAAGTATTCGGCGGATTATCACCACCCAAAAACAACGATTTTCCCAAAATCGGCGCGTGGACTCGCGTGGCCTTGTGGATTCAAGGTGCAACCGCTCTCGTGGATTCGAAGCGAGGTACGTTCGTGGATTCGATACGTGCTACTGGGTGAAGACCGTGGATTCGGTTGGACGTCGTGGATTGGACGTTGGACGCCGTGGGTTCGGCGTTGGACGCTATTCGTGGATTCGAGGAGCGTTGCGGAGCGAGCGGAGAAGATCTACTAGGAGCGTATGAAAAAGGTTGAGTCATCTGTGAGTACTGTATATCACCTTGTACGTGTGTTAATTCTAGTGGATTTCGCCATGTTATCGGTCCCGTGGTTTTTTACTCCGGTTTGGAGTTTTTCCACGTAAAAATCGTGCGTGTTATTTTTTCATTTCCGCATTGGGTTTTATTGCGCAACGATTTTTGAGTGTTTATGGTTTACACCTATTCACCCCCCTTCTAGGTATTTTTTCCCCTATTTAGATCCATATTCTATCATAACCCAACAAGTGGTATCAGAGCGGGAATAGGGTTGTAAACAATGGCTGAAGGTGGAAACATCAACAGACCCCCGTTCTTCGATGGAACAAACTATGCCTACTGGAAAGTACGGATGAAAGCATTTCTTATTTCCATCGACGAACGGGTGTGGCAATCAATTGAGTTAGGATGGTTTAATCCAATTGAAATTATTGTTGATGTTCATACCATCAAACCTAGGTCGAAATGGACCAAGGAAGAGATAGACTTATCTTCTTACAATGGCAAAGGAATTAACGCTTTATTTAATGCCCTGTCACAAACGGAATTCTCTCGCGTCTCGGCATGTGAGACTGCGAAAGAAATCTGGGATGTTCTTCAAGTTACACATGAAGGAACTAACCTTGTGAAGATTCAAAAACTGCAAATGCTTACGAGCAAGTTTGACTCCATTTTCATGGCAGAAAATGAATTGTTCACAGATTATTATACACGATTGCAAGACATCGTGAATTCATGTGCTAACTTGGGAGAGAAAATTCCAGAATTTAAAATTGTAAGAAAGATTTTAAGGACTCTTCCTGAAAGATTTCGTTCCAAGGTTACGGCCATTGAAACTATTAAACACCCGGACGAAATCCGTGTAGAAGAATTAGTTGGTTCGTTACAAACTTATGATATGACATTTCCTACTAACTATTCTTCTGGAAAAGCATCTACTTCTAAGTCTTCAAGTTTTGCATTGAAAACAACAAAAGAAGAAGACGGGGATTCATCCTCCTCAGACGGTGACGAGAACCTATCTATGGAGGACTTTGAGAAGCAGCTTGCTCTCTTGACAAGAAGATTTCGCTGAAACTTTCGAAGGGGCAATTCAAGTAAAACTCCATCCTTCGGAAAGTGGAAGAAAGGCAAAGGTTATTCAAGCCAAAAGTCAAGAAAGCAAGAAAGTTTTTCAAAGGATAAGAAAAGCTCAGAGGGACAAGTCCAATGCTTCCAGTGCCGAGGGTACGGCCATATTTCAACGGAGTGTCCCAATAAGAATCCGGCAAAGAAGAAAGCGATGCAAGCCGTCACTTGGGATGACACCTCAACGTCAAATGAGTCATCTTCCAGTGATGAAGAAAATAACGCAACGGCATTTCACGCGTCCACATCTTCACCGTTCATATGCTTTATGGCAAGTACATCTGAGTCATTGTCCAACTCCTCTCAAGTTGAAAAGAATGCAACGGACGATGAATCGGATAATTCTGAAGGTGAAGATTTTGCTTTTGCCTACCATAAACTTTTGAAGGTTTCAAAGAAACTGGCAAAGCAAAACAAGAGTTTGAGAGGGAGTTTGCAGGATCTCGAAGAAGAAGCAAAATGGGCAACTTCTCTCTCAAACGCTCTTGAAGTGGAAAGGGATAATCTGATCAAAGTAAATGTTTCCCTTCAAGAGTCTAATGAGCATCTCAAGAAGAATTATGTAGATATGGTGAATAAAGCAAATTACTTCTTGAAGCTCTACAGCGAGGCTCGACAGGAAAAAATGGAAATGACGAAGACCATTTTCCAACTCAAGGATGATTTGAAGCAATTTTCTTCTGGAAGGAGTAAGTTGGATAAGATGCTTGGTCTTGGTCAAACAAACAGATTCGGCCTCGGATACAATCGAACTGAAGACAATTTTAGTTCGATTGGGACAGTCTTTGTGTCCCAGTCGGTATCTCCTCATCCGACACCGAAATTTACGACAAACAACGACAACAAGCCTACTTCACCCTCTTCGGGATCGTCAAGCACTAAGGTAT
The DNA here is from genome assembly GCA_029204045.2 of Tillandsia leiboldiana. Taxonomy (NCBI): domain Eukaryota; kingdom Viridiplantae; phylum Streptophyta; class Magnoliopsida; order Poales; family Bromeliaceae; genus Tillandsia; species Tillandsia leiboldiana. Next base: position 6,959,841 of record CM055064.1, read on the forward strand.
GTTTTCGTTGTGGTTTTGCAGGGCACATAAGGAGAAATTGCAAGATGGGAGCGAAACGTTCAACTCAAGCGCCTCTTGCAACAACTACCAAAAAGGTGATTTCCCGGAAATCAAAGGAAAAGAGCCTTGGTAGTTCACCTCGTAAGACGATGTCAAGCAATGAATCAAATAAGATGCTTTCACCAAGGAGAATAACTTCAAGAACATTGCCGACGCAATCCAAAAAGGTTTGGGTGCGCAAAGGTGAAATCTTCCCTTGTCTTGTTGTTCATACTTCTTTACATGCTTATGACAACTCGTCTTGGTATCTGGATAGTGGATGTTCCCGTCACATGACCGGTGACAAAAACTGTTTTCAAACTTTAGAGAAAATCTCCGGAGGACATGTTGTTTTCGGAGACGGTCGTTCTTCTAAAATTGTTGGAAAAGGAACAAATCGCTATTCCAGAAGGCCCTGTTTTGAATAATGTTCTATTTGTAGAAGGCCTTAAGACTAACCTCATCAGTATAAGTCAACTTCGTGACAATGGTTTTTCAGTTAATTTTTCTTCTGAAGAATGTATTGTAACTGATAAGGACCATGTATTCTTTTTGAAAGGGGTTGGATCTCAAAATAATTGCTATGTTGTTTCAAACAAAATTTCTGAAAAATGTAACCTAGTTTCTTTGGATAATGAAACTCTTTGGCATGAAAGGCTAGGTCACATAAATTTTAAAGAACTAGCAAGGATTTCAAATAAAGACGTGGTTAAGGGGGTTCCTAAACTTACATTTAAAGATAACATTGTGTGTGGAGGTTGTCAAAAGGGAAAGCAATCAAGGGCTGCACACAAGAACTTGAACCACGTTGGTACTAACCGGCCCTTAGAATTACTGCATATGGACTTAATGGGGCCAACTCGTCAACCATCCTTGGGAGGTAAATGGTATATTTTTCTTTTGGTTGATGATTTCTCTAGATATTCATGGGTAACTTTTTTAAAAAAGAGAAAGCGGATACTTTCGACTCTTTTCATGAGGTTTGTCATGGTATTATGATTGAAAGAAATGAAAAGATCGTTCGTGTTCGAAGTGATAGAGGTGGAGAATTCATTAATTCTAAATTCACTGATTTTTGTACTTCCAATGGCATAAAACATGAATTCTCAGCACCCTATACACCTCAGCAGAATGGTGTTGTTGAGCGCAAAAACAGGGTTGTTCAGGAGATGGCGCGTGTGATGCTTCATAGCCGGAATCTCCCGTTACATTTTTGGGCTGAAGCCGTGAACACCGCCGTCTATGTAATTAATCGAGTGTATTTGCGCCCGGGAACATTAAATACACCATATGAGCTGTGGTTTTGTAGAAAACCAAATATCAAATATTTTTGTATCTTTGGGAGTCGCTGTTTTGTTTTGCGAGATCGCGAAAATCTTGGTAAATTCGACTCTAGAAGTGACGAAGGGATTTTCATGGGTTATTCTACAAATAGTAGAGCATATCGGGTATTTAACCTTGAATCTAAAACGATGGTATAATCTATAAATGTTAAAGTAGATGAAGCTTTTCACTTTACATCTGATAAATCTATCCCTGATATGTCTCTTGATGATGATACTCCTGTAAATGCATCTTCTCATGATAATTCTTCCAATAATAATGATCCACAAGAAGGAGTCATCACATGCATCTCCGAGAACTCCGTTACCGCAAACGTTAAGAATCTCCAAAGATCATCCGGAATCGAACATTATTGGAGATCCACAAGAAGGAGTCAAAACTCGGAGGCAGTTGGTTTGTGGAGTCGCATGTTATGTCTCCATGGTAGAACCAAAGAACGTCGATGAAGCTCTTCAGGATGACTACTGGATTGAAGCAATGCAGGAAGAGCTTCATCAGTTCGAAAGAAACAAAGTCTGGGAATTAACGAAGCCACCGAAGCAACACAACGTGATTGGTACTAAGTGGATTTTCAAGAATAAGAAAATGAGGATGGTACCATCATCAGGAACAAAGCACGATTAGTTGCTCAGGGCTACTCGCAAATTGAAGGAATAGACTTTGATGAGACGTTCGCCCCAGTTGCTCGACTCGAGTCAATTCGTATCTTATTCGCAATTGCTTGTCACTTTAAAATAAAACTCTTTCGAATGGACGTTAAGAGTGCATTTTTAAATGGGTATTTAAACGAGGAAGTTTATGTGGCTCAACCGGAATGTTTTGTAGACTATAAACAACCTAACCATGTTTTTCGTTTGAAAAAGGCTTTTTACGGTCTAAAACAAGCACCGCGAGCATGGTATGAAAGGCTAACAAAGCACCTATTGGAAAAGGGCTACACTCGAGGGGGAGCAGACCGGACTCTCTTTGTGAAGCATTATCAGAATAATTTCATTGTAGCACAAATCTATGTCGATGACATTGTATTTGGTGCAACTAGAGACAATGATGCTTCTAAATTCGCTGAAACCATGGGAAGCGAATTTGAGATGTCCATGATGGGCGAACTGACATACTTTCTTGGATTGCAAGTAAAACAAAATGAAGAAGGCATTCATCTATGCCAATCCAAGTATGCAAAGGAGTTGGTGAAGAAATTCGGATTAGAAGACTCTAAAGATTTTCCGACTCCTATGGGAACTAGCAATAAGGGATTAGAAAGTGAATCTCTTAGTGAAAGTGTAGACGAGAAGCTTTATCGCAGCATGATTGGAAGTCTACTCTATCTTACGGCTAGTCGCCCGGATATATCCTTTAGTGTTGGGATCTGCGCGAGATATCAGTCAGCACCAAAGGAGGTTCACCTGAAAGCGGTGAAAGGATCATCCGGTACATCAAAGGAACATTGAATTTCGGAATTTGGTATCCTATGGGAACAACGCTTGATATTATAGGATATTCAGATGCCGATTGGGCAGGATCTGTGGATGATCGGAAGAGTACGAGTGGTGCATGCTTCTATCTTGGCCACTGCCTTGTTGCATGGCATAGTAAAAAGCAAAATTGCATAGCACTCTCGACTGCCGAAGCGGAATATATCTCAGCGGGTAGTTGTTCAACTCAACTCATTTGGATGAAAAGCATGTTGAGCGACTTCCGAATTTCAGCAACTTCGGTAACCATTCTTTGTGACAACACAAGTGCTATAAATATTTCCAAAAACCCTGTGTTGCACTCAAGAACAAAACACATTGAACTTAGATATCATTTTCTAAGAGAGCTGGTTGAATCAAATATTCTTCAACTTTCCTACATTTCAACAGAGGATCAATTAGCTGACTTTTTAACAAAACCTTTGGATCAAAAACGCTTTATTCATTTGCGTAAAGCA
>CM055064.1:6963253-7090632 GCA_029204045.2 Tillandsia leiboldiana
TTACAATGCAAAGGAATTAACGCTTTATTTAATGCCCTGTCACAAACGGAATTCTCTCGCGTCTCGGCATGTGAGACTGCGAAAGAAATCTGGGATGTTCTTCAAGTTACACATGAAGGAACTAACCTTGTGAAGATTCAAAAACTGCAAATGCTTACGAGCAAGTTTGACTCCATTTTCATGGCAGAAAATGAATTGTTCACAGATTATATACACGATTGCAAGACATCGTGAAGTCATGTGCTAACTTGGGAGAGAAAATTCCAGAATTAAAATTGTAAGAAGATTTTAAGGACTCTTCCTGAAAGATTTCGTTCCAAGGTTACGGCCATTGAAACTATTAAACACCCGGACGAAATCCGTGTAGAAGAATTAGTTGGTTCGTTACAAACTTATGATATGACATTTCCTACTAACTATTCTTCTGGAAAAGCATCTACTTCTAAGTCTTCAAGTTTTGCATTGAAAACAACAAAGAAGAAGACGGGGATTCATCCTCCTCAGACGGTGACGAGAACCTATCTATGGAGGACTTTGAGAAGCAGCTTGCTCTCTTGACAAGAAGATTTCGCTGAAACTTTCGAAGGGGCAATTCAAGTAAAACTCCATCCTTCGGAAAGTGGAAGAAAGGCAAAGGTTATTCAAGCCAAAAGTCAAGAAAGCAAGAAAGTTTTTCAAAGGATAAGAAAAGCTCAGAGGGACAAGTCCAATGCTTCCAGTGCCGAGGGTACGGCCATATTTCAACGGAGTGTCCCAATAAGAATCCGGCAAAGAAGAAAGCGATGCAAGCCGTCACTTGGGATGACACCTCAACGTCAAATGAGTCATCTTCCAGTGATGAAGAAAATAACGCAACGGCATTTCACGCGTCCACATCTTCACCGTTCATATGCTTTATGGCAAGTACATCTGAGTCATTGTCCAACTCCTCTCAAGTTGAAAAGAATGCAACGGACGATGAATCGGATAATTCTGAAGGTGAAGATTTTGCTTTTGCCTACCATAAACTTTTGAAGGTTTCAAAGAAACTGGCAAAGCAAAACAAGAGTTTGAGAGGGAGTTTGCAGGATCTCGAAGAAGAAGCAAAATGGGCAACTTCTCTCTCAAACGCTCTTGAAGTGGAAAGGGATAATCTGATCAAGTAAATGTTTCCCTTCAAGAGTCTAATGAGCATCTCAAGAAGAATTATGTAGATATGGTGAATAAAGCAAATTACTTCTTGAAGCTCTACAGCGAGGCTCGACAGGAAAAAATGGAAATGACGAAGACCATTTTCCAACTCAAGGATGATTTGAAGCAATTTTCTTCTGGAAGGAGTAAGTTGGATAAGATGCTTGGTCTTGGTCAAACAAACAGATTCGGCCTCGGATACAATCGAACTGAAGACAATTTTAGTTCGATTGGGACAGTCTTTGTGTCCCAGTCGGTATCTCCTCATCCGACACCGAAATTTACGACAAACAACGACAACAAGCCTACTTCACCCTCTTCGGGATCGTCAAGCACTAAGGTATGTTTTCGTTGTGGTTTTGCAGGGCACATAAGGAGAAATTGCAAGATGGGAGCGAAACGTTCAACTCAAGCGCCTCTTGCAACAACTACCAAAAAGGTGATTTCCCGGAAATCAAAGGAAAAGAGCCTTGGTAGTTCACCTCGTAAGACGATGTCAAGCAATGAATCAAATAAGATGCTTTCACCAAGGAGAATAACTTCAAGAACATTGCCGACGCAATCCAAAAAGGTTTGGGTGCGCAAAGGTGAAATCTTCCCTTGTCTTGTTGTTCATACTTCTTTACATGCTTATGACAACTCGTCTTGGTATCTGGATAGTGGATGTTCCCGTCACATGACCGGTGACAAAAACTGTTTTCAAACTTAGAGAAAATCTCCGGAGGACATGTTGTTTTCGGAGACGGTCGTTCTTCTAAAATTGTTGGAAAAGGAACAAATCGCTATTCCAGAAGGCCCTGTTTTGAATAATGTTCTATTTGGTAGAAGGCCTTAAGAACTAACCTCATCAGTATAAGTCAACTTCGTGACAATGGTTTTTCAGTTAATTTTTCTTCTGAAGATGTATTGTAACTGATAAGGACCATGTATTCTTTGTGAAAGGGGTTGGATCCAAAATAATTGCTATGTTGTTTCAAACAAAATTTCTGAAAAATGTAACCTAGTTTCTTTGGATAATGAAACTCTTTGGCATGAAAGGCTAGGTCACATAAATTTTAAAGAACTAGCAAGGATTTCAAATAAAGGACGTGTTAAGGGGGTTCCTAAACTTACATTTAAAGATAACATTGTGTGTGGAGGTTGTCAAAAGGGAAAGCAATCAAGGGCTGCACACAAGAACTTGAACCACGTTGGTACTAACCGGCCCTTAGAATTACTGCATATGGACTTAATGGGGCCAACTCGTCAACCATCCTTGGGAGGTAAATGGTATATTTTTCTTTTGGTTGATGATTTCTCTAGATATTCATGGGTAACTTTTTTAAAAAGAGAAAGCGGATACTTTCGACTCTTTTCATGAGGTTTGTCATGGTATTATGATTGAAAGAAATGAAAAGATCGTTCGTGTTCGAAGTGATAGAGGTGGAGAATTCATTAATTCTAAATTCACTGATTTTTGTACTTCCAATGGCATAAAACATGAATTCTCAGCACCCTATACACCTCAGCAGAATGGTGTTGTTGAGCGCAAAAACAGGGTTGTTCAGGAGATGGCGCGTGTGATGCTTCATAGCCGGAATCTCCCGTTACATTTTTGGGCTGAAGCCGTGAACACCGCCGTCTATGTAATTAATCGAGTGTATTTGCGCCCGGGAACATTAAATACACCATATGAGCTGTGGTTTTGTAGAAAACCAAATATCAAATATTTTTGTATCTTTGGGAGTCGCTGTTTTGTTTTGCGAGATCGCGAAAATCTTGGTAAATTCGACTCTAGAAGTGACGAAGGGATTTTCATGGGTTATTCTACAAATAGTAGAGCATATCGGGTATTTAACCTTGAATCTAAAACGATGGTATAATCTATAAATGTTAAAGTAGATGAAGCTTTTCACTTTACATCTGATAAATCTATCCCTGATATGTCTCTTGATGATGATACTCCTGTAAATGCATCTTCTCATGATAATTCTTCCAATAATAATGATCCACAAGAAGGAGTCATCACATGCATCTCCGAGAACTCCGTTACCGCAAACGTTAAGAATCTCCAAAGATCATCCGGAATCGAACATTATTGGAGATCCACAAGAAGGAGTCAAAACTCGGAGGCAGTTGGTTTGTGGAGTCGCATGTTATGTCTCCATGGTAGAACCAAAGAACGTCGATGAAGCTCTTCAGGATGACTACTGGATTGAAGCAATGCAGGAAGAGCTTCATCAGTTCGAAAGAAACAAAGTCTGGGAATTAACGAAGCCACCGAAGCAACACAACGTGATTGGTACTAAGTGGATTTTCAAGAATAAGAAAAATGAGGATGGTACCATCATCAGGAACAAAGCACGATTAGTTGCTCAGGGCTACTCGCAAATTGAAGGAATAGACTTTGATGAGACGTTCGCCCCAGTTGCTCGACTCGAGTCAATTCGTATCTTATTCGCAATTGCTTGTCACTTTAAAATAAAACTCTTTCGAATGGACGTTAAGAGTGCATTTTTAAATGGGTATTTAAACGAGGAAGTTTATGTGGCTCAACCGGAATGTTTTGTAGACTATAAACAACCTAACCATGTTTTTCGTTTGAAAAAGGCTTTTTACGGTCTAAAACAAGCACCGCGAGCATGGTATGAAAGGCTAACAAAGCACCTATTGGAAAAGGGCTACACTCGAGGGGGAGCAGACCGGACTCTCTTTGTGAAGCATTATCAGAATAATTTCATTGTAGCACAAATCTATGTCGATGACATTGTATTTGGTGCAACTAGAGACAATGATGCTTCTAAATTCGCTGAAACCATGGGAAGCGAATTTGAGATGTCCATGATGGGCGAACTGACATACTTTCTTGGATTGCAAGTAAAACAAAATGAAGAAGGCATTCATCTATGCCAATCCAAGTATGCAAAGGAGTTGGTGAAGAAATTCGGATTAGAAGACTCTAAAGATTTTCCGACTCCTATGGGAACTAGCAATAAGGGATTAGAAAGTGAATCTCTTAGTGAAAGTGTAGACGAGAAGCTTTATCGCAGCATGATTGGAAGTCTACTCTATCTTACGGCTAGTCGCCCGGATATATCCTTTAGTGTTGGGATCTGCGCGAGATATCAGTCAGCACCAAAGGAGGTTCACCTGAAAGCGGTGAAAAGGATCATCCGGTACATCAAAGGAACATTGAATTTCGGAATTTGGTATCCTATGGGAACAACGCTTGATATTATAGGATATTCAGATGCCGATTGGGCAGGATCTGTGGATGATCGGAAGAGTACGAGTGGTGCATGCTTCTATCTTGGCCACTGCCTTGTTGCATGGCATAGTAAAAAGCAAAATTGCATAGCACTCTCGACTGCCGAAGCGGAATATATCTCAGCGGGTAGTTGTTCAACTCAACTCATTTGGATGAAAAGCATGTTGAGCGACTTCCGAATTTCAGCAACTTCGGTAACCATTCTTTGTGACAACACAAGTGCTATAAATATTTCCAAAAACCCTGTGTTGCACTCAAGAACAAAACACATTGAACTTAGATATCATTTTCTAAGAGAGCTGGTTGAATCAAATATTCTTCAACTTTCCTACATTTCAACAGAGGATCAATTAGCTGACTTTTTAACAAAACCTTTGGATCAAAAACGCTTTATTCATTTGCGTAAAGCAATTGGAATGCTTTCCTTGAAATAACTTCTTTTTGAAACTTTTGCTTAGGTTAGGTTTTGTTTTGTGTTTTTGTTCATCATCTATGTTTGTACATAAAACATAAATTGAGCACTAGTATTATTGACTTTAACTGCATCCTTTTATATAATTTGAAATTTATTATGCTTTGGATATCATAATAATTCATTTGATGCAATGATCATTTATGTCAATTAAGTCATCTTTGTTTTGATCAAAGTCAATTTCTCTCTCAAATGATCTCTTGGTATAGTTTTTATCTTATTTGACAATTGAGTCGAGTATGAAATCAAGATCAATTTTTGGTTGAATGCCTTATATATTATATAATTGATAGCCAATTGAGGGGGAGTTAATGCAAAATGTTATGCTCAAAAGATGTGGAAAGAGTTACATCCCAATGAGGAGTGTGAAAACTACCACCACATGGAGGAAAGAGCTACCACCTCGGTCGACCGAGTACTGTGTGCAGCTACCACATGTATATCAAGCATGGTTTTTTCAAGATGATTAGATAAAATGCTTTTTGGAATACTTGACTCTGTCAAATTCCAAGGTTGGTATAAGGTGGGATTTTTTATTGAAAAATGCTCAAAGAGCCACTCCTTACGATAATCTGACTAGATATATTATCTGATTTATCTGGGATTTCAAACATCTATTGATCTTGGTATTTCATTTTCTTTACCAAATTGATGATTTGATAAAGGCATTACTCATAAGATCATGGTAGATGTAATTGAACTTGTTCAACTTTAAGGGATTTAATTTTTATAAATTTTCGTTTCAATTTTTGGACATTATTGATAGATTTTGCATAATCTATTTCTTTTAATATGAAACGATGTTTTTCATTTAAAGTTGATACACAAAAGTGCTTACATACTTTTTCTGGATTTTCTAGAATTTTTCTGAATTTTTCTGAAGAAAAAGTTGGAGCCGATCCGGACTGGACAATCCAATCCGGATCCCGAACACAGGTATTCCTGCGGGTAAACTGATCCGGACTGGATTCTTGAGGCAGTCCGGACCGTGGCTAGGGTTTCTTATATAACAAAAGGGTTTTGATTTCTTTTTACCTCAATCTTTTGTTTCTAAGTCTCCAGACCTTCTCTCTCTAGAAAACAATCGATTTGGAGCCTTCACAACCCATCTTTTTCGATTCCAAGTGAGTTCTTATGATCAAAATCTCGGTTTTTCACAGTTTTTCATGTTTTTGCTCAAAACGTATTGGAAATCTTGTATCTTTTTCGTTTGAGATTGGTTTTTGATCAAATTTCTTTTGAAATAAGAACTCTGGGTAGATTAGTTTTGATTATATGCTAGGTATTCTCTTGATTAACGAATTTTTAGGCTTTGATTTCTGAAAATTCGATTTTAGGGCATATAATAGGAATTTTTGAAAATCATGGGATTGATCTATTTTTAAAATTCTTTTTGCAAAACTTGTTTGAATCCTAGTCTCTCTACATGATAATGATTGTTTAGGTACAATTTTTCAAATATTTGAAAATAAATAATTTTTGTCGTATTCTTGAGTTGTTGCTCGCAGGTTTTTAAAGTTGAATAGCGACAATGGTGTTCTCACTGATAATAGTCCTGTTAGTTGCTATGGTTCACGCAAAATCAACTAACAAGCCTAAGAGAGCTAGGAAATCCAAGAGAACTAAAGATGATTCCGAGACAGAATCAGAAACTGAATCTATAGACTGGGATGAGCTTCTGGTGGAAGCAACTGCTCCCACTGCTTCGAAGGGGAAAGCCCCTGCAGAATCTTCAAAGGCGAAGACTCCGCCTACCGCCGCTGAAAAAGGGAAAGCCCTAATGGAACCAAGTTCAGCCAAAACCAAGAGAAAAAGCATTGTAAGGAAAAGAGGGAGTGCTCGGGGTATTTCAATTGAAGAACCACTTGCAAGTCAACCTCCTCCACAAGACTTCATAAGCTCTGAGAGGATTAAGGAATTTGAGAATAGAGAATGCATTGGCGAGCGACATGTAAATGCCAAAGCTTTAAAGAAGAGATCTGCTCTTTTTGGCACTCTATTTGACCATGCAGGTCTTGCTCCCATATGCCATTTTCCTGACCCCACCGGATACTGTCTTCATTCGGTGAGAATGTTCTATCAAAATGCCTCAAGATTAATAGATCAGGCGGACGGACATAGAGAATTTCTAACAAGGGTAAGAAATGTTCAAATAAAAGTTACACCTCAACTAATTGGAGAGGTGTTGAGCATGAAAGCCAGGGCTGAAGGACCGCACTATCTAAAAGGCCATAGCTTCTCCACTAACTCATGGAGAGTGGTCGTGGATGGAATTTGTCTTCCAGACACTCAATCTACAGGGAATTCTGTTTTCTCAAGAGAACTTCGACCGGAGTACAGATACTTGAATTTCATTGTTTGCTACAACATTCTTCCAAATATGCAAACAAAAGTTCTTCGATGGGATAGGATGTTATTCCTTTATCTTCTGGAAAATCCCACAGCGGCTTTGGGTTCAAACTTCAACATTCCTTATCTCATCTGGTCGAGGATGGCAAGATATGTGGACAATGCTCATCCTACAGAGAGACTTCCCTTTCCATTACTCATTATGCGGATTTTGAAAAGATTCAAAGTCGATACTTCCTCATCGACTTACATCCATAGTTTGGGAACAATTAACGAGACAACGGTCATAAAGTCCCTACCAACAAAACAAGATGATCCTCCCTCACCTCCTCTCAGGCGTAGACAATCAACTTCCACAGCAATAGCCTCAGCACCTGCAGCACAACAAGCACCTCCATCAACTTCGGACGAGGATGCGTCCGTGACCTCAATTTACAGAGAACAACAACGTCTCTCTTCCGAGCAGGAACGTATGTCCAATGAATTTATTGAAATGAAAGAAGAGATTCGAGAAGTTAAAAAGGAACAATCTACCATGAACAAGAGGATAAAGAAAATCTTTCAAAAACTGGGGTGCGTTAGTTCCGAGGACTCTGAATAATGTTTATTCTAATTCCTTCTTTTGCAGGTTTTTCAGTTTTTCGTTCTCACTTTACCTTTTATTTTTGGACTTTTAACACGCCCTTTTTATTTTTGTAATTGTTGGCTTATTTTGTGACAAAAAGGGGGAGAGAGAGCAAAACAATGATCGATTATGAAAGGTAAGTAACTTTGAAACCTTGTTGAAACTAAGTACAAAACAACTTTGAAGGTAAGTATGACATCAACTTTTGGTTTTGAATTGGGTTTTGCATGCATGCCTCTACTAACTATTCGACTAACTATTTGGGCATGTAATATTTCTAACAAGTTGTTTGTTAACTAACATACATATGACATTTGGTTTTTAATGCTTAGAAGATATGTCTAATTTTGATTGTGATCTTATTACATATCTGAATTCATAAATGTCATGATGAGTATAAACTCTATCTCTGTGTTTGATTTTATATGCAAAAATTCTTGAGGTATCTAATGATCTTTTTTGTCAAGAATGTTTTCTTTTGCAGAGATTACAGATGTCTAAATCTAGAGTCTGTTCTAGGAGTTTATCTCATGTATCTTATTCTATGTTGGTTCTCCATTGTAAATTTTTGTTGTATGGTGATAGCAACAAAAATATCTTTTTGAATTTTCTTGAGTGAATTTGTGTTTTGTCACGAAACCGTCAAAGGGGGAGATTGTTAAGGAATTTGTGTTGGCGTATTTCGTGAAATTATTTAAGTCTTGAAGATTGAAGATGAAGAAGTTTGGATCATATGCCTCAATCTCAAGAAAGAAGAATTCAAAAGGAACAGGTATGTTTAACTAAATATTTTTGGTGATCCGAATACTTCTTATAGTGTAGAAACACTTGGATGAATTTTTAATTGCATAAAAATAAAAAACTGGACATGGGACATGTTCAGGATCCGGATCAGGCACGGCAGTCCGGACCCCGAACGGTGTTTGTTCATGCGCAAATCCAGTCCGGATCCAAGCCAATTCTGATCCGGACCCCGAACATGGGTTTTTGCTGAAATGTATGAACAGTCCGGATCAGGCACTTCAGTCCGGACCCCGAACATTTGTTTTTCTGGAAATAGTCTGTTTCGTTACGACAGTCCGGACCGCCATAATTCCAGTCCGGACCGTCGTCCTGTAAAATTCCAGAAAAGGTTAGTTTTTGATTCTTATCCTCTTCCAACAGTTTCTAACCTATAAATAGACCCTACGATTCATTTTTTAGGGTAATCCAAATACGGTCATAAAAAGAAAATTCCACCTATAGAGAAGAAAGGAAATCAATAGATTTAATTTTATGTTTCTTCATCTATATTGATTAATTTGATTCTAAGGTTTCAAACTCAGATTTTGAGTAGAATCAAATTAATGAATACTTAGATGGTATTTCCGATCTATTTCTAATCTAAGTATTCGACGGATTATCACCACCCAAAAACAACAATTTTTCTAAAATCGGCGCGTGGACTCGCGTGGCCTTGTGGATTCAAGGTGCAACCGCTCTCGTGGATTCGGAGCGAGGTACGTTCATGGATTCGATACGTGCTGCTGGGTGAAGACCGTGGATTCGGTTGGACGTCGTGGATTCGACGTTGGACGCCGTGGGTTCGGCGTTGGACGCTATTCGTGGATTCGAGGAGCGTTGCGGAGCGAGCGGAGAAGATCTACTAGAAGCGTATGAAAAAGGTTGAGTCGTCTGTGAGTACGGTATATCAGCTTGTACGTGTGTTAATTCTAGTAGATTTCGCTGTGTTATCGGTCCCGTGGTTTTTTACTCCGGTTTGGAGTTTTTCCACGTAAAAATCGTGTGTGTTATTTTTTCATTTCCGCATTGGGTTTTATTGCGCAACGATTTTTGAGTGTTTATGGTTTACACCTATTCACCCCCCCTCTAGGTGTTTTTTCCCCTATTTAGATCCATATTCTATCATAACCCAACAACTTGGACCTAGCACCCTGTCATATGTTTGCATGTGTAAACCAGACTAGTAGAGAACCCACACTTGGGCTAGGTTCATTTATGCTTTAGACATCCACACTTTACATTCTATTCCTGGACATAGTGTTTTCCTCGCCTGGGTAGTGGGCCGAGTGGTCGGGATTTATTTTAGTGTAGGATGCATGTTACACTAGTGTTTGGGGGCCGAGTGGAGTCTGGTAGATGTAGCTAGTCTTGTATATGTGGCGGGAGCCGTTTGGGTAAACGGTAGTCCCGGGATTTCGAGTTTCTCTAATTTATTTGTCGTCACTATGTTCGTGGCAGTAGTGTACTAGTGATAGCAGGACCTTGAACCCAGAATTTTTTTGGACACACATGATTTTAGTCAACCAATATTTTTCTTCCAAATATCGAAGTGTCGCCGGAGTCTGTTCTTGTCTGATTGGGCGAAGACATTAGCCCTTCGGGGTTTGGGAATAAAACTTGTTTTCTAACTGATTTTCCTAAAAGAGCTAAAAATTATTAAAATGGGTTTTCTCAAATCAAGATGGTTTTATAAAAAGGAACTACTTTTAGTCCTCACCCCGAGGGGGTTCGAGTGAAAATGGTTTTCAGTAATAAATGTCACATTTTTCTGTAAACTTCCTCACCCGGGAGGGTTCGAGTGATCTGGGTTCTAAGGGTTGTTCCTTCATTGGGTCGAGAACAACGAGAGGCTATGTCTAGAGCCTGTTCTTGTTTGATTTGGGTTGTAGGTACTAGTCATTCGGGGTGTTCGAACCCTTCATTGTCGTCGGCTGTGGAGTATCTCCAGTCCAGTGGGTTTTAGCACGTTGAGTTTGATGTCCTGACGTGGGAGCCGTCGGGTTGACGGTGGTCCCGGCTGTCGAGTATTTCCAGCCAGTGAGTTAGAAATGTGATTTGGGCACTGTCGATCTTGTTGATCATGGATTTGGATTATAGCCTGCATTAGCCATATTGAGCTCGAATGAGATGCGCAGATACTTTTCTCGGTAGGGTCGCGCCCCTCGAGTCCCGCTCCGTAAATGAGCCTGTTACTTTGCTATTGCGACTTGTCGACGCAGTCCGTGTGGGACGCCCTACGTAAGTCCAGTCCTCCGTGGATGTAATGGCAGTAGGTGGGCGTAGGTTTGACTGTACCCTATGTGGCAGCCACTGTAATTGGGTTGATTGAGTATTTTGGGTTAGAGTCGATGCATCATTTTCATCTGTATCACTCATTGAGCATTGTAGATAGAGGCATGATAGCTGTAGATTTCTTTCCAACTTATCTTTACATTATTACAGTTTTCCTGTTATCTTATGCCTCTAGTAGACTTAGTGGGTAGATCGTTGGTCTTGGTGACGGTACCCACTGAGAACTACGTGACGGTGTAGTTCTCACACTCTCTGTTGGTGACAGATTTTCCAGAGGCATCTACCCCTGTCCTACTCCTGTTGCTGCACCAGCTGATCGAGGTAAGGGAGTCGCGAGCTAGTTCCCTACCCGTCTTTGGAGTATAGCTGTACCTCTTTTTGGAGCTTTGTAGAACAGTCTGCTGGATTATTGTAGATAGTTGTTGTTGAGAGTTTTATTTTCGAGAGATTTATGTTGTGAGGTTCAGACTTGTACTATTTAGAGATATATTTTCTTATTTCAGTAGTCTACTTTTAAGCTCTGATATCTGTATAGCTGTAGTATTATCTTTTGCAGGCTAGACGTATCGTCTATACGGGGCTTCCCATATGGGCGGCGGATCTGTTGGCGAGCCCGGGTCGCAGTTTCGACCCCGGGGCATGACATATATTGTCTTGAGCTTGACTAACCTGTTCATGGTTCTCAGCCTCCTCGCCCGACCAAAAGACTAGTTCGTGGCTCTTTTCCGGTTAGACGCACTTCTAGGCACACTCCCGCTGTTTCACGTTCGGCCAGAGACGAGCCGATCGCTGGGAGCTCGGATCAGGAGACGTCGGCTGTTGTAGAGCCGACGGTAGCTCAAGAAACATCGGCTATTGTGGAGCCGATGGTAGCTCAAGCATCTGCCTTACCTAAGGACGAGGCCTCCCCTCCTGAGGAACCCCTTCAAGTATTTCATTCGCTTTCTCATCTCCTAGTCTTTCGATCGGCTTATATTTCTCTTATTTTTTAAAGTTACATCGTCATTCAGCCAAACGTCCAGCCAAACAAACCGCACCTACACTGCGGCCGACGAAACTTGGTCGCGGAGGTCTTCCTATGCCCGCACCGGCCAAGGCTAACCCTCAGTCAAGGTCTCCTGTCACCCCTCAATAGGTTACACCTGACGTGCCGCCTCTCATGGCTGGGCCCAGCCACTAGCCGGATATTTCCCAGATCCCACCTAGCGAAGCGGCTCAAGAAATTGATGGAGCAAAGCCGGGAGAGATTAAGAAGGAGAGAGAAGGTGAAGAAGAAGAGGGGATAGAAGAAAAAGAAGAAGAAGAATAAGAAGAAGAAGAAGAGGGAGAGAAAGAAGAAAAAGAAGGAGAAGAAGAGCACGGAGAAGAAGAGGGAGAAGGAGACAACCATGAAGAAAGAGAATAAGAGGGCATTGTCGTTGGTACTTCGAGGCTTGATATCGCCGCCGGACTTCTAGTGACTGACTTCGGAACCGACTTATCGGCCATCTTGGAGCTGCCTTCAAGTTCGACGCACCTGGTTAGAGGGGACCTGTCACCCTCTCTACTGGAGCTTCTTACCCTCAGACCTTCTTCAAATGACGGCGCTGGAGTGACGCCCGTCATGGCCAAGGACCTAGCTAGTTCACGAGATCCTTAGTCTCTGTTCTGAGGGCCTTCAGCCGCTTCTTCGAACTCCCGAGAAACTTTAGTGGCTCGAGGAACTTCTCAATTACCTCACGGCTTTCTCTCACTGTTCACATATCCCTCAACAAGAGCAACGCCTCATCTTTTCCTTGTCTTGTCGGCTGCCCTCCATCGTTTCTCTTCAGAGGACTGTCCTCAAGGAGCTCGAGGCAGTTGGGAGCCCACTTCTGTACAGTCGAAAGCTACCGGGTGTCAGCCGCATCCCAAGTGACTCCAATGGGCAAATGCACGACGCAGTTGCCCTAGCTCAGCAACATTCGGTCGAGATCGAGGGAGATTGCTGAAACAGAGCTCCGCCTTGCCAGCCTGAAGTGAGATCTGGCTGCAGATCAAGCGGCAATTGACGCGGCCAGAGCTCGTTTGCAGATGGAAACAAACCTCGGTGCCTCCATCCATCATGGGCTCAGCAATCTTCTAAGCATGCATCCAGAGATGAAGCGATGAAGAAAAGTAGCCCTATGCTCACAAGCTCTACTTGACGCCGAATAGAAGCAGCTACATGACTTAATGTTCTGAACACTCGGCGTCTTCTTTTTATTTTTCAAACACTTTTGTATCTGTATAGTTTACCACGATTACATCCAAACATTAATATAAATATTTGAATTGATTTACATTGTGTCTTTATTTGAGTTTGAGTGCCTGGCTCTGAATTCCAAGCCGTTCCTACAAAAGTGTTTCTGTTTTCCCCTATGTCCTCGCCGTGTCTCGGCGTTTCCTTCGAAGTGCTCTGGTTGAATAGCTTCGAATACACTGTTCATTCTCGACCTTTCTGGCCGATCGTAGCCTTTACCTATTTTCGGTTTTGAACTCGCGGTAGCCAAAAAATTTCTCGCGGACGGCCTCTCTTAGCCGGCCCTCATCTTTCGGGCTTAGGTGAGCCCAATTCAATAATCCCTTCGATTGGCCCCTGTTGGGCCTATCTCGATCAAATCATCGTCGGTTTGAGATTTTTCTCCACCTATTCCTCCGGTCTCTTCGATCAAATATGTAGATGAGAACTCCACGTCTCGTTCCTTCAGAGGTCATCTGTCGCGCTTACCCGAGGCGCCGATACTGCGCCGAATCATCGCCTCGAGAGCTCGAATTCGGGCGTCCAGCTCCTGACGGACGCTCGGCGGCTCTTTTGCCGCCACCTACGGCATGGTTGGTTCGACTTGAGGTGGAGCACTTGACCCGCCGGCCTCGTAGTCATTTCGCATCGGTCGAAACAACGGCCAAAGCATGGATCATACCTCACCCGGGCTAGGCCGTGGCCCTCGAGCCGTCGCCGCCTCCCTCATCTCGTCAGCTTGAGCTCGTTGCTACCGAAGTTTCTGCGTCCTCGTCATGGCCGAACCACACCACCAATTCGGCCCCTCTGAAGTGGGCTGCTGTTTGCCCGGCATATCGGCCGGTGGGTCCACTTTCCTCAGGTGATTCCTGAGGATTTCTCACCTCTGCCATGGTTTCGACCATGGCTGGATTTTGAGCTGCTCTACCAGGCGGATAGCCAAGGCATTAACCTCCCCTACCGTAAGCCAAGGGAACTCGACGTCAGGCGCTAAAGGGGTAGCCCATGCCCCCAGCATGCTGTCTCTATGATAAGAGACTATGGGCTTCGGCCTTATGCACGGGTAGTTGCCCGCCGAGCCAAACCTCCCACAGGGCCTGCCTTGATATGGGCGCGGCTGTAACCCATACTATCGTTCGTCTTCGGCCTCTTGGCCGAAAGCTCCTCGGGGTGCCCCCTGGCCTCGGGCTTGTTCACGGCCGCGACAAGGGGCTTTGTTGTTGCAGCGGGGCTCTTTGACCCCCGTGGCCGCTCATTTGCGGCCTCGTCCGTGGTCGGCCGTAAAGATCACTCAGGACCCACTAGATGGCCTGGTATCATTCATCATTCTTGCCCTCTTTCTTGGGATGTTCGTTTGACCCCTTCGGCCAAATGCTGATCCGGCGCCGGGTCACAGCGAACCATGCCTTTGCCCAAGTCTAGGAAGGCGAACCATCTCTTGACTTCCTCGAACATATCGAGGAAGAGTGCATCCCAATCTTCGCTGGTCATCTCGGCCTTGCATCGCACGCAGAGCCGAGGTATGCTACTCGCCGGCATCCCTTTTTCGAGGGACTCGGATTCCGACGCCGACTTCTTTCTCTTCGCGTCCACCATGTTTAACTGCGGGGTAGAGGGATTAGTATTGATTTTTGAATCATTATTATTCTCATGGTCGGCGAAAATGAGCCGACCCTCGTCGATCTCCTTTTGGATCTGTTTCTTCAAGGCGGTGTAATCGCTTGTTCGGTGGCTCCTTGAATGGTGCCATTTACAGTACTTCCGCCTTCGGAGCTCTTTGTATGGGGCAATCGTTTGATCTTCTTGGAGTCAGATCCTCCCATCTTGAAGCAGCCGATCGAAAATTTAATCGGCCTTGGCGGTATCAAACGAGTATGCGTTAGCCGATGCTCGGGCTTTGTACTCTCGAATTCTTGCCGGCTTCAACAACTGGCACTTGTACGACTGACAATCTTTTAACAATTCAGCCGCGTAAACTTCGGCCTCATAAGCCGAACTCCCATTCTTGATATTCGGCTCTATGTGCCGAATTTTTCTCAATTAAGGCAATTTCATTTTCTCTCGCATTCTTTCAATCTTTATCTCGGCTCCAGTGTGGCAGATTATCATTATTATTTTTGCAAAATTTCTTATATTGAGTAACTCGGACGCATAGATCAAAGAGATTGGCAAACTACCGATCCTCAAAGTGATAGCGTGTCTTGAAATGGAGCCTGTTGAACGCAATTTTACTCGGACTCAGGCATCCTCACAAAGCAATGGTTTCTCACCCCCTTGAAACGGTTAAGGTATTCCACGACCGTTTCCCCAGCGCTCTGCCGATACGATGCAATATCGGCAACCGACAGTTTGGGCACGACCCGATAGAACTGCTTATGGAATTTCGCCTCTAACTCGTCCTAATCCCAGACAGAGTTATGAGGCAAGCTTGTGTACCATGAAAACACCGTCTTGGTCAACGACGTGCTGAAGAGCCTCATCTTTAGGAATGGGTCTGTGGCCGCCTCTCGGCATTGGGTCGTGAATCGAGCGATGTGCTCGATCGTGTTCTCGTTTTCTTCTCCCGAGAACTTGTCAAACTTCGACATCTTCAAGTTGGCCGGATACAGATGGTCCATATCGATATGAGCGGGATACGGAGACCTGAACACTGGCCGAATTGCCAGCCTGGTCTCTGTGCCGAAGGAGTTACGGATGATCTCCTCCACATGGGCATGGATGTCAGCGAGCCCTACTTGAGGTACTGGGGCCGCCGGTTGCACCCGTGGAAGTGGCGGACTGTACTGGCCGGCTTGATTCTGAGTCGTTCCGTGTGGAGGGACCTGCCCGCCGTTCCTGCCCCGAGCCTGAGGTTGGACGAACGACGGAAGGGGAGGCAGAGTAGTCCCCCAATAGTTCTCTGGTTGATGGCCGATGTTCTACCCCATCGTCCTTACTTTCGTCTGGTACAGGGCCACTTGTGGCTGTACTGCCCCTAGTGGCTGTGCCGCTTGATAAGTAGCCGCCGGTGGTGCAACTCCTTGTGGTTGCATTGTCGGCATTGCCGGCGCCATCGGAATCGATTGCGTCAGTAATTGCTGGGGTAATGTGGAGGAAAACCCTCCATTATATGGATCGTTTCGGGTCAGTGCCTGCCCGATTCGAGCCACATGTTCTTTTGAGGTCGTTACGGCGGCTAATACTGAGCCCAGGCGGGCACCCTGCACCTAGTTGTTTCTCTCGAGGGACGCTTGTATCCTCTCGACGGTTTCTAACATTCGGGCTCTTTGCCAAAATAACTCAGATAAGGTCGGCTCCTGTGGTGTCGACCTCCCACTGGCTTCAGGAATCTCTGGTAGCGTCGGTGGCGGGTAATCCACGTGTCTGGTGCTACTGGCCTAGTCGTTCCCTGAATGTTTAGGAAGAACTCTGCTTCTGAGATTCAGACTATTGTCCTCTGACATTTTAACAGTAGAACATGGTAAGAGTTTACCTGAGTGTCCCACCGGGCGTGCCAAAAAGTTGTTCGGGCCGAAATGTTGCGCTAATCATTGGCCGGGTGCGGTCCACGATCGGCCCTGGGGTTGACCCTCGAAGTGTGATGCGCCGCATGCGAAAGGGATCAAGTGATCAGGCCGAGGAGGGATATGCTCGGTCGGGTTCTTCTCAATCAAACTCTCGCAGAGTTCGGTCTAGAGGAGCCGAACTGGGGTTTGAAGGCAAACAGAGCTCGGCCTAGAGGAGCCGAACTGAGATTCAGAGATAAGGATTTGACACGGCTAAGCCGATTAAGAAATTGTATTGCTTGGAATGGGGCTACAAGGGGTAACAGGGAGCCAATTACAATTAAGACTATTCCTAGGAAAGCAGTAAATGCAGATATGAAAGGCTATCTAGGAAAACGGCAAATTGCAGGTATTGAAAGGTATTGAAAAAGCAGGGGTTGTCACTGGCTTACGAGGTTGTAGGACCCATTTTTTCTTCGATGGTTCGAGTATTTATACCCGTCCGAATCATGTGTATAATCGCCGAATTTAGTAATCGGCGTGATCGAAGAGGAATCATCGCATCTCTCAACTATTTTCTTTTGAGTCGATTCTTCTCAATGGGATAGTAGCTGTTTTCCGTCCATATGCATCCCCTAATCGGCACGCCGACGCGTGATCTTCAGCGCTCTCCAATGCCGGGTGCCGCTTGCCGTTCCGGAGTCAGTTACGAGATTCGCGCCCAAATCTCGTACTCTTTCCTTCCAGGGTCTTTCCTCTTGCGGCTCGAGTAGATGAGAGTTAACCCTGACTTCGACTCTTTCGTCGCTCGACTGAGGCGGTCTGATATTTGCCTTCGGCCGAGGTTGGTCCTAGATGAAGCAATAATCCTCTTGTTGGCCGCTTCTCCTATCGGCTGATGCCTTTAGCCGATGGCTTGCGCCACCTGCCGCACTCTCACGTAACTGAGGTCGGTCTTCGTAAAGACACGGGTCCCTCTTTGTTGACTCACTCTTCTATCGGATGATGTCTTTAGCCGATGGTATACGCCACGTATCACTTCCTTAGGTGGCTGTCACACCCCGAGCTCAAAAATAAGCGTCTAATATATTTTTTTTTTTTTAAATCAGAGTTACAACCAATCAGGGCATGACAGACCGCCACATATATAGAAGAGTCCCAACCCCCTTTGGGATTGAGCCTTTTCTATATATGCACGGCTAGCTTGGCAACATCATCAGAGTTACTAACTACGTAACAACTATAAACAAAGATTACAAATTAGCTTTTCAATTATTTACATCTGAATTACAACTCTTTCCTTTAACATCAAATAATACATGAACTTTCGGCTGTCCAGGGTCAACATCTAACACGGAACCTCACCAAACACGTCCCGACATCCCAGCACCCGATCGACCTAAAAAAATAGTCACCCGAGGGTGTGAGATACACTGTAAATGTATCCCAGTGGCCACGACGAGCCGAGAAATAGAAGATCGTACCTACTGGTATACAATACTAGAGGATAGTAATAATCAGGGGTTAGGATAATCAGATATATATAATCATGGAACTGAAATTAAAAGCATCATATAACATCTTAATCATGTATAGGCAGATAACAGGAATCAAATCAGTTAATCAAAGAGATGTGACGGAAATAGGTTTATCAAATAACAACATATGCATCAATAACTGAAATAGTAAAGTAACCCAATCTGATGCCACTATCGGTCTCACAGAACCTCAGGCTAAATACCACTTTCGGTCTCACAGAACCTCTGCCAAATGCCACTATTGGTCTCACAGAACCTCAGGCAATGCCACTATTGGTCTCACAGAACCTCAGGCTAAATGCTATCATAACCCTGCACTCACAGATGCAATCAGGCTCACGGGTCATTGTGACGCTTTACCGGTAAAGAACACCATGACGGTGGCCAAACCGTCGGTGTACGTGACTGAAAGCTGGCGCAATGATGATGTCACGCCCCGAGATTCAAAAGTGGGTCTAAAT
Organism: Tillandsia leiboldiana; assembly: GCA_029204045.2. Lineage (NCBI taxonomy): Eukaryota > Viridiplantae > Streptophyta > Magnoliopsida > Poales > Bromeliaceae > Tillandsia > Tillandsia leiboldiana. The sequence goes on from CM055064.1 coordinate 6,981,915, forward strand.
TTTTTTTTTTTTTTTTTTCAGAGTTTAAAATCTTGATTTCTCCAAGGCGTGAACAGACCGCCACACATATAGAAAAGTCTCTGTACATCAAACAGAGCCTTCCCTATATGTGCTCGGCTAACAGAAACAGTCAATCAGAGTAGATACGAGATAGCTATACTAAATAAGTTCTACTCTATTACAACCACAAGGTTCATAAGTTAATACATCCAGTTCTCAAAATGAAAATACAGTTGCACTGTTTTACTAAATCAAAAGGGGTACATCCTACCAGGGATAAATCTACCACGCGTCCTCACACAGAACGTCCAAAGGTCCCCGCACCCGAACGACCTGAAAAACAGTCACCTGAGGGTGTGAGACACACCGGAGTGTATCCCAGTGGGCACGACGGGCCGGGAAATAGCAAGCCGTACCTACTGGATACAATAATAAGCGGAAACAGAAGTAGGATATACTGAAGATCAATGCAGGTATACAGTCTAAGCCAAATAAGTTCAAATATGGATCAATAGAACAGAGTATGCATATATAACACAATCATACTATGCATGATAAATCTATAACAGATATGAAATGCAGGTAATCAAACAAGCAGGAATATTAAGAAGGTGCATCAAAGGTAGTACCACGAATATACCCAATCAAATGCCACTTTTGGCCACAAGGCCTCAGGCTAAACTGCCATGGAGCATATGGACCTCAGGAAAAAGCCACTTTTGGTCATTGGGGCCTCAGGCTAAACCACTTTTGGACACCCAGCAAGCTATCATAACCCCACAAGGCTCACGGGTCAATCAGACCTCTCTACCGGTAAAGAACACCCACACGGGTAGCTAATCCGCTGGTGTGCGCGATTGAAAGCTGGCTCGACACGGCGATCATAATGCTGATGCTCAAACCATGGTCCACTGACCAAATAGACGGCAAGAAGCCGAGGAAAATCCCCACCGGGATACAAGTATAACATGCCACATACTGAAGTAGTATCTCCTATTCTAAATATGCAGTGAAGAATAGAGACAGGTATAGAACTATGCTAGTGACCAATCAAGCATGGCATGTGTCCAGGAAATGCATATCTACTGCTGAAGAAAGCATGATATATCTCAATATGATAAACAAGCAACTGCTGGAATATAAGCATGATGTATAACTACTGCTGGAAATCAAGGCATAATAAAAGCTCATCTGTGGGATCAAGGTTATGCAGATGTAAGGATTTTGTGCTGATATGCAAGCAAGTAGTAAGAGCAGGTATAACTCAATAGCAATCATAATGCTAAATCTCAATCCGCGGTCGGTAGACCGGACAGTCAGCGGGAAGCCGAGGAAATCCCCATCGGGATATCGATACTGATGCAAATCATGCCAGGTACTGAGACTAGAACTCCTATTCTAAACATGCAGTGAAGAATAGAGTATAACGAAAGGCTCATCAGTATAATCAAGCAATATAGCTGTAATGACTGAATGCGGGAATGAAAGCATATAGTAAGGCTAAAGCATAGGTTCAGGGCTTACACCAAGAACAGGGGTCCGACCTACCACGGCACCCAATAGGGCCGACCTGATAAAACGCGGACCGAAGATAAACCCACATGTATATAGGAGGAACAACGACTCCACCAGAAGGTAGACGGTCGCGATAACCACAAGACGGATCACGGGCTAGCTCCTGATGACTGGGGCCTACAACAACACCAGGTGACAACTCAGGATCTACCAAATCCGCAAAGTGCAACTAGCGCGAATCGACCATTTCGTCGATTATCGCATTATTAAGCATATTTAGCTTTTCAAGGACCCCGGGAAACCCACCGAAAGGTCAACAATGTTTTAGAACATTCATCTACTTTTCCATATTGTTACAATTGCAGCAAGCCCCTCGGGCTTAATCCTAATGTGTTTTATACACTAAATAAACCCCGTTTTGGCTCTTTCTCTTAAACGGAGAATCATTTTTACGAGCCGCCACCTCCAGTAGGTGACATTCGACTTGCTGAACGCCGTGCTCACCCATTTGTGGCAGTGCGATACCCGAGGAAAACTTCGGGCCATGAATTACTTCTCTAACCTAGTCGAAACGCATTTTCGTTTCTTCGGCTCATCAAAACCCAAAATAAATGCGAGCATCGCGTCCAGTGACCCCAAATTAGCCAGGAGTACACTGTTGCAATATTTCAAACAGACCCAAACACTGTTTACAAGTAACTATTGTATTTAATCTTGGTTTTAACACAACTTGAAATCTATTCATCTTCAGATGAAACTTCCTGAATCAAATAGTCTCTGGACAGTGCCAGGACTCCAGGGCTTGCCCTAGTTGCAGCCCAGGTCTGCTGGATCACCCAGAACCAAGACCTTGCACACACACAAGTTCACAATGCTCCAAACACTTGTCCACACAGATCCAGCTTGATCTGAAGTGAGCATCAAGCTCAGGGGACATTTCTAAGTAAGTTTCATATTCAACTCGAAGCCTGAATCCATCTCTTCCTTCTCTGTGGCATTTCCACAAGCACTTGGTGTGCACAATTTAGCACTATACACACAACACCAACCCAAGGTTGGTTCTCTGCAACCACAGCACCAGACCTTATAAAACTTGGAGGGACAAGTTCCTCCAGGTTGCAGGAACTTTTCCAGCAACTTAGAGCAAGCCAAAAACCTAGGTTGGCCACGGGCTCGAGGAAGAAGATGAACCCATTTTCTTTGAAATTCATGACCAGCAACCCAGGGCATCTGGAACCAAATGCCTTGACCAATTGGATGCTAAAACTCTCTGTGAGTCTTCCTGTGCTTGTGCCCGGCGACAGGGCACGGCGGCGGCGGCGCGGAGCCAACTCGGTTTGGAGCTTCATTACCCATTAATGGTGGATTTTGATAGAAGCATTTTGAAGCCCTCCAACATGTATGGAATTGTTCCTCTGGTCCATACAAAGCTTCCCGGCCAACTCTCCCCAGCCGGAGTTGGCCGGAACGCCGGCGACCATGATTCGGTCCAATCTCGGGTCATCCATGGCCGCGCTTCTTTGGTGCTGCATGGATTCCATGCAAGTGCATGGGTGCACTCCTCTCACTCCCAGGAACACTTCTGGGCATGTGGCCGACGGCGGGGAAGCGTGCCGGCGCCGGAGCAGCAAGCTCGGCCAACATGCGAAAACCCAAAAACTAGGGTTCCATTCTGCGACTTCCTTACTTGACCAAACTTCACCAATTTTGGTGGAGATGATCACTCGCTCCTACAGTCCAAGCCCATCATTTAATTTCCCACTTCGGTTCATCGGTTGCCAAGTTCTTCCGAGGCGGAGCAACTTAGGTTTCCGGCGAGGGTGTGGCCCCGCCGGCCAACCAGAGTGCATGGGGAGCTCGGGTTTGGCAGGGGAAATTCTTAGGTCCTAACTAAGCTACTGCTAAGTGTCTAGGGTGCAAACAACCAGTGGTTTGGGGTCCTTACCTTGGCCAGTTCTCTCTTCCTCTTCTTCGCGCGGCCACAGCAATCACTCAAGATGGTCCTTAGGTACAGTGGAACACCACAGGATCTCTTGAGTTCAAGTTGGAAGAAGTTGCTTCCAACCTCCTTCCTTCTCTCTCTCTCTCGGGCTAGGTCTCAAAGGATTAGTGTTCTCTTCAGCCACCCGCACTCGGGGCTTGGTCTGGGAGAGTGGGTTGATGCTTCGAAATATCCCCAAAACCCCTCGTGCTCTAGCCCAAGGCAGACCAAGAGGCAACCATAACATAAATGCAAGATTCGTTGCAAAACCCTCAAACCCGGTTCACACTCAGCCCTAGCCTCCGAGCTTTTCACAGTAGGTGCAAAATGCACCCAACACCTTGATGTTTTAGTCCCTAACAATTTGACCCATAAAATATTATAGTTTTCTAAAAAATACCCCCTTTTCGGTGCATTTCACTCATTTCGAGAAAATCTGCACGACGAATTGCGAAACAGACTTCGCCACGACGTCCGGCTCGTCGAGACCTTCAAGATAGGCTATTCATTTGCTTGATTTGGTGCTCAAATGAATTCTCGGGCCATTCTGTTCTGTATGTCGCAATCCGACGCACGCACTTCGATGCACCCGGATCGCCAAACGCGAAAACCGTCAGTGCCATTGCGCTCAGAATGTCGAAAATAGATAGGATCGACTACTCATACTGCTAGACTTAATTTGCAGATAGTGGATTGGCCTTCGGTCGAACGAGAGGGGACCGGAAACCAGGGTTTACTATTCACACTTAAGTTGCGGGGCCCGCAATTTCTTTGCTGTTTTCTGGAAGATCCGACCGTTGGATCATCGACAAGTGAATATGAATTTTTCATGTTTCGACGAGACGGCCGCAATGGTGAACTCGGATTTTCGAGACCAGACCCCGATCAAAAATCGATATTTTTGGGGTTTTATTTATTTATTCTCTGCTATTTGTAAATCTAGAAATTTATTTAAACCTTTTAAAATTCTCGGTTACTACAGGTGATCACAATGCTGATACTGAAACTTACTGTCAAAATCAGGTAATTGGCAGAAAGCCAGAACAATTCCAATAGAAATGCAATAACGGAATCAACTGAATTTCAACTTATATACAGGAATAATCATCAACTAATCCAACCAAGGATGCAATATCAGAATCAACTGAATCTTAACTCATATGCAGGAATAATCATCAACTAATCCAACCAAGGATGCGATATCAGAATCAACTGAATCTCAACTCATATGCAGGAATAATCATCAACTATTATAGCATGGATCAGAATATACTGATAATCAAGTATAAATGTGCAAGCTAGCTAATGACCAATCAGGCATGGCAAATGTCCAGGAATAGAGTCATAATATCTGAAAGCAACTAAAGATCAGTCATGCAAGGCAACAGGTAACTGATAAAGATAATAATCAGGCAGGTAACAGTATAAACTGAACAAAAGGAAAGGCAGGCTCAAGATAATAATTAGGCTACAACAATAGGGGTCCAACCAATACTGTACCCCAGAGGGCCGAAATGATAAAGCCCGGACCGAAGATAAACCTACCTGTCGTTTCGCAGGCGAACTTTCGACTCCAAAAGAAAGCTCAAAAACTGTGCCAACCAATTGCATTTAAACCCCTAGGGTTTCCAAAATTACACTTTTATAGCTTTTTGAGCACTGTTTTCACTCGTTCTCTTAATTGGAATAATATTTTCACGAACCGTCACTTCCAGTAGGTGACACTCGACTCGCTGAACACCGTGCTCACCCTATTGTAGCAGCACGAAACCCGAGGAAAACTTCGGGTCATAAAATACTTCTCTAACATAGTTTAAACGCATTTTTATTTCTTCGGCTCAATGAAACCGAAATTCCGACGCGAGCATCGCGTCCAGGGACCCCAAATTAGTCAAGAGCTCACTGTCGCTGCTTTGCAAACAGCCCAGAACCAACCTTGGGCCATAACACTAACCCTAGAGCTTGACAACCTTATAACTTAACTTTTACTGTGCCATTTCAAAATCTGCTTGAGCCTTATGCTCACAGCAACTTAAAAACACTGGGGCTTGCCCTATTTGCAGCCCAGCTTTACTGGATCACCCAGATCCAACACCTTGCCCACTTAAAGGTTCACAATGCTCCAAACATTAATCCTCACAGATCAGATTTGATCTGAAGTGAGCATCAAGCTCAGGGGACAATTTGGAACAACATTCATATTTTATTCGAAGCCAAATTCCATCTTTTTCTTCTCTGTGGCATTTAATCAAACACCTAATGTGCACTATTCACATACAAGCACACACAACCATGCCCGAGTTGGTTCTTTGCAACCACTGCATCAAAAGCCTTCCAACTTGGAAGGAAAAGCTTTAAAGAGTTTAAACTACAATCCCAGCAAGTTTGGGCCAAGATTACTGTCTGGGTTGGCCGGAGCAACGAAGAAAATGAAGCCTTTTTGCTTTGAAATTCGTGATCATCCAACCAGGACATCTGGGACCCAACAACTTGGCCAATTGGATGCTAAACTCATAACAAAATCACCTAGACCCGTGCCCGGCGACAGGACATGGCGGCGACGGCGGCGGAGCAAAAGCTCGGTTTGAAGCTTTCACCTCTAATGGTGGATTTTTACTGAGGCATCATGGAGCCTTCCAACTTGCATGGATAGTTCCTAATTAATCTCAGGAAGATTTCTGGGCAAGTTGCCGGCGGTGGAGAGGCTCGCCGGCGCCGGAGCAAAGAGCTCGGCCAAGTGCAAGATACCCGAAAACTAGGGTTTTAATCTGCGATTGATCGGCTTGATCAAACTCCACCAAATTTGGTGGAGATGATCACTGGCTCCAACAGTAATTTGCCATCATTTTAGATTCCAATTTGGTTCAGTAGTTGTGAGGAAACATCGCGGCGGAGCTATCTCAGGTTTCTGGCGAGGGTTTGCCCCCGCCGGCTAACCAGCGTGCATGGGAAGCTCAGGCTTGGCAGGGAGCATGCTTAGGTCACAATTAAGCTACTGTTATGGGTCTTGGGCTCAAACAACCAGGGGTTTATGTAGTAATCCGAAATATTTTATTTTTAATAAATAAATTAAAGATAATTTTCAGCCTGAGTTCGGATTCAAAAGACCTAAATTAACCTACTTGGTCAAACGCATGTGTGTTAGTTGCACGAATTACGAGATAAAAAGGCTGACTTCTAATCCGGACATGATCTTGGAAATCCGAGTTGACCATTGCGATCGTCTCGTCGAATCGAGCGATTTTCATATTCAGCACCTTTCGATCCGACGGTCGGATCTTCCAGAAATTAAAGAAGAAGAAATTGAATTTCATAATAAATGGGAACAGTGGGTCTGTACACAGTGTTTTAAGTGAACACTGTAGATGAACAGTAACCCCTAAATTTCGGTCTCCGTCAACTGCAACGTGGATTATTTCACTGTTCGGAGTCCAAATTCAGTGATCCAGGTAGTCGTTTTTGTCGGTCTTGTCGATCTGGACGCAATGGCGAAATCCGTTTTTCGTTCTGACGAGCGAAACGTCTCGAAAAGCGAAAAATGCGTGGAAAAGGTGGTATTTTTCGAATAAATCAAATCGGGAGGGACTTTGGTGCAAGAGTGACATAACTGGGTTTGGACTTAATTCCAAACGACGGATATAGAAGGGGGTTTTGTGCAAATTGCCCAAATACGCATGAATATCCATGCAACCGCGTAGCGACGCCTCGTTAACCCTCCCCACCCGTCGAAGCTTCTTCTTCAATGCCCTCTCTGGAAACTTCGCCTCCCACACCTCTTCTCCTACGGAAACCAGAAGCGCCACCACCTCCCGTCGTCGGTGCAGCCAAGGAGAAGCCACCCGAGTGTTGGGTTCTTCTCGGTTTAGTGGTTGGAATGACGTCTGGGAGATCTTGTGGGCTCAAGCTTCGACTGGAGGGGTCTTGGTGGTGTCTGCGACCGAGCCAAGGTGGTCCCGACCCCGGCCGTCGCCGCGCCGCCGTGAGTCATCATCATCTTCTCCACCGATATTCCGGCAAGGTAACACTTTGTGATATTTTTATCCGGGGTTATCTTGGGTGTTTTCCTGACGTCGTGTGGACCCTCTCCTTGAAGCCCGGGCCGCCGTTGTGCTCCGGTCGCCGGCGAGAGCTTCCTCTTGCCGAAAACTTAGTTTCGGCCGAGCTTGAGAGCGGGAAGAATCTGGCCGTTGAAACTTTGATCAAGGCAGTTGATTCTCTTTCTATCGTCGACTGCAAGTGATACCCAAAGGCTGAGGTCGATCGGGTGAAGATCCGCGCCGCAACCCGAAGCCCTAAAATCGGGTTTTTGAACACTTCGCCGGGGGACCTTTTCCGGCGCCGCCGCTGAACCTCGTCGCCGGCCAACCTTGCAGGAAGCTCCGTAGGGGTCCGCAGAACACTTTGGACCAACTTGCTTCGCCCCACGCTCGACCGGCCGGAATCCGCCATTAACGGGTTCGTTTTCCGGCGAACTTCCATTCCGGCCAACCGGGGCTTCGCGCAGTGGGGGAACAGTTCAGGTATGTTCCTTAGGTCCTATAATAATTGTCTACAAGGTTGCATGCAAGCTTGAACGCGGGGTTTTTGTTTGATGAAGTTGCACCACTTCTTGGGTCCGAGCATCACCACTGCCGCTGCCGCCTCCGGCCGTCGGCTGTGACTCGGGCTTGGACCAAAGTTCATCTGAGATGTTTCTTTGACCCGTGCTCAACTTGGTCCAGGGTTAGACTTGATTGGATCCTCGGTTGGTGCTACCCGAGCCTAGAGCAAATTGGTGGTGTTTTCCGGCGAACTCTCCGGCCGTTTTCCGACGCACCCGAGGTGAGCCCTCGACTCAGTAGGATACCCAGAGTATGATGCTCACTTAAAACTTGATTTTTGTTGAGTATATTTTTAGTAATGGCATGAGTGAAAATGTATGTTTGAATGACTATGGGCCAACTTTGCCCTCGGACTTCGTATAAGTCCAAACCTATGAGCACGGGTATTGTCATGTAGTTCCGGACACGCTGGAATTTACGGTATTACTTTTGGACTTCTAGATGTCAAGATCAAAGCAAAACAGTGTAAGAAACATAGAGGGTTAAAGAGCTAACTTTGTACTCGGGTCACGTGCTGACCGAAAATTGTGAGCACGGGGTCCGTCTCGCCAAATGTGACGCGCTGAAACTTACGGCGCTAATTTTGGACTCCTGGTTTTAGAGGACGAGTCAAAATAATGAATAAAATTAAGATTTTATGTAATTTAAAAAGTGATTTTGGATCAAGTTGCAAATGGGACATTGTGGATGTCTTTAGACAGTATTTACACATCTAGTAGGTATTTATATTTATTGTAGTATTAGTCGGGAGCGGATTGAGCGAGTCAGTTACTGATAATAGTTATATGTCCAGGGCCTAGCAGTTCGGCACCAGCATCTCAGTAGACTAGCGGGATTCGGGATCGGCCTACATTGAGGTGGGTTATCTTCGGTCCGGGCTTTATCTTTTCGGCCCTCTGGTTGCTTTAGTCCAGTCGGACGCTTGTTTTTGATTTCAGCCCTGATTATGCCTACATATGCATGTTCCTAAATAATAGGAGTTCTAGTCTCAGTTCCTGGCATGATTTGCATCAGTATCGATATCCCGATGGGGATTTTCCTCGGCTTCTCGCCGTCTGTCCGGTCTACCGACCGTGGACTGAGATTTAGCATTATGATTGCTATGGAGTCTATACCTGCTCTTATTACTTGCTTGCATATCATGCTTATATTCCAGCAGTTGCTTGATTACCCTACTGAGACATATCATGCTTATATTCCAGCAGTTGCTTGATTACCCTACTGAGACATATCATGCTTATATTCCAGCAGTTGCTTGTTTATCATGTTGAGTTATATCATGATTTCTTCAGCAGTTGATATGCATTTCCTGGACACATGCCATGCTTGATTGGTCACTAGCATAGTTCTATATCTGTCTCTATTCTTCACTGCATGTTTAGAATAGGTGAGATTACTTCAGCACTTGGCATGTTATACTTGTATCCCAGTGGGGATTTTCCTCGGCTTCTTGCCGCCTATTTGGTCAGTGGACCATTGTTTGAGCATCAGCATTATGATCGCCGTGTCGAGCCAGCTTTTCGTCACGCACACCGACGGTTTGGCCACCGTCACGGTGTTCTTTACCGGTAGAGAGGTCTGATCGACCCGTGAGCCCAGTGGGGTTATGATAGCTTGCAGGGTGTCCAAGAATGGCTTTAGGCCTGAGGCCCCAGGGTGTCCAACAGTGGTTTAGCCTGAGGACCCAATGACCAAGAGTGGTTTAGCCTGAGGTCATATGCTCCATGGCAGTTTAGCCTGAGGCCCTTGCGGCCAAAAGTGGCATTTGATTGGGTATATTTGGGGTACTACCTTTGATGCACCTTCTTGATATTCCTGCTTGTTTGTTTACCTGCATTTTCATATCTGTTATAGATTTATCATGCATAGTATGATTGTGTCATATATGCATACTCTGTTTATTTGGTCCATGTTTGATCTTACTTGGCTTAGACTGCATATCTGCACTGTTGTTTAATCCCTGATAATGGTATTCTACTTAGTTGTATACTTGCATCTTATCCTTCAGTATACTCTGCTTATCTGTAGACCTGCTATTGCTTATTCAGCCTTTATCCACTGACCTGTTACTATCCGCAGATTATTGTATCCAGTAGGTACGATTAGCTATTTCCCGGCTCGTCGTGCCCACTAGGATACACTTATGTGTGTCTCACACCCTTGGGTGACTGTTTTTCAGGACCATTGGGTGGTGAGATGTCAGGACGGTCTGGTGAGATGATCACGATAGAGCTGTTCCCCTGTGGATCTGACCTTTTGGGTAATGATCAGATACGGTATTTTACTAGTTCAGTTGTTAGTTACGTTCTTAGTTAAGTTATCTGTACTTGAACTCTGAATGTATTATGTACTTGCCTAGCCGTGCATGTATAGGGAAGTTTCTGTCTGGATGGAGGAGTTCCCTATGCATGTGGCGGTCTGTTACGCCCGGTTTCTAAAAACTCTGATTTAAAAAAAAAAAAAAAAAGTTTAGACCGGTTTTTAAACTCGGGGCGTGACAGTTTAAAAGAACTTACCTTGCCGGAGTTGATGAAGAAGGAAGAAGCCGGTTTCTCTTCTCCTTCTTCGCGCGGCCACGACAATCACCCAGGTGCTCTTCCAGTCACAGAGGAACACCTCAGGAACTCCAGGATCAAGCTTTGTTCCAATTGGTTTCAACCTTTTCTCTCCCTCTCTCTCTCGGGTTTTCTCTCTTTGGTTTATGTCCCTCGGCCTCCAGCACTTCGGGGCTTGGTCTGGGAGATACAGAGGGGAGTTGATGCTTCAGATTTCCCCCCACAGACCCCTCATGAACCAGCCACAAGAACCCAAGCGCCACATTGGAATTAAATGCAATATTTTTTACAAATTTTCGGTTTAGTCCTCAACCAACCAACCCTAAGCCTTAGGGTCCCTGCTGTAGATCTCTTAGGCTGACAGGACCCTATCCTAAATACCTTTTAATTTTTGGTCCACCAAATTTGAAGTTATATCCAAAATACCCCCTTTTCAGTGCTTTTCACGCATTTCGAGACAAACGGCTCGTCAAATTGCGAAACGGACTTCGCCACGACGTCCCGCTCGTCGAGACCTTTCAAATGGCATATTGGCTTGCTTGATTTGGCGCTCGTATAAAATCTCGGGCCATAAAGTTCGACCAGTTGCAGTACACTGCACGCACTTCGATGCATCCGGATTGCCAAACGCGAATTCCGTCAGTGCCATTGCGCTCAGAATGTCGAAAATAGTTAAGATCGACTACTCATACCCCCTATGTTCGGGGTGTTACGGAATTTGAGTTGGCGTAGTTTCGTGAAAGTCTCAAGTCTTGAAGATTGAAGGTGAAGAAAGTTGGATCATTTAACTCAATCTCAAGTAAGAAGAATTCAAAAGGATCAGGTATGTTTAACTAAAGAATTTGTGTGATCCGAATACTTCTTGTAGTGTAGAAACACTTGGAAGAATCTTTCATTGCATAAAAATCAAAAACTGGACTTGGGACATGTTCAGGATCCGGATCAGGTTGTTCGATCCGGATCCCGAAGGTGGTTCGTTCATACATCGTCGCAATCCGGATCGTAGTCTCTTGATCCGGATCCCGAACGTTGAGTTTACCATCTACCTTGAACGATCCGGATCTTGCTTCGCAATCCGGATCCCGAACGTTGATGTTTGGTAAACTGTATGAACGATCCGGATCGTAGTCACATGATCCGGATCCCGAACCTTCGTTTTTCTGGAATTGGCTGTTTCGTTATGACGATCCGGATCCTAGTTATCACGATCCGGATCGCCGTCCGTAAATATCCAGAAATGGTTGGTTTTTGATTCTTATCTCCTTCCTAGGGTTTCTAACCTATAAATACACCCTATGTCTTTCTTTCTAGGGTGAATCCACATAGCCGTCATTTTCTTGTATCATCATATACGGCTATAGATCCACATATAGAGAAGAAAGGAAATCATTAGAGAATACTCTATGTTTCTTCATCTATATTGATTAGTTTGATTCTAGGTTTTCATACTCACATCTTGAGTTGAATCAAACTAATGAATACTTAGATGGTATTTCCGATCTATCTTTGATCTAAGTATTCGGCGGATCATCACCACCCAAAAACAACGATTTTCCCCAAAAATCGGCGCGTGGATTCGCGTGTCCTTGTGGATTCAAGGTTCAATCGCTCTCGTGGATTCGGAGCGAGGCACGTTCGTGGATTCGAACGGTGCTATTGGGTGAAGACCGTGGATTCGGTCGGACGTCGTGGATTCGACGTTGGACGCCGTGGATTCGGCGTTGGGCGCAGATCGTGGATTCGAGAAGCGTCGGAGCGAGCGGAGAAGATCCTCTAGGAGCGTATGGAAAAGGTTGAGTCGTAAGTGTGTACGGTAAATCACCTTGTACGTGTTTTAATTCTAGTGGATTTCTGCCGTGTTATCGGTCCCGTGGTTTTTTACTCCGGTGATGGAGTTTTCCACGTAAAAATCTTGCGTGTTATTTTATTTTCCGCATTGGGTTTTATCGCAACGATTTTTGGAGTGTTTATACGTTTACACCTATTCACCCCCCTCTAGGTGTTTCTTCCCCTATTTAGATCCGTATTATATACGACCCAACAAGTGGTATCAGAGCGGGAATAGGGTTGTGAACAATGGTTGAAGGTGGAAACATCAATCGACCCCCTTTCTTTGATGGAACAAATTATGCGTACTGGAAAGTACGGATGAAAGCCTTTTTATCTTCCATCGACGAAAGGGTGTGGCATTCAATTGAATCAGGATGGTCTAATCCAACTGAACTTATCTCTGATGTTCACACCTTAAAACCTAGGTCGAAATGGACCAAGGAAGAGTTTGAGTTATCTTCTTACAATGGCAAGGGAATTAATGCTATTTTTAATGCCTTATCTCAAACTGAATTCTCTCGCGTCTCGGCATGTGAGACTGCGAAAGAAATCTGGGATGTTCTCCAGGTTACACATGAGGGAACTAACCTCGTGAAGATTCAGAAACTGCAGATGCTTACGAGCAAGTTTGACTCCATCTTGATGGCAGAAAATGAATCTTTCACGGACTACTATACACGATTGCAAGACATCGTAAACTCATGTGCTAATCTGGGAGAGAAGATTCCAGAATTTAAGATTGTAAGAAAAATCTTAAGAACTCTTCCTGAACGATTTCGCCCAAAGGTTACTGCCATTGAAACTATTAAACACCCGGACGAAATACGTGTAGAAGAATTAGTTGGTTCATTACAAACTTATGAAATGACTTTTAATACTAACAATTCTTCTGGAAAAGCATCCACTTCTAAGTCTTCAGGTTATGCGTTGAAAACAACTAAGGAAGAAGACGCGGATACATCCTCCTCGGACGATGACGAGAACCTTTCTATGGAGGAATTTGAGAAGCAGCTCGCTCTCTTGACAAGGAAGTTTCGCCGCAACTTCCGAAGGGGTAATTCAAGCAAATCTCCATCCTTCGGAAAGTGGAACAAAGGCAAGGGTACTCCAAGTTACAAGTCAAGAAAGCAAGAGAACTTCTCAAAGGATAAGAAAAGCTCAGAAGGACAACTGCAATGCTTCAAATGTCGAGGCTACGGCCACATTGCAACGGAGTGTCCTAACAAGTATCCGGCAAAGAAGAAGGCGATGCAAGTCGTCACTTGGGATGACAACTCAACGTCAAATGAGTCGTCTTCAAGTGATGAAGAAAAGAGCTCCACCGCATTCCACGCGTCCGTATCTTCACCCTTCATGTGCTTTATGGCAAATACATCTGAGTCGTTGTCCAACTCCACTGTTGAAAAGAACGCAACGGACAACGAATCGGATGATTCGGAAGGTGAAGATTTTGCTCTAGCCTACCACAGACTTTTGAGGGATTCAAAGAAAGTGGCTAAGCAAAACAAGAGTTTGAGAGGGAGATTGCATGATCTCGAAGAAGAAGCAAAAAGAGCGACTTCTCTCTCAAACGCTCTTGAAGTGGAAAGGGAAAACCTGATAAAAGAAAATGCTTCCCTTCAAGAGTCCAATGAGCAACTTGAAAAGGAACATACAAATCTGGTGGATAACGCGAATCACTTTTCAAAGCTCTACAACGAGGCTCGACAGGATAACCTGGAAATGACAAAGACCATTTTCCAACTCAAGAATGACTTACAGCGATTCTCTTCAGGAAGGAGTAAGTTGGATAGACTTCTTGGTCTTGGTCAATCAAATAGGTTCGGCCTCGGATACACTCAAACTGGAAACAGTCCAAGTTCGAGTGAGACAGTTTTTGTGCCTCAGTCGGTATCTCCTCCTCCGACATCGGAATTCAAGACAAACAACGACAACAAACCTACTTCATCCTCTTTGGGATCGTCAAGATCTAAGGTATGTTTTCGTTGTGGTGTTTCAGGGCACATAAGAAGATATTGCAAGACGGGAGTCGAACGCTCATCTCAAGCACCTCTTGCATCAACTACCAAAAAGGCTCCTTTCCGGAAATCAAAGCAAAACTTTTCAAATGACAAGAGACTTGGTAGTTCACCGCGCAAGACGACTTCATCAAGGAGCAATAATCGTTTTAACAAGACGTTTTCACCTAGGCACAAAACTTCACGACCATTACAGACGCATTCCAAAAAGGTTTGGGTGCGCAAAGGTGAAATTTTCCCTTGTCTTGTTTCCAATATTTCCTTGCATGCATATGATAGCTCGTCTTGGTATCTGGATAGCGGGTGTTCCCGTCACATGACCGGTGACAAAAATAGTTTTCAAAATCTTGAGAAAATCTCCGGAGGACACGTTGTTTTCGGAGACGGTCGATCTTCCAAAATTGTTGGAAAAGGGACGGTAGCTATTCCAGATGGCCCGATTTTGAAAAACGTCTTATTTGTTGATGGCCTTAAGACTAACCTCATAAGCATAAGTCAACTTTGCGACAATGGTTTTTCAGTTAACTTTTCATCGGTTGAATGCGTTGTAACTGATAAGGACCATGTCTTCTTTCTAAAAGGGGTTAGATCTGAAAACAATTGTTATGTTGTTCCTAATAAATTTTCTGAAAATTGTAACTTAGCCGCTTTGAATAATGAAACTCTTTGGCATGAAAGGCTAGGTCACTTAAATTTTAAGGAACTTACTAGAATTTCAAACAAGGACGTGGTCAAGGGGATTCCAAAGCTTTTATTTAAACAAAATGTTGTGTGTGGTGGTTGCCAAAAGGGAAAACAGTCTAGGACTGCACACAAGAACTTGAACCACGTTGGTACAAAACGGCCCTTGGAACTTTTGCACATGGACTTAATGGGGCCGACCCGTCAACCATCCTTGGGAGGTAAATGGTACATCTTTTTATTGGTTGATGATTTCTCTCGGTTTTCTTGGGTAGCATTTTTGAGAGAGAAAGCTGATACGTTTGACTCTTTTCATGAGATTTGCCATCGTATTATGATTGAAAAGAATGAAAAGATCATTCGTGTTAGAAGTGATAGGGGTGGAGAATTCATAAATTCAAAATTCATTGACTTTTGTACTTCAAATGGCATTAAACATGAATTCTCGGCACCCTATACACCTCAGCAGAATGGTGTTGTTGAGCGCAAAAACAGGGTTGTTCAAGAGATGGCGCGTGTGATGCTTCATAGCCGGAAATTACCGCTACATTTTTGGGCTGAAGCTGTGAACACCGCTGTCTATGTCATTAACAGAGTGTATTTGCGCCCAGGAACCTTGAATACACCATATGAGCTGTGGTTTAGTAGAAAACCGGATATCAAGTACTTTCGTATCTTCGGGAGTCGATGTTACATCTTACGTGACCGTGAAAATCTTGGAAAGTTCGACTCTCGAAGTGATGAAGGGATCTTTTTGGGTTATTCTACGAATAGCAGAGCATATCGAGTATTTAACATTGAATCTAAGACGATCGTAGAATCTATAAATGTTAAAGTAGATGAAGCTTCTCATTTTGAATCTGAAAAATCTACCCTCGATATCTCTCTAGATGATGATTCTCCTGCTAGTGCATCTTCTCATAATAATACTTCCAATATTAATGATGCTTCTAATGGTTCTTCTAGTTTATCTGATGTGCAGGAATCATCTCGTGTACCTCCGAGTACTCCGTTTCAACAAACGCTACGAATCTCCAAGGATCATCCGGAATCGAACATCATTGGAGATCCACAAGAAGGAGTTAGAACTCGAAGGCAGTTGGTTTGCGGATTTGCTTGCTACGTATCTTTAATCGAACCAAAGACAATAGATGAAGCTCTTCAGGATGACTACTGGATTAAAGCAATGCAGGAAGAGCTCCATCAATTTGAGCGAAACAAAGTCTGGGAATTAACGAAGCCTCCAAAGCAACATAATGTGATAGGTACCAAATGGATCTTCAAGAACAAGAAAGATGAAGATGGTACTATCATCAGGAACAAGGCACGACTAGTTGCTCAAGGCTACTCTCAAGTAGAAGGTATAGACTTTGACGAAACTTTCGCCCCTGTAGCTAGACTCGAGTCCATTCGTATATTGTTTGCTATTGCTTGTCATTTTAAAATCAAATTATTTCAAATGGACGTCAAGAGCGCATTTCTAAATGGGTTTTTAAATGAGGAAGTTTATGTAGCTCAACCGAAAGGTTTTGTAGATCATAAACAACCTAACCATGTTTTTCGTTTGAAAAAGGCTCTTTACGGTCTGAAACAAGCACCGCGAGCATGGTACGAAAGGTTAACAAAGCACCTTTTGGAGAAGGGCTATACTCGAGGGGGAGCTGACAGGACTCTCTTTGTGAAGCATTATCAAAATAATTTCATTGTAGCACAAATCTATGTCGATGACATTGTATTTGGTGCAACAAAAGATAATGATGCTTCTAAATTCGCGGAGACCATGGAAAGCGAATTTGAGATGTCCATGATGGGCGAATTGTCTTATTTTCTTGGATTGCAAATTAAACAAAATGATGAAGGTATTCACTTGAGTCAATCCAAGTATGCACTGGAGTTGGTCAAAAAGTTTGATCTAGAAAATTGTAAAGATTTTCCAACTCCAATGGGAACTAGCCACAAGGGACTTGGAAGTGAATCACATAGTGAGAATGTAGACGAGAAACTGTATAGAAGTATGATTGGAAGTCTACTTTACCTCACGGCTAGTCGCCCGGATATATCCTTTAGTGTTGGGATTTGCGCGAAATATCAATCAGCACCAAAGGAGGTTCACCTGAAAGCGGTGAAACAGATCATCCGGTACATCAAAGGATCAATTAATTTCGGAATTTGGTATCCTATGGGAACAAGTCTGGATATTGTTGGATACTCAGATGCCGATTGGGCAGGATCAGTGGATGATCGGAAAAGCACGAGCGGTGCATGCTTCTATCTTGGCCATTGCCTTGTTGCATGGCACAGTAAAAAACAGAATTGCATAGCACTCTCGACTGCCGAAGCGGAATACATTTCAGCTGGAAGTTGCTCAACTCAACTCATTTGGATGAAAAGCGTATTGAGTGACTTCCGCATTTCAGCATCTTCGGTAACAATACTTTGTGACAACACTAGTGCTATTAACATTTCTAAAAACCCTGTGTTGCACTCTAGAACAAAACATATTGAACTTAGATATCATTTTCTTAGAGAGCTAGTTGAATCAAATACTCTTCAACTTTCATATATTTCAACTGAGGATCAATTAGCTGACTTTCTAACAAAACCTTTGGATCAAAAACGTTTTATTCATTTACGAAAAGCAATTGGGATGCTTTCCTTGAAATAATCTTCTTTTTGAAATCTTTGCTTAGGATAGGTTTTGTATTTGTATTTGTTTTGTTCTATTCAATATCTATGTTTGTACATAGGACATTAATTGAGCATAGATCATAATTGACTTTAATTGCATCTGTTCACACATTTAGAAATTTATTATGCTTTTGCCATCATAATATTTCACTGTTGCAATGATCATTTATGTTAATTAAATCATCTTCTAAAGTGATCAAAGTCAATTTCTCTCTCAATGATCTCTTGGTATAGTCATTATCTTATTTGACTGTTTAGTCGAGTATGAAATCGAGATCAATTTTTGGTTGAATACTTTATATCTTAAATAATTGATAGCCAATTGAGGGGGAGTCAAAGATAATGTAAAATGCTCAAAAGATGTGGAAAGAGTTACATCCCAATGAGGAGTGTGAAAACTACCACCACATGGAGGAAAGAGCTACCACCTCGGTCGTCCGAGTATTGTGTGCAGCTACCACATGTATACCAAGCATGGTTGTTCAAATTTTTGATTAAGTAAAATGCATATTGAAATACTTGACTCTGTCAAATTTCAAGGTTGGTATAAGGTGGGATTTTAAAGAAAGATGCTCAAAGAGCCACTCTCTTCAACAGATTGTCTAGAAATATTATCTACTATATTTGGGATTTCAAACATCTATTGATCTTTGTATTTCATTTTCTTTACTGAATTGATGATTTGATAAAGGCATTACTAATAAGATCAAGTTAGATGTGATTGAAGGTGTTCAACTTTAAGGGATTTAATTCTTGTAAATTTTCGTTTCATTTTTGGATATTATTGATAGATTTGGCATAATCTAATTCTTGTTGTATGAAACGATGATTTTTGTTTAAAGTTGATACACATTTGTGCTTACAATCTTTTTCTGGATTTTCCTGAATTTCTCTGAAATTTTCTAAAGAAAAAGTTGGGGCCGATCCGGATCGGGCAAGGTGATCCGGATCCCGAACGCAGGTTTTCTCCTGCGGGCTGACGATCCGGATTGGACCTGCCGATCCGGATCCCGAACGCAGTTTTCTCGCTGCGGGTAGCCGATCCGGATCGCAAGCTCGGGAGGATCCGGATCGCGGCTAGGTTTTTATAAAGAACAAAAGGGTTTTGATTTCTTTTACTCCAATCTTTTGTTCAAAAGTTTCCAGAGCGCTTCTCTCTAGATTTCATCCTTCTTGGAAGCTTTCAAACTCAAGTTCTTCAATTCCAAGTAAGTTTTATTGATCAAAATCTCGGTTTTTCACCGTTTTTCTCTTTTCCTCCTCAAACGCACGAATTTCTTGGATCAACTTTGTTTGTGGATGGTTTTTGATCAAATTTCTTTTGAAATAAGAACTCTGGGTAGTTTAGTTTTGATTATATGCTAGGTTTTCTCCTGATTAACGGATTTTTAGGCTTCGATTTCTAAAATTTCGGTTTTAGGGCATATAATAAGGATTTTCGAAAATTATGCAATTGATCTATTTTTAAAAGTCCTTTTGCAAAACTAATTTGATTCTTAGTCTCTCTACATGATAATGATTCTTTGGATACAATTTTTTCAATTTTTGAAAACTAAGAATTTTTGTGTTCTTGAGTTGGTTTTCACAGGACACCTTCTTAACTCAAGCACTTTGATCAATGGCACTTAATTCAATGAGTTTCTCTTGGTTAATCCTTCTCCTGGCTTCAATGATGCACACAAGTACATCTGTTAAAAGGGAACCAGATGATTCAACTCAAAACAAGACGAAAAATGCAGAGGAAGACAGCTCAGACTATGATGATGAAGAATGAGATGATTTCTTCAAAGATGTTCAACAGAAAATTGATGAGGAAAACAGGAAATCTGTCAAGGGCAAAAGGCTAATGAAATCTGCATCAACAACTAAGCAATATACGAGACGGAAGACTGTCCAATGGAGTGAAAATCAGCCTAGTAGGCCTCTCACCAGAGCTCGCTCACTCTCTGGAATTCTACAAACTGAATCTCCATGGGTTACGGGACCGGATGCCCCATCTGCATCTACACAGCATCCATCACACACGAAGAGACAGGCTACAGACGCTGATGTGTTGGAATCGCTTCGACAGGAACAACAAAGACTGTCTGCTGAACAAGAAAGAATGTCGAAGGAACTTCAGCAACTTTCCTCTAAACAGAAGAAGATCAAGAAGAAGTGCTCAACTATTTCGACAATGCTTAAAGGGATTTTGAGCAAGCTCAGTTGTACCAGCTCCGACTCCTCCGACTGAACTGCACCTTCCTTTTTCTTCTATTTGTGCAGGATTTTGATTTTAGGATTTAGTCTTATACTTACTTTTAGCTTAGTTCTCAGGTTTTACGTTTTATTGGAACTTTTTCACTCTCCTAACATTTCGTAGTCTTAACTACATTTTGGCTTTGTTTTGTGACAAAAAGGGGGAGAGAGTTGTTGAGAATTTTGAACAATGATGATGATGTGTTGGAACATCAAAGGTAAGTTGAAACACAAAGGTAAGTAGAACTTCAACTTTTGGTTTTTCCATTTGTTTGAATGCATGCCTCGACTAACTATTTGCTAACTATTTGGGCATGTAATATAACTAACAAGTTGATGTTTCACTAACAAGTTTGTGACACTTGGTTTTTGATTGCATAGAAGATATGTTGGTTCTTAACTCTGATCAATTACATATCTATATATATATAAATTTGTCACAAACATGTTCATGACATTTGGTTTTTACGTGCAAAGAAGATATGTTGGTGTTTTTTAACTATGATCTGTTTACATATCTGAATATAAATGTCATGGTAAGTATAAATGAGTTTAAACTTCATCTCTGTTTGTGTTTTTTGAATGATACAAAATTCTTGAGGTATCTAACGATTTCTTTTGTCAAGAATGATTTCTTTTTGCAGAAAGTACAGATGTCTAAGTCTAGAGTCTGTTTTAGGAGTTTAACTCATGTATTGTATTTTGGATCTCCATTGTAAATTTTTGTTGTATGGTGATAGCAACAAAAATATCTTTTTGAATTTTCTTTAGTGGATCTGTGTTTTGTCACGAAACCGCCAAAGGGGGAGATTATTACGGAATTTGAGTTGGCGTAGTTTCGTGAAAGTCTCAAGTCTTGAAGATTGAAGGTGAAGAAAGTTGGATCATTTAACTCAATCTCAAGTAAGAAGAATTCAAAAGGATCAGGTATGTTTAACTAAAGAATTTGTGTGATCCGAATACTTCTTGTAGTGTAGAAACACTTGGAAGAATCTTTCATTGCATAAAAATCAAAAACTGGACTTGGGACATGTTCAGGATCCGGATCAGGTTGTTCGATCCGGATCCCGAAGGTGGTTCGTTCATACATCGTCGCAATCCGGATCGTAGTCTCTTGATCCGGATCCCGAACGTTGAGTTTACCATCTACCTTGAACGATCCGGATCTTGCTTCGCAATCCGGATCCCGAACGTTGATGTTTGGTAAACTGTATGAACGATCCGGATCGTAGTCACATGATCCGGATCCCGAACCTTCGTTTTTCTGGAATTGGCTGTTTCGTTATGACGATCCGGATCCTAGTTATCACGATCCGGATCGCCGTCCGTAAATATCCAGAAATGGTTGGTTTTTGATTCTTATCTCCTTCCTAGGGTTTCTAACCTATAAATACACCCTATGTCTTTCTTTCTAGGGTGAATCCACATAGCCGTCATTTTCTTGTATCATCATATACGGCTATAGATCCACATATAGAGAAGAAAGGAAATCATTAGAGAATACTCTATGTTTCTTCATCTATATTGATTAGTTTGATTCTAGGTTTTCATACTCACATCTTGAGTTGAATCAAACTAATGAATACTTAGATGGTATTTCCGATCTATCTTTGATCTAAGTATTCGGCGGATCATCACCACCCAAAAACAACGATTTTCCCCAAAAATCGGCGCGTGGATTCGCGTGTCCTTGTGGATTCAAGGTTCAATCGCTCTCGTGGATTCGGAGCGAGGCACGTTCGTGGATTCGAACGGTGCTATTGGGTGAAGACCGTGGATTCGGTCGGACGTCGTGGATTCGACGTTGGACGCCGTGGATTCGGCGTTGGGCGCAGATCGTGGATTCGAGAAGCGTCGGAGCGAGCGGAGAAGATCCTCTAGGAGCGTATGGAAAAGGTTGAGTCGTAAGTGTGTACGGTAAATCACCTTGTACGTGTTTTAATTCTAGTGGATTTCTGCCGTGTTATCGGTCCCGTGGTTTTTTACTCCGGTGATGGAGTTTTCCACGTAAAAATCTTGCGTGTTATTTTATTTTCCGCATTGGGTTTTATCGCAACGATTTTTGGAGTGTTTATACGTTTACACCTATTCACCCCCCTCTAGGTGTTTCTTCCCCTATTTAGATCCGTATTATATACGACCCAACACGGGGTCCAGACGGCGAATCGGCCGACGTTGGTCGAAAAGGGATTTAAATCAGGGGTTACTATTCACAACTTAAGTTGTGGGGCCCACTATTACTCTACTAATTTTCTATTTTGCTATTTAAATAATCTAGAAACTATTTAAACCTAGATTTTGGATTTTAAAAATCTCGGTTACTACAGTGGCGAAAATTTTGGTCTCAACACATACTAATATCCAGGATCACAAATAAAACTATAAAATAACTTACAGAGTGTCATAGAGAAAATATTATTGATAAAACAGCGGAAGTAAGAAGTTTGGTTGCAAAACGAACAGTATAAATCGAACTAGATAATCTGGTTTCTCCTCCTGTCTCAAGCACTGTCCCGTATGGTATAAAATTGATGAAAATTCTTATCAAAATGCACGTGAGTATGTGGCAGGATCAATACGCCCTTTATATAGAGTCCACATCGACTTCCTATTGAAGTCTAATTAGGAATCTATTTAATTTAAATAGATAAAAAAGCTATAAAATATACCATATCAAGTAGTTCTATATTTATTAGGATTGACCCTTATCTATGGTAAATCCAAATTTGAATATGATTAATTAGGCTGCATATATGAAAATCATAACAGCAGCTTGTTGTAGTGCGCGGGGAAGAGTAAGGAGAAGGAGTTGAGAGCGAAGGGAAAGAGAAGAAAATAAAAATTGAGTGGAATTAATCCAACTGATTCACAAAGGTCCAAAGACTCCAATTAAGTGTGGTTAATGTTACAGATTTAAGAGTTGGCATAATTTGTGATTTGATTTAGAGTTTTGAAGAGTCCAGATCAACAAGTCAACAACTGAAGAATTGAAGACTCAAAATATAAATTCACGATGCTTGATAAGTTTAAATAATATTAATGATGATTTTTATATATATTTATATGTATTAAAGCTATTAGAAAAGGTTTTGATTAGATAAAATCTTAAACTGCACAATAATTTCATGTGTTTAGGGTATGGACCCTGTGTCAAGGTCTGAACCACCCCGAAGGGTTTCTAGCATCTTTATCACTGAAGGTCCGGACCCTTGAGACAAGGTCCGGACCACAAACCTTAATTCTGACTTTTGCGCAGAGAAGGTCCGAACCCTTGAGGCAAGATCCGGATCCCGAATGGCTTCCCAGTGATAACCCAGGGAAGGTTTTGATTGTGGGAGAAGAGTACAGACTTTCGAGTTACCGTACGACTTCAAGGTCCGGACCCTATGAAAAAGGTCCGAACCCTAACCCGATAAAAACTTCCAAATATACATTTTTTTATTCCTATTTTGATTCTAATTACTTCTAAACTTATAAATAAGATATGGCGGCTCTTTTAAAGCGTGCCTAAGAATTCTTTATCTTCTAGAAACCCTAAAAACTTATTGGTTGTTTTCTCTTTCATCTTTTACAACAAGTTTCTACATGATCAATTCTTGGAACCCTAATTTCTCTTTAATTGGAGAATTTATCTGGCTGCTGCTTAGAGACACTTTCTACGGTTCTTTCATGATCCTCTAAGTAAGGAATCACCACCAATGTTACTCTTTTTGCTCCGTACAGAGTGCCCTCATGGATTCGAGTGGGCGTCGTGGATTCGACGTGTTGAAAGCTTCGTGGAATCGAAACGTGGTGTTCGTGTATTCGAGTGTGGACATGGACTATCCATTAGAGTGTGCATGATCCAAAAAAGTTGAAAGAGAGGTTTGAATCCGTGGAGTCGGTAATCACCTTGTAATCTTTTATTTCTTTGTAGATTATTATCGTGTGTTAGTCCCGTGGGTTTTTTACTCCAAGTTGGAGTTTTTCCACGAAAATCTAGGTGTGTTATTTGATTTTCTACATTTATTTTTATTGCATTAACATTTGTGTTTTTGGCCATTATACCTATTCACCCCCCTCTAGGTATTTGATAGATCCTATTTAGATTCTAGGATCTTCACAATTTACAATTGGTATCAGAGTGGGACTTAGGTTTTTTCTATCATGATGGGTGAAGATGTTAATATTAACACTACAACAAAAAGCGCTTGTAGAGGCGGTTCTTAGTTATTGTAGTGGCGGTTTAAACCGCCTCTACAAGTGCTAGAGGCAGTTTTAATGACCGCCTCTGGACCGGCGGCGTAGACGCCGCCGCCTCTACATTATAGAGGCGGTTTGGAGGACCGCCGGGGAATACTAGAGACGGTTGTCTAGTGGCGGTTTTGACCACCGCACCAAATTTTTTATTTAATTATATATATATATATATACATATATTTAATTTCATAATAACATAAAGGTGGTTTAAACCGCCGCTACGAATGTTGTATTGTAGAGGCGGTTCAAAACGTCTATACTGATATTATTTTATAGAGGTGCTTTAAACCGCCTCTACAAAGGTTTGCTATTTAGAGACGGTTTAACCCGCCTCTACAGATTAATAAAATCTCATTATAAAGAGGCGGTTTGAACCGCCTCTACGTAAAAAATAAAAAAAAAAATTATATTTAATAATTATTTTAAACCACATTTATACACATAACATTACAGATTCGATGACATTCATACGAAATTTATCATTTAATTTCAAACATACACTAACAATACAAGAAACAAAATAATTTTCAATAAACAGTAAAGAACATCATCAAAACTTTCATAATTTAAGATAACATATCAATCAAAACACATAACATATCGTTCAATAAGCATTATAGAGAGTAGTGATGTCGTAATAAAAAAAGTTTAATAGTTTGTCAATATTTGAGTTGTCAATCATTCACAAAAATTTAAATTACATTTTAATCTCCTTCATTTGTGGGCTCGAGCTCGTGACTTGCATTCGATGAAAATTTATTTGGAGAAAATGCCCCAACCATGTTTGTTTTGACCCCAGTAACCTAAAAGAAAAAATCAAACATTATAAAAATTATTAGTTATATGACAACCCAATAATAATAATAATAATAATAATTATTATTATTATTATTATTATTATATATATATATATATATATATATATATATATATATATATATATATATATATATATATATATATATATATATATATATATAGTAACTTGCGATTAATTTAGCATACCTGCAATAAATTTATTTTTAGCTGAGCCATTTCCTCTCATCTCTCGCATTTCTTCTTTGAGCCTTTTTACTTCCTCTGATTGATCTTCTCTTAATTCATCTATTGTAGGTAAATTTATATGTTTTACACCATAATATGATCTTAGCGTAAGTCCCAACCCTAAACCTTTCACACGTCCATTATGCTCAGGACCCATGACATCTAGAAAGGCTTCATCCATCAGCTTGTTCGTATCAGATTCGGAACTTTGTGAAAGTGTAATGAACTTTGTATGCGCATCATCCTACTAGAGATTTGAAAAAAAAGTATTAATATTTCATAAATTATATGAATGTTAAATATGACTATATGATAGAAAATTATACTTACCAAATTTTTCTTTGCATCTTCATTCACAAAATCTCCATTCTTTTTCTTATGAGTTTCCTCCCAAAAATTAAGCCGATCAGGTTCTTTACCAAGAACAATTTCCTATAATTATAAATAATAATTTCTAAATTATAAAAACACATGACATATTACTTAAAATAAAATAAATTTAAATGTTGAGCTATTATCATTTCCTTTCGCTTTCTTGCATAACTTTTCCTTCCCGAAGTATGGGCCATCTTTACCATCTTTGCAGAAGTTGAATTAACTTGACAACGTTTCTACAATAAATAAATGTCACGCCCCGGGGTCGAAACTGCGATCCGGGCTCGCCAACAGATCCGCCACCTATGCCAAACCCGCATAGGCGAAGCGTCCTACCTGCAAGAAAAGTACTACAGCTAAACAGATATCAGAGCTATAAATGAAAATCTGCTGTAAAACTAAAATCAACCACTGTACAACTGGAAATAATACAAGAATGTCCATTTCCCAAAAATGATAATCATACAATATCCTCATATACAAAATCAGAACACAACAGGGAGGTATCTCCAATAAATACAACAGTGTACAGGCTCTCAATACATATCATGTCCTCACTACATCAGTCTCTCAAAGGAAGAAAATAAAACAACTAATCTACTGAAGCTCTCCTCTGAAGGGGTACCGCTACACTCCAACAACGGGTAGGGATCTAGCACGCTACTCCCTCGCCTCGATCAACAACCGCAGAATTAGCAACACCCGCTAAGACTCTGCAAAACAAAGTAGAGAAAAGAAGGGGAGGGGGAAAACCCCCAACGGGTGTGAGAACTACACCAAAAAGGGAGTTCTCAGTGGGTACCGCCACCAGGCCCGACGATCTGCCCACTAAGTCCACTAGAGGCATAAGATAACAAAAGCAGAAAAGACTGAAATAAGAAAGCTGGAGACTCTCAACAGCTATTATGCCTCTATCTAAATGCTCAAATTGGGAAACTCTAATAAAGATATATATGCAACACTCGCACACGAGGTGCTCAATCGACCCAATCGAGCTGACTGCCACATCGGGTCCAGTCAAACCTGCGCCCACCTACAACCACCTCCCGCTCACGGGCAGGAATTACGTAGGGCGTCCAAACGGACTAACTCGCTATCGAGTAGTGGCTCATGCAGGCTATAGTCAAAATTCACGCTCTCTCTCAGAACGGATAGACTCAAGATCACCAAACCTCTCGCACAACGGTCGACTAACTCACAACGACCTCGGGACCACCGTCAATCCCCAAATGGTTCCCAACGACACTAGCACTGGTCTAAACACAGCTACTAGACTCCACTCGGTCCCCCTGACACGAGTGCAATAATAAAGTGATTGCCTATAATAAACCCAATCTTGTGCCACCAGTAAAACTGGTACTGCCTGCTGTGACTTGCCTGTATCGGGTATGCTGGCCGACGCATAACACCGATGAAAAGGAGTCTCAAGGACTCAAAGCCTGTCTGTAACACACTCCGGAGTGGAACTCGAGGGGAGCGACCCACACGAGTAAAGTATCTCAGTGATAAGTATAATAGTAATATAAATCAGCAGGACTGGATCATGACTCTGATCAAAGTGGGAAAGCTCAACCACTAAAGAAAGCCTCGGTCCTCAGTCAGATGCAAAATTACTCAAATAGTGGGAATCTCCATCCACTAGAGAAAACTGATACCCAATCTGATGCAAAAGTAAACATCCGGTCAACGGCCCAATATCCGCGGTTGCCGCAATACCCTGCCGTCTATAACCAAGTCTTATAACCGACCTCCGGTCAACCGCCCAAAGTCCGCGATCACCGCAAAAACCCTGCCAACCGCAATCCTGCACAACCCGTCCCTGACACCAATGTCTCGGCTACACTACCCCAGACCCCTGCTCGCACCCGAGCAACACAGACCGCCTGACTAACAAAGAAGGAGAAAATGATAACATGGTTTCTCCTAAGTCAAGTTCCAATAAGTAGTGTAGCAATAAAAGGTGGCCTAACTATATGTCCATACAAGCATGCATTTGTTCTCAAGAAGAATCGAAGGAAGTAAACCACATGCCAAAGTCATCAATGCCTACACCTGTCCATAATCCTCGATCATAATAACTCCTCGGAGTAAAATCCACACATAGCTACATAATCCTGCCCCCATCGCATAAACCAACCACATAAAAGGCTATGTACTAACATGGCATGTTACATGATCACATAGGGTAACATTATCCTAGGTAAGCTTACACTAATTATCAACATAGATGCCCAGTTCATGCAAGTCCTCAGTATACATCATAAATACTATTCTTGCAATTAATCAT
Source organism: Tillandsia leiboldiana (assembly GCA_029204045.2). Taxonomy (NCBI): domain Eukaryota; kingdom Viridiplantae; phylum Streptophyta; class Magnoliopsida; order Poales; family Bromeliaceae; genus Tillandsia; species Tillandsia leiboldiana. Next base: position 7,009,967 of record CM055064.1, read on the forward strand.
ACAATTATCATTATCAAGCTTACCTACCTCTCAATCACAAACCATGTACCCTAGACATGCATGCATCCTAACATAAAGAATTAGAGAACCGTCCACCGGTTCTGGAAACAAAGCACCCACCTGAAGCGCTTTCCGTAGGCAAAGCCGAAGTCGGAGAAGAGTGTAGACGCTCACAATCCAAAATCTGCCAAAACTACACCCTCGGTACATGTCGCGCAAGCCTCGGCTCCAAACAGCTGAAAACAGCCGGAAACCATTATCTCTAGTTCCAACAGGTTCAGAAACACTCGCGAACCTTCCTGGGTACAACAATAAGGTCCAAGGTTACACTTTTATTCTAAAATATCCAAGTACATACAAATCTGTTTGAACAGTCCCAAAGATGTGGATTTTTCACCTGCAGAAAGAACTCTGAAAAATCCGACAAAAATACAGTTGCGATCGTTACGTCGAGCCCTTCGAAACGAGTACCTGCACGTCAAAATCTGAGTCCCGGAGGCCGAGTTACAAATTCCACAACGCGATGAGCGCGAAACTCAACAACATACACAACTGTATCACATTGCACAGAAGAACAGGAAAAGTATACCTTCGGGCAATTCCCAGAAAAATTCCAGAAAAATACGATGTTAATCCTCGCGACGCTTAGATGCAAAAAGTGTATAGGCACGTCTCCATCCGATGTCCGAGCGCGGAGATATCGCCAAAGATGTGAGCCGCTGTCCAAGACTCAATCACAGGAAAAAGGGTCACAGAAAGCTTGGAAAAACTCCTTGAAAAGCGCAAAACGAGGGAAAGCAGGAAATACCGAGATCGTAGCTCTGTCTGTCATGGATCCAATGGTGCAAGAATCGCTCGAAAAGGTGGTTGGAGTAGGCCGGGGGAGTCCTGGCACCAAAACGCGACGAAGGAGATCACAAATGAACGAGCATCGCACCGTGCCGTAAAAATGGAAACCTTGAGAAGCGTGCCACGTAAAATGTTCGAAATCCACAGATGGATGCAGCACAGCACGGGGATCAACTTTGCTGAAGGCGTCGTGGCAAGGGGAGGCTCGGAAGTGCGGGAAAAAGGAAGAAGAAGGCGGCTCGGGTCGCTTAAATAGGCTCCAGAAAACAAATCAAGAAATGACGGATAAGTCCCCACTTCCGGGCGCCCGAATTGATTCGGGCTGCTTCAGTGTTGGGCCCGGCCCAACACTGTTCAAGCCCAAATCGCCCAGGGGAATCCACGTAGCCCACCAAACAGCGGACAGCCGTGCGGGGCCACCCACCGGACGACACATGGCCCACTGCGGAGCCGACACGTGGCGCGCACTCGGTCAACGAGTCGCCGCCGCGCCCACGTGCGCGCTGCCAGCGCCGCCTGCCATCCCTGCACGCACGCGCCCCGAGGCAGCCGCACCCGCTCCGTGGACCGCACGCACAACAGCAACAAATCACAAGCTGCCACATGTCCTGCCCTCCGGTGCACGCCGACCCGTGGACCGCGCACCTGCCCGCGCGCCCGCGCGCCTGCCCGCGCACTGCGCGCTGCCCGCGCCTGCCCGCCGCCGCGCCTGCGTCCGCGCCGCCGCGCTCCGCCGCTGCCCACCGCCGCCGGCGTCGCCCGCCGTGCCGGAACAGTACCTCTGCCTCGAAATCCATGTCGGGTCATCCGGGCTCTGAAAAATACAAGTAAGTAGTCCATTTCCATCCTTTTCGCGCGCTGAATCCAAATCCGATGTCCGTTTTGCCAAATTCCAACTCTAAAAATTGCCAAAGACATCCGGGAAGGTGTTCTTTTATCCAAACTTCACGCTGAGTCCAATTTTAATATCCGCTTCGCGCGAAACTATTTCTAAGCATCCGACGGGGTCCTCCGATCACTCACGGGATCCACTATAAGCCCGAAGTCCATCACTTGTGTCTAGTTGGTGCACAAACACCACCGACACGCCACATAGGTGTCACGCCCTGAGTTCAAAAATCAGCGTCTAATTTTTTTTTTTTTTTTTTTTTTTTTTTCAAATCAGAGTTTTAAAAACCAGCCTGGGCGCAACAGACCGCCACATATATAGAAAAGTCCCGACCCCCTTTGGGATTGAGCCTTTTCTATATATGCACGGCTAGCTTGGCAACAACATCAAAGTACTAATTACGTACTACTATTAACAATATTACAAATTAACCTTTACAAATAACCTTACAATTTTTACAACTGAATTACAAATTTCCTTCTCTAACACTATTACATAAACTCTTCGGCTGTCCAGGGTCAACTTCTAACTCAGAATCTCACCAACACGTCCCGACATCCCAGCACCTGATTGACTTGAAAAATGGTCACCCAGGGGGTGTGAGATACACTGTACATGTATCCCAGTGGGCACGACGAGCCGAGAAATAGCAGATCGTACCTACTGGCATACAATACTAGAGGATAGTAGAAGATCAACATATTAGGTAAGCATATGATTATGAAGCGAATGATTAATCAATCCATAAAGCATATATAGATCTCAATAGGAGTATTTTGAAAAAGCGAATAATCCACCAATATGTAAGCTGTAACAGTTTAATCAAGAGTATACTGAAGAAACGGATAACCAATCAAATAGGTAATGATAAAAACAGGATAAACACGCAACATATGCATCAACAACTGAAATAACAAGTTACCCAATCAGAAGCCACCATATTGGTCTACAAGATCTCAGGGAAACTGCCCAACCTAGCATCAACCTGGCTGACATTCCCCCTTGGGGGTCACGGGTCTTTCAACAGACCACTTTACCGGCAAAGAACAAAGCACACGAGGAGCGACCTCGGATATGTTCGTGAAGTACAGTGATGCGGGTGATCAATGTGAATGCTCAAGCTCACGGTCCACAGACCGGTAAACGGCAAAAAGCCAGAATCAATCCCCTTTTGGATGCAATAGTGATATGATAACAACATCTCAATTCAATGCAATAACAAATCTCCACTCAAATGCAGGATCAATCAACAGCAACTATGTATCATGGATCAGCTATATCAAAGATCAAGAATGCAATATCTAAACCAACTGTATCTCAACTCATATGAAAAAGCAGCAATACTATAACGTGGATCAGAATAATCAAAAGTGTTGATAATCAGGTATAGAAAATATCCAGGAATCAACTCATAATATTTGGAAGCAACTATATATCAATCATGCAGACTAACCAATCATGCAAGACTAAACACATGTTTTTGATAAAACCATTTTGAACACAGGTTTTATGTCCAAACCTCGAAGAGCTATGCCTTTGTCCTATAAAACAAGAACAGACTCAGGCGACCCTACAATGCTTGGTAAAATCATTTGTGGATTAAAGTCATGTATTTAGCAATATAACATTTGATCAACAGAAAAGAAAGCTCAAATATTATTTAGGTTACAAGAACAGGGGTCCAACCAATACTGTACCCCAGAGGGCCGAAATGATAAAGCCTGGACCGAAGATAAACCCACCTGACGATTTGCAGGTGACTAAACCGTATCAACTGTACGCTCGAAACCAGATGCAAACCGAATAAACCTGAATCAAAAACATTGATCAGGGATCAACTCAGTCCCACTTAAACCCAGATCTTTCCCCAGATCAACTTAAAAATCTCTAATTATTTAAATAATAGTGTCATTTGAGCACTGATTTCGCTCGTTCTTTCAACTGGAAGCTCATTTTTACGAACCGTCACTTCCAGCGGGTGACATTTAACTTGTTGAACACCGTGCTCACCAAATTGCGGCAGCACGGAACCCGAGGAAAACTTCGGGTCATAAACTTCTTCTCTAACCTAGCCTTAATGCATTTTTGTTTCCCCGGATCATCAAAATCAATTTTTAATGCGAGCATCGCGTCCAGTGACCACAAATTAGGCAAGAGCTCACTGTCGCGACTTCGCAAACAGCCCAGAACAGTGTTTGGGCCATAACATTATCTTTAAAGCTTGACAACATTAAATCTTAACCTCTATTGTGCTAAATTAAATTCTGCTTTTACCACATGCCCAAAATACCTCAAGAACACTGGGGCTTGCCCTAATTGTAGCCCAGCACTGCTGGTTCAACCAGAACCAACATCTTGCTCAATAACAATATACACAATGCTCCAAATGTTAATCCACACAGATCTAATTTGATCTGAAGTGAGCATCAAGCCCAGGGGACCAATTAAAGCATCTTTCATATTCAAATCGAAACCTAATTCCATTATTTTATTCTTTGTGGCATTTTATCAAACACCTAATATGCATTCTATACAAACAAGTACACAACACCTTGCCCGAGATGGTTCTCAGCCTACACTGCACCTGAGGCAACCTAACATGGATAGAACTTATCTACTAGGTTGCAGGAGCATTTCTCATCATCTTGGCCAACCCCCCATGTAAAGTACCGGATTTTCGACACATAAATAAATATGAATAAAGATGGTATGAAATACTATTGTTATGAAAGTTAGGGAAGTAAAGAATATGTGGACGCGAGTTGGGCCCAAATCGGGTTAAAATGGAGAGATCTAAAAATTTATTTGAGAAAGGTGGCCCAGATTTTTAGTGAAAAATTCACAGTGTCAGAAAATTCTGAGAAAATTACGGGAGCTCCGTAAATATGTTTTAAGACCACAGAAAAAGTTTCGCGTTGATCGGAAGCCGGATAGTGAGAACGGGCTCCGCCAACAGTGTCGAAAAATTCTGAGAAAATTACGGGAGCTGTGTAATTATGTTTTAAGGTTACTTTAAAAATTTCGTGTTGATCAGATACCCGGATTCGAGAACGGGGTCCGCCAATAATTCTGGATACAGCGGGGCTTTGGGTGGCCCAGAAATGACCCAAAGTGAAAATTTAAATTTTTTTGTGATAAATTTAGCTGAAACGAACCCGCCTGTCAAATTTTGACGGAAACAGACGAAAAATTGACAAAAAACAAATCAAAAACGAATCTCGAGGCGGCGTTGGCGTGCGGCTCGAGGCGCGCTTGCGTGCTGCACAAGCTGCGCGCTCCTGCGCGGGTCAGGCCGCACAGGCGCGGGACGAGCGCCACGTGGCGCTAGGGCGCGCGCTGGACCTGGTGCGCGCGCCCTTGTGTCGCGATTCCCTATTGGGTGCCCCCGTGCACCCGGTCCAATACACCATCCATCTTTTTCTTCCCTTTCCTTCCTCTCTTCTTCTTCTTCTTCCTTTCTCCCCCGCAGCATTTCACTTCTCCTGTTTTTTTTCTTCTTCTCCAACAGAGCGCAAGGGAGAGAGGGAGAGAAAATTTTGTGGAAATTTTTGGCGCGTCGACGACCACGTGGAGCGCGCAAGATGCTTCAAACAGTCTGGTGATCGCGTGTATGCGCGTGGGGCGGCGCGACGCTGTCGAGGTAGGTTTCGTTCGTCGTTTTTACGGTATTTTTGGCACAGTTTGTAGGCCTCATTCTGGACATTAAATTTGACCCCGTACCGTTTTGCGTTTCAGGGACCGAAATTTACTGTACCGTTTTACTGCGCGGACTGTCGGGACAGTTTTGGCGCGCCTCGTTTTGCGTGCCAGTTGTAGAAAAATACATCGTTTTGCGTGCGGATTCGACAAAAATGCGCAGTTTTGGGCGCAAACTTGGAAAACGTGTACCGTTTTGCGTGCAACGTTGAAAAAGAACGTGCACCATTTTGCGTGCCGACCCGAGATACGTGCTCCGTTTTGCGTGCAGGTTGGACTAACGCGCACCGTTTTGCGCACAGTCTCTAATATTATAAATCATTTTTAGTGCAGGGATAGAAAAATGTGCACCGTTTTGCGTGCAACTTTACAGTTAAGTGTGCACCGTTTTGCGTGCTGATCGTTTTATCGCGCACCGTTTTGCGTGCAGTTTCTAATATTATATATCATTTTTCGCGCAGAGATAGAAGAATGTGCACCGTTTTGTGTGCAACACTACAGTTATGCGTGCACCGTTTTGCGTGCAAATTTGAGGTACGTGCACCGTTTTGCGTGCAGATCATTTTGTCGCCCACCGTTTTGCATACAGTTTTTAATAATATATATCGTTTTTCGTGCAGGGCTAGAAAAACGTGCACCGTTTTGCGTGCGACCCTACAGTAAAGCGTGCACCGTTTTGCGTGCAAATCTGAGGTAAGTGTACCGTTTTGTATGCAGATTGAGTTCACGCGCACCGTTTTGCGTGCAGGCTGAAATGACGTGCACCGTTTTGCCCGCAAGTTTTATTAACGTGCACCGTTTTGCGTGCAGGTTTGGAGGACGTGCACCGTTTTGCTTGCAGACTCGAGAGATGCGCACCGTTATACGTGCAAGCTTGAGGAAACAAGAAGAATTGCGCGGAGACCAATTGCAAGTGTCTACAAGCAATTGGGTACACCACAAGGTGGGGAATTCTGTCGAAATTGGGTGACCTCTCCCCTTGCTCCCTTGCTTTTCGATTCGAAGCATGATAGTAGCCTGTTAGAGGCGTTAGGTAATTGTGATTATGATTGCCTGTGTAGATGGTTTCAAATGGAAAAGTGCAACTGTTGGTTGCCAGAGTTAGAGGAATAGATGTGCATGTGTAAATGAACACAAAGGAAAAAGTGCAACTGTTGGTTGCCAAAGATATATGATGCGCACCGTTATACGTGCAAGCTTGAGGAAACAAGAAGAATTGCGCGGAGACCAATTGCAAGTGTCTACAAGCAATTGGGTACACCACAAGGTGGGGAATTCTGTCGAAATTGGGTGACCTCTCCCCTTGCTCCCTTGCTTTTCGATTCGAAGCATGATAGTAGCCTGTTAGAGGCGTTAGGTAATTATGATTATGATTGCCTGTGTAGATGGTTTCAAATGGAAAAGTGCAACTGTTGGTTGCCAGAGTTAGAGGAATAGATGTGCATGTGTAAATGAACACAGAGGAAAAAGTGCAACTGTTGGTTGCCAAAGATATATGATGAATATGCATGCGTAGAAGTAATTACTACTTGATGAATGAAATGAAAATAACTGCATGCATGAAAAAGGATTAGCTATTACGATTGTGAGTATGTTAGGGTATAACCCTAGGAATCATGTGATATAAGGAAACAGGACATGTTGGTAGTAAGACTAGGAGAAAATCTAGATTAAGGTTTAACGAGTGGCATGATGACCTAGGAGATATACCTAGATCGACGAGTGGCATTATTTTAGGAAAAATAACCTAAGGTTGACAATAAAGTGTTAAACATAGAGTCAGCGAACTCTAGGTTAAACAAGATATTGAACTTAGGTAAAGGAACCTAAGATGAACTAGTAGGGTTAAACTCTAGTGATGAAATAGAGTTAGTGCAACCCTAGGTTAAACATGGAACAGGAAAAATAGAGTTAGTAAAACTCTAGGATTCAGTGAGGAATCAGGAAATATGGGGATTTGATCCCCAAGTTAAAGAATTAAATATTGTAATCCCAGAAAGTCATAGGACGTCTGGGTAAAGGGATTAATTAGTTTAACTTCAATCTGAGTTAAATAAAGGAAATGAAAAATGACCAAATGTGGAGACATGAAAGAAAGAGAAAATGGAAATAGCGTTAATAAACTCTTGAGTTAGATAAGATTGAAAGTAACTGGTGTCCTAGTGACATAGTGCAGTGATATAGTGCAGCCTTAAGGGTAATTGAAGCTTAGGGTTGTGAATTGAGAACCAGTAAGAAAAGTGTAAAGTGGTCAGGAAACTTAAGATATTGCCGAGTGACAAAATAAGTGGAATGTAAATGAATAAGTTGTTCAAACTTAAATTGGTGTTATAGACACCCAAATTATCCTAGAGTAAAGAACTTAGGATAAAAAAAAAATAAAGCTCGAGAGAGAGCTAAAAGTGATTAGTGATCAAGACAAGCAAAGTGCTTGAAATAAAAGAGAAAAGTAAAAGAGAAGCATTGAGGCATAAATGCTAACGGGAGGGTTGAGCATATGTCACTCCCGGGTGGATGAGTGCCAAGGTGCCTTAAACTCATCTGAACATAAAGTGTAAAGAGAATGGTTAAAGAAAAAGAATGATTAATGAAAGGTAAAAAGGATAAGATAAAATGTATTGGGCTGAGCACTACGGGAGGCGATGCTACAACCTGTTCTTGTTTGATTGGGGTTGTAGGCATTCGTCTCTTGGAACCCTCGGACCCTGTGAAAGAAAAGCCTAAATGGCCCTTGGGAGGGTTGAGCATATGTCACTCCCAAGTGAATTAAAGAATTAAAGCTAAGTTGCCAACGGGAGGGTTGAGCATATGTCACTCCCGGGGGACGTGTGTGAGCAAGACTCAGCTTCCCAAGTAAAGGCAAAGCAAAGAGCTAAAGGCAAAAGAAAAGATAAAGATAAAACGGGCGGACCTACGGAGTGAAACGCGGCCCAGGTTGGAGCAGTTGGCAGTGCCCCTCTCCCGGGTAGAGACCCGCTCGGGACGTTTCTTCCGTAGGACGGGGTAACACTTGCGGGTGTTATCGGCAACCTTAGAAATCTTATCTTATGGTAGCAGGACTACCGGGCTGGGGCCCGTTGGATAAGAATTTCTGAGGGTTAACTTGAACTAAAGCACCAGAATTTAAAGAATAAAGAGAACTTAGAGTGGCCAAGGTGGCCGGGTTAGTTTGACCCTGTATACAGCGGCATAGTGGCCGAGTTGGTGCTTAGCAGCCTAGTGTGGCTAGACAGAGTAGTGCTGGGACGATGAGTATACACAGATAGTGTAGTCATATAAGATATTGCGTAGCAGTATACTGATATTGAGGATTTTAGTTTCCTAGCACTATTATTATTGCTTCCATTGGACCAAGTGGTGTAGGACACTTTTTCTCGGTGGTTGAACCCACTGGGAACTCTGTCGGAGTTCTCACACCCCTTGGGTGACCCCCCCCACAGGTTCGAGCATGGATGCCGCGGTCGAGACGGAGACAGGTGCAGACAGCGAGGCATTCGACAGGGGCAAGTGCCCAGCAGCATAGAGACCTAGAGGGTCTAGCAGAGGTATCCCTTTTTATATTTCTTGAGTGAACTATGTATTGTGAGGAAATTATGTAAAGGAAATTGTAATAATTTTATTTGCAAGTTCAGAGATGTAAAGTGTAATAAATTTATATTATAGTTCACTCTTGCATGCTTCCATTAACTGTTTGTTATTGAATGAAAGTTTTAAATTAGTAGTGATTTTTAGTACTCTGATATTGAGCTTCCGCATACACTTGATGTATTATTATGGATGTTACCGTTCCTTTCGGGTAGTGAAAGGTCATACCCGATTGGCGGGTCTGTTGGCGTGCCCGAACCGTGCAAATTGGCGGACTCGGGGCGTGACAGATTAGAGTGGTATCAGAGTCTAGGAATAGTCCTAGGTGGTTAGTGAACCTTAGGGAGACCCTAAGGATTAGCACGAGAGAGTGTGTGAATTACTGGGCGAAAGTATTTGATTGGTTGTTGTTGTTCCCAAAAAGGATGTTGGGACTGATCGAGGCTGACGAGCTTTCATTCTTCGGATATTACGTTGGCGGCCGACAACGTAATGTTGGAGATGAAAAGGAGTAACCTTTTATACTTTCGCATGATTGGGTCGACGAGCTTTTCTGTTGGTATATAGATTGTGCGTTGCTCAAATTGCTAACATTTGGGCAAATCGTTTCGTTGTGGTGTGCATATTAGCGATGACACCACGCAGGAATACGCACTTGTTTTGACTCGTGCAGGGAGAGCGTTCTGGGTCGAACAGAGTACACGGGCTGCGATAGCAGGTGGCCGCACTTATTGGTGTGGTCCAGCAGCAGGTCAAGCTTCTTGCCGTCAGCGGAAATTTCCCGCCGACAGGAAAGCTGATTCCAACGCCTAAGTGTGGCGTCGATGTGACAGTCGGAGCAGAAAGATAGGCTCCAGTGGCTGATAGCGCAGCAAGCTGAGGCTGCACAAACAACGAATGAGTATACGGCGTCGCCGCCTGTAGGGGCGACAGTAGAGAGTGGCAGTGGCCGCCGAGCTTTTGTCGGCGCACCCCGCACCTTTAGCAAGGGGTGTTATAAGCTTGTGTCAGCTAGGTTGCTGGCAAAGTATGGTTAGTAAGGTCCAGTGAGAGACCGACTCACGAAGAAAATGGTAATCGCTATGTTGCGAGAACCAAGTAAGTATGTCCTAAGGGTTAGGGCAAGAAAGATTTATGGGCCTAACGGCGAAAGTTCGCCCTGATGACAGTAGTGACCGTGTGCCACATCATTGTGGCTAAATTGCCGTATGGTGGGGCTGGTAAGACCCGGGACAGGTTTCGAGATTCAAAAACCTCGCAAGTGAGCGGGAGTTTTATGGCTCCGATCTGATGGATCGGTGTAATGGCAAGGGTTGCCACCGTAGTATTTGCGAGTTGATCACCAGAGTTGGTGGACAGTCGTTCTGATGCCTCAACCTAGTTGGGAGAGGTGTACAGGGGTCATACGCATGTATAAGCAAGTTGCGTAACATTGGATTTTTACGAGTTAGCATGGGGGCGTAGGACGTCCAACCGTTTGGTGCTCATGGAGCACAGGTATTGTTTAGCCAGAGAGAGCTGATTAGGTGGCGTGTGAGCCTTTGCCCCGTGTGGCCAGAGTCGTTACAGAGTTCGGATCGCGGATTGACGACTTATTAGTTGGTTTTGCTCAGTGAGCATAGTGGTCGCGTGGCGACGATTAGCGGGTTCGCTTGGGGACGACCCGTGCCTGGACCATGTTTGTGGACTGTGGGCCTGTAGCCCAGTGGGCAGGCGCAGTCGGCTGTGAGAGACAGCGGCCCGAGTCCTGAGGGCGGGGCATGATAGAGATTTGGTCAGGGCGGTAGTCCGAGCGATGACCCGGGAACGTGGAATGCCACGTGTGAGCATTGAGGCTATTAGTACACTGAGAGTGTGATATGACCAGGCCGTAGGGCTAGTGGTGATCGAGGTACTGTAGCTCCTAGTGGGAGTGTTGGTGTAGTGATCCTGATTGAGGATCTACCCGTATGATGTTTGGATCTGTGGGCTAGAGAGAGAGAGCCGTTGCACAGTGTTAGGCTAGTATTGGGCTATAGGCCCCTATTGGACCGTGGTCTGTGGACTTATTAGTAGTCCGAAATAGACGGGTTAGCTAGTAATTCGTGGACTCAGAGCGCTAGTAGCTTGTGGGATAGCTGAGTACTCGGGAATTGACCTTAGCCCTCCACTTTAGGCAGGGGAGCGACCGGGAAAAAATGCGGTAAGTGTAATTGGTTGCAGATGCGACCTCATTGTGAAAAGAATGATGGCGAAATTAAAGTGAAAATTCTGCAAATAGAGACTGGGTCATTCGTGGCAATTGAGAGAGCAAGTGTTCAACTGTGTCTTTCATATATTTGGTGAAAGTGGCCAGATACCAAGTCTGAGATTTTTCCTGGATTGAGATAGGGATTCAAGAATGAGTTGCTCGTGTAGTCTCGGCGAGCAGGCAATTGATGCCGGTCACGATATACAGTGAGCCCAGTAGTGAGGGCAAGATTTCCTCCCTCTCGATCAAGTAGGAGTCGAGATGTGATTCAAGTTTCGAGGACGAAACTTATTTTAAGGGGGGTAGAATGTAAAGTACCGGATTTTCGACACATAAATAAATATGAATAAAGATGGTATGAAATACTATTGTTATGAAAGTTAGGGAAGTAAAGAATATGTGGACGCGAGTTGGGCCCAAATCGGGTTAAAATGGAGAGATCTAAAATTTTATTTGAGAAAGGGGCTCAGATTTTTAGTGAAAAATTCACAGTGTCAGAAAATTCCGAGAAAATTACGGGAGCTCCGTAAATATGTTTTAAGACCACAGAAAAAGTTTCGCGTTGATCGGAAGCCGGATAGTGAGAACGGGCTCCGCCAACAGTGTCGAAAAATTCTGAGAAAATTACGGGAGCTGTGTAATTATGTTTTAAGGTTACGGTAAAAATTTCGTGTTGATCAGATACCCGGATTGCGAGAACGGGGTCCGCCAATAATTCTGGATACAGCGGGGCTTTGGGTGGCCCAGAAATGACCCAAAGTGAAAATTTAAATTTTTTTGTGATAAATTTAGCTGAAACGAACCCGCCTGTCAAATTTGGACGGAAACGGATGAAAAATGGACAGAAAACGAATCAAAAACGAATCTCGAGGCGGCGTGCGGCTCGAGGCGCGCTTGCGTGCTGCACAAGCTGCGCGCTCCTGCACGGGTCAGGCCGCACAGGCGCGGGACGGGCGCCACGTGGCGCTGGGGCGCGCGCTGGACCTGGTGCGCGCACCCTTGTGTGGTGGACCGCCACCCAACGATTCCCTATTGGGTGCCCCCGTGCATCCGGTCCAATAGACCATCCATCTTTTTTTTGCCCTTTTCTTCCTCTCTTCTCATTCTTCTTCCTTTCTCCCCCGCAGCATTTCACTTCTCCTGTTTTTTTTCTTCTTCTCCAACAGAGCGCAAGGGAGAGGGAGAGGAAATTTTGTGGAAATTTTTGGCACGTCGACGATGACGTGGAGCGCGCAAGATGCTTCAAACAGTCTGGTGATCGTGTGTATGCGCGTGGGGCGGCGCGACGCTGTCGAGGTAGGTTTCGTTCGTCGTTTTTACGGTATTTTTGGCACAGTTTGTAGGCCTCATTCTGGACATTAAATTTGACCCCGTACCATTTTGCGTGTCAGGGACCGAGATTTACTGTACCGTTTTACTGCGCGGACTGTCGGGACAATTTTGGCGCGCCTCGTTTTGCGTGCCAGTTGTAGAAAAATACATCGTTTTGCGTGCGGATTCGGCAAAAATGCGCAGTTTTGGGCGCAATCTTGGAAAACGTGTACCGTTTTGCGTGCAACGTTGAAAAAGAACGTGCACCATTTTGCGTGCCGACCCGAGGTACGTGCTCCGTTTTGCGTGCAGGTTGGACTAACGCGCACCGTTTTGCGCACAGCCTCTAATGCTATAAATCATTTTTTGTGCAGGGATAGAAAAATGTGCATCGTTTTGCGTGCAACTTTACAGTTAAGTGTGCACCGTTTTACGTGCAGATCGTTTTATCGCGCACCGTTTTGCGTGCAGTTTCAATATTATATATCATTTTTCGCGCAGAGATAGAAAAATGTGCACCGTTTTGTGTGCAACCCTACAGTTATGCGTGCACCGCTTTGCGTGCAAATTTGAGGTATGTGCACCGTTTTGCGTGCAGATCATTTTGTCGCCCACCGTTTTGCGTGCAGTTTCTAATAATATATATCGTTTTTCGTGCAGGGCTAGAAAAATGTGCACCGTTTTGCGTGCGACCCTACAGTAAAGCGTGCACCGTTTTGCGTGCAAATCTGAGGTAAGTGTACCGTTTTGTGTGCAGATTGAGTTCACGCGCACCGTTTTGCGTGCAGGCTGAAATGACTTGCACCGTTTTGCGCGCAAGTTTTATTAACGTGCACCGTTTTGCGTGCAGGTTTGGAGGACGTGCACCGTTTTGCGTGCAGACTCGAGAGATACGCACCGTTATACGTGCAAGCTTGAGGAAACAAGAAGAATTGCGCGGAGACTAATTGCAAGTGTCTACAAGCAATTGGGTACACCACAAGGTGGGGACTTCTGTCGAAATTGGGTGACCTCTCCCCTTGCTCCCTTGCTTTTCGATTCGAAGCATGATAGTAGCCTGTTAGAGGCGTTAGGTAATTATGATTATGATTGCCTGTGTAGATGGTTTCAAATGGAAAAGTGCAACTATTGGTTGCCAGAGTTAGAGGAATAGATGTGCATGTGTAAATGAACACAGAGGAAAAAGTGCAACTGTTGGTTGCCAAAGATCACTACACCAATGTTGGCTTTTAGCGGCACTTTTGTGGTGGCATTTAGGAAAAAAGCCACCAAAGATAAATTTTTGCCGGCAGTTTTTTAAAAATGCCGTTAAAAAAAATTATATTTATTTTATTTTATTTATTTGTTTAATTTTTTAAAAAAATAAATTAAAAATATCGAAAAAAAATTTTTACTGGCATTTTTTTACTAGCTTTTACATGAAATGCCGCTAAAACCCAGTTTTTAATTTGCTAAATATTTGGTGAACCGCCAGCAAGAGATCCGCCATTTTTTTGGTGAGATTTCATTTTCCCGCGCGCGCACACCAGCGAATTGCCCTCGCGCGCGTTCCTTCCCCCCTCCACCACCATCTCTGGCTGTTCTCTTCCCCCCTCCACCACCATCTCTGGCCCGTACCGATCAAGTACTGCCCCACGCACGCGCGGACCAAGCTCGGACACGCGCGGACCATCTCTGGCGGACCATCTCTGCCCCACGCACGCGCGGGCCAAGCTCGGACACGCGCGGACCATCTCTGGCGGACCATCTCTGCCCCACGCACGCGCGGACCATCTCTGGCGGTTCTCTTCCCCCCTCCACCACCATCTCTTCTACAACAACGCTCGGACCACTGTCTAGGTTCGACCCTCTTCTCCAACGACTTCTCCAACGACATTAGAAGCTCGAAGCTCTGTGGAGCGCCACGCACGCGGACACCACGACTGCCCCACGCACGCGGACACCACTACTGCCCCACGCACGCGGACACCATGACGCTCTCAGGCTGAAGATCGAAGCTCTGTGGAGCGCGCGTCTTCTCCACTACGCGCGGTGTCGACGCTCTGTCCAGGTTCAAGCCTCTTCTCCAACGACATTAGATTGTTCTGTTTTTTTTTGGTTATTTTGTTTCAGATCTTGCTCACATTAAGAAAAGGCACCTTTTTATTTTATATATTAGGTTGAGTTAGTGGAGGTTACAATAATTCTTTAAGAGGTACAATTATCAGGTACAATTATCAAATCTGATCTAAATTAAGTTTAACAGATTTGAGTTGAGTTAGTGGAGGTTATATAAGTCTTTCAGAAAAAATTGGCCGGAAGTAATTAAGGAACTATTAAATGGCGCAGGTGATTAATTAACCTGACATCTACTGTGTTAAGAGTTTTGTTGGTCTTGGACCAAATAAGTTGAGGGTGTATCAACTTTACTGAGTCAACATTAAAAGATTTGGGGCCTCGCATTTCCTGTCAAATTTAAATAGGTAAATTTTCTTACAAAAGTTCAGAGAAATGTGTATTCTTCTACATGATATGCCTCTGATTTCTAAACTCGTTTAAATACCCTTAATTTTGGTTTTTTCTTTCGGTTTAAACCTCTCAAAAGTTTGATAAGTTCTCAGGCCGCTTGGATGAAACTACTAAATTGCTAGAGATCTCCATCTCATTTTCCTTTTAGGAGTTTCGGATTTTCTTTGTGCAGTGTGGGAGGGTTGGAGGGATTAAGTTTTTGGTTTCAAAGCTTTTTGCTTGATAGGATTACATACTTGTGCAGAGTACATACGTGTTCTATGTATTATATGTTATTTGTTTGTTTCATTTAATTAAGGATGGATTCGTTTGCTTTTTACCTGTTAATTGGAGCCTTTGGATCATCGCCTAGCCAATCAAGTCCTTTTGGTAGCAAGAGCTGAAACAAAGGTGCCTATAACATAACTAAAGAGACCTATAATTAATTGGAAACATATAGATAGGATATCTAAAACCGCAATATATAATTTTGACGGTTTACTTAATTGAACATAACTAAAAAGTCTTGTGATTGAATTTGCTTATGGATTTGTTTGAGTAAAAGGTAAGTCAATTTAGAGGACTCAATTTTGTTAAGGGGGTGAGGATGTAATACCCCAAGTCTTAGGTTAACATATCTCATAATATGTTCTATATCTAGTTGAATGATTGAATATGAACTAGTCATCACCCCTGTCGCATTAAATTAATTCTGCTACATAGTGACACTTGTATTGATGAATAGTTCTAGAGTCCTCCCGGAGCAATGGAGACAATTGATTGAATTTTGGGATTCTGAAGAAGGACAGGTGCTTTAAACAATTTTTCATTCTTTATCAATTTCACTCTTCATTTTTTCTTTTAACCAAGTGAATGTTTTCTAGTGTAGCTATATAGATGTTTCTTTTAACCAAGTTGATGTTGTATACAGACGCGTAGTTTAAGAAACAAAAGTAACCGTGCTAAGCAAATTAATACTCACACTGCTGGCTCAAGAAGTTTTGCTCGTATTCGTGAAGAAAAGGTAAATCACTTAATTCACTTATTCTCTTCTAAGTTCATATATATGCTATAACACGAATTCACTGAATTATAAACTTTTTTATTGTTAACAGCGAAAGAAAAATGGAGTAGTGCCAACTAGAGCCGAACTATTTAAGATTACTCATGTTCACAAAAATGGGGATCCGATGAATGAAGAATGTGCTAACTTTATTGTAAGTAGATTAATATTTTTTTTAGTTTTTATTTGTAAAGATTTTAGCTTTATTGTAAGTTGCTTTTTTTTTAAGGATCACTTTTATGGCAGTTTATACATTTATGTTCAGTTTCCTTTGATCCACAAGATGAGGAAATACTCATTGTGATATGCATGACTTGTTATAGAGAGAGATTGATGTGAAGACCAAGAATCAACCAGATCTTGCAAAAAAAGGTTCCAAAGAAGTAGATGATTTATTCTCAGATGTATTTGGAAAAGAAAAACATGGTCACGTCCGTGGCCTCGGTTTGGGCCCTGCTCCTACTCATATTTGGACCGATGCACCTACACCTGCAGCATGTATAAGAATGGCAACTGAGGCTAGAAAGAAAGCTGAGGAGGAAACAAAAGGAATGAAGGAAAGAATGATAGTTATGGAGACCGAGTTGGCTGAAATGAAAGCAATGATAGCATCTATTATGCAAAATAAGTCTACCGATGCACCTTCACCTACTAATCCATTGGATGGTCGACAGGTTTACTTTACTAATTAAGTATTTATAAAAGAATTTATTAAATAATATCTTGTTGAAATTACATAGTGTTATTTCTTTTGTAGAATGTTGTTGATACAAATATTCCTAATGATACATTTGAAGGAGATGTGCGATCGTCATCATCCAATCACCAATTTCCGTCTTATCAAGTAAATATCTTGTCTAGCTAGATTGTGAAATTATATGTTATGTCATTCTCTAATTTATATATATATAGGTGCACCAAACGAAGAAAAGGAGGGTGCGATATGAACATGAAACCGAGGTAACATCTATTTTGATTAATATTAATTTTTAAAAGTTATCCAATAGTAAAATATATGTGCCTCTATATAGGATAATCCTAGACGGGATGATAAAGAAGTGTTCTTGATGTCCCTTGGACAACCTCATCGCCCTGTAGCACGAGGACTTTTATTTAGTAAGGATCCTTCTACTATTGTAGGAGGCGAAAAATTAGGTGATCAATATTGGGAAATCTATGTTGAGGTAGTAATGATTCCTACAGAGAGTCTGATTCGGAGCTATCATGGTATGAAGATGATAGGTGATGCTGCAAGACAATTTATTGCTTGGCCATCCTATCTTGTAAGTATAATACATATATACATAAACAATGACATGTATTAGTTTGGTAAATATTGAAAATTATTGATCTCAATTCATTTTTTTTCCTCTAATGTAGGTTAAGCCAGTTAGAAGGTTAAAACAGTGAGAACGTTAAGCTAGGGAGACAGATTTTGGGGAGTCTAGGTGGGTTCTCTTTTCTTCACCATTCTTACACATTTAGTATATTTTTTAATTGATAAGCCTTTGAATATATGTCTTTGATTTGTGAGTTTATTTATCTTCTTTACAACTCAAATATATTATGGATGGTGTCAGAGCAATTATTAGATTTTACATTTGTTAGGTTTTGTTAGGTTAAGAATTTTTATTTTACATACTGTTCCTCAACTATAGGCTTAGGCATAGTGTTCTAATTTGACATAGTGTTCTAATATAAATTTGACATAATGTAATTACAAGTTAGTTAGAAGCATTTCGAATCGATGTCAAAGCGGTCGACTCGAAAAGTGGGTTGGAATTGAGAGTTTTTGAAGCTTTAAATTGCAAAGCTTAAGTCCCCGTTCGCCGAATTTGCAAAATGGCGAAATGCGGCGAATTGACCTGTAACATATTTTAAATATGATTACAGTCGAGTTCGGTGCGTTTCGGACCGACGCGAAGTGCATCGGGTCGAAAAGTGAGTTGAAGTTCAAGGAATTAGCGAATTTCATCAATTGTAAAATTCGCCGAAAAAAACCAATTTTCACGAGATATAACAGGGCTGCTGTTTTGAGCAGCAGCATTGCTGGTGTTTTGAGCAGCAGGGCTGCTGCTCAAAGCAGCAGGGCTGCTGCTTTGAGCAGCAGCAAGCTGCTGCTTGAGCAGCAGCACAGGATGCTGCTCAAGCAGCAGCCTTGCTGCTGCTTTGCTTGAGCAGCAGCAAGCTGCTGCTTGAGCAGCAGCACAGGATGCTGCTCAAGCAGCAGCCTTGCTGCTGCTTTGCTTGAGCAGCAGCAAGCTGCTGCTTGAGCAGCAGTTGCTCAAGCAGCTGGTGCTGCTGCTGCTGCTCAAGCAGCAGCTTGAGCAGCACCTGCTGCTGCTCTGCAGCACCTGCTCTGCAGCAACTTAATCTCAAGCTTGTGCCCGCTCGCGAATTTACAAAATGGCGAAATGCGGCGAAATGACCTGTAACATATTTTAAATATGATTACAGTCGAGTTCGGTGCGTTTCGGACCGACGCGAAGTGCATCGGGTCGAAAAGTGAGTTGAAGTTCAAGAAATTAGCCAATTTCATAAATTCTGATTTTTGATATCGGCAAGCTCTTTTCATCTGCGTTTTGCCGCCAACTAGAAAATCGAAAAAGCTTACCGATAACAAAAATCAGAATTTCTGAAATTCGCTAAGTCCTTGAACTTCAACTCACTTTTCGACCCGATGCACCTCGCGTCGGTCCGAAACGCACCGAACACGACTGTAATCATATTTAAAATATGTTACAGATCATTTCGCCGCATTTCGCCATTTTGCAGATTCGGCGAACGGGGATTTAAGCTTTGCAATTTAAAGCTTCAAAGTGATTCCAATCAAGCTTCAAAGCTTTGCAATTTAAAGCTTTAAAAATGCGGCGAAATGACCTGTAACATATTCTAAATATGATTACAGTCGAGTTCGGTGCGTTTCGGACCGACGCGAAGTGCATCGGGTCGAAAAGTGAGTTGAAGTTCAAGAAATTAGCGAATTTCATAAATTCTTATTTTTGATATCGGCAAGCTCTTGAGCAGCAGCACAGGCCCTTGCTTCTGCTTTGAGCAGCAGCTTTGCTGCTGCTCAAAGCATGTTGCTTTGAGCAGCAGCAAGGCTGCTGCTTGAGCATCAGCACAGGCTGCTGCTCAAGCAGCAGTGCCTTGAGCAGCAGCCTGTGCTGCTGCTCAAGCAGCAGCTTCTGCTTTGGCTGCTGCTTGAGCAGCAGCCTGTGCTGGCTGCTGCCTTGAGCAGCAGCCAGCAGCTGCTGCTGCCTGGCTGCTGCTTGAGCAGCAGCCTGTGCTGGCTGCTGCCTTGCCCAGCAGCCAGCAGCTGCTGCTGCCTGGCTGCTGCTTGAGCAGTAGCCTGGCTGCTGCTTGAGCAGTAGCCTGGCTGCTGCCTTGAGCAGCAGCCTTGCTGCTGCTCAAAGCAGCAGCTGTGCTGCTGCTCAAGGCAGCAGCCTGCTGCTTGAGCAGCAGCCTTGCTGCTGCTTGAGCAGCAGCCTTGCTGCTGCTCAAAGCAGCAGCTTGCTGCTTGAGCAGCAGCACAGGCTGCTGCTTTGAGCACCAGGGCTGCTGCTCAAAGCAGCAGCCTGCTGCTTGAGCAGCAGCACAGCTGCTCAAGCAGCAGCTTGCTGCTGCTCAAGCAGCAGCCTTGGGTGCGTTTCGGACCGACGCGGTGCATCGGGCGAATTTGCAAAATGCCGAAATGCGGCGAAATGACCTGTAACATATTTTAAATATGATTACAGTCGAGTTCGGTGCGTTTCGGACCGACGCGAAGTCCATCGGGTCGAAAAGTGAGTTGAAGTTCAAGAAATTAGCGAATTTCATAAATTCTTATTTTTGATATCGGCAAGCTCTTTTCATCTGCGTTTTGCCGCCAACTAGAAAATCGAAATTGTAATTTTTCTTCTTCCCTTTATTCTACAAATTTTTCTTAAACTTCCCACGATTTATTTTAAATTTTTGGGCTGCTCTAAGCCCTCGGAATAGGGCTTCGAAAAAGCTTGGCGATAAACTGCATCAGCAAAAACTGCAGTTTCAGAATTCTTAAAGCATTTTGCTTCGCTTCGTTCTCCTATTTTCTTTCAATCTCTCACCTCGGCAGTTCATCCCTTTTAATCAGCAGACTTTTCTGAGACACCTCACGATTTCTTCTTAATTTTTTGACTACTCTAAGTCTTCAAAATAGGGCCTCGAAAAACCTTACCGATAACAAAATTCAGAATTTCTGAAATTCCTAAGTCCTAGAACTTCAACTCACTTTTCGACCCGATGCACTTCGCGTCGGTCCGAAACGCACCGAACTCGACTGTAATCATATTTAAAATATGTTACAGATCATTTCGCCGCATTTCGCCATTTTGCAGATTCAGCGAACGGGGACTTAAGCTTTGCAATTTAAAGCTTCAAAGTGATTCCAATCAAGCTTCAAAGCTTTGCAATTTAAAACTTTAAAGATTCAGTGAACGGGGACAGCCTGTGCTTTGGCAATTCAAAGCTTTGGCTGCTGCTTGAGCAGCAGCCTGTGCTGGCTGCTGCCTTGAGCAGCAGCCAGCAGCTGCTGCTGCCTGGCTGCTGCTTGAGCAGCAGCCTGGCTGCTGCCTTGAGCAGCAGCCTTGCTGCTGCTCAAAGCAGCAGCCTTGCTGCTGCTCAAAGCAGCAGCTGTGCTGCTGCTCAAGGCAGCAGGCTGCTGCTTGAGCAGCAGCCTTGCTGCTGCTCAAGCAGCAGCCTGGCTGCTGCCTTGAGCAGCAGCCTTGCTGCTGCTCAAAGCAGCAGCTTGCTGCTTGAGCAGCAGCACAGGCTGTTGCTTTGAGCAGCAGGGCTGCTGCTCAAAGCAGCAGCCTGCTGCTTGAGCAGCAGCACAGCTGCTCAAGCAGCAGCTTGCTGCTGCTCAAGCAGCAGCCTTGGGTGCGTTTCGGACCGACGCGGTGCATCGGGCGAATTTGCAAAATGCCGAAATGCGGCGAAATGACCTGTAACATATTTTAAATATGATTACAGTCGAGTTCGGTGCGTTTCGGACCGACGCGAAGTCCATCGGGTCGAAAAGTGAGTTGAAGTTCAAGAAATTAGCGAATTTCATAAATTCTTATTTTTGATATCGGCAAGCTCTTTTCATCTGCGTTTTGCCGCCAACTAGAAAATCGAAATTGTAATTTTTCTTCTTCCCTTTATTCTACAAATTTTTCTTAAACTTCCCACGATTTATTTTAAATTTTTGGGCTGCTCTAAGCCCTCGGAATAGGGCTTCGAAAAAGCTTGGCGATAAACTGCATCAGCAAAAACTGCAGTTTCAGAATTTTTGAAGCATTTTGCATCGCTTCGTTTTCCTATTTTCTTTCAATCTCTCACCTATGCAGTTCATCCCTTTTAATCAGCAGACTTTTCTGAGACACCTCACGATTTCTTCTTAATTCTTTGACTACTTTAAGTTTTCAAAATAGGGCCTCGAAAAAGCTTACCGATAACAAATATCAGAATTTCTGAAATTCGCTAAGTCCTTGAACTTCAACTCACTTTGAGACCCGATGCACCTCGCGTCGGTCCGAAACGCACCGAACTCGACTGTAATCATATTTAAAATATGTTACAGATCATTTCGCCGCATTTTGCCATTTTGCAGATTCGGCGAACGGGGACTTAAGCTTTGCAATTTAAAGCTTCAAAGTGATTCCAATCAATAAAATTTAGAACTTTACCAAATCCTGTTTGAAAGTGGCCATAAAAGACGAAGTTTGATTGAGTCTTTGATAAAAAACAAAATATAGTATCGAAAGTAATGACCTTTTTTTTTATAACTGATGTCGATCTAAGCCTTTTTTTTTTATGGGTTCTTTTCATTATTTGTAAAAGGTAAATATTCGATATTTATTTATTCTGTGTGTTGAATGTGGAAATGATTAGGTTATTTTCTTAGAATTTTATCTTCTCATATAGATTGAAAATAGTATGCTAATTAAATCTTTTTGTTGTTTCAAAGTCGCTTAATAGTTTTTTTTTTTTCTAATGCAGGTTTGATTAAGTTAAGGAGAAGTAATCTGGTGACTAATTGCAATGGCGATCTCCTCCTTTCCTTCATTTTGTATATGACTCAAATATGTATATGAAGTATATATGCCGATATAATTTTCTTGTTGCAATTAATTAAATTGATGGTATATTTTTTTGTCTATTATGGATGTTGATTAATTAGATGATATATATACTTGAAAATTTATAAATTGATGGTATTTTTTGTCTATTATGGATGTTGATTAGATGATATATACTTGAAATTTTATAAATTGATGGTATTTTGCCTATGACTAAAATTTATTGTGCTTAATTGTAATTATTTGCATGTTTTTAAATATCTTTTAAAAATCTTCTGTGTTGATATGAAACAAGTATTTGACATAATTAAACTATTATTTTATTGCTAATTATAAAAATGAATAATTAAATGAAAAAACTATAATTTTATAATTATTTTGGCACTTATGAGTGCCACTAAAAAGGGGTATGCTGGCGGTTTGGAGTGTCGGAATAGATCGTTTTGCTGGCACTTGTAAGTGCCACTAAAATGGGAAATGCTGGCATTTTGGAGTGCCGGGATAGATACTTTTGCTGGCACTTTTAACTGCCACTAAAATCAGATACGCTGGCATTTTGGAGTGCCGGGATAGATACTTTTGCTGGCACTTGTAAGTGCCACTAAAATAAGATATGCTGGCGGTTTCGAGTGCCGGAATAGATCGTTTTGCCGGCACCTTTAACTGCCACTAAAATCAGATACGCTGGCATTTTAGAGTGCCGGGATAGATACTTTTGCTGGCACTTGTAAGTGCCACTAAAATAAGATATGCTGGCGGTTTCGAGTGCCGGAATAGATCGTTTTGCCGGCACTTGTAAGTGCCACTAAATAGGGATATGCTGGCGGTTTTGAGTGCCGGAATAGATCATTTTGCTGGCAATATCGATCGTTTTGCCGGCGGTTTAAAGTGCCGGCTTTACCATCTATGCCGGCGGTTTGATATAAGTGCCGGTAAAAGATTTGCCGACGGAGGTTTCGCCGGCACAAAAAAATGCCACAAAAAAATGCCGGGAAAAACTTTTACCGGCACTTTTATGATGTTTCCCGGCAGTTTAAAGTGCCGCTAAAAGCCAACATTGGTGTAGTGGATATATGATGAATATGCATGCGTAGAAGTAATTACTACTTGATGAATGAAATGAAAATAACTGCATGCATGAAAAAGGATTAGCTATTACGATTGTGAGTATGTTAGGGTATAACCCTAGGAATCATGTGATATAAGGAAACAGGACATGTTGGTAGTAAGACTAGGAGAAAATCTAGATTAAGGTTTAACGAGTGGCATGATGACCTAGGAGATATACCTAGATCGACGAGTGGCATTATTTTAGGAAAAATAACCTAAGGTTGACAACAGAGTGTTAAACATAGAGTCAGAGAACTCTAGGTTAAACAAGATATGGAACTTAGGTAAAGGAACCTAAGATGAACTAGTAGGGTTAAACTCTAGTGATGAAATAGAGTTAGTGCAACCCTAGGTTAAACATGGAACAGGAAAAATAGAGTTAGTAAAACTCTAGGATTCAGTGAGGAATCAGGAAATATGGGGATTTGATCCCCAAGTTAAAGAATTAAATATTGTAATCCCAGAAAGTCATAGGACGTCTGGGTAAAGGGATTAATTAGTTTAACTTCAATCTGAGTTAAATAAAGGAAATGAAAAATGACCAAATGTGGAGACATGAAAGAAAGAGAAAATGGAAATAGGGTTAATAAACTCTTGAGTTAGATAAGATTGAAAGTAACTGGTGTCCTAGTGACATAGTGCAGTGATATAGTGCAACCTTAAGGGTAATTGAAGCTTAGGGTTGTGAATTGAGAACCAGTAAGAAAAGTGTAAAGTGGTCAGGAAACTTAAGATATTGCCGAGTGGCAAAATAAGTGGAATGTAAATGAATAAGTTGTTCAAACTTAAATTGGTGTTATAGACACCCAAATTATCCTAGAGTAAAGAACTTAGGATAAAAAAAAAATAAAGCTCGAGAGAGAGCTAAAAGTGATTAGTGATCAAGACAAGCAAAGTGCTTGAAATAAAAGAGAAAAGTAAAAGAGAAGCATTGAGGCATAAATGCTAACGGGAGGGTTGAGCATATGTCACTCCCGGGTGGATGAGTGCCAAGGTGCCTTAAACTCATCTGAACATAAAGTGTAAAGAGAATGGTTAAAGAAAAAGAATGATTAATGAAAGGTAAAAAGGATAAGATAAAATGTATTGGGCTGAGCACTACGGGAGGCGATGCTACAACCTGTTCTTGTTTGATTGGGGTTGTAGGCATTCGTCTCTTGGAACCCTCGGACCCTGTGAAAGAAAAGCCTAAATGGCCCTTGGGAGGGTTGAGCATATGTCACTCCCAAGTGAATTAAAGAATTAAAGCTAAGTTGCCAACGGGAGGGTTGAGCATATGTCACTCCCGGGGGACGTGTGTGAGCAAGACTCAGCTTCCCAAGTAAAGGCAAAGCAAAGAGCTAAAGGCAAAAGAAAAGATAAAGATAAAACGGGCGGACCTACGGAGTGAAACGCGGCCCAGGTTGGAGCAGTTGGCAGTGCCCCTCTCCCGGGTAGAGACCCGTTCGGGACGTTTCTTCCGTAGGACGGGGTAACACTTGCGGGTGTTATCGGCAACCTTAGAAATCTTATCTTATGGTAGCAGGACTACCGGGCAGGGGCCCGTTGGATAAGAATTTCTGAGGGTTAACTTGAACTAAAGCACCAGAATTTAAAGAATAAAGAGAACTTAGAGTGGCCAAGGTGGCCGGGTTAGTTTGACCCTGTATACAGCGGCATAGTGGCCGAGTTGGTGCTTAGCAGCCTAGTGTGGCTAGACAGAGTAGTGCTGGGACGATGAGTATACACAGATAGTGTAGTCATATAAGATATTGCGTAGCAGTATACTGATATTGAGGATTTTAGTTTCCTGGCACTATTATTATTGTTTCCATTGGACCAAGTGGTGTAGGACACTTTTTCTCGGTGGTTGAACCCACTGGGAACTCTGTCGGAGTTCTCACACCCCTTGGGTGACCCCCCTCACAGGTTCGAGCATGGATGCCGCGGTCGAGACGGAGACAGGTGCAGACAGCGAGGCATTCGACAGGGGCAAGTGCCCAGCAGCATAGAGACCTAGAGGGTCTAGCAGAGGTATCCCTTTTTATATTTCTTGAGTGAACTATGTATTGTGAGGAAATTATGTAAAGGAAATTGTAATAATTTTATTTGCAAGTTCAGAGATGTAAAGTGTAATAAATTTATATTATAGTTCACTCTTGCATGCTTCCATTAACTGTTTGTTATTGAATGAAAGTTTTAAATTAGTAGTGATTTTTAGTACTCTGATATTGAGCTTCCGCATACACTTGATGTGTTATTATGGATGTTACCGTTCCTTTCGGGTAGTGAAAGGTCATACCCGATTGGCGGGTCTGTTGGCGTGCCCGAACCGTGCAAATTGGCGGACTCGGAGCGTGACACCCCATAGCCTCGGTTGCCGGAAAACCCGAGGTTGAAGAAGACCTCAAACCTCGAATTTTGTGACCATTCAACCAAGACATCTAGGACTCAACCACTTGCACCAATAATCCCCAAAACTTAAAGCAAACCTACCTGAACCCGTGCCCGGCGACAGGACACGTCGGCGGCGGCGGCGGAGCGAGCTCGGGTTTGGAGCTTCCACCTCTAATGGCGGATTTCCACCAAGGTTGCATGAAGCCTATGCAATAGCATGGATGGAATCTACTTGATCCCAGGAAGCTTACCGACTACTTGGCCGGAGGTGGGGAGGCTTGCCGGCGCCGGAGCAAAGAGCTCGGCCAAAGCACAAAAACAACACGAACTAGGGCATCATGGTACGATGTCCACAGTGAACCAAATTACTCCAAATTTGGAGGGGATCAAGAACAGGTCAAGAGGAGGAAGACCATCATTTTACTTTTCATTAAAAGTTGCCGGGAGCAAAGAAAGCTCGAGGCGAAGCTCTCGGCGGTGCAACTTGGCCGCCGACCAACCGATGGCTTCCCATTATCGGGGCTTGGCATGGAGCATCCTTGGGGCCTAGAGAGGCTACTGTTAATGGTCCCGGGCTCATACAACTAGAGGTTAAAGATCACTCACCTTTCCGGAGTTGATGAAGAGGGGATGAAGCCGGTTCTCTTCCTCCCTCTTCGTGCGGCCACGGCTAGCTCCGGGATGGTCCTCCAATCTCAAGGAACACCACTGGAACTTCAGGACCCAATCTTATTCAACCTAGTTCCAATCTTTTTCTCACACTCTCTCTCCCGAATGGGGAAGGACCCTTGGTGATTTCGAACCTAAAAGGGAACGACTCTGCTATCTTCATTGCACCCCAGGAGCTTAATTAGCTTCCATATTCGCCTTGTAACCGCCCCCCCCCCCCCCCCCCCCCACAACTACGGCAGCCAAAAGTCCCAAGCCAAATTCAAAAACAAATATCTTCTGCCACAATTGCTATTTGGTCCCCACACAACGCACCCTAAGCCCTTAGGTCCCTCCTGTAGGTAGCTTAGGCTGACAGGCCCCTGCCCTAATTCCCTCTTAATTTTTGGTACGTAAAATATAAGCACTTTTGCAAAATTACCCCCTTTTTCGATGCTTTTCACGCATTTCGAGATAAACGAATCGTCGAAACGAAAAACGGACTTCGCCACGACGTCCGGCTCGTCGAGACCTGTCAAGTAGCGTATTTGTCTGCTGGGTTTGGCGCTCGAGTAAAATCTCGGGCCATAAAGTTCGGTAAAGTGCGGTACATTGCATGCACTCCGATGCACCCGGGTCGCCAAATGCTAAAACCGTCAGTGCCGTTGTGCTCAGAATGTCGAAATTAGCTAGGATTGACTACTCATACGCCTATGTCAGGGTTC
The DNA here is from genome assembly GCA_029204045.2 of Tillandsia leiboldiana. Taxonomy (NCBI): domain Eukaryota; kingdom Viridiplantae; phylum Streptophyta; class Magnoliopsida; order Poales; family Bromeliaceae; genus Tillandsia; species Tillandsia leiboldiana. The sequence continues at coordinate 7,037,019 of CM055064.1, forward strand.
CAGACGGCGAAACGGCCGTTAGAGGTCAAAAGGGGATTTAAAATAGGGGTAACTATTCACAACTTAAGTTGTGGGACCCGTTTCTTCTTCGCGGTTTTACGAAAGATCCGACCGTCAGATCGTCGACAAGTGAATATGAACCTTTCATGTTTCGACGAGACGATCGCAATGGTGATCTCGGATTTTCGAGATCAGGCCCTGATCAAAAGTCAGTATTTTAGGGCCACTATTGCTCTACTATTTTCCAATTTTTGCCAAAATTACTAATTTCATAAATTTCAAAAGCAAATTTAAAGTCTTTAATTTTCTAGATTACTACAATAGGCCTCCAGAAGCTGCTGGTCAACCAGTAATCTCATCTTGGGGGTCCAGGTCCTCACAATAAATATGTTAAAAAGTGAATAATGCACTATCAATAACATTGCTATAAAAATAAAACATTTATACCTTACTTTTCTCGGTGGACCAATATGCTACTAGACTAGTCCATTGGTCTCTAATCACACCTGTTGGTACATTGTCAACTAATTCTTGAATCGGTTTGTCTTCTGAGAATAATTCACATTTTAATTCACTTTTATAATCTCTCAATTTTTTGTTCAATGATGCCAACACCCAATGTCTCGTTCTCTCAGGATATCTAAACTTTGCCTATTCATAAAATAAAAAGTTTACTATTAAAAATATAATATAATAAAAATATATAAATTTACAATAAAAAAAATAATGAGCAAAGATGAAAGAACCTCAATATGTTTTAGCATTTTCTCCTTGAATGGATTAAAAATTTGATTATCCCATTGCGGAATATTTAAAGGAGCAAATGTTCCATTTTTCGCGATTACTCCTAAAAATGATCCAAGGACGGATCCTGCATAGGTACACAGAACCCCATATTTATCAACTTCGACATCAATCCTCTCTCCTTCAAGTAGGTTCCACACATCTGCCAATGTTGTTCTTCCTCGTTTCTTACGTCGATTTTTATCAGTACCTGAAAATAAACTTAAATCTGTTAACTTCAATAGAAAATCAAGCTTATACACCACATAATTAATAAATAATATTGCTTACCAATGATCCAAGAAATAAATCATTTTGATTATTATTTTTCAATCTCAGTGGTACTTGTATTTGTAGGAGTTTTTGAGGAAAATGCATTTGTAGAGCAAGAAGATAATTGACACCTAATAAGAAAAGAGTTGACACCTGATGTTCTTTGTAATGCACTAATTAAATCTAACTTTGTGAATAATATTTTTCCAACAAAAGTTCCCAAGAATGAAATTACATATTTAGTATTACTACTACTTAGCACTACAACAATATTAGCATTTAGCAACATATTTCTAGTAGCACTTAAGCATATGCCACTATTTATTTTATTTAGTAACACACAAATAAATGTGTTGCTGAATATATAAATTCACCAACATTATATAATAAATGTTGCTAAAGGCTACAATTACCGGCATATATTATTATATGTCACAATAAAAATTATTATTTAAAACTTGTATTCAAGAACAATTATATAAAATAATTATGAAAATTACATAATTTATTAAAATATTGGTAATTAATTAAAGTGTATGAAAACTTATTATAGTCAAACTACTTTGTCCATATGTACGGACTTATATATTTTGTAATTAACATATAGTTTCAAATTGAATCAAAGGTCATATAGAAATTAAAAGTTTAATTTTAAAACTTAAATTTTAAATTAAAAATTTTAATATCAAATTTTAAATTTATTTACAAATTAAAATGATTAATTTAATAATTATTTAAGATTTGATTTAAATTTCAATTTACAATTCAAATATAAAGTTCAAATTTAAATTTGATTTTGAAACTAATTTTAGTAATGCATTACTTGATTATGAATGTTGTTGTAAATTACATATTTGAATTTGTATTATTAATTTTAATATTTAGAATTAAATTTAAATTTCAATTAGAATTTTTTTTTATTTTAATTATAAATGTAAGTTGTTTGTTTGATCAGTCAATTAAAACAACAAATACTATATTTTCTATTTTTAGTCATTAAATGAGAAAAGATACCGGAGATTAATCCGAATTCAAACCCAAATGCACCATGTTTAATCGATAGTAAATATATATTGGTTTGATTATGGTTTTAGAAAATAAAAATCCAACGGATTCAGGTTGGGATAATTTTTTTTCTGTACCCGATTTCAAAAATAAACTCATAAAAAAAATTATTATATATATATATATATATATATATATATATATATATATATATATATATATATATATATATATATATAATATAGAGATATTTATTTTAATATTTACTATTTATAAATTATGTAATATGCTAATTAATATGTAGCATATTAAATATTCTCGTTAAACTTTTTTGATTTCATATATGAATTTTTATTTTTTTAAATTTGGATTAAGAGCCTTATTATAAGTCCTGAGATTAAATATTTTAGTTTCCGCCAAATGTTTTTTAAAGCCCGCCCTTTTATTTCGGAGGGTTAAGTGAGGCATGGGTTAGGTGAAATTTAGGGTTCGAAACAAGTTAAAGTGGGTTTTTTTTTTTACTAGAGCAGTTTTAGGGTAAAAAAAAAAAAACAAGCAACAAAGCTGCCGCCCCTTTGTAGGAAGAAAACACTAGGGCTGCACATGCGGCTTCTTCCTTGACTGGGTGGAAGTTTTTCACCTCTTGATTCTCAAAGGTATGGAACAAAATAAACAGATGTGTGGTTGTATATATTTTTTCTATTGTCATAGCTTAGGCCTTTTTAATTAACAAATGTTTGGTTGTGGTCCCCTGGTTGTGGTCCCCTTTGAGGAGAAATAATTTTTGGAGCTTTCTATGGCACTTTCTTTTTTAATAAAAACTCTTTTTAGCTTTTTAATTGGATGGGATATAGCTTTCTAGTGGGTTGATTAGGGATTTTTTTTTTAATTAATAGATGAACTAGAAAATTTTGCTCTCTTTGATTGCATTATTATTTTTGATTTAGTTATTTTTATATATTATATGCTTTTCTTAGTGTCGTTGGCTCAAATTAGTTTTGACTATTATTTGATTTTTGTAAATTTACATATCGTCCTACTAATTTGCCCCTTAATTTTTTATAAATTTTTATTAGATAGTGATAATCTTTATTCTTTCTTCCATATAAACAGTGTTGAAGATGTATAAAGAATTTCTCCTATAGGGTTGTTTTGAAATAGACTATTACTAACTTATTAACTTCATATTAAATCTGAGTTGTTTAAGTTAGTTCAGTTAACAATTTAATTAAATTTGACAGTTCTATTTGCTATTAGCGTTGATTATTCTAAATTTTATTTACTAAAACTATATTAATATCATTAATTTTGATGGAATAACTAAAATTCATGAAGTTAATTTAGAAGTTCTTGCCTTCATGTAGCTAGATGCAATTAAAAGTATATACTATCTTAGAGCCATCGGCATCGCTTCTAAGCATATCATCACCGTTAACCTTGCCGTCGGGCCACTTGTCGTCGGCGTCGTTTCTAACCACATCATCGTTGTCGACCTTGCATTGCACCCATTTGCCGTCATCGTGAATATCGTCGTCTACCTCTATATGTTTTGCGATCACTCCGGCACCAATACGTTGGAATATCTACTACTTTCTGACTCCCTATATCCTCATTGGCACTGGTATGCTATGAATTTTTGTCTCTATTTTGTTTCCCTGCTCCATGTTTCTTTACCTTTTTCCTATTATATTAAGGATTTTTTTTTTAACTAGTTTTGAATATAGTTTTTTAGGAATTAATTAAAATTTGGGTTTAGGTTCTTTTTTCTACAAATTAATTTCTTGCATAAATAAGTGAATGGTTGCTATTACTAATTAATTGAATATTTGATATGTCAAAGCATAAGCATTACATGAACAATTCTTAGTATATTAGGCTTAATAGTCATTGATACATAGACTCAAGTTTTGATCCTTTGAGGAGAAAACAAGAAACTTAATATTCCTTAGTTTTAAGAATCCATCGCTACTACTCATGCATTCTGATTTTAATTACTTTTCTTATACACTCATCTAATGATCCTCTAACTAGATTCATTACGGCTAACACTTAGTTTTCTTTATTTCTTACAGTACTAGGCATTAATCCTATGGATAAGACTTGGATCAATGAACCAACGTTTGGTTGAACTACTATGTATTTATTCTAATAGTAGTAAATGCATAATCTGAACATATTAATTAATTGTCATTTAAAAATTATAGGGCAAGTGAAAAATATCTTCATGGAGTTATAGAGTTTCTTGATTTTGCTTTTCTCAAAGCATCTCGAGAGGGGTTAATCCTTTGCCCATGTAATAATTGCAACAATCATTTTTGGAAAGATAGAGAAGCTATTCTTGAGCTGTGACACCCCCGGAATTTGGATTAGTCCTATATATAAATGATATAATAGGACTAAATCTCTTAACCCGGCTATAGCATTTTGGATGGTAGCAAGATCCAAGAGGTTATGAGAGTTAACGTGCTAGAGCTAGAGTAGTTTTAGGATGGGTGACCCCCTGGGAAGTGGGGCGTCACAGTTGGTATCAGAGCCATATCACCTTTCAATCCGAGTCTAATCTCGAAAATTTGAAATCACCAGTGCGACCGTCTCGTCGAATCGATCGAAAATGGTATAGAAAGATTTTCGATCCGACGGTCAGATCGTTCAGAAATCAGTGAAGAAGCTTGAGGGGCCCACAACTTAAGTTGTGAATAGTAACCCCTATTTCAAATGCCCTTTTGATCATCGACGGCCGTTTCGCCGTTTGGACCCTAGACATAGGGGTATGAGTAGTCAATTCTAGCTATTTTCGACGTTCTGAGCACAATGGCACTGACGGAATTCATTTTTGGCGATCCGGGTGCATCGAAGTGCATGCGTCATACTGCATCTTACAGAACTTTATGACCTGAGATTTTTTTCGAGCGCCGAATCAAGCAAGCAAATATGCTACTTGATAGGTCTCGACGAGCCGGACGTCGTGGCGAAGTCTGTTTCGCAATTTGATGAACCGTTCGTCTCGAAATGCGTGAAATACGCCGAAAAAGCGGGTATTTTTGCAAAAATCTTAATATTTTATGGGTCAAATTTTTTGTGGCTTATAAGTTGGGGTGCTGGGTGCATTTATCATCTACAGTGAGGATCTTAGTGAGTATGATGAAGAGTAGAAGGACTAAGTTGCAAAGAAAGTGGAAAAAATACACTAAATGTTTTTATGCTCTAGTATTGTGTGTTGGGGGCAGTTAGAACTGCTTGTCCACGACCCCACTTCCCCTCTGCCACGAACTCCCTTGCCCAGGAACCGTTCTTCGTGGTATATAGCAGGGTGGAGAGGATGATGTTGCAAGGTTCTTGGCAACCGAGTTGATGTGGAAAAGAACAAGCGAACCAGAGATTTCTTGCACCTAACCTCCATCAAAGGTTTCTCCTTCTTCCTCTGCATTTTCCCGGTGAGGCGCACCATCAGCCGCCTCCGAGGATCGCCGGAAAAGCAAGATAATTTAAGAAATCAATTGATCTCGGGGTGTGGTGGAGTGGGACTTCACCAAGTTGGTTGGGACTGCTTCCAGAGCATCCAGAGGATCTCTGATACCTCCAGAAGCCGAGCCCAGGTGGTCCTGCTCACTGCCGTGGCCGCGCAACGTGGGGAGGTGCATCCATTCTTCTCCAACTCCGGCGAGGTGAGTCCACTTTAACCAAAGGTTCTCTGGACCAAGGACCATTAGCAGTAGCTTCTGTAGATCATAAAGATTCTCTCTTCCTAGCCCCGAGCCCCCATGCAAGTTGGGTTGCCGGCGGGGGAAATACCTTGCCGGAACCCTAAGTTAGCTCCGCCGCGGCCGTTCTCCACAACCAGTGGACCAAAACAGAAACCAAAATGATGGGAGGTTACTGTTGGACCTAAGGATCATCTCCACCAAAGTTGGTGGAATTTGATCGAGCGTGGAAGTCGCAGAATGAAACCCTAATTTCGGGTTTTTCTTGCACTTGGCCGAGCTTGTTGCTCCGGCGCCGGCGGGCCTTCCCACCTCCGGCAAAGTGACTAGAGAGCTTCCTGGGAGTGAGAGGATCCCATTTGTACGGTTGCATGGTATCCATGCAGCTTGGGGGTGGCGCGGCCATGGATGACCCGAAACGGGTTCATATTGCGGTGGCCGGTTCTCCGGCCGTCTCCGGCGGGTGTGACTTGATCGGGAAGTTTTCTGGGACCAAGGGGAAACTAACCATGCATATGCCTGGGTCCCATGTTGCCCGAACAAAAATCCACCATTAATGGTGGGAAGCTCCAAACCGAGCTTGCCCGCCGCCGTCGCCGCCGTGACCTCATCATCGGGCACTAGTCCAGGAAGCTTTATGGGAATGAGTAGCACCTTTTGGTGCTGTTGGGAGAGGCCCAGGAACCAGTGATGGAAAATCACCATTAATGGTGCCCGAGCTTCATCTTCAACCTTGGTTTTCGGCCAACCTGGGGTGCAAGGATGGCCCAGACTTGTTGGGGATGCTTCTGCAACTCTTAGGAGTATTTCCTTCCAAGTTAGAAGGTCCCAGGTGCTGTCTTTGCAGAGAAAGAGCTCGGGCATGGCTTTCTTGTGTTTTGTGTAATGGTGCACACTAGGTGTTTGTGATAATGCCTCAATGAGGTTTTGTATGGAATTGGACTTCGAGTATAATATGAAAGTTACTCCATTATATCCCATGAGCTTGATGCTCACTTCTGTTCAAAATGTGACTGATGGGATTGGTGGATTTTGCTACTTGAACCTTATATATGCATAAAAATGGCCAACCTTGTTTGGTTACTGTTACAGCAGCCTTGGGTCTGCCCAATGGTGAGCCCTTGGACCCTCTCGACCCCCTGAGCATGGTGCTCACCCCATATTTGGTTTTGGTTGAGTTTGGGTGCATGATTAGCAAGTTAGAACCTTCAAGCATAGTATTTATGGACCCATTTATGTTCTCGGGTTCCGCGCTGCTCCCAAATGGTGAGCACGGCATTCAGTTCATCGAGGCCCACCTACAGGTGCCCTCGGTTCAGTTTGGAGATGTGTGGTTGTGAAGTAATTGCAAAAACATGAGTTTTTGGAGGGTTTTTTTATGCAATTTTAGGAAACCCTAGGGGTCTAATTGCAATTGTAGCCTCATGGGCTGTTTTGGGCTGTACGCCTATGATCTCTAAACCCTTCGTTGGAGATCCAATGGCTTTTGTTGAGCAGAAATCGGATTTCCGGAAAATTCTGGCAAAATCCCGGGACTTCAGCGAAGTTTTTCCGTATGGCTTGTACACACAGTGAGTTAGTGGGATGGATATGAAAGAGAGTCTATTATTGATTTGTATCTATTATTCAGGTACCAGCAGTCAGCCACTAGCCAGTAAGCCTTCCAGTGGATTTCAGAATCGTTGGTGTTGAGGTGGGTTATCTTCGGTCCGGGCTAGACATTGATTGCTTTAGCCACGTTACCTATACCTTCGGTTGACTCCGAGGGGAGTCGTGTCTCCAACTCGATGTTGGCGACAGATCTTGGGTGTTTCACCATTCTTTTGATAAGTATGTTGGCTGCAGACAAGGTACGGTCGAAAGAATGGGTTGAAGTACTCTACCCCGTAACGGGTAATATCGTGATTGGGTCTACTGGTTAGCTTGTTTATAGTTATAGTCTTCAGGGTGACCATTTATTTGGTTCTTAGTTGTATTAAGTTTCAGGGACGAAACTTCCTTTTTGGTGGGAGAGATGTAAGAACTTGAATTTTGAAAATAAATAAGTAAATGAAATCGATAAAAGTCAAGTTGAATTTGGATCATAAATGGCTCAGATAGCGATAGTGCCCCTTTTCTGCAGTGTAATTTGCACAATTAATGGGCCAGAAATATCACCTTTCAATCCGAGTCTAATCTTGAAAATTTGAAATCACCAGTGCGACCGTCTCGTCGAATCGATCGAAAATGGTATAGAAAGATTTTCGATCCGACGGTCAGATCGTTCAGAAATCAGCGAAGAAGCTTGAGGGGCCCACAACTTAAGTTGTGAATAGTAACCCCTATTTCAAATGCCCTTTTGATCATCGACGGCCGTTTCGCCGTCTGGACCCTAGACATAGGGGTATGAGTAGTCAATTCTAGCTATTTTCGACGTTCTGAGCACAATGGCACTGACGGAATTTATTTTTGGCGATCCGGGTGCATCGAAGTGCGTGCATCATACTGCATCTTACAGAACTTTATGATCTGAGATTTTTTTCGAGCGCCGAATCAAGCAAGCAAATATGCTACTTGATAGGTCTCGACGAGCCGGACGTCGTGGCGAAGTCTGTTTCGCAATTTGATGAACCGTTCGTCTCGAAATGCGTGAAATACGTCGAAAAAGCGGGTATTTTTGCAAAAATCTTAATATTTTATGGGTCAAATTTTTTGTGGCTTATAAGTTGGGGTGCTGGGTGCATTTATCATCTATAGTGAGGATCTTAGTGAGTATGATGAAGAGTAGAAGGACTAAGTTGCAAAGAAAGTGGAAAAAATACACTAAATGTTTTTATGCTCTAGTATTGTGTGTTGGGGGCAGTTAGAACTGCTTGTCCACGACCCCACTTCCCCTCTGCCACGAACTCCCTTGCCCAGGAACCGTTCTTCGTGGTATATAGCAGGGTGGAGAGGATGATGTTGCAAGGTTCTTGGCAACCGAGTTGATATGGAAAAGAACAAGCGAACCAGAGATTTCTTGCACCTAACCTCCATCAAAGGTTTCTCCTTCTTCCTCTGCATTTTCCCGGTGAGGCGCACCATCAGCCGCCTCCGAGGATCGCCGGAAAAGCAAGATAATTTAAGAAATCAATTGATCTCGGGGTGTGGTGGAGTGGGACTTCACCAAGTTGGTTGGGACTGCTTCCAGAGCATCCAGAGGATCTCTGATACCTCCAGAAGCCGAGCCCAGGTGGTCCTGCTCACTGCCGTGGCCGCGCAACGCGGGGAGGTGCATCCATTCTTCTCCAACTCCGGCGAGGTGAGTCCACTTTAACCAAAGGTTCTCTGGACCAAGGACCATTAGCAGTAGCTTCTGTAGATCATAAAGATTCTCTCTTCCTAGCCCCGAGCCCCCATGCAAGTTGGGTTGCCGGCGGGGGAAATACCTTGCCGGAACCCTAAGTTAGCTCCGCCGCGGCCGTTCTCCACAACCAGTGGACCAAAACGGAAACCAAAATGATGGGAGGTTACTGTTGGACCTAAGGATCATCTCCACCAAAGTTGGTGGAGTTTGATCGAGCGTGGAAGTCGCAGAATGAAACCCTAATTTCGGGTTTTTCTTGCACTTGGCCGAGCTTGTTGCTCTGGCGCCGGCGGGCCTTCCCACCTCCGGCAAAGTGACTAGAGAGCTTCCTGAGAGTGAGAGGATCCCATTTGTATGGTTGCATGGTATCCATGCAGCTTGGGGGTGGCGCGGCCATGGATGACCCGAAACGGGTTCATATTGCGGTGGCCGGTTCTCCGGCCGTCTCCGGCAGGTGTGACTTGATCGGGAAGTTTTCTGGGACCAAGGGGAAACTAACCATGCATATGCCTGGGTCCCATGTTGCCCGAACAAAAATCCACCATTAATGGTGGGAAGCTCCAAACCGAGCTTGCCCGCCGCCGTCGCCGCCGTGACCTCGTCGTCGGTTACTAGTCCAAGAAGCTTTATGGGAATGAGTAGCACCTTTTGGTGCTGTTGGGAGAGGCCCAGGAACCAGTGATGGAAAATCACCATTAATGGTGCCCGAGCTTCATCTTCAACCTTGGTTTCCGGCCAACCTGGGGTGCAAGGATGGCCCAGACTTGTTGGGGATGCTTCTGCAACTCTAAGGAGTATTTCCTTCCAAGTTAGAAGGTCCCAGGTGCTGTCTTTGCAGAGAAAGAGCTCGGGCATGGCTTTCTTGTGTTTTGTGTAATGGTGCACACTAGGTGTTTGTGATAATGCCTCAATGAGGTTTTGTATGGAATTGGACTTCGAGTATAATATGAAAGTTACTCCATTATATCCCATGAGCTTGATGCTCACTTCTGTTCAAAATGTGACTGATGGGATTGGTGGATTTTGCTACTTGAACCTTATATATGCATAAAAATGGCCAACCTTGTTTGGTTACTGTTACAGCAGCCTTGGGTCTGCCCAATGGTGAGCCCTTGGACCCTCTCGACCCCCTGAGCATGGTGCTCACCCCATATTTGGTTTTGGTTGAGTTTGGGTGCATGATTAGCAAGTTAGAACCTTCAAGCATAGTATTTATGGACCCATTTATGTTCTCGGGTTCCGCGCTGCTCCCAAATGGTGAGCACGGCATTCAGTTCATCGAGGCCCACCTACAGGTGCCCTCGGTTCAGTTTGGAGATGTGTGGTTGTGAAGTAATTGCAAAAACATGAGTTTTTGGAGGGTTTTTTTATGCAATTTTGGGAAACCCTAGGGGTCTAATTGCAATTGTAGCCTCATGGGCTGTTTTGGGCTGTACGCCTATGATCTCTAAACCCTTCGTTGGAGATCCAATGGCTTTTGTTGAGCAGAAATCGGATTTCCGGAAAATTTTGGCAAAATCCCGGGACTTCAGCGAAGTTTTTTCGTATGGCTTGTACACACAGTGAGTTAGTGGGATGGATATGAAAGAGAGTCTATTATTGATTTGTATCTATTATTCAGGTACCAGCAGTCAGCCACTAGCCAGTAAGCCTTCCAGTGGATTTCAGAATCGTTGGTGTTGAGGTGGGTTATCTTCGGTCCGGGCTAGCTTTTTGGCCCTCTGGTTGCTTTAGTCCAGTCGGACACCTGTTTTTGATTGCCCTGCTGATTACATGACCTATCTTGCTATATCGTTATTTCCCTGATTGACATCGACTTGATTAGACCTGTGATTGAGATTTTCTGCTCACGATCAGCCGATTATCATACACATATCCCCTGGTTATTCCTGACTGATCCTGATTGATTGATATATATAGATTTGCATGATTAGATGACACCTGTTGATTCCTGTCATTGAGATATTATTCGAGATATTATTGATATGCATGATTGATTGATCCTGGTTGATAGACACTACTTGATATGCATGATTGATTGATTCCGATGGATAGATATAGACAGATGATTCCCTGTTGGGATTTCGGCGTGTGCCGACTACTCGGTCACTAGACCGTGAGATTGATCATTGTGACTTGCCATGCACTGCTGTACTTCACGAACATTGCCGGGGTCGCTCCCCGTGGCTATTGTTCTTTACCGGTAAAGTGGTCTGGAGGAAGGACCCGTGAGCCCCAGATAGCACATATGGGTGCGGGGTTATGTCAGTGGGATAGGTGCAGAGAGTGGTATGAGCCTGAGGTCCCCGTGACCAATAATGGCATTGGTTGGGTGCTTGATATTCTTGTGATTGATGCATAGATTATATACTCCCATGTTCTAGCATGCTTTTCAGTACTGTCACTTGATTATGCTTCATGCCAGTTCATTTCATATACCAGCTTATGATTGATTACTTGCCTAGTTAGCTTATCTGTGGATTTTGATTATGAGTGGACGTTATGTTTTCCAGCATGTATGATCTACAGTTTTATGATTGATTCCAGTATACTTACCTGCAGTTCTTATTCTGATTATTAGTAGACCTCTATGCTTTCCAGTTTTTCCTGTTGACTCTTAATATCCGCAGATTTTAGTACCCAGTAGGTACGATTAGCTGAAGCTCGGCTCGTCGTGCCCACTGGGATGCACTCCGGTGTATCTCACACCCTCGGGTGACTGTTGTAGGTCCGTCGGGTGGTGAGATGTCGGGACGATCCAGTGAGCCGATTACGATAGAGCTGTCCCCATGATTCTAGACAGAGATGACGGAGATCCTTGATGATTTACGCAGACAGTTATTTTCCGCATTTATTCCAGTTCTATTTGTTTTAGACATTTAAAATATTGAGGTGATTTCCGATTCTGAATTATTCCTGCTAACTAGATTAGTAGTTGTACTAAGATATCTGTCGCTGATGACTAGCCTAGCCGTGCATATATAGGGGAGTCTCTGTTCGCGGAATAGAGAGTTTCCTATATGTGTGGCGGTCTGTTACGCCTGTTTTGCAAACTCTGATTTAATAATAATAAAAAAAAATTTCAGACCTGATTTTTAAAACTCGGGGCGTGACATTACTATCCGCAGATTATTGTATCCAGTAGGTACGATTAGCTATTTCTCTGCTCGTCGTGCCCACTGGGATACACTGTCGATGTATCTCACACCCCCTGGGTAACTATTTTTCAGGTCGTTCGGGTGCTGGGATGTCGGGACACGTTGGTGAGGCTGTTGCGATAGTGCCGACCCTTATGTCACCAGTATACTATATCTTGCGAATTATGCTTTAAAATATTATAAAATGATTAATGAGGTATGCGTAGTTTAGACTACTCTGGTATTGGCTGTAAGTGCTTAGCCGTGCATGTATAGAAAAGGCTCTGTCCAAATGGACAGGGAATTTACTATACATGTGGCGATCTGTTCACGCCTGAAATGATTTAAACTCTGATTTCAACAAAGGGAAAAAAATTTAGCCTGGTTTTCAAAACTTGGGGCGTGACAACTAAGAAATCCTATAAAAAAAAGACTTTGTAAGTAAAAACTCGGGATGATTCAAATTCCGATGAATCGACCTCATGTGACGAGGAAAAGAATGAGATGTTGCTTTACTTTCTCATACTTCTTTAGCTCCCTTTTCAGTTGTTTGCTTCTCATCTATTATTTATGACTCTACTTATTCTCTTTTTGTGCATGAAACAACGCCGAGCGACGGTGACGAGAGTCAAGGGGAGTAGGATGATGAAGATCTTGCGGAAGCATATCAACAACTTCTTAGGAAATCAAAGAAGTTAGCTAAGAACAATAAGAAGTTGAAAAAAATGTCTACTTGAGACAGAAGACGAAAATAGAACATTGAAGATTTCATCTAAAGCTCTTGAGGAGGAACGGGAACATGTATTAAAGAATAGGAAAATCCTCCAAGAGAAGCTTGACCAATCGAAAACAATGGTTAAGTCACATCTGAATAAGATTGGTTTTCTTGAAGAACAATTTAAGGAAATTCATGATGCCAACCATGTGACACCCTTGAAATTTGAAATAGTCCTACATATAAATGATATAATGGAACAAAACCTCTTAACCTGGTTATAACATTTGGTGGTAGCAAGACCCAAGAGATTAAGAGAGTTGAGAATGCTAGAACTAAAGTAGTTCTAGGATGGGTGACCCCCTGGAAAATGGGGCGTCACAGTTAGTATCAGAGACATTCATCGACCTAAAATGTGAGAAGAGTCTCGGTTGAGGCAGGGTTATATAGCAGGTAGAGCGCGGCTCCCCGACTAATGACCGTTGTGCGTTGAGTGCAGCCCCTCACAAGGTCAGTTAAGGCTAGCGAGATGAGTCTCACATCTCCTCGTACTTGTGAGTGTGCTTGAACCCGATGAGGATGTCAGGGCTTAAAGAGGGGAGGAATGTGACACCCCCGAAATTTGAAATAGTTCTACATATAAATGATATAATATGACAAAACCTCTTAACCCGGCTACAACATTTTGGGTGGTAGCAAGATCCAAAAGGTTAAGAGGGTTGAGTGTGCTAGAGCTAGAGTAGTTCTAAGATGGGTAACCCCCTGGGAAGTGGGGCATCACAAACCAAGTTTTGATCAAATTAAGTCCATTAAATAAAATTTGGCACACAAAAATTCTCCTTCGGATCTAAGAAACTTGATTGTATGTTCAGATTGAGTCAAACAAATAGACTTGGTTTTGGATTTGAAAGGATATATGTTGAGAAGCTACATCATTTTACATCTACTATCTCAAATGGATTGAAGAATATAATATGCCATAAATGTGGAATTAAAGATCACATTAAGAGGACATGCCCCAAAAAACGAAAAGAGAATTCAATTGGCATCTTCTAAACATCAATCGACATCTATTTCTACTGGGCAACCTTCACGGATTCAAATGCAACAATAGAAAGGTCGAGTCACCTAGATCAACCGAAAGTCAACGCCATAATAGATAAAACCAAAGGTTGATCGAAAGTCAAAACAATCCTCAAGACAACTAAAAATTCGACAAATCTGGATTAGGAAAGGTGATATCTTTTCATACCTTAAGTCTTAAATTTTATTTTTTGACTTATTATAGTGTTTTGATCGGTTTTTAACCTATATCTCTATTGATCTTTACATTATAATTTTGAGTAAATTTATTGTTATAATTTTTATATTTTTATTTATTGCTTTAAAAGTATAATGCATGATTGTTGTATTAAATAGTGCATTAAATATCAAATAGGTCCACTTTCATTCATTCCTAATTAATTTCATATTAATTATCAATTTTACTTCATAATTATTATTTTTGAAGATAATCTATTATAGTAGTTCTTAAGTTTTATATTCATCAAATTATGGTAATCATGCCTGATCTTTAGAAACTCAGCCTATCTTGATTGTGTACATGTGTTGAATTTGATGAATAGATATTTACTGATAGACTAAAATTTGTTAAATTTTTATTCAAATAAGAGATTGCATATTTGAGGGGAAGTTGTGGAATGAAACATTCCAAGTATATGAAAGATGTGGAAAGAGTTACATCCTAAAGAAAGTGTGAAAATTATTACCACAAGTTGGAAAGAGCTGCCACTCCGGTCGTCCGGTAAGTGTGTGAAGATACCACATATTTAGAATGCTTGAAATGAATTGGACATACCATTTAGTTGAAGCTTTTGGATATATATATTCAAATTTTTAAAATTTATATAATCTCCTGTTTGTTATAAGGTGGATAATAAAAAAATACTCAAAGAGTCACCCCTAATTTATTACCTATCTTCTTATCTCAAATTTGAAAATTTATTAAACAAATTTATGTCATTTAGTGAATTTCTGTAATTTATCTTCATAATCTGTTATATCTTACTAGTTTGTGGATCTTTAGATTATTTTCGATGATTTGATTTTGAAGTTTATAAGAAAAAAAAAAAGTTTATAATATTTAATCTACATTTTGGTGATTATGTAGTGAAGTTCTTAATTTTTATGAAATTAATGTGGATCGAAAGAAGTACATGTAAATTTGTGATATTTATGTACTTACATTAACTTCTTCTGAATGTAATCATCACGAGTTGATATTTCACAAGTGTTTTTACAACTGAAAAGAATTTTAAACTTGTCAAAAACATACTATATTTCAATACTCTTAATTATTTTTCTCGACTTGTTTTTATTTTTTTGACAATTTTTGACAAAAAAGAGATATTGGAGATAAGGGGAGACAAAGAAAAAGATGTAGATAGACCACATTGAAGAAGAAAGGGGGAGAAAAAAGAAATGAAAACAAGTATTGAATTGAACTTACTATTTTTGGCTATTGCTAACTTTGTTTGAAGTTTGTTTCTTTTTGTGGAGATTATTATTGAAGACTTCAAGACTCTAAGTCCTAAGTCGTAGAGTATGTTTTAGGAATTAAGTGTAATTTTGATTTTATTTGGATTCTACACACGAGGGGTTCATTATTTTGGTGATAATATTGAACTTCAATTTTTTGTTTAGATAAGCGTCGTAAGTGTTTTAATTTTTTAGATTTTATCACGAAATTGCCAAAGGGGGAAATTGTTACGGATTTAAGAGTTGACATATTTCGTGATTTGAGTCAGAGTTTTTGAAGAGTCCGGATCAACAAGTCAATAACTAAAGAATTGAAGACTCAAAATATGAATTCTCAATGCTTAGTAAGTTTAAATTATATTGATGATGATTAATATACATATTTATAAGTATGAAAACTATTAGAAAAGGTTTTGATTAGATAAAATTTTATGGGATAATTGCCTGTGTACCCCTGAAATATTAAGAAATATCTGATTTACCCCTCTTATTTTTTTCTTTCCAATATATCCTTCATACGTTCTACCGTTATTAAAAATACCCCTACCGTTTCCTTTTGTTAAGTTAACTAGGGTTAAACTAGAGTTAAATAATAATCGGAGTTGAAAACTATCAGATATACCTATTTTGTCCGGGTTTAGGGTTTAGGATTTTTTAGGGTTTTAGGGTTTAGGGTTTAGGGTTTTAGGGTTTAGGGTTTAGGATTTTTTAGGGTTCTAGGGTTTAGGATTTTTTAGGGTTCTAGGGTTTAGGGTTTAGGGTTTTAGGGTTTAGGGTTTAGGGTTTTTTAGGGTTTTAGGGTTTAGGGTTTAGGGTTTTAGGGTTTTAGGGTTTAGGGTTTAGGGTTTAGGGTTTTAGGGTTTAGGGGTTTAGGGTTTTAGGGTTTAGAGTATATTTGAAAGGGCAAAATAGTAATTACACAAAGGTAACGGCAGTTCCAAACGATACACTAACAGAGTTTAACTTCAGGGGTATTTTGGAAAGAAGTTGGAACGTAAGAAAGGTAGTTTTAATATTAGCCTTCTAAGAGGGGTAAATCTGAAAACAGGGAAATTTTTAGGGGTATGTAGGAAATTGCCCCAAATTTTAAACTACATATTTTATGTATTCAGGGTCCAGACCCTGTGTCAAAGTCCGGATTCCAAAGTGTTTCTAATCTCTCTGTCGCTGAAGGTCCGGACCTCTTGAGGCAAAGTCCGGACCCCAAACCTTAGTTCTGACTTTTGCATAGAGAATGTCCGGACCCTTGAGGCAAGGTCCAAACCCTGAACGAGTTCCCAGAGATTATACAGAGAAGGTCCGGGCTGTGGGAAAAGAGTCCAAACCCTGTCAAAAAGGTACGAAACCTGACTCGATAAAAACTTCCAAATATACAGTTTTTTATTTCTATTTTGATTCTAATTACTTCTAAACCTATAAATATGATGTGGGGGCTCTTCTAAAATGTGGCTAAAATTTTTTTATCTCTTAAAAACCCTAGAAACTTGTTGGTTGCTTTCTCTTTCATCTTTTACAACAAGTTTCTACTGGATTAATTTTTGGAACCTCTTTTATTGGAGAATTGATCCGACCGTTGCTTAAAGACACTTTCTACAGTTTTTTCATGATCCTCTAAGCAAAGAATCACCACCAACGTTATTCTTTTTGCTTTGGATGGAGTGCGCTCATGGATTCGGCGTGTTGAAGGCTTCGTGGATTCGAAGTGTGAATGTTTCGTGATTTGGAACGTGGCGTTCGTGGATTTGATCGTGGACATGGGCTATCCGTTGGAGAGCGCATGATCCAAAGAAATTAAAAGAGAGGTTTGAATTCGTAGAGTCAGCAATCACCTTATAATTTTTTATTTTTTTTGTGGATTGTTATCGCGTGTTGGTCTTATGGGGTTTTTACTCCAAGTTGATGTTTTTTTACGTAAAGTTTGGTCTGTTATTTTATTTTCTGCATTTATTTTTATTGCATTGAGATTTGTGTTTTTCATTATTATACCTATTCACTCCTTTTAGGTATTTGATAGATTCTATTTAAATTCTAGGGTTTTCATAACTTACCGTTAAGGAGTTGATTGTGCCGTTGGCACAAATAACTTGTTTCGGCTGCAAATAACTTGAGTTTCGAGATTGTTTGTAGAGTTAATTTCACGTCAAAATAATTTCGACTCGTCCCGACTCTCTACAAAAATGTCAGCCAACTGCTCAGACTGTAGTTATTCCAACAAATAATTTTTTAAAACACTACAAGTCAAGCTCCTGTACTATCAAAAGCACAAGAGCATCTGTATTTGTAACTTTTTACCGGTCAGGTCGCTTCAAAATTCGTATTACACTAGTAAAGAAAAAGAGAGATGGAGATACGGCGTGTTCCGTTAAATTTTTTTTATAAGTGCAACACAAATCTTTAGACGATTCTATGGCTAAAAATTTATAAGCACGAATGTTTATGTGCTTTCAAAGTCGCATAGCTCAACTCTTATTATAATATTTTTTATTAATACTATTTATAAACAATACGTTATTAATTAAATAACACTAATATTTTTCTCTTATACGAATCATATATTACTAATACAATTATCCTCCTATTTTGGGTATAGTTTTACCATTCGGAATTTTGGGCTATGACCATGGGTGAGAAACCAAAAAAAGAAAATTTAAATTTTATAACTATTCCTTAAAATCTCAAAAATATCGCGAGTATTATCCAATATATTAAAATATTATATATATCTTTTAAGTATTATGAGTTGTATTATAAATGTCCTTCTCATTATTTTTTTTTGTTATTGCAGCATTAGTTCGAGACTAGTTTATTACTAATTAACTTTTTAAAATATTAATTTTATTTTAAATTATTTTTCAGCGTTATTGCCATTATTTTGCGCCACTTTTTAACCCCTCAACTTTCTCTTTTTTCTATTATTCAACTTCCTCAGTCTTGTGAGGCCTCTCTTGGGTTTCTATATCCGGAGACCTTTCTTGTCGGGGTTGGTTTTTTGTATAGCAGTGTGATCACATGGCTATATCCCAACCCAATCAAAAAAAAAAAAATTGAGGAAAAAAGTATAAAAATATATTTTTTTTAAATCATCAAAAATACTTTTTATAAAAATAAACTCTAAGGACACAATTTGTTTGATTGAGGATATAGATAATGTAGTGCCACCCATACATTTTAGATTTTTTTTTCTTTTATGGACCTCTTACACCCCCTTTAGAATCAAAATTTACCTTCAAAAGTAAGAAGCACTCTCTTCCCTCGTTTTTGACTCTGTTTTTTTTTTTTTTTGGTTTAGAGTAATTTTTTTTTAATTATTTTCTCTCTCCTTAATAGAGTTCCTATTTATACTCTTTCTTTATAGATAGAAAATTTGAAAAGCACTCTCTTCCTCTTTTTGACTTTTTTTTTTTTTTTTTTTTTTTTTTTTTTTTTACAATTTTACTGTTTTTTCTAAGACTCTTTTCTCCCTCCTTATTGGAGTCCTAGTAGACTCTTTCTCTATAAATAGAAAATTTAAAGAGCATTAATAATATAATAATGAATAAGGGAAAAATATGTATTTTATATTTATTACGGTAATTTTGGACGGAGATTAACCATAAACATATTCGTAATATTTGTAACCATTTAAAATGGCATACGAGATATTAATTATTAGATTAACAAGGGGATTAATGAAATTACAATACATAAGGGGCATTTATGAAATTATCCCCCCCAAAAAGAGCAATGCTACTCATACACCCCAAAATGGGTGTATGATGCACACCTCACCCATCCAAAGGTGAGGTGTACTCCACTGGTCACTTCTGTGGTGACCCGAATCCCAGTAGATATTTGGCCACGTGGTCAGCGACCTGATGTCACCTTTTTCGAGTGTCGAGTGCGTTTGCGCGCAAAACGGACGCGAGAAACGAACTTAGTGCGAAATTCCGATCAAAACACATAGTTTTTGTGTTTTTGGGAGGATTCGGGCGCCCAATTCCTTAGTTCGGGCACCCGAATGATTGGCTCATGGGTTGCTGACCGCGGGTCAACGGGGACACATGGCGCCTAGGGATTCCCGCGGCGTGGGACACGTGGTGAGCCAGGGTTGGACCGGCCTTGCGGGCGCGGCGCACGTGGCGTAATCAGCGCGCACGCGCCATACCGCGGGTCACGTGGCGCCCGCTGGTTGGCCGTCACTTTCCCGCTCCACGTGGGACGCTTGGCGAGCAGAGAGAGGGCGAACTGGTTTCGGGCGCACCCTGGATACGCGCCACGTGGCGAGTGGTTTCTGAGCGTTGAGGCATGGTGATTCCGGGCGCCCGAATTCGGAGATTTTGGCTGAGGCTTGAGTATTTCATTTTGGTTTAAAAGGGGAGCTTCTCTTTCATTTTAGAGGTTTGAATGGAGCTTGTTTCGACCAGTGGGCCTTCTTCACTCCACCTTTGTTGGCCATTTTTAGATGGATTTGAGAGCTTCTCCTTCATCCTTTTCTTCCATTAGCATGCTCCAAGCTCCCTACAGTTGATGGTAGCTTCGTCGACGAATCTTCCCGAGCTTCCTCTGGACAGAATACATAAAGTTTTGATCTAATTTTTGGAGGGGAGCTTCATCTCTCGTAGATCTACAAGTTTGGTACTGGTGGAATTCCTTCATTCCAGTATTTAAAAAGGTATTTATAGCCATCTTTGGAGCCTCTATGCACAGTGTAGATTTTTGGACAGCAATGGATGGTTATGTGATTTCTTTATCATTTTCTTATAGAATTGAAGATTTAAATGCTTGAGATTGATCTAGACTTCAAGAGGAACATCTGAGCACCTTGTTTCTGGATATTTAAAGGTGATTTGTATAAGTTATCTCCTCTTTCTGTGGCCTATTGGATAGATTTCAGCATGTAGTTTTTTTCTATGAACTCTTTGTGTTGTTTAGCTTGGGAAGCTATTTCGTTGAGACCTTGGGATTTTTATGGAGATGTAAGAGCTTGATCACATCCTTTTGTTTATGGTGAGCAACTTTCCTTTTGGTTTCAGCTTGTGATCATGTTTGGTTTAGCATCTATACCAAGATGAACTTGATGTTGATTTTTAGAGCAGAGTGGATAGCATCTTGATGATCTAGCCTTTTGATGATTTTTAGCTTTTGAGGAGAAATTTTCTTAGTTTTTTGGGTGTTCCTTAGTTGGAGGAGGACTTAGGAACCAAGTTTGGCATCATTTCGTTGAGGTATGAGTGCGGATTGTGCACCTTTTTGCTTATAGTCTAGTTACTAGATTTTCTGCGCCTGAGTTGGTGTTCTTGTTTTTGCGCTCAATCCGGCAGGAGATTTTTTGGAGTTTTTCAGTTCGCTGGAACCGTAGGAGCCTGAGGATCGTGCACGCCGAGTTTCAACTCGATCAGATTTCGGATCGACGCGTTCCAGGTGGGTTGGATTTCCTCCGAAATCTATAGACTTCTTATTACGTCAATTGTTGTAGCTTTCAGCATATTAGTGGTAGTGCTTATTATTGATGTTTATGATAGTTTTAGAGTTGTGGAACTCTGACTAGCACCCCTATCATATGTTGCATGATATCTGACCAAACTCTAGAAATCACTTAACTTGGGTATATTTTAGCCGCATTCGGACCTTCTACACTACTTGCATATTTCCTCCTGACTTTTAGTTTGTCCTTGCCCTAGTTGTGGGCTGAGTAGTCGGGGTACTGTAGGATGCATATTGCGCTCGTGCCTAGGGGCCGAGTGGAGTCTGGTAGTTGAGATTAGATTTTGTTCTAGTGTCGAAAGTCATTTGGGTAGACGGTGGTCCCGGGCTGTTGAGTATTTTCCGGCTGGTGTTGTTGGGAGTCGTGTGGGTAGACGGTGGTCCCAGGTCGTTGAGTGTTTTCTGGCCAGTATTGTTAGCTGTTGGGTTTGTGAGTCTTTCAATCTGGTTGATTGCCGATTTGGACTATAGCATGCATGTGCTACTGTTGTGATAGTTAGTGCCGTGCTATTTCCTCGGTGGGGTCGCTCCCCTCGAGATGCCGCTCCGAATGCTGGGCCTGTTGAGGAAGTTTCGCGCGATGGTTGAGATTGAGATAGTCCGTTGGGATACCCTACGTAAAATCTGTCCTTGTGTGGATGTGTGGTAGTAGGTGAGCGCATGCTTGACTGGACCCGGTGTGGCAATCAATATGATTGGGTCGATTGAGCACCTCGAAATCGAGAAGTTGCATACTATCATCTGTTTCACCCATTGAGCATCGTAGATAGAGGCATAATAACTGTAGATTTTATTCCAGCTTATCTCTTTTTTCACTTATGATAGTTCTGTTATCTTATGCTTCTAGTAGACTTAGTGGACAGATCATTGGTCTTGGAGATAGTACCCACTGAGAACTACTGTTTGATGTAGTTCACACTCTCCGTTGGTGAACATTTTTACAGAGGTCCCTTTTCCTGTTCTTGCACCAGCAATTCCTTCTGATCGAGGATAGAGAGTCGCGAGCTAGATCCCTACCCATGCTTGAGGAGAGTAGACGAATCCTGTTACAATTTTTTTGGAGTTGATTGTACTATACATTCTGTATTTTATTTTACTTTACTCTGTTGAGAGTTGGCTATGTATATGAGATGACAGTTGTATAGTGATGTGAGTTTTTAGTAGTTACTTTTCAACTTTAAAATTTGTATAGATATGGTATATCTCTTTTGCAGGTTAGACGCTTCGCCTATGCGGGATTCCTCGTATGGGTGGCGGATTTGTTGGCGAGACCGGGTCGCAGTTTCGTTCCCGGAGCGTGACAACTTCGAAGTGACCAATGAAATTCACCCCACCCGAGGATAGGTGGAGTGTAAGATGTATACCTCTTTTAGCGTGTACAAGAAGCATTTTTTTTTAAAAAAATAGAAAATATGGTAAAATTGGAGGGGAACCCCTCAACTATAGGTCATTTTGCAATAGACCACTTAGCTTTAATTTTCTTGATCAATACCCCCTTTGTCACGCCCCGGGGTCGAAACTGCGACCCGGGCTCGCCAACAGATCCGCCGCTTATACGAAAACCTCGCATAGGCGAAGCGTCTAACCTGCAAGGAAAAACTACTACAGCAAAACAGATATCAGAGGTGTAAAGACAAGTGCTGTAAAACTAAAATCCAACCACTGTACAACTGGAAATAATGATACAATATCCATCACCGAAAAATGATCAAATACAAAATCCTCAGATACAATAACCCAGAACTCAACAAGGAGGGTAACCTGAAATAATACATCAGTGTACGGGCTCTCAGTACAAGTCAAATCCTCACTACAATAATCTCTCAAAAGCAGAAATAAAACTAATATACTGACTGTACTACAAATCACCAATGTGGGGGTACAGCTACTCTTCAACGACAGGTAGGGATCTAGCTCGCTACTCCCTCGCCTCGAACAGCAATAACAGAATTAGCATCTCCCACAGATGACTCTGCAAAACAAAGGAGAGGAAAGAAAAAGGATGGGGAGAACCCCCCAACGGGTGTGAGAACTACATCAACACGTAGTTCTCAGTGGGTACCGCCACCAAGCCCGACGGTCTGCCCACTAAGTCTACTAGAGGAATAAGATAACAATCCAGTAAAAACTGAACAAGAAAAGCTGGAGATACTCTACAGCTACCATGCCTCTATCTAAATGCTCAATGGGTGATACAGATGAAAAGATATGCAACTACTCGCACCCAAGGTGCTCAATCGACCCAATCGAACTGACTGCCTCATAGGGTCCAGTCAAGCCTGCGCCTCCCTAGTGTATCAACATAGGGTTCTACCGGTACTCCAACCCGGTCCAAAACTCAATCTGACCGCCCAGTACACCAACCCGGTCCAAAACTCAATCTGACCGCCCGGTACACCAACCCGGTCCAATCAGAATAACTCGCCTCTCGCGTGAAACTGCCTCAATAGGCCAAACATCGCATCCACTGCGACATCTCACGGGGAGCTACCCTAACTGAGGAAAAATGGCACGGCATAGAGTATCGAACAGTGGCACATGCAGGCTCTAGTCGAAATCCACGCTCTCTCTCTCTCAAAACGGATAAACTCAGGGTACTCAACATCTCGTACAAGGGTCGGAGTACTCTCGGCGACTCAGCTAACCAGCTCTCACGAATCTCGAGACACTAACGAACTCAACCAACTCGTGGCACAAAACACACTGGCTGGAGATACTCCACAGCCGGGACCGACCCATAACTCAGGGCCAACAAAACTGGTCGGACGACACTCCACGACCCGGGACCACCGTCAACCCGAACGGTTCCCAACAACACTGACCGGAAGATACTCGATGGACCGAGACCACCGTCTACCCAAACGGCTCCCAACAACACTAGCACAGCTCTAATCTCAGCTACCAGACTCCACTCATCCCCCAGGCACGAGTGCAATAATGTCCCACAGTAACCTGACCACTCGGCCCACTACCCGGGCGAGAAAAATCTATATCCAGGAAAAGATACAAAGTGTGGGATGTCTAAAGCATAAAAGAACCTAGCCCAAGTGAAGGTTCTCTACTAGTCTGGTTTCAACATGCATCATATGACGGGGTGCTAGGTCAAGTTCCAATAATAGCATTTAAAGAAACTGAATCATAAGAAGGGAACATTAACAGATATGATCACCAAAATCAATCAAAATAAGCCTCATCTCCCTAAACATGCTCTCAACTAGCATAGGTGAATGCAACCATTAAATATATATAATATATCGAAGGTACCCAACATGTACAATAAATCATGTAGGCCTCAATCCACATGAACTATATCATTCTTATGCTTACATCTCAATCATATAGGTTGTACATTAAATTATGCATGCTATCAATCACATAATGTAATGATTCCCTTAGGTAAGCTTCTATTAATCATCATCATGACATCCACAATCGCAATTCTCATAAAACATAATATTGAATACTACTCATGCGATTCTCAAATAATTACCGATACTAAGCTTACCTCTCCATCACATACATGGGTACATTAACATACAAATATTCTATCAGATAGAATTAGATAACCGTCCACCGGTTCTGGAGACGAAGCAACCCACCTGAAACGCTTTCCGCAGGCAAAGCCGAAGTCGGTGAAGTGCGCCGTCACCACAATCGAAAACCGCCGAAATCGTACCCTCGGTACTCGGTCGCACAAGCCTCTGCGTGCAGTCCTCTGAAAAATCCAGAAAAATCACGGTTACGATCCTCCCGACGAGTAGATGCAAATCGAGTATTTATACTCCTCGTTCCGACACCTGCAGGCCAAGATACAAATAAAACATCGCGGTACGCCAATCAATTCACAACTCACATTTCTGCAGAAATCA
Source organism: Tillandsia leiboldiana (assembly GCA_029204045.2). Taxonomy (NCBI): domain Eukaryota; kingdom Viridiplantae; phylum Streptophyta; class Magnoliopsida; order Poales; family Bromeliaceae; genus Tillandsia; species Tillandsia leiboldiana. The sequence goes on from CM055064.1 coordinate 7,061,828, forward strand.
GTCCCAAAGAAGCTTAAACATCACCTTCGAAAAGACCTCCAAAAATTCTGATAAAAATACGGGTGCGTTCCTCTCGAAGCATAGATGTCGATCGAGTCCTCATACGTCTCGTTCCGATGCCCGTAGGCCGAGAAATCCCAACAATACTCCACCGCTGTCCAATACCTCGCAGCGGTACAAGGGGTCAAAAGATACCTCGGGAACCATGCGAAAAACCCAAAATGATGCAAAGTGATCAACAGGGAAATCGAAGGCGTACCTCTCGTGAACACGCTGCCATGAAAATCAGCTCAAAAGTCCATCGGGGTAGCTCAGGGGGTCTCGCGCACTGAAAAGTGACGGAGGGAGCAACAAATGAAGAAGCGTTGAAGTGCGCCGCGTCGCAGAAAACGCCGATGCCGCGAACTCCAAAAAAATCCGAGAATTCACCACAAGATGAAGAACACAATCTAGAACAACTTTGCTAAAGACCTCATAGGGAGAGGAACTCGGGAAAAGGGCCCAAACGTGCAGCAAAGGAGGCTATTTATAGCCCAAACAGAACAATTCTAGAAATGCCACTTGCGTCCCCGGTTTCGGGCGCCGAAAACGCGCCAAAATCCGCAGCCGTCCATCAGCACCCGGATCGTCCAGGAAGCACCACGTCGTCCACAACAGCAAACAGTAGTGCCGGCCTATCCACGTCAATGCCTCGGTCGGCGCGCCCACGTGCGAGCACGCCGCGCTGCCGATGCCCACGCCGCGCACGCTTCCCGAGGCACCAGCCGCACCCGCTCCGTGGACCGCGCCCAGTGCACCATCCAATCCAAAGCTGCCACGTGTCCACACCACGCCAATAGGAAGACGTCACGTGGCACACCACCCTCGCTGCACCGCGCCAACTCCGCTCCTTACGTGGACCAAGCGCACGTGGACCGGCCAACCAGTGGCCGCCACGTGGCCCCGCCCTGGTCGGCGGCTCCCCGCGCTCTCCCGTAGACCACGCCTCGCGAACCGGCCAACCGAAAGCTGCCACGCATCCAACCCCCGATGCACGCCAAGCCCGTGGACCGAGCGGCCCGCGCCTCTGCCGCAGCCGCTGCCCGCCGCCGCACCGCCGTGCTCCGCCGCCTGCCCGTCGCCGCCGGCGCTGCCCCGGCCGCCGGAACAGTACCCCTTGCCTCGAAATTCATGCTTGGGAATCCGGGCTCCGAAAAATACAAGTAAATAGTCCATTTTCATCGTTTTCGCGCGTTAAATCCAAAACCGATGTCCGTTTTGTCACATTCCACTTCTAAAATTTATCAAAGGCACCCAGCTAAGTAATCTTAATCCAAATTTTGTGCTGGGTCCAATCCTGAGGTCCGATATGCGCACAAACACCTCCAACACACAGCCTAGGCCTCAAGAAACTGCCAATCATACTGTAAAAGCTCTGCAGAGTTCCGGGTCATCACACCCTTAACTTTTGATTTTTAAGAACTAAGTGGCTTTAATTAAATAAATAGGAAATTTTGTCAAATTCATTAATGATTTCATCAACTTTAATAACTTAAATAAAGTTTTAGCATATAAAACTAGAGCAATCGATAGTTAAGGGGTCTATTTTCAGTAAATAATAGAATCATTAAATTTAATAAAATTTTTTACTTAACCAAGTAAATATTATAACTTAAATAAAAAATAAACTTATTGATCGTACATCTGATTTGAAAATAAATGTGTTTAGATTGAAAAATAAAGAGAAAAATGAACAAATAAGATAGAAAGTAAGATTGATTGCAAAGGGTTTTGAACAAAAGAATGGTATTAATTTCTATAAAATCTACTCTCAGTTGGTAAAAATATCATCAATTCAAATTATTTTTAGTTTAGCCGCTTGTATGAATTTGGAGGTTGAGCAAATGGATATAAAAATATATTTCTTCATAGAAGCTTGGAGAAAGATATATATATATATATATATATATATATATATATATATATATATATATATATATAATAACATATAAGGTTTTCAAGTCAATGATAAAGTGTATATGGTTTTCGATTGAAGAGAAGTCTTTATAGCCTAAAACAACCACCTAGAGTATGTTTATAAAAAGTTTAATTCCTTTATAATAAATCATAACTTGATAATTTTCTCATACTTCTTTTATATATTAATGACATGTTGCTTGTAGTGAACCGAACCCATCTGGATGAGTCAAACCCTTGAAGGGCAAATCAGTCGAGAGCCAAATCAGTTGGAAGTCGAATCCTCTTAATGAGAAGAGTTTAGGGGCGGGGGTGGGAGGGCAGGGGAGTCGTCCCTTTGATTAGGGGGAATGGGTCGTTTAGTGATTTTAAGGAAGCTGAGGGACTAAGCCGCAATTGTTGGAGTTCACTAAATAAGGATAGAGAACTAGGTGTATGGCACACCTTACCTCTACTGCGCAATTGTTGGGTTTCACTAAATAAGGATAGAGAACTTGGTGTATGGCACACCTTACCTCTACCGCGCATGTCAAATTCACTGTGTGGTCATGTCAATCCTTTTTCCCTCCCTTCACTCCTTTCGGTCTACTTATAAATAACGGAGGAACCGGGTTTGCCTAGAGAGAACCCTAAACAACAAGCAAAAGAGTAAACTCAAATCAAGTAATGTTAGAAACTGTTAGAGGAAAGGAGAGTGAGAGAGCATAAGGAAGGAAAGCTTTCCTCTTCCCCAAGTAGATCACAATGAGAGGAAGTGCTCCTTTGCAGCGTCCGCGATTTTTGCCTTCAAGTCTCTTAGGATATGTGTGTTTTTCGATATTCTCTTATTGTCTCGTTCTTTTCATTCTTGGTCGTCATGTCGTAGAGCTTGTTAAGCGGAGAATGGCAGTGTGATCGGATCGAAAATCTGATTTACAGATCTCCCGGTATGACTTTTCAATCTTAACGGGTCCAAAAAGGAATTTTAAATACCCGTTAAGACATTGTGGTGCTTTGGAATCCATGCTAATGAATGAAGAACATTTCAGATATTTCGACATGCATTTCGAGGAAAGTGGTTACGATCTTTTATAAATCTTGGGAATTTTTCAAATTTTGTACGTACATGTGAGAAAAAGAGAAAAGAAAGAAAAATCCTAAAATCCTCGTTTATCTCCAAGATCGGCTTTCCTCATCGTCCTCATCGTTCTCGCCGGAAATTCGGAGTCAGAAACATCATCATCATTGAAGGCCGGATCTGGGAACACCACCGTCGTCGGAGATCAGAGATCGGAGTCGCATCGTCTTCCCCGTCGAAACAAAGTAAGTTCTTGGGTTATTGGTTTGTTTTGCTGGCTTCGTCTCGTTCTTTTTTTGGGGTTTCCGTCGGGATGGGAGGCTTGGGCGGAGTTGATGTCGCCGCCGCCATTGCCCAAGCATCGACGCAGTCAAGCCGCGGCGCTGCCGCTGCCTGCGTGCGCCAAGCTGCTGCCGCCGCTCACATGCGCGCACCAGCCGCCGCAGCACCGCCCGCATGCGCGGCAGCTGCCTGCGTCGCCCGCATGCGCGCCAGCCACTGCCAGCGCCATGCGCGTGCCGGCCAGGCCGCTTGCATGCAGTGCGCTGGCCATGCCATGCCGCGCCAGCATGCCTTGTGTCGTCCGTGCGGTTTGACCGCCGCCGTCGCCGTCGGAATTCCGGTTGTTTTCGTTTGACGAATTTGGGTTTGCTTTTCCGTCAAGTGTTTTTCTGTCAGGAGGTTTCCGCTAGGTCGTTCTTCTTCGCGGGTTTCGTCAACGCAATGGTAGGAGCCCGGTCTCTTCCTTCGCCGCCGAGAGGTCCGTCGATCGCATCCAGACAAGGTCGCGAGGACATAGGAGGATTTTTGAGCTCGGTTATCGTCTTCGGTTGAGGTGAGTACCCGATCCGAGGCAGAGGATGTTATTGAACGGCGTTGTTCAAACCTCCTCTACCTCTTGTTATCTTTTAACAATTTTTTGGTTTTGAGAGTAGGAAAGAACATGGTCACCGGTTTGTGTTGTACGGTACAACGAGAAGACGGAACATTTACCTTTTCTTACTTGTGATTACTGTTATATGTTACACAATAGCGACTAGTTGTCACCAAGACGTTTTACGCGGATATGTGATCATCAGCTCTTGGCGCTGTTCACGCACACCAGCGGTTTGGCCACCGCATCGGTGTACTTTTTTAGAGAGGTGGTCTGTTTGACCCATGATCCCTACGCGGAGTTTTGCATGAGGGGACCCCTGCGAACCTTGCCGTACCGCGGACATTGCGGTAGGGGTTTGTTCTGCACCGGTTTATTTGAGTGGGATTGTTTGTAGTACCGGAGGTCAGGTGACCGATACGACGGGTAATTTCGGATCCCTTCCTGGGAACCGGGATAGCGGTATGGATGTTTCGGCTGTTCCGATTTACGGTTTGATGTCCTTTACACTTTACTGTAGCTTCTTTTTATAGTTGCTTATAGTTCTACTTATTTTTCCTTACTATGGTTCATGTCACTGGCTCCCACTGTGTGACAGGTTCTGTCGGGGGCGGGGAGCTAGACGGGGATGAGGCTACGACTAGGGAGTGACTTTTTCTTCGTCATTCTGGTGACATTTTTACTCCTTTCCCTTGGTCATTACGTTTTGGTCAGTATTACTTGCATGAGGTGTGAATTTTGTGATGATGTGGATGTTGGGACAGATGGATGTTTTGATAGCTAATTACCTTTTGAATTTGGTTTATGGTTTTGTGGATGCATGTGGGATGCGGGTTCTTTTCAAAGTGATAAAAGGTTTGCGAAAATGGCTTTTGAAAACTGAATGTCGTGTGGGCACTGTTTTTAACTATTGTGGTTTTATCCTTTCAATTTGGGATACGCCATGTGGGCGAGGTTCTATTGTATGAATCGAAGATTAGTTTATTTTCTTAAATTGTACTCTGTGTATAAAAAACCGTGTGTGGTTGATGTATGTATAAATGTGACACCTTGCATATACAAGGGAGACTCTGTCCGTTTGTTTAGAGAGATCTTGTATATGTGGCGGTTCTGTATATATGCCAGGGCGAGAGATTTTAACACAAAAACAATAGTATTATTTTTCTCTTTTAAATCACTCCCGGGGTGTGACAGATTAAGATGGTATCATAGCAAAACGGCGTCAACCACGGTGTTTTCTTCTTTTAATACAAACATATGTCCAACATCCACAGTATACAATATTTCATGCAATTGAGCGGTAAAACAACCAAATCTTAGATGCGTGTGAGCGTGGGTTAGCAGAGTCGTAATGTTTGTTATAGCACGGGTTTAGTGTTGGTCGTTTTCTATTTTCTGACCACATAAATTGTGTATACGGAGTAGGCTCGTACTAGATCGTCGACTGATGGCGGTGGAGAGGATGGGATGAGGCCGACGGTCGCCGAGACTACCTTGGCCGTCGAGAACCAGCCGCTCCGGCCGCAAGTTCAGGATATGGAGGGACAGTTGTTGGTGCTCACCGAGATGGTACAGCAAATAGCCCGCCAAATGGCTATACCGGCTACTGCTACCTAGCTTCCAACTCCCGTGCTGATTGTACCTGTGGCGGATGCGCTGGTAGCAGGTGGTGACGGCGCTGTGGCTACACCTACTCAGACTACCACGGCAGGGGTATCATAGGCTCCGACGACGGTATCCACGAACGTCCCTTCGCCAGCAGCTCCGGGACCGATGCCGGGGACCACCGTCAGGGACCCTGTGAGGGAAGCCGTCATCACACCCTCCCCCACCCAGTCCACCCTGCTGTTGGAGGGGATCCTGCTTTACTCGCAGAACACGCTAGGGTGAGGGTGAATTTGGCAGAGTCTCGTTAATACAAACCACCCATCTTTGAAGGAGAGACGACCGATCCTTGGGTCATGGAAAAGTGGGTTGACACTATGGAGAAACTTTTCGAGGACTTGATGATGGAGGAGGACGAGCGGGTTCCCTTAGCAGTGCATTTTCTCGAGGGAACCGCCCCCATCTGGTGGAAGATGGTGAGACCTGCTCCTTCTAGTGGCACTGCTTTTCCACCATGGGCTATTTTCAGGGAGATGTTTTTTGGAGCGTTCTTCTCCGACAGTGTCAAGCAACAGCTTGAGAATGATTTGAAGAACATTAAATAGGAAAATCGTGTGGTGATGGAGTACCAGCGGGAATTTGTGAAATTGGCCAACTGCACCCCTATCGTCATACGGGACGAGTCTCACAAGGCCCATCTTTTTGTGGATAGCTTGAGGAGTGACATTTTCTAGCTAGTTCAGTAAGCAGATTTGCATACTTTTCAGCAGGTGGTCGACAGGGCCACTTTGGTTCAGCGTGGAGCCATGTTTACCCGCGCCCGGAATCAGGGTTCCGACCGCAACAAGGATAAGAGGCGGTCTCAGTCTTATCCAGGAGGCGGACAGTCCGGGGTAGCCGACCACCCAAGTATCCCCGATCATAGCAGGGGGCCAGGAGCACACCGATGGGCAGGCCAAGGACATAGGACCGGACTTGTATTATCTATGGCGGGGCGCATATAGTGGCAGCTTGTTCGCAGAGGCATGACCATTATTTCCGATGCGGTAAATAGGGGCACTTCAGATCTAATTGTCCTCTAAACCCGGGACAGCATCGTCAGCAGCCTCTACACCTTCACCGCAGCACCAGGGTTGACGGAGGTCTCCTGTAGCATCATCTGGACGCCCTCCGACCCCTCAACGAGAGGAGAGGGCACCGTAGCAGCAGCAGCAGAAGCAGACTGGTGGGAGGATTTATTCTATGGCACAGCAGGGGACAGACCCACCAGAGGACGTGGTCGCAGGTATTGTTTCACTTTTAGGCATTCGTGCTAGGACTTTGTTTGATACTGGAGCGTCCCACTCCTTTATATCGCGTACTTTTGCTTGTACCCATGGATTTGATAAGAAACCCTTTCCCAGAGTATTGTCAGTCTTGACCCTGGGACCACCTATGGAAGCGGATACCTATGTGCCTACCGGCCCGGTGATGTTGGGCAATCGGGTTTGCCCGAGGAACCTTGTGGTTGTTCCTATCAAGGAGTTTGACATGGTGCTTGGTATGGATTGGTTAGCCATAAATTATGCGGTAATTGATTGTGAGAAGCGTCATGTGCATTTGCGAGAACCTAGATACCCGAAGCTTGTGTTCCAAGCATGTAAAAGTACATTCTTTGCGATGTTCATCTCCGCTACTCGGGCGAGGAGACTGATTGAAGGTGGATGTATGGCTTATTTAGCATTGGCGGATGTAGCCACACGACCTTCGCCGTCACTCATAGATATTCCTATAGTGAGGGAGTTTCAGGATGTATTTCCTGAGGAGTTGCCAGGGATGCCACCTGAGAGAGAGAGATCGAGTTCTCTATCGATCTTATTCCCGACACTTTACCGATTACGAAGGCACCTTACCGCATGGCGTTTACAGAATTAAGGGAACTCAAGGCGCAGTTGGAGGACTTATTAACCAAGGGATTTATTAGGCCAAGTGTTTCGCCTTGGGGTGCACCAGTGCTTTTTGTGCGAAAGAAGAATGGCAGTTTGCGGCTTTGCAGAGACTACCGAGAATTGAATCAGGCCACAGTGAAGAACAAGTACCCTTTACCACGATTGATGACCTATTCGACCAACTGCAAAGAGCCACAGTTTTCTCAAAAATTGACTTCCAGTCCGGATATCGCCAACTCAGGGTCAAGGGAGTGGATATTCCAAAAACGGCATTCCGAACTCGATATGATCATTACGAGTTTACGGTTACGTCGTTTGGACTTACGAATACACCTACCACATTCATGGACATGATGAATCGGGTGTTCAGACTTTACTTGATCAGTTTGCGCTGGTTTTTATTGATAACATCCTGATTTATTCACGTAACGATGAGGAGCATGAGGGGCATTTACGGATTGTGTTTCAGACTGTCAGAGAGCAGGGACTCTTTGCCAAACTCAAAAAGTGTGAGTTTTGGCTTCGTGAGGTAGCCTTTTTGGGACACATCATCATGGAGTCTAGAATTTCAGTGGACCCTAAGAAGGTGGAATCGGTGATGGATTGGCCACGACCAACTTCGGTGACAGACATTCGCAGCTTTCTAGGTCTGGCCGGGTATTACAGGCGGTTCATTGAGGGCTTCTCTAAGATTACCGCTCCACTAAATTGGTTGACCCAGAAAGGGGAGAAGTTCATTTGGACACCACAGTGCCAGGAGAGTTTTGAGGTGCTTAAGGCTAGGTTGACTCGAGCACCGGTTTTAGCTCTGCCAAGGCCGGGAGAGGATTTTGTGGTCTATTGCGATGCTTCGCGGATTGGCCTTGGTTGCGTCCTGATGCAGCAGGATAGAGTTATAACCTACGCGTCAAGGTAGCTCAAGGAATATGAGTGGAACTACCCTGCCCATGATCTCGAGTTAGCGGCAGTGGTGTTTGCTTTGAAGCTCTGGAGGCATTACCTGTCAGGAGCACGTTGTGAGTTATTTATGGACCGTCAGAGCTTGAAGTACTTATTCATCCAAAAGAAGCTAAATCTTTGGCAAAGGTGTTGGTTGGAACTACTGAAAGACTACGATTTGTCAATCCAGTACCACCCAAGGAAGGCAAACGTAGTGGCGGATGCTTTGAGCAGGAAGGTTCCGACTGAGGAGCTTACAGTGCAGTCGGTCACTCAGCAAGGTAATTTGATCGCGGAATTCCAAAGGATGAAGTTGGAGGTAGTGCCTCGTGGCACAATTGCACGATTATTAACCCTAGATGTTAGACCGACCTTGATAGAGCGCATACTTGAGGGACAGAGGTCGGATGTGCAGCTGCAACGCACTCGAAGTAGGATCACTTTGGACCAGGAGAGTGACTTCTCTATTGGGGAGGATGACTCTATTCGGTATCGAGGTCGTCTGTGCGTTTCGAACCAGCTGGAATTGAGGGAGAAAATTTTGACTGAAGCGCACCGATCCCCCTATACCGTACACCCCGGAGGGACGAAGATGTACAAGGATTTGAAGCAGACGTTTTGGTGGCCAAAATTGAAGAATGATGTGACACGTTTCGTAGCGCATTGTCTGGTCTATCAGCAAGTTAAAGTTGAGCACCAGTGGCCGGCGGGAAAATTGCTCCCACTTCCGATTCCGAAGTGGAAGTCAGAGCGGATTACTATGGACATTGTCACGGGTCTTCCACGATCGCAACTTGGACATGACGCAATCTGGGTCGTGGTGGATCGGCTAACAAAGTCAGCACATTTCCTACCTATACATACACGTGGTCACGAGATCGTTTGGCGTAGCTCAACATTGATGAGATAGTGAGACTGCATGGGGTTCCAGCTTCGATCACTTCTGAAGAGACACGCATTTTGTATCGAATTTCTGGCAAAGTCTCCCACAGGCTATGGGGACCAAACTCAATTTTAGTATGCCTTTCCATCCCAGAGTGACGGACAGTCGGAGCGGGTGATTCAGATTTTGGAGGATATGCTCCGAGCTTGTGTGCTTAACTTTGGTGGGGGATGGTTTCGCTACTTGCCCTTGGTGGAGTTTTCTTATAATAACAGCTATCAAGACAGCATACAGATGGCGCCGTACGAGGCTTTGTGCGGCCGTTGGTGTCGCTCCCCTATCTGCTGGGATGATTTGGGAGAGCAGAAGCTTATTGGACTAGACTTGGTGGAGGAAACGAAAGCGAAGATCCGCATTGTGAGATAGCGACTTCTGACCGCTCAAAGTCGGCAGAAGAGCTACGCGGACCGGAGACGTCGTGACTTGGAGTTCCAAGTCAGGGTGCACGTGTTGCTCAAGGTATCGCCGTCCAAAGGGATCCGACGGTTCGGGTTGCTGGGCAAATTGAGCCTGCGGTTCGTTGGACCGTTTGAAATCTTGGAGTGGATCGGTCCGGTGGCGTATCGCTTGGCATTACCACCAAGTTTTGAGTGGGTGCATAATGTCTTTCACATGTCAATGCTAAGGAAGTACCTTCCCGATCCATTGCACATCATTAGTGCTACATCGATTGATTTGCAGGAGGATTTGAGTTTTGAGGAGGCGCCGTTACGGATTTTGGCACGTGAAGATAAGAAATTACGTAAACGTTCGATTCCCTACGTGAAGGTGCAATGGAGCAACCACGAGGAACGTGAAGCTACGTGGGAACTCGAATCGATGATGAGGGAGCATTTTTTGGATTTATTCTTGATGGACACTAGTTAAAGTTTCGGGGATGAAACTTCTTTTAAGGAGGGAGTGATGTAGTGTCAGCGGTTTTTGTCACGCCCCGAGACCGCCAATTTGAACAGTTCCGGCACGCCAACAGACCCGCCAATCGGGCATGACCTCCCTATACCCGAAAGGAACGGTCACAACCATCTCAATAAAGCAATCAATCAATGAGTGTATGCGAAAGCAAAATATCAGAGTAATAAAATCCACTAGTAGCTAAAACTTTCATTCATTAAACAACAAGTTTAACTACGCAAATGAAAGCAACCACATGAGTGAACCACAATATACAATTAATTGCATTTTCATCTCTCAACTTGCATTTAAATAAATATTATAATTTACATCATTTTTCCTCACAATACATAGTTCACTAAATAAATAAGAGGCGACATCTGCTAGACCCTCTAGGTCTCTATGCTGCTGGGCCCTTGCCCCTGTCGCATGCCTCGCCGACTGTACCTGTACCTGGAAAAATGGTCACACAAGAGTGTGAGAACTACTTAAAGTTTTCAGTGGGTTCAACCACCAAGAAAGAATGTTCTACACCGCTTGGTCCAATGGAAGCAAGATAGCAAGATAACACATGCTAAAATAACTGCAGATGCTAACTAACATGATCATATACATGTACGAATATCTCTACTCTAACTGTGTATGCTCAAGATCTCATTGCTATCATAACACGCCATACTAGGCTACTATCCATAAGCTCGGCCACTATGCCGCTACAAAAGGGATATGCTAACCCGGCCACTTTGGCCACTCTATGATTTCTTTTACTCATTCACATTCTTGTGCTTTAGTTCAAGTTGCTTTGGCTCTTTCTTTTCACTTTTACTTTTCGTCCACTTAAGCCTTTAGCTTTTTGCTTTCACTTTTATTTTGCCTTTCTCTTGTCATATTGCCTCGAATGAGTTTAAAGCACCATGGCACTCATTCCTTCGGGAGTAGAACTAGGTTCTAATATAGCCCCAACCTACGCCATGCTTCATGGGTCGTGTTCGGCATCCATCACCTCATTCGGTCGTGCTATGCATCCATCACCTGAGGTCGTGCCTCACATCCATCACCCAATCAACCAAGAGCAGGTTTCAGGCACCCTCCCGTTGGCACTCTGCCTTGATACTTTCTCTTGTACTTTTCTCTTTTAACTCGTTTCATGGGTCGTGTTCGGCATCCATCACCTCATTCGGTCGTTCTATGCATCCATCACCTGAGGTCGTGCCTCACATCCATCACCTAATCAACCAAGAGCCGGTTTCAATCACCCTCCCGTTGGTACTTTGCCTCAATGCTTCCTCTTTTACTTTTCTCTTTTAATACTTTAGCCACTTTGGGCTTTTCTTTTAACTTTCAACAACACAGGGCCCGAGAGTTCCAAAAGATGAGTGCCTACAACCCCAATCAAACAAGAACAGGTTCCAGGCACCACCTCCCGTAGTTCTCGACCCAATCCTTTTAACTTCAGCCTTTTACATTCTTTTCTTTACTTACTCATTCTTATTCCATAACCCTATGTTAATGACCTTAGGGTTCACTATGTCTCGAGGACATTAAACATTTTCAATTACCTTTGGCCTAGAGTTTATTAACTTTACATTCACTTTATATTTGGCCTAAAGTTTATTAACTCTACATTCACATTTTTCCTTTTAGCTTAGAGTTCATTAACTCTATTTCATATTTCTCACATTAACCTAGAGTTCATTACTCTAGTTGCATTTTCGTCATTTACCTAGAGTTCATTAACTCTATTTACATTCCATCTCATTTTCACCCTAGAGTTTATTAACTCTATATTTTCATATCTCCCATAACCCAGAGTTCATTACTCTAGTTGCATTTCCATCTTTTACCTAGAGTTTATTAACTCTATTTGCATTTTTCCTTTAGCTTAGAGTATTATTAACTCTATGTTTTTCTCTTTTCCACATAATCTAGAGTATATTTGACTCTATGTTGAACACTCTATAATCAACCTTAGGTTATTTCCTAAGGTAACGCCACTCATTCATCTAGGGTAAATTCCTTGGTTTCATGCCACGCGTTTAACCCATAATCTAGGTTTTCTCCTAGTTTTACATCCATCATGCATTTTCTCCTAAGTCATAATTCCATCATACACTTGCAAGGTAAACCTTTCTCTAGATTTATTTACATCAACTTTCTAGCTAGGGTTATACCCTAACATGAATACATCCAAATATATATTCTTTGCCATTTATACTCATGCAAGATTACCTACAATAGGTTTAAAATAATCCTCTTTTAGGGCTAAACCCTATTTATCCAAAATTCCAACACTCTACTCTACATGCTCGCTAACATACTTCTAGATCAGAAAGCAAAGGAAAAAGGGGAGAAATCACCCATTTTCGAAAGAATCCCCCACCTCGGTTTACCGCCAATTGCTTGTAGACACTTGCAATTGGGCTCCCGCGGCTTACTTGCTCCTTTCGAGTTCGTACTCACAAAATCACCGAGATCGTGTTGGCTCCAACTTAATGCCGCTAGACGTATCATTTTAACCTTCAATTTAGAAAATTAAATGATAAATTAGTTTACGACCCCGAATCCAAAAACACTAATTTCACACCTTTATACTTATGTCCGTATGACCGATAAAGAGGAATCGGACATAGCCGGAAACTCGACCGTTCCGGATTGCACCAACTATCTAGTTTCGATACTAAATGATAGGAAATTAAATTAATTTAACTCCCGATGTCGTTTCGGCACATTACGACGCTAACGAATGCGAAAACACCTATTTCGGCTATTTTCGCAATTTGGCCGTTGGAACTCTGTCGGTTTACAAATTAACGTTGCTAGGCGTGTTTCTCCAACCTCTAGTTTGAGATTTGCATGATCAATTTAGATCAAAACCCCAAAAATCCATGATTCTAAGTTTTAAGCCCTAGGTTCAAACTTCTTTAATTTCATCACGATTTCTCCGCGATTTTCGTCGATTTCTTCGACAAGAATCATTCTAAGATCACATAGATTATAGATCTATAAAAATTACGGCAAAACCAAATTTATCATTCACAAAACTCACCTCAAAGAGCTACGATTCTGAGCTTTTCTTGGTTCGAAAGCTCGCCATCGCTCGCCGTAGGCTCCTCGCAAATCGCTCCGTGATTTCGTGCGCATTGGAGTGAGAAATCTAGAGAGAGAAAGTGAGGTGAGAATGAGAGGGAGAGCTCTCCATGGTGTGCTCTTGGGTGTGTGCGTGTGTGCGGGTGGAGAAGAAGAAGAAGAAAAGGGAAAGTTGGCCCTCTGTGAATAAAGGCCCCCCACAATAGTGGTAATTCACTATTTAGTCTAATTTTGATCTGATACTTGCATGCGGAGACCTTTTGAACGTTCGTTTGCGCTCAAATTTGACAGACATACTCAATTTAACTTAATTTATCATGAGTTACCTTAAGTTTTTAGTTTGGACCATTTATAGGTCACCAAAAATTCTATTGTACTTAAAATCGCTGGTAGATTACTTTCTCACTGCTCAGCTATCCGATTGACGCGAAACTTTTATTGTGGTCTTAAAACATAAATACGGACCTCCCCAATTTTTCTCAGAATTTTCTGACACTGTAAATTTTCTGCCAAAATCTGAGCCCTATTTCTCATATAAAATTCTAAATCTTTAATTTTTATTCCAATTTCAGTACAATTCACTTCCAAATTATCCTTTACTTCTCTAAGTTCAATAAAAATAGTATCTCATACCATTTTTATTTATACTTGTTTATATACCGAAAATCTGGTACACTGCATTCTATCCCCCCTAAAAAAGTTTCGTCCGTGAAACTTAAATCGCATCTCGACTCGAAATCGATCGAATGAGAGGAATCTTGCCCCCAATGCTGGGCCTACTGCATGTCGTCACTGGGCATCATATTGCCTGCTCGACAAAACTACACGAACGTCTCGTTCGTGAATCCCTAACTCCACTCGTGGGAATCTTAGACCTTGTGTCTTGCCATTTTCACTAAGCAGGTGAAAGAGACAGCCGAGCATTTGCTCCCCCAAATTGCCACTAATGACCCAATCTTGACTTGCTAAATTTCTTGTCAATTCCACAGTCATTCTTTCATAATAAGGCTGCATTTGCAACCAATTATATTAGTCACACTCCTCCACCGCCCTATTCGTTTGACGTGGAGGGTGAAAACCAATCCACAATCTCAACTACCCCACACGCTACGGGCGCTCTGGATCCACGGGTTCTTAGCTAGCCCATTTATTTCGGACTACTGGCAGGTCCACAGACCACGGTCCAATATAGGCCAATAGCCCAACCTCTAACTGTGATGACCCGGATCACCGCAGAGCTTTTGCAGTGTGATCAGCGACTTCTAGAGGCTTATTCGGTGTGATGGAGGTGGTTGTGCGCAAATCGGACCTCAGGATTGGACCAAGCGTAAAATTTGGATTAAGATTACTTATCTGGATGCCTTCGACAAATTTTAGAAGTGGAATTAGGCAAAACGGACATCGGATCTGGATTCAACGCGCGAAAACGATGGAAATGGACTATTTACTTGTATTTTTCGGAGCCCGGATGCCCAAATGCGGATTTCGAGACAAGGTTACTGTTCTGGCGGCCGGGGCAGCGCCGGCGGAGGCAGGCAGGCGGCGGAGCGTGGCGGCGCGGGCGCGGGTAGGCGCGGGCAGGCCGGTCAACGGGGCTTGGCGTACACCGGGACCAGCGGGTTTTCGGCGTGGACACATGGCGCGCGGGGATTGGTCGGTCAACGCACGTGGGCCAGCACGTGATTCGCGCCGAGCGCGGTGCACGGCGGACCGCGCCAGGCCACGTGTCGCCCGCCTATTGGCGGGCACAGCGGTATAAGGGGTCAAAAGATACCTCGGGAACCGTGCCAAAAACCCGAAATGAGGCGAAGTGATCAACACGAAAATCGAAGGCATACTTCTCATGAACACGTTGCCATGAAAATCAGCTCAAAATTTTATCGGGGTAGCTCAGGGGGTCTCGCTCACTGAAAAGCGACGGTAGAAGCCACAAACGAAGGAGCGTCGAAGTGCGCCGCATCGCAGAAAACGCCGATGCCGCGGCCTCCAAAAATTCTGGGAATCCATCAAGAAGTAGAGGACAAGGTGAGGAACAACCTTCCTTAAGGCCTCAACCCAAGATGAGCTCGGGAAAGCCCTCAAAAAGAAGCCCAAAGGGGCTATTTATAGCCCAAAGTCCACAAACAAGAGGATCCGGATTCGGGCGCCCAAAATCCTGCCCGATCCGTTACTGTGCGCGCCCGAATTATCCTCAGCGCGCCACATCACCCGCTCCATGCCCCGCGCGCCCGGTGCACAAGCGCCCGCCAATCACGGCGCGCCGTGTGGCGACGCTGTCCACGGCGGGGTGCACGCACCGCGGTCCGCGCCGGGTCACCCAGGTCGCTGCGCCCGCCAATGGGCGAGCGACACGTGGCCTAGCGGGTCCACCGTGCGCCGCGCCCGGCATGCTGCCTAGCGTGCGTTGACCAACCAATCAACGCGCGCCACGTGTCCCGCCTAATGCACGCTGGTCCCGGTGCACGCCAGATCCCATGGACGGGCCGCCCGCGCTGCTGACCGCGCCCGCGCCGCCATGCTCCGCCGCTGCCCGTCGCCGTCGGCGCTGCCCTAGCCTGCCGGAACATTAACAAATGCCTCGAAATCCGTGTTTTGGCATCCGGGCTCCAAAAAATACAAATAAATAGTCTATTTTCATCGTTTTCGTGCGCTGAATCGAAATCCGATGTCTATTTTGCCCAATTCCACTTCTAAAATTTGTCGAAGGCTCCCAGCTAAGTAATCTTAATCCAAATTTTGCCCTGGGTCCAATCCTGAGGTCCGATATGCGCACAAACACCTCCGACACACAGCCTTGGCCTCCAGAAGTTGCCAATCCAACAGTAATCCTATCGCGGGAATCCGGGTCCTCACATCCTCCCCCATTAAAAGAAAGTTTCGTTCTCGAAACTAACACAACTCAGAAAGGAGTCACAAATACCAAGGGTAGGTACTCACCATCCCCGTCTCCAGCTCCCAAGTCGCCACTCACTCCCCGTGATTACTCCTCAACAACCATAGTTACTAGTACGGCATGGCCCAGTTGTGCAATCCTCTCATCTCACGAGTCAGAATTCGCAACAGCGTCCGTCGTACTCCAAACACTCATATATCTCAAATGGGGCAAGTCAAACACGGGCGAGGGATCCAAAAGCAAAGCACTCCTGAGCTGAGACGTGAAAAAACATCAGGGACTCCAACAAAATAGCTGGGGGGGAGAAAGAAAGAACATCTAGTCCAACACGCACCAAAACCACACCCTGGTGCCAACTCAACCAAGGCGACCAAAATATACTCACACAATCAACCAAAAAAGAAAGGAGCCCTAACAAGCTGGGGTCCTCACTCGGTCACTCCCGAATCCTGGCCATCCGCGCGGACTGCTCAACCGCAGGCTACTATCAAAAGGGACCCCCAAGGACACAACCTCCAGTTCTGTTCGCCTCAACAATTCCACCCAGCCCCAGTTGTGGAATCATCAAACTCAACCCCAGACAGCTCTCTCGCTCAAGGTATCCGCCACTACAGTGGCTTGTCGGGGTGATACAGGGTGCTCAACAATAAACCAACAGTAACTCCACGGCCCCTATGGGAGACATCACTATAACTCGCAAATCCATCACCCATCACTAGCAATGCTAAAATCGGCGCTGGTATCAGTCTCAACATCCATTCGTCAAGCTCTGCTGGCACTGCCCAGTCCAAGAAGTTCTTCACTTTAATAATCAATGTCAGTCTCGGTCAATTCTCGAATAGCATCCATTTTAGCCGGATTTCCACCGCCACTCCTACGGCTAGAGTAAGGTGGCCCAAGAAGGTATGTTCCCGAAGCTAAAACTTGTACCTCAACCACTTGGCATACAGCTTCCTCCTCACAGACACTGTAGCTATCCACAAGTGCTCCTCATGCTCCAAGTCACTCAGTAAGTAAATCGAAATATCCCAGGAGAATACCGCTACCCATCCATCCAAGTAAAACTGGAACACACAATTCCTCAAATCATAAAGGCAGCAGGGCATTAGTCAATCCACTTGGCCTCACTAAGAGCGCATAATGCCCCTACCATCCTAAACGTTGTCTTGGCAAAATCCTCGGCTGTATGATCCCAAATAGATACATGCATCATGAAAGAACATCTGCCGGAGTAAAACTCCATCAAAAGGCCCTAAATAAAACCTGGACCTGCCAGCGCTCAAACCACAAGAGAACCCTTACCGTCGTGTATCAACGACGTGGCGTTGGGTCAATCAAACCCCTCGATCCATCAGATCATGCAACTGCACTAACAGCTCTCTCAGCTTTACTAGTGCCGTTCAACAAGGTGCCTTCCACATTGGCGTGGTTCCCAGAACCACATCAATCGCAATCTCAATCTCCCTAACCGGTGGCATCATCATCAGCTCAGGTGGACTCACACCCGGGATCTCACGAGCAACAGGGATATCCTTGAGTCCCGGTGCCGCCGTAGGCACCTCTCTCACTGTCGCTGTAACCTATGCTCTAATTGTCTCTACAAACAAGCCACTTCTTGTCTGCCTCGCGGAAGGTCATAGTCCTCTCTCTCTCCGCAGTCAAACATCATGTGGTACTGTGCCAACCAATCTCAGGCACTAGGTCAAAACACCAACTACCACAATACCAATAAGTCTGCCGGTATAACCTGTGGTCTCAACTGCAATAGACATGATCCACAAGCCTCCTCCACATGCACAACACCGATAGGAACCTGTACCTCTAATGCAAGTGGTAACGACTCTGCCTCTAGTCCATGCAGGAATGCACAATGCTCTAACTCAGACTGCTGTAATGAAATCACACTTGCGACTATCCGATCCACTGTCGTGGCGCCCTCCAACCAGGCAGCACAGACTCATCCGCTCGATGCAAGTGGCCGTCGCTCAGTCTGCCTCGTCATCAAAGTCCAGTCTGCCAGAAAATATCTATACCAATCACATAGGGAGCACGACCTCTGCCTCTGCTCACACTGAGGCGACGAATGTGGTCCTCCGCAGATAACACATCCACGCTACCGCCGCTGCTGATACTAATGCTGGTACTGCTATCGGGGTCCACCCGACCTCTAGCGTCTCAGAAATCCAATCCTGGGGAAGGAAATCGGAAATGCCTCTGCCGGCCGATCTGTCCTCCATCACCTAGCGCCAAGTGCCTCTATCCAGAACTCACCTCTGGCAGCAGATCCCTATCCAAAGGAACTGCAGCACCACGCCCCACTCAACGCCTACTCCAACGAGGCATCCAAAATCTAAAACAGAGGGACCGAATGAGCTGAAAGATGTCCTGGCGCAATCCACTCCCAGACACTCATATCCTATGCGCCTCATCCCTCTAAACATGGAGCGCGCAGTTCAATAACTGCGTAAACTCTTTGACACAAGGAGGCTCTCAAGTAGTCTCTCCATCACCACCAACCACGATTCTGCTCCAAAGGCTCCAAACTCAAACCTATGAATTGCGGTGGTTCATCTGCAGAAACTGGCTCAACTGATCGATGATGTCCCACAGCTCATCAGCTGTCAGCTATCCACCCTGCCTCGGTGCCTCGGCACTAATCGTCGGCACGGAGGGGGCTACTCACTCCATCGGCGCCACTGAATCGCTGCCACTGAGGATACTGCAACCGGATGGTCTCAGGAGGAAAGCACTGGCGGGCTGCACGCTGCTCCGACAACTGTGTCACCCATACCAGCCGCTAACTCCGCTGCTGATATGCCTCTAACAATCCTGTCATCTGGGTCCGGAGCTCTCTGACCTCAATCCGGGTATCCGACCCAAATCTAACCACTCGAGTTCCACAACTACGATAGGGTGCACACGGGTCAAAACCCAGTGTCGGGGAGACACCACTCACCACGACAAAAACTGCAAACAGCACACAACAAACACTCGACCCAATCTAGCGAAAGTCTAGAGCATGTCACCCATTCCACGGCATTATGTTGTCTGCAGCCAACATAATCACTTAGGAGAATAAACATGTCGATCACTCATCCCATCCTTTGGGAGAGGTATAAAACTCAATCAGGACTCTCGCTACAAGTCATGACTCTCACGAAGTCATCCAAGGGTCAAACCATAAGCCTAAGGTTTCTAAGTCCACGATGACCTACAACCTAGGCTCTAATACCACTCTAATCTGTCACGCCCCGGGGTCGAAACTGCGACCCGGGCTCGCCAACAGATCCGCCACCTATACGAAAAATCCCGCATAGGCGAAGCGTCCAACCTGCAAAGATAAAACTACAGCTAAATAGATATCAGATCTGTAAGATAAACTGCTGAAAAACTCAAATCCAATATTGTACAACTGAAAATAATGATACAATATCCATCTCCCAAATATGATCATATACAAAATCCTCTGATACAAATAACCCAAAACTCTACAGGGAAGTAAACTGAAATAATACATCAGTGTACAGGCTCTCAGTACATGTCAGATCCTCACAATACAACAGTCTCTCAAAAGTGAAAAATAAAACTAATCTACTGACTGTACTACAAAATCTCCAATGTGGGGGTACAGCTACTCTCCAAATACAGGTAGGGATCTAGCTGTAGGGTTATGAATCCCAAAGGATCTAAATAGGTACTATCAAACAACTAGAGGGGGGGTGAATAGGTGTAATACTTATAAAACCAAATCTCAGTGCAAAATAAAAACCAATGCGGAAAATAAAAATAGCACACCGAGATTTACGTGGAAACTCCAATCCAGGAGAAAAACCACGGGACCAACACGCAATAACAATCCAATAAGAATAGAAGAATAACAAGGTGATTACCGACTCCACGGACTCAACCCCTCCTTCAGCTTCTTCGGACCTTGCGCTGACCGGTTGGATATCCACGCAATAACAATCCCTAAGAAAAGAAGAATAACAAGGTGATTACCGTCTCCACGGATTTAACCCCTCCTTCAATTTCTTGGACCTCGCGCTCCACCGATTTTGCACGCCCACTGCACACGTTCGAATCCACGAACGCCACTCGAATCCACGAGCACACGTTTCGAATCCACGAAACGCCTTTAGCACACCGAATCCACGATGCCACGTCGAATCCACGACGCAAACTCAGTCGATAAGAATATTGACTTCGATGGTGATCCTTTGCTTAGATTATCAATGAAGATCCATGGGAAAAATCTCTAAGCAAAGATTAGATCAATTCGACAAAAGATAGATCTTGGAAGAACCGTCGAATTGACCTAAAAGAGGCTATAAAGAAGATCGATAAAAACCTAGCCTCTAGGGTTGCTCTCAAGAGTTTTATAAAAAGATCGGCCGTAGCTCCCACGTTTTTGAGAAACCCTAAGTGTCTATTTATAGTTTAGAAACCTTTGGAAAGAGATAAGAATCAAAAACATACCTTATCTGGAAATTTTCAGGACGGCGATCCGGATCGGATTTACTGCGATCCGGATCGTCGTAACGAGATTGACGATTCCAGAAAACCAAGGGTTCAGGATCCGGATTGCATTGCCCGATCCGGATCGTTCATACAAATCAGAAAACTTAACATTCGGGATCCGGATCGGAAATTGCATGGATCCGGATCGAAGTCTTGTATGAAGCAACAACCTTCGGGATCCGGATCGTTGGCTCTGATCCGGATCCTGAATATGTCCGAACACCAGTTTTTGATTATTATGACAATAAAAGTTCATCCAAGTGTTTCTACACTATAAGAAGGTATTCGGATCACCACAATTATTTAGTTAAACATACCTGATCCTCTTGAATACTTTCTTCTTGAGATTGATGTAACTGATCCACAATTCTTCAACTTCAATCTTCAAGACTCAAGACACTGAGTGTCAACATGAGCTCTTGTTGAATCTTCTCTAAGTCTTTGAATGCTGATTGACAATTTGATCCCTTTAAGACTCCGACTCAACTCACTGACTTGACTCACGAAATATGCCAATACCAAAATGCCGTAACAATCTCCCCCTTTGGCAATTTCGTGACAAAACCCAAAAATACATAAAAGCGCTCAAGTCACTCATCTTAAACCAAAAAATTGAAACTCAATGTCATCACCAAAACATTGATTTTCTTTGCGTGAAAGATCCAATAAATACAAAATTACATTTGAACCAAACAGTCCTAGAACATACTCTATGACTTAGGACTTGGAGTCTTAAAGTGATGTAATTCCTGCAAAACAAAACTCCAAACAAAATCAAACGTTAGTCGTTAGAAATTAAAATCCTACATTTGATTCGTCCTTTTGGTTCTTTTGTTTTTCGGCTCTTTCGGCTCTTTCAATCTTTTCTTTATCTCCCCCTATCATGAGCATCTCTAACATGCTCTCCATGTTCTCCATGTTCTCCCCCTGTCTTGAGCATTTATGTTCTCCCCCTTTGTGATACGATCATTATTTTCTGTTCTCCCCCTTTTTTGTTTGTCCTATCTCCTCTCGATGATCTCATCTCCGTCATTTCTCTTCTCCCCCTTTTTGTCACAAATTGTCAAACAGTGAACATACTAGACAAAAGGAAATCACTAACAATATTAGTTCATAGAGAAAGAGAGATAAAAGCTCAGTTCTGGTATATAACAAAAATGCAGATTCCGTACCTGTACCAGAAAGCAAAAATCAAATAATTTCTTGAGACAAATCCAGATTTTAGAATCTTTTCAAATACCGATTTGTATTCCATCAAGAAAACAATTTAAGTGCTTGAGAATAATATGAGATCACATAGATGTCATTCAATCCAATTAATTTTACAAAAAATAAAAAGATTTACTCCAAAATCATGAAAAATAAAGGTAAAACATTATAACCCGTTTTTCATGTTATATTCATCAAACACAAGTCATCAAAAATAATCTTGAGATCCAAACTCTATCAAGATGTAACGGATTTACAAAGATGACTTACAGAGATTTCCAAATGACATCAATTTGATTTCTTACCCTTTCAAATTTGAGATAAGCACTAAAATACCTAAGGGTGGCTCTTTGAGCATCTTTCAACTATCCCACCTTATACCAACCAGGAGATTGTTCAAAATATAAGAGTTTTGCATATAAATCTCCAAATGCTTCAACTAAAGATTTTCTCATAAAATACTATCAAGCATCCATAACATGTGGTAGCTTCACACACAAACCGGACGACCGGGGTGGCAGCTCTTTCCAGCATGTGGTGGTAGTTTTCACACTCCTTTCGGATGTAACTCTTTCCACATCTTTTGCAAATCATTTCAATACCCTTGTAAGAATGCAATCTCTTACGTGAAAGAATTAAATCCCAAATTTTAATCTATCGGTTGTCTCACGTTTATCACAATGAACTCACACAACCGAGATAGATTAAGCATCTAAAGATCACACATGATTTCTAAAATTTGATGCTTATAATATCAAAAACTCCTATAATGAAGTATCTTCAAGATTATGATTATGGAGTAAAGTTGATAATCCATATAAAATTAAATTGGAGTGATTGAAAGTGAAAGCCCTTTTCATTCAATGCACTTGTTCATTAAAGACCCTTTTGTTCAAAAACAAAGTATAAAAACGAAGAGCATTGAAAAACATGTAATGCAAAGATTAAGAAAGATATGAAGGGAAAACCAATCAAAGCATTACATACAGTCATAAGCTATTTAGAACTTAAGACAAGGAAAGATATCACCTTTCTGAATCCAAAATCGCTGGATTTTGGGTTGTCTTGATTCGTTGTGGCCGGGGGTTGTCCGCTTTGACTGTTGGTCCACCTTAGGCCTTTGCCTCGCAGTGATCCACTTGTATGATTGATGTTGTGGCTCGGACCTTTGGTGGTTTGAGTGAACTCCATTGAATTGATGTGTCATTTGATTCCGTTGAGTCCGCTCAGTAGATGAAGTTGCCGAAGGACTCTTCTTTCTCTTTTTCGGGCAATTCTTCACCAAATGTCCTTCAAGTCCACATAAGTGACAAGTTCTTCCTTTCAATTTCATTGTGGAACTTGAAGTATTCACAGTTTGGTTCTTTTTGAATCCCAAACCAACCTTGCTTGTTTGACCTAATCGGGACATACATTCAAGTTTCTTGGAACCGGTTGAAATCCTTTGTATGTCGGATTTAAGTTCATGAACTTGCTTGGTCAATACTTGGTTGGTGACATGAATCTCCTCAAACTGTTTTTCTAGAAAACCAATCTTGTCCATATATGATTTAGCGTTTGTCTCCGATTGGTTTAGCTTTTCTTGGAGGATTTTATTGTTATCCAATAAACGTCCTTGTTCCTCCTCGAGATCTTGAAGTTTTATCTTTAAAGCTTGATTCTCGTCTTGACCTTCAAGTCGTGCTTCCTCAACTTCTTAATATGTTTGGCCATCTTCTTTGATTCCGTAAGAAGTTGTTGATATGCCTCAACGAGTTCTTCTTCGTCCGACTCCCCCTCACTTGATGACTCTCCGCCGGTTGTTGATGTTTCATACAAAATCAAAGGAGTAGAGTCAGTGACTAAAGATGATAAACAGACATTAGAGGAGGGAATTTGAGAGGCGTGTAAGGCAACGGCTTTTTCCCTTTTACTTGAGGTCGATTCATTAGAAGTAGAATCGTCCCAAGTTTTGCTTGCAAAGCCTTCTTTCTATATGATTTCTTAGAAGGACAATCCGTTGAAAAATGGCCGTAGCCTTTGCATCGATACCATTGGATTTCCCCTTCGAAATCATCTTTTTCTTTTTCTTTAGAAGGTTTTGCAAAGCTTTTGAGTTTAGAGGATTTAGAACCCGATGACCCTTTAGAAGATTTCGTGGATGAAGATCCATCGGTTCGATTCTTCCAAAATTTCCGACGAAATTTCTTTACTATCCGCGCCAATTGTTCTTCAAAATCGGCAAAAGAGATTTCATCGTCGGAACTTGATTCGCTATCTTCTTCCTTTGTTGATTTGAATGCAATACCTGTAAGCTTAGAAGAAGACTTGGAAGAAACTTGATTAGTAGGAAAAGTCATTTCATAAGTTTGCAAAGCACCTACTAATTCCTCTATACTCATCTCATCCGGATGACTAACGGTTTCAATGGCGGTAACCTTTGCCCTGAACCGTTCCGGAAGAGTCCGAAGTATCTTTCTTACAATTTTCGACTCCGGGATCTTTTCTCCTAAATTGGCACATGTATTTATTACATCTTGAAGTCTAGCGTAATAATCTGTAAACAATTCATGCTCTTCCATATGAATAGAGTCAAATTGACTTGTAAGCATCTGGAGCTTTTGAATTTTTACAAGATTAGTACCCTCATGTGTAATTTTGAGAATATCCCAAATTTCCTTTGCAGTTTCACACGCGGAAATTCGTGTGAACTCAGTCGAGGAAGAGAATTAAATAAAGCGTTCATACCTTTCCCATTGTAAGAAGATCTTTCAAATTCCTCTTTGGACCATCTAGAGCGAGGTTTTGGAGTAGTAGAATTTCCTACTTCCTCAACAGGATGCACCCAACCGTATTCCACGATTGCCATACCCGCTCATCAATTGCGATGAGAAAAGCCCTCATCCGCACTTTCCAATAAGCATAATTAGTCCCATCAAAAAGAGGAGGTCTATAAATATTACCACTTTCACCCATCATGATAGAATAAACCTAAAACCCGCTCTGATACCAATTGTAGGGTTATGAATCCCAAAGGATCTAAATAGGTACTATCAAACAACTAGAGGGGGGGTGAATAGGTGTAATACTTATAAAACCAAATCTCAGTGCAAAATAAAAACCAATGCGGAAAATAAAAATAGCACACCGAGATTTACGTGGAAACTCCAATCCAGGAGAAAAAACCACGGGACCAACACGCAATAACAATCCAATAAGAATAGAAGAATAACAAGGTGATTACCGACTCCACGGACTCAACCCCTCCTTCAGCTTCTTCGGACCTTGCGCTGACCGGTTGGATATCCACGCAATAACAATCCCTAAGAAAAGAAGAATAACAAGGTGATTATCGTCTCCACGGATTTAACCCCTCCTTCAATTTCTTGGACCTCGCGCTCCACCGATTTTGCACGTCCACCTGCACACGTTCGAATCCACGACCGCCACTCGAATCCACGAGCACACGTTTCGAATCCACGAAACGCCTTTAGCACACCGAATCCACGACGCAAACTCAGTCGATAAGAATATTGACTTCGATGGTGATTCCTTTGCTTAGATTATCAATGAAGATCCATGGGAAAAATCTCTAAGCAAAGATTAGATCAATTCGACAAAAGATAGATCTTGGAAGAACCGTCGAATTGACCTAAAAGAGGCTATAAAGAAGATCGATAAAAACCTAGCCTCTAGGGTTGCTCTCAAGAGTTTTATAAAAAGATCGGCCGTAGCTCCCACGTTTTTGAGAAACCCTAAGTGTCTATTTATAGTTTAGAAACCTTTGGAAAGAGATAAGAATCAAAAACATACCTTATCTGGAAATTTTCAGGACGGCGATCCGGATCGGATTTACTTGCGACCCGGATCGTCGGAACGAGATTGACGATTCCAGAAAACCAAGGGTTCGGGATCCGGATTGCATTGCCCGATCCGGATCGTTCATACAAATCAGAAAACTTAACATTCGGGATCCGATCGGAAATTGCATGGATCCGGATCGAAGTCTTGTATGAAGCAACAACCTTCGGGATCCGGATCGTTGGCTCTGATCCGGATCCTGAATATGTCCGAACACCAGTTTTGATTATTATGACAATAAAAGTTCATCCAAGTGTTTCTACACTATAAGAAGGTATTCGGATCACCACAATTATTTAGTTAAACATACCTGATCCTCTTGAAATACTTTCTTCTTGAGATTGATGTAACTGATCCACAATTCTTCAACTTTAATCTTCAAGACTCAAGACACTGAGTGTCAACATGAGCTCTTGTTGAATCTTCTCTAAGTCTTTGAATGCTGATTGACAATTTGATCCCTTTAAGACTCCGACTCAACTCACTGACTTGACTCACGAAATATGCCAATACCAAAATGCCGTAAACACTAGCTCGCGACCTCTACCTCGCCTCGAACAGCAACAGACAGAATCACAACACCCGCAATGACTCTGCAAAACAAAGGAGAGTGAACGAAAAAGATGATGGGGAGAACCCCCAACGGGTGTGAAACTACACAAACAGGTAGTTCTCAGTGGGTACCGCCACCAGGCCCGACGGTCTGCCCACTAAGTCTACTAGAGGCATAAAGTAACCAATGCTGTACTATAAGAAAGGCTAGAAAGAAATAACTCTACAGCTACTAGTGGCCTCTATCTAAATGCTCAAGGGGTGATACGATGAAGAGAGATGCAACCACTCGCACACAAGGTGCTCAATTGACCCTCGAAACTGACTGCCTCATAGGGTCCCAGTCAAGCCTGCGCCTACCTACTGCCAGTACATCCACGGAGGACTGGACTTACGTAGGGCGGTCCGTGACTGCCAAAACTGGCCCAGCGAGAATGACCTGCATCCGTGACTGCCTAAAAAAAAAGGCCCAGCCAGAGGGACAGCATCGACAAGTCGCGATACGAAAGTAATAGCCCACTCCGGACTGGGCACTCGAGGGGCGCGACCCCCACCAAGGAAAAAGGTATCCGCGCATCTCTGTCGAGCTCAAGATGGCGCATGCAGGCTATAGTCGAAATCCACGCTCACTCTCAGAACAGAAGGACTCAGGATCCTCAAACATCTCGCACGACGGTCGGAGGTACTCTCAACGACTCGGCTAACCAGCTCTCACGAATCTCGAGACAACAAGCGAACTCAACCAACTCGTGGCACTAAACTCACTGGCTGGAGATACTCCCAAGCCGGGACCACCGTCCGACCTAAACGGCTCCCGAAACGAAACACCCAACTCGCCACGCTAACACACAGGCTGGAGGTACGCCACAGCCGGATCGACCCACAACTCAGGGCTAGCAACACTGGTCCGGACGACACTCAACGACCCGGGACCACCGTCAACCCAAACGGTTCCTAACACGCCAACACTGGTCTAAACTCAGCTATCAGACTCCACTCAGCCCCCAGGCACGAGTGCAACACACGTCCCACAATAACCTGACCACTCAGCCCCTACCGGACGAGGAACTCTATGTCCAGGAAATATGCAAGGTGTGGGATGTCTAAAGCATAAAAGAACCTAGCGCAAGTGAAGGTTCTCTACTAGTCTGGTTTCAACATGCCATCATTGACGGGGTGCTAGGTTAAGTTCCAATAAATAATAAATATCCTCTAATTATGTTAAGCATAAACATGAACCAACAAAGGGGCAATTCATAACATGCTTGCTTCCAATCAAAAGGTAGTATACTCTAGTCAGTACATGCTCACAAACTTAAACAATATAGAGCAGTCATGCATGAATCATATTCTCCAACAAGTAAGTGAACATCATCATCTAGCTATGCATTTCCACTATATAGCTAACTATCTTTTTCTTGTAACTCTCCCTCATGCATAAGGGTAAATAAAATCATGTACAATTTATCCACTAGCCTCCATCCCATCATTCAAACCATTTCTCACGCTTAGATCACAATCATCAAAATTGCACATTAACTATGCATGCATACTACAATAGAGTTAGAGAACCGTCCCCCGGTCTGGAGACGAAGCACCCACCTGAAACGCTTTCCGCAGGCAAAGCTGAAGTCGGTGAAGTGTGCAGTGTCACTCACTATCAAAAATCCACCAAAACCGCACCCTCGATACTCGGTCGCGCAAGCCTCTGCTCCACTAACATCACAACCACAATAATACAACACCACTAAACACCCCAAACAACACCTTGGTTTTGCCAAATAGCATAGAAGGGTGGGTTTTAACCTGCGTGCACACCTCCGAAAAATCCAGAAATATCACGATTGCGATCCTCGCGACGAGTAGATCCAAATCGAGTTTATACACATCGTCCGACACCTGTAGGCCACGATAACAAATAGAATATCGCGGTACCGCCAATCAATTCACAACTCACATTTCTGCAAAAATCATCCCAAAGAAGCTTAAACATCACCTTCGAAAGGCCTCAAAAATTTCGATAAAAATAGAGTGTGTTCCTCTCGATGCGTAGATGTCGATCAAGTCCTCATCCCCGTCTCGTTCCGATGCCAGAGGCTGAGAAATCCCAACAATACTCCACAGCTGTCCAATACCTCACAGCGGTACAAGGGTCAAAAGATACCTCGGGAACCGTGCCAAAAGACCAAAATGAGGTGAAGTGAACACAAAAAATCGAAGGCGTACCTCTTGTGAAGCGCTTCGAGAAAATCAGCTCAAAAGTTATCGGGGTAGCTCGGGGGTCTCGCGCATGAAAGCGACGGTAGATAGAAGCACAAACGAAGGAGCATCGAAGTGCGCCGCATAGCAGAAAACGCCAATGCCGCGGCCTCCAAAATTCTGGGAATCCATCAAGAAGTAGAGGACAAGGTGAGGAACAACCTTCCTTAAGGCCTCAACCCAAGATGAGCGGGGAAAGCCCTCAAAAAGAGCCCAAATGTGCTATTTATAGCCCAAAGTCACAAATAAGAGGA
>CM055064.1:7090732-7288265 GCA_029204045.2 Tillandsia leiboldiana
CATCCTTTGGGAGAGGTATAAAAACTCAATAAGGCTCTCGCTACAAGTCATTTGACCTCTCACGAAAAAACACAGTCATCCAAGGGTAAAACATAAGCCTTAAGGTTTCTAAGTCCACGATGACATACAACTAGGCTCTAATACCAACTCTAATCGGTCACGCCCCGGGGTCAAAACTGGCACCGGGCTCGCCAACGAAGTCCGAACTAGTACGAAAAAATCCCGCTAGGAGAAGCGTCCAACATGCAAGATAAAACTACAGCTAAATAGATAGAAGATCTGTACGATAAACTGCTGAAAAACTCAAATCAAATATTGTACAACTGAAATAATGATACAATATCATCTCCCAAATATGATCATATACAAATCCTCTGATACAAATAACCAAAACTCTAAGGGAAGTAAACTGAAATAAACATCAGTGTACAGCTCTCAGTACATGTCAGATCTCACAATACAACAGTCTCTCAAAGTGAAACCTAAAACTAATCTACTGACTGTACTCCAAAATCTCCCTGTGGGGGTAAAGCTACTTCAAATACGGTAGGGCCTAGCTGTAGGGTTATGGAATCCCAAAGGAATCTAATAGGTACTAATCAACAACTAGAGGGGGGGGGAATAGGTGTAATACTTAGAAAACCAAATCTCAGTGCAAAATAAACCACATGCGGAAAAATAAAAATAGCACACCGAGATTTACGTGGAACTCCAATCAGGAGAAAAACCACGGGACCACACGCAATAACAATCCATAAGAATAGAAGAATAAACAAGGTGATTACCGACTCCACGGACTCAACCCCTCCTTCAGCTTCTTCGGACCTTGCGCTGACCGGGTTGGATATCCCGCAATAACAATCCCTAAGAAAGAAGATAAGCGAAGGTGATTACCGTCTCCACGGATTTACCCCCGCCTTCAATTTCTTGGACCTCGCAGCTCCACCGATTTTTTGCACGCCCACTGCACACGTTCGAATCCACGAACGCACTCGAATCCACGAGCACACGTTTCGAATCCACGAACGCCTTTAGCACACCGAATCCACGATGCCACGGCGAATCCACGACGCAAACTCAGTCGATAGAATATTGACTTCGATGGTGATCCCTTTGCTTAGATTATCAATGAAGATCCATGGGAAAAATCTCTAAGCAAAGATGAGATCAATTCGACAAAAGATAGATCTTGGAAGAACCGTCGAATTGACCTAAAGAAGGCTATAAAGAAGATCGATAAAACCCTAGCCTCTAGGGTTGCTCAAGGAGAGTTTTAGAAAAAGATCGGCCGTAGCTCCCACGTTTTTGAGAACCCTAAGTGTCTATTTATAGTTTAGAAACCTTTGGAAAGAGATAAGAATCAAAAACATACCTTATCTGGAAATTTTCAGGACGGCGATCCGGATCGGATTTACTGCGATCCGGATCGTCGTAACGAGATTGACGATTCCAGAAAACAAGGGTTCGGATCCGGATTGCATTGCCCGATCCGGATCGTTCATACAAATCAGAAAACTTAACATTCGGGATCCGGATCGGAAATTGCATGGATCCGGATCGAAGTCTTGTATGAAGCAACAACCTTCGGGATCCGGATCGTTGGCTCTGATCCGGATCCTGAACATGTCCGAACACCAGTTTTTGATTATTATGACAATAAAAGTTCATCCAAGTGTTTCTACACTATAAGAAAGTATTCGGATCACCACAATTATTTAGTTAAACATACCTGATCCTCTTGAATACTTTCTTCTTGAGATTGATGTAACTGATCCACAATTCTTCAACTTCAATCTTCAAGACTCAAGACACTGAGTGTCAACATGAGCTCTTGTTGAATCCTTCTCTAAGTCTTGAATGTGATTGACAATTTGATCCCTTTAAGACTCCGACCTCAACTCACTGACTTGACTCACGAAATATGCCAATACCAAAATGCCGTAACCATCTCCCCCTTTGGCAATTTCGTGACAAAACACAAAAAATACATAAAAGCGCTCAAGTCACTCATCTTAAACCAAAAAATTGAAACTACATGTCCTCACCAAAACATTGATTTTCTTTGCGTGAAAGATCCAATAAATACAAAATTACATTTGAACCAAACAGTCCTAGACATACTCTATGACTTAGGACTTGGAGTCTTAAAGTGATGTAATTCCTGCAAAACAAAACTCCAAACAAAATCAAACGTTAGTCGTTAGAAATTAAAATCCTAAATTTGATTCGTCCCTTTTGGTTCTTTTGTTTTTCGGCTCTTTCGGCTCTTTCAATCTTTCTTTATCTCCCCCTATCATGAGCATCTCTAACATGCTCTCCATGTTCTCCATGTTCTCCCCCTGTCTTGAGCATTTATGTTCTCCCCCTTTGTGATACGATCATTATTTTCTGTTCTCCCCCTTTTTTGTTTGTCCTATCTCCTCTCGATGAATCTCATCTCCGTCATTTCTCTTCTCCCCCTTTTTGTCACAAATTGTCAAACAGTGAACATACTAGACAAAGGAAATCACTAACAATATTAGTTCATAGAGAAAGAGAGATAAAAGCTCAGTTCTGGTATATAACAAAATGCAGATTCCGTACCTGTACCAGAAAGCAAAAATCAAATACTTTCTTGAGACAAATCCAGATTTTAGAATCTTTTCAAATACCGATTTGTATTCCATCAAGAAAACAATTTAAGTGCTTGAGAATAATATGAGATCACATAGATGTCATTCAATCCAATTAATTTTACAAAAAATAAAAGATTTACCTCCAAAATCATGAAAAATAAAGGTAAAACATTATAACCCGTTTTTCATGTTATATTCATCAAACACAAGTCATCAAAAATAATCTTGAGATCCAAACTCTATCAAGATGTAACGGATTTACAAAGATGACTTACAGAGATTTCCAAATGACATCAATTTGATTTCTTACCCTTTCAAATTTGAGATAAGCACTAAAATACCTAAGGGTGGCTCTTTGAGCATCTTTCAACTATCCCACCTTATACCAACCAGGAGATTGTTCAAAATATAAGAGTTTTGCATATAAATCTCCAAATGCTTCAACTAAAGATTTTCTCATAAAATACTATCAAGCATCCATAACATGTGGTAGCTTCACACACAAACCGGACGACCGGGGTGGCAGCTCTTTCCAGCATGTGGTGGTAGTTTTCACACTCCTTTCGGATGTAACTCTTTCCACATCTTTTGCAAATCATTTCAATACCCTTGTAGAATGCAATCTCTTACGTGAAAGAATTAAATCCCAAATTTAATCTATCGGTTGTCTCACGTTTATCACAATGAACTCACACAACCGAGATAGATTAAGCATCTAAAGATCACACATGATTTCTAAAATTTGATGCTTATAATATCAAAAACTCCTATAATGAAGTATCTTCAAGATTATGATTATGGAGTAAAGTTGATAATCCATATAAAATTAAATTGGAGTGATTGAAAGTGAAAGCCCTTTTCATTCAATGCACTTGTTCATTAAAGACCCTTTTGTTCAAAAACAAAGTATAAAAACGAAGAGCATTGAAAAACATGTAATGCAAAGATTAAGAAAGATATGAAGGGAAAACCAATCAAAGCATTACATACAGTCATAAGCTATTTAGAACTTAAGACAAGGAAAGATATCACCTTTCTGAATCCAAAATCGCTGGATTTTGGGTTGTCTTGATTCGTTGTGGCCGGGGGTTGTCCGCTTTGACTGTTGGTCCACCTTAGGCCTTTGCCTCGCAGTGATCCACTTGTATGATTGATGTTGTGGCTCGGACCTTTGGTGGTTTGAGTGAACTCCATTGAATTGATGTGTCATTTGATTCCGTTGAGTCCGCTCAGTAGATGAAGTTGCCGAAGGACTCTTCTTTCTCTTTTTCGGGCAATTCTTCACCAAATGTCCTTCAAGTCCACATAAGTGACAAGTTCTTCCTTTCAATTTCATTGTGGAACTTGAAGTATTCACAGTTTGGTTCTTTTTGAATCCCAAACCAACCTTGCTTGTTTGACCTAATCGGGACATACATTCAAGTTTCTTGGAACCGGTTGAAATCCTTTGTATGTCGGATTTAAGTTCATGAACTTGCTTGGTCAATACTTGGTTGGTGACATGAATCTCCTCAAACTGTTTTTCTAGAAAACCAATCTTGTCCATATATGATTTAGCGTTTGTCTCCGATTGGTTTAGCTTTTCTTGGAGGATTTTATTGTTATCCAATAAACGTCCTTGTTCCTCCTCGAGATCTTGAAGTTTTATCTTTAAAGCTTGATTCTCGTCTTGACCTTCAAGTCGTTGCTTCCTCAACTTCTTAATATGTTTGGCCATCTTCTTTGATTCCGTAAGAAGTTGTTGATATGCCTCAACGAGTTCTTCTTCGTCCGACTCCCCCTCACTTGATGACTCTCCGCCGGTTGTTGATGTTTCATACAAAATCAAAGGAGTAGAGTCAGTGACTAAAGATGATAAACAGACATTAGAGGAGGGAATTTGAGAGGCGTGTAAGGCAACGGCTTTTTCCCTTTTACTTGAGGTCGATTCATTAGAAGTAGAATCGTCCCAAGTTTTTGCTTGCAAAGCCTTCTTTCTATATGATTTCTTAGAAGGACAATCCGTTGAAAAATGGCCGTAGCCTTTGCATCGATACCATTGGATTTCCCCTTCGAAATCATCTTTTTCTTTTTCTTTAGAAGGTTTTGCAAAGCTTTTGAGTTTAGAGGATTTAGAACCCGATGACCCTTTAGAAGATTTCGTGGATGAAGATCCATCGGTTCGATTCTTCCAAAATTTCCGACGAAATTTCTTTACTATCCGCGCCAATTGTTCTTCAAAATCGGCAAAAGAGATTTCATCGTCGGAACTTGATTCGCTATCTTCTTCCTTTGTTGATTTGAATGCAATACCTGTAAGCTTAGAAGAAGACTTGGAAGAAACTTGATTAGTAGGAAAAGTCATTTCATAAGTTTGCAAAGCACCTACTAATTCCTCTATACTCATCTCATCCGGATGACTAACGGTTTCAATGGCGGTAACCTTTGCCCTGAACCGTTCCGGAAGAGTCCGAAGTATCTTTCTTACAATTTTCGACTCCGGGATCTTTTCTCCTAAATTGGCACATGTATTTATTACATCTTGAAGTCTAGCGTAATAATCTGTAAACAATTCATGCTCTTCCATATGAATAGAGTCAAATTGACTTGTAAGCATCTGGAGCTTTTGAATTTTTACAAGATTAGTACCCTCATGTGTAATTTTGAGAATATCCCAAATTTCCTTTGCAGTTTCACACGCGGAAATTCGTGTGAACTCAGTCGAGGAAAGAGAATTAAATAAAGCGTTCATACCTTTCCCATTGTAAGAAGATCTTTCAAATTCCTCTTTGGACCATCTAGAGCGAGGTTTTGGAGTAGTAGAATTTCCTACTTCCTCAACAGGATGCACCCAACCGTATTCCACGGATTGCCATACCCGCTCATCAATTGCGATGAGAAAAGCCCTCATCCGCACTTTCCAATAAGCATAATTAGTCCCATCAAAAAGAGGAGGTCTATAAATATTACCACTTTCACCCATCATGATAGATAAACCTAAAACCCGCTCTGATACCAATTGTAGGGTTATGAATCCCAAAGGATCTAAATAGGTACTATCAAACAACTAGAGGGGGGGTGAATAGGTGTAATACTTATAAAACCAAATCTCAGTGCAAAATAAAAACCAATGCGGAAAATAAAAATAGCACACCGAGATTTACGTGGAAACTCCAATCCAGGAGAAAAACCACGGGACCAACACGCAATAACAATCCAATAAGAATAGAAGAATAACAAGGTGATTACCGACTCCACGGACTCAACCCCTCCTTCAGCTTCTTCGGACCTTGCGCTGACCGGTTGGATATCCACGCAATAACAATCCCTAAGAAAAGAAGAATAACAAGGTGATTATCGTCTCCACGGATTTAACCCCTCCTTCAATTTCTTGGACCTCGCGCTCCACCGATTTTGCACGTCCACTGCACACGTTCGAATCCACGAACGCCACTCGAATCCACGAGCACACGTTTCGAATCCACGAAACGCCTTTAGCACACCGAATCCACGACGCAAACTCAGTCGATAAGAATATTGACTTCGATGGTGATCCTTTGCTTAGATTATCAATGAAGATCCATGGGAAAAATCTCTAAGCAAAGATTAGATCAATTCGACAAAAGATAGATCTTGGAAGAACCGTCGAATTGACCTAAAAGAGGCTATAAAGAAGATCGATAAAAACCTAGCCTCTAGGGTTGCTCTCAAGAGTTTTATAAAAAGATCGGCCGTAGCTCCCACGTTTTTGAGAAACCCTAAGTGTCTATTTATAGTTTAGAAACCTTTGGAAAGAGATAAGAATCAAAAACATACCTTATCTGGAAATTTTCAGGACGGCGATCCGGATCGGATTTACTGCGACCCGGATCGTCGTAACGAGATTGACGATTCCAGAAAACCAAGGGTTCGGGATCCGGATTGCATTGCCCGATCCGGATCGTTCATACAAATCAGAAAACTTAACATTCGGGATCCGGATCGGAAATTGCATGGATCCGGATCGAAGTCTTGTATGAAGCAACAACCTTCGGGATCCGGATCGTTGGCTCTGATCCGGATCCTGAATATGTCCGAACACCAGTTTTTGATTATTATGACAATAAAAGTTCATCCAAGTGTTTCTACACTATAAGAAGGTATTCGGATCACCACAATTATTTAGTTAAACATACCTGATCCTCTTGAATACTTTCTTCTTGAGATTGATGTAACTGATCCACAATTCTTCAACTTTAATCTTCAAGACTCAAGACACTGAGTGTCAACATGAGCTCTTGTTGAATCTTCTCTAAGTCTTTGAATGCTGATTGACAATTTGATCCCTTTAAGACTCCGACTCAACTCACTGACTTGACTCACGAAATATGCCAATACCAAAATGCCGTAACACTAGCTCGCGACTCCCTCGCCTCGAACAGCAACAACAGAATCAGCAACACCCGCAATGACTCTGCAAAACAAAGGAGAGGAACGAAAAAGATGAGGGGGAGAACCCCCAACGGGTGTGAGAACTACACCAACAGGTAGTTCTCAGTGGGTACCGCCACCAGGCCCGACGGTCTGCCCACTAAGTCTACTAGAGGCATAAAGTAACCAATGCTGTACTATAAAGAAAGGCTAGAAGAAATAACTCTACAGCTACTATGCCTCTATCTAAATGCTCAAGGGGTGATACAGATGAAGAGAGATGCAACCACTCGCACACAAGGTGCTCAATTGACCCAATCGAACTGACTGCCTCATAGGGTCCAGTCAAGCCTGCGCCTACCTACTGCCAGTACATCCACGGAGGACTGGACTTACGTAGGGCGTCCGTGACTGCCAAAACTGGCCCAGCCAGAATGACTGCATCCGTGACTGCCTAAAAAAGGCCCAGCCAGAGGGACAGCATCGACAAGTCGCGATACGAAAGTAATAGGCCCACTCCGGACTGGGCACTCGAGGGGCGCGACCCCACCAAGGAAAAAGGTATCCGCGCATCTCTGTCGAGCTCAAGATGGCGCATGCAGGCTATAGTCGAAATCCACGCTCACTCTCAGAACAGAAGGACTCAGGATCCTCAAACATCTCGCACGACGGTCGGAGTACTCTCAACGACTCGGCTAACCAGCTCTCACGAATCTCGAGACACAAGCGAACTCAACCAACTCGTGGCACTAAACTCACTGGCTGGAGATACTCCACAGCCGGGACCACCGTCGACCTAAACGGCTCCCGAAACGAAACACCCAACTCGCCACGCTAAACACACAGGCTGGAGGTACTCCACAGCCGGGATCGACCCACAACTCAGGGCTAGCAACACTGGTCGGACGACACTCAACGACCCGGGACCACCGTCAACCCAAACGGTTCCTAACAACGCCAACACTGGTCTAAACTCAGCTATCAGACTCCACTCAGCCCCCAGGCACGAGTGCAACACACGTCCCACAATAACCTGACCACTCAGCCCACTACCCGGACGAGGAAACTCTATGTCCAGGAAATATGCAAGGTGTGGGATGTCTAAAGCATAAAAGAACCTAGCGCAAGTGAAGGTTCTCTACTAGTCTGGTTTCAACATGCATCATATGACGGGGTGCTAGGTTAAGTTCCAATAAATAAATAAATAATCCTCTAATTATGTTAAGCATAAAACTGAACCAACAACAGGGGCAATTCATAACATGCTTGCTTCCAATCAAAGGTAGTATACTCTAGTCATACATGCTCACAAACTTAAACAATATAGAGCAGTCATGCATGAATCATATTCTCCAACAAGTAAGTGAACATCATCATCTAGCATGCATTTCCACTAGTATAGATAACTATCTTTTTCTTGTAACTCTCCCTCATGCATAAGGGTAAATAAATCATGTACAATTTATCCACTAAGCCTCCATCCCATCATTCAAACCATTTCTCACGCTTAGATCACAATCATCAAAATTGCACATTAAACTATGCATGCATACTAACAAATAGAGTTAGAGAACCGTCCACCGGTTCTGGAGACGAAGCAACCCACCTGAAACGCTTTCCGCAGGCAAAGCTGAAGTCGGTGAAGTGTGCAGTCACTCACTATCAAAAATCCACCAAAACCGCACCCTCGATACTCGGTCGCGCAAGCCTCTGCTCCAACTAACATCACAACCACAATAATACAACACCACTAAACACCCCAAACAACACTTGCTGTTTTGCCAAAATAGCATAGAGAAGGGGCTTTTTAACCTGCGTGCACTCCTCCGAAAAATCCAGAAATATCACGATTGCGATCCTCGCGACGAGTAGATCCAAATCGAGTGTTTATACACATCGTTCCGACACCTGTAGGCCAAGATACAAATAGAATATCGCGGTACGCCAATCAATTCACAACTCACATTTCTGCAAAAATCAGTCCCAAAGAAGCTTAAACATCACCTTCGAAAGGCCCTCCAAAAATTTCGATAAAAATACGAGTGTGTTCCTCTCGATGCGTAGATGTCGATCAAGTCCTCATACGTCTCGTTCCGATGCCCATAGGCTGAGAAATCCCAACAATACTCCACAGCTGTCCAATACCTCACAGCGGTACAAGGGGTCAAAAGATACCTCGGGAACCGTGCCAAAAGACCAAAATGAGGTGAAGTGAACACAAAAAATCGAAGGCGTACCTCTTGTGAACGCGCTTCCGAGAAAATCAGCTCAAAAGTTTATCGGGGTAGCTCAGGGGGTCTCGCGCACTGAAAAGCGACGGTAGAAGCCACAAACGAAGGAGCATCGAAGTGCGCCGCATAGCAGAAAACGCCAATGCCGCGGCCTCCAAAAATTCTGGGAATCCATCAAGAAGTAGAGGACAAGGTGAGGAACAACCTTCCTTAAGGCCTCAACCCAAGATGAGCTCGGGAAAGCCCTCAAAAAGAAGCCCAAATGTGCTATTTATAGCCCAAAGTCCACAAATAAGAGGATCCGGATTCGGGCGCCCGAAATCCGGCCCGGCCCGTTACTGTGCGCGCCCGAATTACCCTCAGCGCGCCACGTCACCCGCTCCGCGCCCCGCGCGCCTGGTGCACAAGCGCCCGCCAATAGCGGCGCGCCGCGTGGCGACGCGGTCCACGGTTGGGTGCGCGCACCGCGGTCCGCGCCGGGTCACCCAGGTCGCTGCGCCCGCCAATGGGCGAGCGACACATGGCCTGGCGGGTCCACCGTGCGCCGCACCCGGCGTGCTGCCTCGCGTGCGTTGACCAACCAATCAACGCGCGCCACGTGTCCTGCCTAACGCCCGCTGGTCCCGGTGCACGCCAGATCCCGTGGACCGGCCGCCCGCGCTGCTGCCCGCACCCGCGCCGCCGTACTCCGGCGCTACCCTAGCCTGCCAGAACAGTAACAAATGCCTCGAAATCCGTGTTTTGACATCCGGGCTCCAAAAAATACAAGTAAATAGTCTATTTTCATCGTTTTCGTGCGCTGAATCCAAATCCGATGTCCGTTTTGCCCAATTCCACTTCTAAAATTTGTCGAAGGCACCCAGCTAAGTAATCTTAATCCAAATTTTGCGCTGGGTCCAATCTTGAGGTCCGATATGCGCACAAACACCTCCGACACACAGCCTAGGCCTCCAGAAGCTGCCAATCCAACAATAATCCTATCGCGGGAATCCGGGTCCTCACAATGAGCGTAAGAACTACCAAAAGCCAATAGTCCTTAGTGGGTACGTCATCGAACCTCCGACTCACCCACCAAGTCTACCAGTGGTAAGGATAGAAGAAAAATAGCAAAGAAAAAAATAAAACTGTTTAAAGAAAATCTACCACTACTATGTCTCTAATGTTGTGAATGAATAATATAAAAGGAATGTATGCATCAATTGTACAACCGCCGAGAAATAACCCAATTAGCCGACCAGCACAATACCCGGTCTTGCTTGTACTAGCATCACATCTGATCACACTAATAACCCGTGGATCGCCAACGTGGAACCATACCCAAATATCAATCCAGTCGCCTAACCCGGAGTGGCACTCGAGGGGAGCAACTCTGCTCGAGGTAAGTAACCAGGTCGAGTATGTAGCAGGCCAAAATCAAACTCATGATAAAAGTGGAAGGCTCTATCCACTAATGTAATCCCGGCCCCAAACCGATGCATAATCACTAATCGGTCCAACCGCCCAAAATTCGCGATTACCGAACATCCCACGAGTCCAACAATCCGGTATTATCTCACCCTGACTCGAGAACCACAACTACACTATCCCCAACTCCGGCTCAAAACCCCGAGCAACATGAACCATAATGCAAGAGAAAATACAAGTTTTCTCCTAGGTTCGATTCCAACATTGATAGTGTAAATAGTAAAAGAAGTAACCTATCTAGATGACCATACAAGCATACAATAGTCCTCAAACAAGATAGGTTCAGATCTTAACATAAATGATGGGTTAAAGTATGATTTAATTAAGAAACTAAAACATGGATCACAAATAATAATGCTGAAAATAGGTGAACTAAGCAAGCATGACGTAGTTTCGATGTGCTCTGAAAACCCACCTGAAAACGTGTCGATCTGGAATCTGATCGAGCCAAAAATTGGCGTGCACATTCCTCTCGCTCCTACCGTTCCAAGGAATCCAAAAGATCCCAAAAAAAATTTGTCAGATTGAGCAGAAATATGAAAACACTAGCCTCAGCCCAGAAATTCCAGCATGTAACAAATGAATGAAAGGATGAAAATTCTGTGATAATTATCTCAATTGGATGACCCAAAATTGGTTCCTAGCTTCCTCTCTAACCTAGGAACACCCAAGAATTCTTGGAACACAACCCTCAAGTCCAAAAATCCAAGAAATCAAACAATCTCTAAGGTGCTGTCCAGAATCTGTACTAAAATCAACATGCAGAGTTCATCTTGATGTAGAGCCCAATTCCAACACAATCACGAGATAAAACCAATAAGGAAAATTCTCACTAAACTCTTGAGGATGTAATCAAAATCCTACACCATCATAAAAATCTCATAAGAGTCACGAAATACTATCACCAAGTGAAACAATGCTCAAAGTTGTCAAAATTTTGAGTGCAGAATTCTGTTTCATTGAATCAAAAAGAAAACCAAAGTTCACCAATAATATACCTTCAATAATCCTGAATCAAGGTTCTAACTTGATATTCAAGAAGTCAAGAACAATCTCAAGTACTTTAATCCTCATGTCCAAAAGAAAAAATGAAGAAAACTCATAAACATCCAACTCTATCCCGAAATTTCAAACTGTACACAAGAGACTCAAAGATGGCTAAACATACCGCTCAAAAACTGGAATGAAGTCTTGTGATCAATACCAAACTTCAATACCAAACTTCAAGCTCTGCCAAAGACGAATCTCCACTCCAAATTTCAAGCAAGAACTCCTCTTCTAGAGTATAAGGGAAGCTGAGGAAGAAAGGTCGACGATACTGCTAGGAACTGCAAGAACAACCCATAATCACCTATGGAGGAAGAAGAAGATGATGGAGCTCCCAAGCTTGCTCAATCCTTGCCAACAATGGTGGAAGAATGAAAAGGGTCTCCTGTGGTCGAAATGGACATATTTATAGGCTCAAGGGTGGAATATAATGTTCCCACGAAACACAATAAGCTGAACCATCCTTTCTCAACCAAAAACCCAGGTTTCGGGCGCCCAAAATTACCTAAGGCGCGCCCAAAACCCGCGCCCGAAACCCCGCTGCCACTCGTCGCACGCGCCTGCTGTGGGTTATGAATAATATGGATCTGAATAGGAAAAAAAACCACCTAGATGGGTGGCTGAATAGGTGAAAACAATAAACACACCAAATCGTTGCGTAAAAAATAACCCAATGCGGAAAATAAATAAAGTACGCAAGATTTACGTGGAAAACTCCATCACGGGAGTAAAAAACCACAGGACCGATAACACGGCGAAATTCACTAAGATTAAACACGTACAAGGTGATTTACCATAACCCTATGACTCAACCTTTTCCATACGCTCCTAGTTGATCTTCTCCGCTCGCTCCGAACGCTCCTCGAATCCACGATTTGCGTCCCAATGCCGAATCCACGACGTTCAACGTCGAATCCACGACGTCCAACCGAATCCACGACGTCCAACCGAATCCACGGTCTTCACCAATGCGGCACGTCTCAATCACACGAACGCGCCTCGCTCCGAATCCGCGAGAGCAATATCACCTTGAATCCACAAGGCCACGCGAATCCTCGCGCCGATTTTTGGAAAAATCATTGTTTTGATTATTGGTGGTGATTCTCCGAATACTTAGATCAATGATAGACAAGAAATACCATCTAAATATTCTTCAATTTGATTCTACAAGAAATAGGAGTTTGGAAACCCTAGAATCAAATTGAACAATATAGATGAAGAAACATGAATTTAATCGTGTTTTCCTTTCTTCTCTATATTTGTGGATTTTTCTCTTTCTTAAAAGAAAATCTTTTTCGAGAAATCAAAAATCATTTTTTACGATGAATAAAAAGTCTATTTATAGATTAGAGACCCTTGGAAAGAGATAAGCATCAAAAACTTCCAAACCAGAATTTTTCCCGCACGGCGGTCCGGACTGGATTAAGTCTGATCTGGACTGTCGTCAATTTTCAGAAGATTTTCTGAAAAATGCTGTTCGGGGTCCGGACTGAAACAGAGGAGGTCCGGACTGTTCATGCGATTTTGTAGAATTAAAGGTTCGGGGTCCGGTGTAGTAACCGAGAATTTTTTTAAAAAAAGGTTTAAATAAATTTCTAGAATAATAAATAAATAAAGCCCCAAAAATATCGATTTTTGAGCGGGGCTTGATCTCAAAAATCCGAGATCACTGTTGCGACTGTCTCGTCGAAACATGAAAGTTGCTCCAAATAGTCCCCTGAGCTTAGTGCTCACTTCAGACCAAGTTGGATCTGTGTGGACAGGTAATTGATGCATTGTGAACTTGTGTAAGAGCAGGGTTGTGGTTCTGGTTGAACCAGCAGGAATGGGCTGCAAATAAGGTGAGCCCCAGTGTCCTTGCAATGTTTAAAGGCATGTTTATATACAAAGTTTTGATATATGAGGTATAGATGCAAAGTTGTGTCATAATCAATCTTAAATGCAATAAATTCTTAAAAACAGTGTTAGGGTCTGTTTAAAAGTTGTAACAGTGTACTCCTAGCTATTTTGGGGTCACTGAACGCGATGCTCGCGTTTGTTTTGAGTTTTGATGAGCCGAAGAAACGAAAATGCGTTTCGGCTAGGTTAGAGAAGTAATTTATGGCCCGAAGTTTTCCTCGGGTTCCGTGCTGCTGCAAATGGGTGAGCACGGCGTTCAGCAAGTCGATTTTCACCTACTGGAGGTGACAGCTCGTAAAAATGATTCTCCGTTAAAGAGAACGAGCCAAAACGGGGTTTATATAGTAGATATAACACATTAGGAATAAACCTGAGGGGCTTGCTGCAATTGTAACAATATGGAAAAGTTAGATGAATGCTCTAAAACATGGTTGACCTTTCGGTGGGTTTCTCGGGGTCCTTGAAAAGCTAAATATGCTTAATATTGCGTTAATCGACAAAATGGTCGATTCGCGTTAGTTGTGCCTTGAGGATTTGGTAGATCCTGAGTTGTCATCTGGTATTATTGTAGGCCTCAGTCATCAGGAGCCAGCCCGTGATTCGTCTTGTGACTATTGCGACCGTCTACCTTCTGGTGGAGTCGTTGTTCCTCCTATATACAGGTGGGTTATCTTCGGTCCGCGTTTTATCAGGTCGGCCCTATTGGGTGCCGTGGTAGGTTGGACCCCTGTTCTTGGTGTAGCCCTGAACCTATGCTTTAGCCTTACTATATGCTTTCATTCCAGCATTCAGTCATTTCAGCTATATTGCCTGATTATACATATGAGCCTTTCGTTATACTCTATTCTTCACTGCATGTTTATAATAGGAGTTCTAGTCTCAGTACGTGGCATGATTTGCATCAGTATCGATATCCCGATGGGGATTTCCTCGGCTTCTCGCCGACTGTCCGGTCTATTGACCGTGGATTGAGATTCAGCATTATGATTGTCACGCCCCGGAACCCGGGCTCGCCAACAGATCCGCCGTGCACACGGGATTTCCCGCGTACACGAAGCACTGGTAACCTGCTCCGATATAATATGAACAATAAAAGAGCATAATACAGAGCTGAAGTAGAAGAACCACATAGTATCTCAGACTGGAACTACAAATAAAGCTGTAATAAGTACAATAATCTCCCAGCTCACCAAAATAATACAGTCAGCTGGCCAGCGCCAGACCCAAAATACCACAGTCTGAGTAAAGAGTACAACATCTGTCTAATATCCACTCTCAGTCTCACAGGAGATCTATCTACTCAGCGAT
This sequence comes from Tillandsia leiboldiana, assembly GCA_029204045.2. Taxonomy (NCBI): domain Eukaryota; kingdom Viridiplantae; phylum Streptophyta; class Magnoliopsida; order Poales; family Bromeliaceae; genus Tillandsia; species Tillandsia leiboldiana. Next base: position 7,105,686 of record CM055064.1, read on the forward strand.
CCCCTTACCTTTATCAGCTGCCGATGGCCTAGCAGCTCCCGCAGGCGACTCTGCAAAACAAGAAGAAGAAAGAGAGAAACAACAATGGGGGTGAGAACTACCAGATAAACCAGTAGCCTCCCCTAGTGGGTAAAACCTCAACTCTGACGCACCCACTAGGACTACTCGAGGCAACAAGAAAGAACAGTGGTAAGCTATAAAGGCTGCTGAAAAAAAGGAACTATCACCACTATGCCTCTAAATGCCATGTAGCATGAAATGACTGTATGCAACAATACCAAACATGCCTGCCTGAAATAACTCAGTCTTGTGTCACTAGTAAAACTGGTACTGCCTGCTGTGCCTTGCCAAATCGGGTATGCTGGCCAATGCATAACACCGATAGGGGATAGTTGCTAAATCGGGTATGCTGGCCAACGCATAACACCGATAGGGGATAGGAGTCTCAAAGACTCTAAGCATGTCTGCAACACACTCCGGAGTGGCACTCGAGGGGAGCGACCCACACGAGTAAAATATCTCAGTAATAAGTATCAAAAGTGCCATAAAACAGCAGGACTGGATCATGACTATGATCAGAGTGGGAAAACCACCCACTAGGAAAACCCGATCCCCAGCTGATGCAATAAACCAGTCTCAACCCCAATTTGATGCAAGGATAAACATCTGGTCGACCGCCTACTGTCCGCGGTCACCGCAAGACCCCACAAGTCCACAATCTAGTACAAACTTGACTATACTATCTCAACCCCTGCTCATACCTGAGCAACAAATATCTAGATGCAAAGGGCAACAATGAAACATGTTCAGATCCCAATATGATAGTGGCCTCACTAGATGTTCAGTCATGCATGCAACTGTCTTATCTTTAAAAGCTGTAAAATAGTGTCAAATATTTATTTTAAAAGAAGATTGATTTACTGAATAAAAGTTATTTGCATGTGAGATTATAGCCTTTGTCCCAATCACAGTGTCCCAATATAAGTCATCATATAATCTGTGGGGTTAAATTTTAGGAGAGTTCGTCCCAGCGGTTCTTGTCAATTGTCATATTAATTCGTCCCAATAGTTCTCATCAATTGTCCTGTTAGTTTGTCCTGTTAGTTTGTCCTGTTAGTTTGTCCCAATGGTTCTTATCAATTATCATATTAGTTTGTCCCAGTGGTTCTCATCAATTGTCCTGTTAGCTTGTCAAAAATGAGGTAAGCAACAACCGCCCACCTTGAACAGCTCAGATCACACCCAGATAGTCTCCTGGCTGTCCACAGTCCCCTAAAATTGCTGTCTGCCGAAAACGATGCCCTACAGCAACACACATTGCACAGGGTGTAACTATAGTATTCATAAAAATACAACTTTTGCTATTTTTCAAATGGCACGAAAAGAGAGGAGTTTTTCACCTCTGTACAGTGCTCAGAAAAATCCAGAAAAATTACGGTTGCGTTCCTCGCGAAGAGTAGATCAAAATCGACTATTTAAACGTCTCGATCTGATGCTCCTACGCCAAGATAAAAATCGGAGAAGTTGACGCTGTCCAGAAATTTCCACAGCAAAAAGGGGGGTCAAAGAGGCCTCGGTAAACGTGCCAAAAGTACAAAATGGAGCAAAGTGATCAACACGGAAATCGAAGCCTTACCTCTTAGGAACGCGCTGTAGCAAAAATCGTCCAAAAATTCCTCCTGGTTAGCACTCAGGGAATTTCCGACGGAACTGCGATGGGAAATGGGCCTAAAAAGAAAACCGTCGCAGTGCGCCGCGTTGCAGATAACTCACTATCTGTAACTCCAAAAATTCTGAGATTTTAGAGAGAGAGAGAAGAGAGAGAGAGGAAAATTTTTCGTAGAGGGCACATGCCCTGATTCTCACTCTAAGGCCCGCAAATCGAGGTGGGAATGAGAGGGGGTGGGGATTGCTATTTATAATGGGCCAAGGGAATATTCTTGGGCTCGGACAGAACAGGAAACACCGGATTTGGCCAATCACAGAGCGCCACGTGTCCACATAACAGGAAACACCCATGCAAGTCCACTCAAATTCTGCCACGTGTCCCACGTGGTGCACATGCCCGGTCCGCGCTCCGGGTTTTCCGGATCCTGTCAGCCAATAGGGGAGCGCCACGTGTCACCTTCCCACGTGCTTCTAGAAGCCGGCCGGCCAATGGGGAAGCGCCACGTGGCACAGGAGGTCTTCGGTGCTCCCGGTGCACGCCAGGCCCATGGACCGCGCACCCGAGCGCCTGCCCGCGCCTGCCCGCGCTCCCCGCGCCGCGTGCCTCCGCACTCCGCCGCTGCGCCGCTGCCCGCCGCCGTGCGCCGCCGCCCGCCGCCGCTCGCCGGTCGCCGGAACAGTAATTCCGGCGGCTGGAGTTACTGTTCCGGCGTGAACAGTACCGTGGTGCCGAAAAATTAAAGTAAATATACCGTTTCGATCGTTTTCGCGCGCTGAGTCCAAATACGACGTCCATTTCGCCAAATTCTCATCCGAAATTTTGCTGAAAGCCCCCGGAAAATCCCATTTGCTCCGATTTTCACGCCGAGTCTATTTTTAAGGTCCAATTTTGATTCTACAAGCTCCGTTGCACCGTACGAGCTCTCTACAGTCACTGTTTAATGTTGCACAGTTCCTACGGGAGTTCGGATCATCATAATGATTGCTATTGAGTTATACCTGCTCTTACTACTTGCTTGCATATCAGCACAAAATCCTTACATCTGCATAACCTTGATCCTACAGATGAGCTTTTATTATGCCTTGATTTCCAGCAGTAGTTATACATCATATTTATATTCCAGCAGTTGCTTGTTTATCATGTTGAGTTATATCATGATTTCTTCAGCAGTTGATATGCATTTCCTGGACACATGCCATGCTTGATTGGTCACTAGCATAGTTCTATACCTGTCTCTATTCTTCACTGCATGTTTAGAATAGGTGAGATTACTTCAGCATGTGGCATGTTATACTTGTATCCCAGTGGGGATTTTCCTCGGCTTTTTGCCGTCTATATGGTCAGTGGACCATGGGTTGAGCATCAGCATTATGATCGCCATGTCGAGCCAGCTTTCAGTCGCGCACACCGACGGTTTGGCCACCGTCAGGGTGTTCTTTACCGGTAGAGAGGTCTGATCGACCCGTGAGCCTTTGAGGTTATGATAGCTGCTGGGTGTCCAAAAGTGGTTGTTGCCTGAGGCCCCAAAGACCAAAAGTGGTTGTTGCCTGAGGTCCCTGGCAGTTTAGCCTGAGGCCCTTGTGGCCAACAGTGGCATTTGATTGGGTATATTCGTGGTACTACCTTTGATGCACCTTCTTGATATTCCTGCTTGTTTGATTTCCTGCATTTTCATATCTGTTATAGATTTATCATGCATAGTATGATTGTGTTATATATGCATACCCTGTTCTATTGATCTATGTTTGATCATTTCCTGCTGGCCAGATTATCAGTTTTAGCATGATCATTTCCTGCTTGTCAGATTATCAGTTATAGTATGATCATCCTCTGCTCGCCAGATTATCAGTGATAGTATGACTATTTCTTGCTTGTCAGCTATAACATATATATTCATTCCTACTTGTCAGATTATCAGTTATAACATGATCAGCTTTATATATGATTACACTGCTCTGTTGATTAATCCATGATTAATGGTACATAATTGAATTATACCTTTCAGTTGCAGTATATCCTACTTTTGCTATCCGCTTATTATTGTATCCAGTAGGTACGGCTTGCTATTTCTCGGCCCGTCGTGCCCACTGGGATACACTCCGGTGTGTCTCACACCCTCGGGTGACTGTTTTTCAGGTCTTTCGGGTGCGGGGACCTTTGGACGTTCTGTGTGAGAAGACGTGGTAGATTTATTCCTGGTAGGATGTACCCCTTTTGTTATAATAAAACATTGCAACTGTATTTTCATTTTGAGAACTGGATGTATTAACTCATGAACCTTGTGGATGTAATAGAGTAGAACTTATGTAGTATAGCTATCTTGTATCTACTCTGATCGACTGTTTCTGCTAGCCGAGCACATATAGGGAAGGCTCTGTTTGACGTACAGAGACTTTTCTATATGTGTGGCGGTCTGTTCACGCCTTGGAGAAATATGGATTTTAAACTCTGATTTAAAAAAAAAAAAAAAAATTTAGACCCACTTTTGAATCTCGGGGCGTGACATCCGGACTGAAACAGGGGTGGTCCGGACTGGAAAATTGCACGAACCAAACCATGTTCGGGGTCCGAACTGGACATGGCTGGTCCGAATCCTGAACTTCCTAAAAGTTCAGTTTTTTATTTTTATGCATCAAAACATATTCCAAGTGTTTCTAAACTACTCAAATGTATTCGGATCACCAAAATTATTTAGTTAAACGTACCTGATCGTTCCGAATCTATTTTTCTTGAGATTGATGTATGTGATTCACAATTCTTCATCTTCAATCTTCAAGACTCAATACACTTCACGAAATACGGCAACACAAAATCCTTAATAATCTCCCCCTTTGGCGGTTTCGTGGCAAAACAAAAATCCACTAAAAATTTGAAAAAGATATTTTTGTTGATATCACCATACAACAAAAATTTACATGAAAGTTCCAAATAAACATGAATATAAGAGATAAACTCCTAGAACAAACTCTAGACTTATACGTTGGTACTCTCTGCAAAAGAAATAATTTTTGACAAAAGAAATCGTTAGATACCTCAAGAATTTAAACATTCAATAATCAATCAGAGAGATAGGGTTTATACTCATGTAACATATGACATTAATTATCAGATATGTAAGAAGATAAACACTAAGAGAAAAACATACCTTCTAAAATCATTCAAGTTCCATGTCATGTTATGTTCAAACAAGTTTCATAAGTCAAAAGTCATCACTTGTCAGCAAATATTACATGCCCAAATAGTTAGTCGTAGTTAGCTCGGGGCATGATCAAGTTCAATTTAGAACTTACTTACCTTCACGTTCAAAGTTTTCAAAGTTTAAGTTCTCAAGTTCTCTCCAATCCAAACACATTCAAGTATAGTGTCTCTCTCCTTCTTTTTGTCAAAAACCGCCAAAGAAAATCCAAAATTAGGAGGAAACAGTTCAAAAGTAATGAGAACTTAAAGGTGACAGAGCAAAAAATGAAAAAAAAACTGCAAAACAAACTTTTAGAAGACATAACCAGAAATCATTCGGAGTCGGAGTCTTCGGAGCTGCTACAACCCAGTTTCGCAAAAAATTTCTTAACCAAATTGGTTAATGACTTGTACTTCTTTTTCAAGTCCTCTATTTCTCTTGAAAAAAAAAAAAAAAAAAAAAAAAAAAAAAAAAAAAAAAAAAAAAAAAAAAGGGGGGAAAGAAGGGTAGAAAAGAAAAAACTATTGGAGGTCACTATTGCTAAGCTTCCTAGAGAGGCTTTTGAAGCCGGTTTCGTGGGGAAGCCATAGGAGTTCAATTATCTTGCCGCAAAAAAATTTTGAGATATTTCGCAAGCAACATTGATGGTGAGATTTTTTCAATATTTCTTTGTTTTGATGTTTTGAGCAATAACTCTTCTTATAATCTATATATCTAGTAATGACTAGAGAAGAATTGTACTCATCTCATTTCATAGTGAAGTTATAATTGGAGGTGGTCCATGATATTTTTCTTGCTAGGATTTTCACGTAAATTTAGTATTTGATTTTTTTATTGGTTCATATTAATTTATTGTTGCTCTTTCAGTAGTATAGAATTATTAAAATTAATTTACTTTAAAACTTCATCATTTGATCTTGCATAGTAAAAAAAAAAAATTTTGTCTCCTTCTGCTCCCAACATTTTCTATTTATCTTCCGTTAAAATGACTCCAATCAATCGCAATTTAGTGTAAAGTTGGGAGATCATACAAGTTAACACATCCCTGCTCACGCATGTGAAGGTGAAACCAAGTAGCTAGGAAGAGGGACAGCAAGGTTAAGATAGGTCCGCGAAAGCTTCCCGGGGAATCACTTTTTGACAAAGCACATTACTTTGCTTCTGAAATAATCGCCATTAGGTTAAGAAACACTCATTATGCTTGTGAAATGAGCTCACTTTTTGTACGATGTTCGTGCGTGAAGGTGACACCTACTCTTTAATTTCGCTCTCCCCACCACCAACAATCTGTATGTCTCAATCACATGATTTGTGATCAAATCATAAGACCATAATGCAGTTCTCATCACTCTTCTTAAGTAAGTGGTGGGGTAAATGCTTTGAATTTTGCAATGTTATTGAGATAAAATATTAATGCCTCAGCAAATTTATATATATAATATTATATTATATATATAAATTGATGTAGACGCCAGATTTATACTTTTTGAAATTTAATTTCGTAAGTTACATTTCAACGTCTTATAAAGAGAATAATTATTTCCTGCAGGGTGAATTTATTCAGCCATGCATCGAAAATTCGGCGATCCTCCCATTCATCAGCTTATGCTTCAAATCTAAGTGTCCAATATTTAGCTTGACAAAAGACCTTACAGCTCAATAAGGAATTTGGATTGGATTAGAAGATATAAGATCTAAATTGATTGATATGCCACGCACCAATGCCTAGACACTAGAGCTGGAGCTGATAATTACTTTTTCAAAAAGGCAAGTCTGGCCGGCCGAAAGTGACATTACAATAAAATTATACTATAGCGGCACTTTTAAGTATTGCTAAAACTTAAAAAAAAAATACTACTGAAAAAAATACCGACACTTATTATTTGTGTCACTATATGTGCCGTCGCTAGGGTGTATAGCGACACATTATTATAATGTGTTCCAAAAATATGTCCCTATAACCTAATTTTGAATATAGATTGACTATAAATGAGATATTTGTAAAAAAATGTCACAAACATGTGTCCTTATAACCTAATTTGTTGTAGTGTGAAAGATCGAAAATAGCATTTTCAAAAACTAATATTTGATCAGCTGCTTCATTTGCAAAACTAAATATAAAAGTTAATTTATAAAAGTTAGTTGATAAAGTTAAATTTTAATTTTAGAATTTAATTTCTGTTATGAATTGTAACATAAATTTAATTTTAAATTATAAATTATTTTTATATTTTGAATTTTAATTATAAATTCAACTGAAATTTAAGTTTAAATTTAAATTTTAAAATTAGAATAAAAATTTTAAAAATATTTAAATTTAAATTATAAGTATAAATTATTTGTTTATATTTTTTATTTCTTTACATCTAATCAAGCAATTGAAAGCACAAAACTATTATTTTTTAAGTGCTCGAACATTTTATAGCCAAATAAATAATGTAACTCAAAACTCACTTATATAAAAGTCACTTTTATAAATTTGTTACTTTTAAGTTGGTTACTTTTCTACTAGAGTATATTTTGTTGGTCAAAAATTCGTTTAGAATACTATCTTCTGTCGATAATAGATAAATAGTATTTGCAATCTATACTTTCTAATTCGTTGATCAAATATTATTCGGCTGTCTCTCATTAGACACAAGGCATTAAATGGCTAAAAAGTAAATAACAATTGCATTATTTCTCTACTTACTATTAATAGTATTATAGCTTTACTATATATAATATTGAGATTTTAATGGGTTAATACATATTATTCCAAAAATTTCACGTGTATATATTTGCAAACACAATAATAATTTATAATAATAATATTTTGAAGTACATATTTCATAGAGAAAATGAGAGGAGAGGGATACTACTAGAATGTTGAAAAATAATTGAGTTTAATTTATAATAATAATATTTTGAAGCACATATTTGAGAGAGAAGAGAAGAGAAGATGCTTACCAGAATGTTGAAAAATAATTGAGTTTATTATATATAGAATAAGACTAGAATACTATCGATAATATCAAATCATTGGTGCTATTAATTTTTTAGTCCTTAGATTAAGGAATGTGCGGTTAGGATGATAGTGGTCCCATAGGGTTTAGTGGGTAGTTGGTTGAATAGTAAAACTCCCAGGGGACCATTATAATCCCAACCACACATCCTTTCATCCAAAGGCTAAAAACTTGGTAACACCAATTGCTTGGTGCTATCTATAGTATTCCAGCCGGACGTACTCATATATATATATATATATATATATATATATATATATATATATATATATATATATATATATATATATATATATATATAGGGTCCGGCAACTATACTCTTATGAGTAAAAAAATTTTATACTCATAAATTTTCATCCCTTGGATGAAATAATGTGCGGTTAGGATTATAGTAGTTCCTAAGATTTTTACTATTTTTCCAACAATCTAGTAAACCCTAGGAGGACCACTATCATCCTAACCGTGCATTCCTTCATCCAAGGGTGAAAAAGTTATGAGTACAAAGTGATTTATACTCATAAGAGTATAGTAGCCCTACGCTATATATAGATATATATATATATATATATATCTATATATATATATATATATATATATATATATAGAGAGAGAGAGAGAGAGAGAGAGAGAGTAGAGCTTATTTTCTTTTAAAAACGCAAGTCCATCCATGCTTGTGAATTTTTTACTATTGGATTTGTAATGGAATTTGTGTTTTTATAAAGTCAATTAAAGAGAGAGAAAGATAAAGTAAAAAACACAAATCTCAATACAAATTCAATGATAAAAAATTTACAAATATGAATGTGCTTGTACTTTTAAATATATATAAGCTCTACTCTCTCTCTCTCTCTCTCTCTCTCTATATATATATATATATATATATATATATATATATATATATATATATATAGCTAGGTTGGAATGCTATTAATAACACCAGGTCATTGGTGCTATCAAGTTTTCCACCGTTAGATCAACTCCTTTGATTATTTCCACCAGTTAGATCATACTATTTTCCCAACTAACCCCGCACGTCGCTCCACCTGGCCGCCTGCCCCGCGCGCATGCGTGGACCGCGCGCGCGTGAGCCGGCCAATCCGAGGCCGCCACGTGGCGCAACCCCCTGTCCACGGCTCCCCCCGCGTGGCTCCCGTGGACCACGCCGTGTGCGCCGGCCAATCCGAGGCCGCCACTTGGCCCCCCCGCCGGTCCACAGATCCCCCGTGCACCAAAATGCACGGTAAACTTTCGGGTGTTCGTTTTTGGGCATCCAGACTCAGAAAAATACAATCAAATAGCCGTTTCTCAATGTTTTTCCACACTGAATCCAAATCCGGTATCCGTTTCGCCAAAATCCACTTCCAAAATTTGGCAAAAGCAGCCGAAAGGCAAGCTTGATCCAAAATCCGTGCTGAGTCCGTCTAATGCGTCCATTTGACGCGTTGCGGTCCCAATACACCAATAATAGGTATTTCCAAGTTACGAACCACGTGGGCAGGTTACACAGGGATCTGGGCTATTACAAAAGAAAATGGGATAAATTGACACCTTCGAATTTAACGCTTGCCAACGGTAGCATGACTACCAGGGTTGAAAAAACCCATTGGGACTAGGTACTTCTGAATGGTACGACAAGAGGCGCCTCTGGGTCAAAAGACTAGTCCACGGTTGCATGACTATGATGGTTCGATTCCATATGATAAGGTACTTCCAAAGGGCCGCATAACTGAATGAAAGTGTAAAGTGAAAAAGAGTATGATTGACACCCTCGGATTTGACGTTTGCTAGTTGGTAATATGACTACTAGGGTTATAAACTATTGGGACGAGGTACTTCCGAAGGACGAAAGAACTAAATGAAAAAGTAAAGTGGCCGAGGTGGTCGGGTTAGTTGTAACCCTTTTATAGTGTCATAGTGGCCGAGTCATGGCATAGTAATATACTATATGAGCATGATAGTAGTGTAGCGGTTTTATATCAGCATGCTAGTTATCGTTTATCGCTTTTCGTATTATATATCATCTTATTATTATTGCTTCTATTGGACCAAGTGGTGTAGAACATGTTTTCTCGTTGGTTGAACCCACTGAAAACTATTTGTAGTTCTCACACCCTTCAGTGACTATTTTTACAGATCCAGGTGTCTCCGGCAAGGCACGTGACAGGGATAAGAGCCCGACAGCTTAAAGACCTAGAAGTCTAGCAGTTTTATACCTTTTTGGATATTTTGAGTGAACAATATATTGTGAGGAAAAAGATAAAAATTGTAATATTTGTTTAAATACTTGTTGAGAGAAAAATGTAAAGAAATACTATATCATGTTGTTCACTCATGTATTTTACTTTCTACTTTTCATACTAAACTTGTCGTTTATATGAATGAAAGTTTTTTGTTTAGTAGTTTTATACTCTGATATTATATCTCATTGATCACTTGTATTATATTGAGATGGATGTTTCCGTTCCTTTCGGGTATTGAGAGGTCATGCCCGATTGACGGGTCTGTTGGCGTTCCTGAACTGTCCAAGTTTGCGGTCTCGGGGCATGACATCCGTACTCCTAATAGCACACAAATCCAACTATATATGTGTTATATATATATATATATATATATATATATATATATATATATATATATATATATATATATATATATATATATATATATATATATATATATATATATATATATATAGTAGAGCTTATATGCTTTTAAAAGCTTGTATTTGGATTTTGTGAATTTTTTACCATTGGACTTGTATTGAGATTTGTGTTTTTTACTTTTTCTTTCACTCTTTAGTTGACTTTACAATAGCACAAATCCCAATACAAATATAATGATAAAAAATTCACAAACATAAATTAGCTTGTACTTTTAAAAGTATATAAGCTCGACTATATATATATATATATATATATATATATATATATATATATATATATATGATGGAGTACTATCGATAGCAAACAGGCTCTATTGTCATCGATTAGTTTTTAATGATGGAGCTTTCAAAATGACGATCAACACCATTAAATATGATCTAGACCATTTAAACTATCTGAAAATCAAATTTTATACTTTTTCGATATTCTTTTCTTGTCCACTAAGTGGACACAAAAATGAACGGCTGAAAATGAATTTCCTTCAAAAAATGATGATGGAAGTCTTGTAACGAACTTGCTCACCTAAGCGAACCATAACTCTAACGGCTCCTAAGCCCTTGGGGTGAACCACCAATCCTTTGAGTGGTTCTTGGCACCTCTTCACACTTAGCAAACGCTAAAGTGCTATTGCCAACAAACCCTCTCGGCTGAATACACATATGTGCTCCAAAAGCACCTATACCAGAGCTTCCCACGCCCTAGCTCTAACTGCGCTATCCACAAGCATTAAGCACCGAGAAAGAATAAAGTGACTCTAGACTTCTAGGCATTCACTACAAGGGAAAGGACTTTTGGTGGCGACTTTTTTTGTGGCGACAATTATTGTCGCCACTAATTGTAAAGCTATAGTGGCGACATTTAATTATCGCCACCAATAAACAAGATACAGTGGCGATATATATTTGTCGCCACCAATAAATAAGCAATACCGACGACTTTCAAATGTCACCACTAATACTTAGTAATTAGCGGCGACAAAAGTCGCCACCAATAAACAAGATACAGTGGCGACATATATTTGTCGCCACCAATAAATAAGCAATAGCGGCGATATTAAAATGTCGCCACTAATACTTAGTAACTATATTTTTTACTAAGTAAAAAATATAGTTAGAGATATAGTGGCGACTTTAGTCGCCACTATATTTTTTATTTCCCACCAAATTTTCCCTCCTTTTTTTTCCACCAACCAAAATCCTTTTTTTTTTTTTTGAGATGCGAACCCCCCTTCATCACCCTCTCCCCCTTCCCCATTAACCTCTCTCTCTCTCTCTCTCTCTCTCTCTCTCACTCTCTCTCTCTCTCCTTCCCCAAGCCCGTCGCCCATCGCCCCGCCGTCGACCCTCCGTCGACCCTCGCCCGTCGCCCGTCGCCCCTCGCCACTCGCCCCTCCGTCGCCCGTCGCCCGTCGCCCGTCGTCCCTCCATCGCCCCTCGCCCCGCCGACCCTCCGCCGCCCCTCCATCGCCCGTCGCCCCTCGCCCCTCCGTCGCCCCTCGCCCCTCGCCCCGCCGTCGACCTGCCGTCGCTCCTCGCCCGTTGACCCGTCGTCGCTCCTCGCCCGTCGACCCTCCGCCGCTTCTCTGTCGCCCGTCGCCCCTCGGCCCTCGCCCCACCGTCGCAAGCAGCTGCCCGTCGCCCCTCGCCCCTTGCCCCTCGCCCGCGACAGTGCACACTAACGCCCTGTCGCCAGTCGCAAGCAGAGAAGTCCGTCGACCTCTCCGTCGCCCCTCCGCAAGCTTTTTCGACAGCCGTAAGCTATTCCTTCACATTCTAATTTATGTCAATTTTTTTTTATATTGAACCAACTTTCCCCTGTTGTGCATTTGCCATATTTATGTTCTTTCCTGACACAAAAAATCGATTAAAGTATTACATTCCGCCTCGAGATAGATGACATTTCTCAAAACAATGATCAGTAAAATAGAGATTAGAGATAACAAACAAAGGGAATAACGTTTCTGTCGATCTGACACTTCTGCTATGCATAACTGTGGATTACATTGTCAAAACAACTGTTAAAAAATAGTGCAAAATTTTGATTGTTAGTTTTAGTTCAACTACAGAGGACTGTTGATATCAATTATCTCATACACTGGGATCCTGTAAGAAAGCTAATGCAAAATAAGAAAAACAAGATGCCATTGACTTCAAAAAGAATAATAAACATGGTATAACAGTGCAAACTAGAAGCTAAGCCCCTCCATGCGTAGTTGGAAGAAAGTTGCATTTTTGAGTCAGCAAACAAGGATAACACTGTAAATTTTTTTTATATTTAGTTTTGTAGCATTGGTAATTCTCATCCTTCTAATAAATTATAATTTTTTTTTATATTTAGTTGCGTAGGTAGAGCTTAGTCAATTCATTGTGATAGGGCTATTATTAATTATTAATTATGATGTTGCTCGCAACTTGTTGGTAATACTGGTGATCTAAGGCAACTCGTAGATCTAGAACCATTCGGCATCTTTGTGTGTGTAATTATTTTTCTGCTTATTTATGGTGAATCTATTGTTTGTTTAGATTGCAATTATATATCTATAAGCTCAACTGAGCTTGTAAAGAATCTATAACTGAGCTTCGATTTAACCTGATTTTAATTTTCAGTTTTACCTTGGTATAATTTTCAGCATTAGCTTGATGTTAATTTTAAGCTTTAACTTGCTCTAATATTTTACTTCATTTTAATATAGGAGGATGAGAATTGATAGAAGTTGGATGACACTTACGAATCGAGCATGTAATGAATATGAAAAAAGGATTGACACATTTTTAGATTTTGCATTTAAAAGATTAGGAAATGTGAAAAGAATTCGTTGTCCATGTGCAAAATGTTGCAATGTTAGACTAAAAAGCCGAACAGAAGTAAAGTATGACTTATTTCGTAATGGAATTCTTTTGAGTTACACTAAATGGCATCATCATGGTGAATTATCAGATGAATCAAATAGTGAAAGTGATGCGGATGATGCCAATACTCCTATAGATGAGAGATGCAAAAATATGGAAACAATACTTGAGGACTTATTTGTGCATGAAGGAAAGTCCACAATTGATGACATAGATGATAGAGAGTGTACTAATCCTGAAGAACCTATTCCTGAAGCTCAAAATTATTATCGATTATTAGAAGATTGTAAACAAGATATATATTCGGGTTGCAAACGATATTCCAAATTATCCTTTTTACTACATTTGTTGAATCTCAAATGTCTCAATGGTTGGACTGATAAGTCAGTTACAATGTTATTAGAGTTTTTGATCGACTTACTACCGGATGGAGCAAATATTCCAAAATTCTATTATGAGGCAAGAAAGATAATTAAAGATTTAGGATTGGATTATGTGAAGATTGATGCTTGCAAGAATGATTGTGTGCTTTTTTCGAAGAAATTTGCAAATAATCATACATGCCCTATATGTGGTGAGTCTAGGTGGATCTCGAGTAACAGAGAGGAAGAAGTAGATTTAAGAAAGCAAAAACAAATTCCTCAAAAGGTTTTGCGTTACTTTCCAATTACATCGAGATTACAAAGAGTATACATGAATAAAGAGATGGCCAGTAATATGAGGTGGCATAGTGATGCAAGGCAAAATGATGGAATTTTACGGCATCCTGCTGATTCATCGGCTTGGAAGCATTTATATTGTAATTATCCTGAGTTTGCCATAGAGCCACGTAATGTAAGATTGGGCTTAGCAAGTGATGGATTTAACCCTTTCGGAAATATGAGCATCACACACAGTGTTTGGCCTGTTATTCTAGTTCCATACAATTTGCCTCCATGGTTGTGCATGAAAAGTGATTATTTTATGATATCACTACTTATTCCTGGCCCAAGAGCTCCCGGTAATGATATTGATGTATATTTGGAGCCTTTAATTAATGAGTTGAATGATTTGTGGACAGAAGGGATTAGAACATATGATGCGTCCAAAAAAAAAAATTTACTATGCGTGCTGCTCTTCTTTGGACTATAAATAATTTTCCAGCATACGCCAATTTATCTGGTTGGAGTATGAAAGGAGGTCTAGCATGTCCTTGTTGCAGCAAGGATACAGTTTCGATGAGATTGAAGTACGAAAAAAAGTTTTGTTATATGGGTCATCATTGTTTCTTGCCACTTAATCATAAATGGCGTAATGACAAAAAATCATTTGACGGAACAAAGGAGAATCGTTTTGCACCTAAGACTTTATCCGGTGATGAAGTGCTAGAGCAATTGAGTTAAATGAAGCAAATAACTTTTGGGAAAGTATATAAAAAAAGAAAGCGTTCTCAACTACAACTGTGCTATTTAAATTGGCGAAAACATAGCATTTTCTTCAACTTGCCGTATTGGCATACGTTGTTGTTACGACACAATGTGGACGTTATGCACGTTGAGAAAAATATTGGTGATAATGTAGTTGGCACACTTATAAATACAGATGGAAAGTCCAAAGATACTCTAAATGCACGAAAGGATTTGATGTCGATGGGTTTAAGAAAGGAGCTTCACTTGATACCAATGGAGGGGAAGGTGATGGCCATACAAAATGAAATTGAAACAGTTGCTAGCAGCAAAACATATAAAATGCCTAGTGCTTATTACATATTTTCCAAAGATGAGAGGCAATTATTTTGCCAATTTCTAATGGATTTGAAGCTTCCAGATGGATTTTCATCAAATATTTCTAAATGTGTCAATAAACAATAAGGTAAGCTTCAAAACTTGAAGAGTCATGACATTCATTGTTTATTGCATCGGCACCTCCCATTAGCAATTCGCGGATTATTAAGGAAAGATGTTTCTAATGCCTTAATCGAGTTTAGTGCCTATTTTTGAGAATTATGCTCCAAATCATTAAGAGTGAGTGATTTGGAGCGACTTGAAAATTCAATTGCATTGACTTTGTGCAAACTTGAGAGAATATTTTCGTCTGCATTCTTTGATATCATGGTTCACCTATCAGTTCATCTCGCAACTGAGGCGAAAATTGCTGGCCCTGTCCAATATAGATGGATGTACCCATTTGAAAGGTATATTTTTAATTTTTTATATTTTTTTATAAGAATGTGATATTAATATAACCATATTGAATAGGTACATGCGCACGCTCAAATCATATGTTCGTAATAAGGCTCGTCCAGAAGGATCTATAGCAGAAGGAATAATTGCACAAGAATGTGTAACTTTTTGTTCTAAATACTTGTATGACACTGAGACACGATTGAATCGTGTCAGGAGAAATTATGAGGGCGATCTGACAGAAAACAACTCCAGCTTGACAATTTTTTTCCAACGTGATTCCCCTCTAAGTAATTCCAAAATTGAGCAACTAACTATTTCTGATTGGAAGCGGGCAACTATGTTTGTTTTAAAAAATTGTGAAGAAGTTTTACCTTATATTAGGTAAGGATTTAAATTCATTAGTGGTTCTAATTTGGATGATTTTCTTTTTTTACTTTCTAATATATCAACTTGATAATTTAATGCGTAGGGAACATATTGAAGAGGTTCGCAAAAAATACAATAGTGATGTAGAGCGGCGGCACGAAGAACAATTTTTAGCTTGGTTTCAAGCTAAAATAGCGGAGATGTTCGATAACCAAGATAAAACAGTATCACAAGAGCTATTATATCTAGCCCGAGGTCCAGATAAGCGAGTGAATAAATTTTTTGGATATTTAATTAATGGTTTCAGATTTCACACAAAAGTGCATGAGAAATTTTTGAAATACAAAATTGTGGAGTATTTGTTCAGGGAGATGATGGTCTAATCAACAAGGAATACTATGGGCAAATTTTAGATATCATTGAACTGCAATACTAAGGATCAAAAAAGGTTGCTTTATTTAAATGTCATTGGTGGGATGTGTACAACTGCGGTCGTGGATATAAGGAGGACGAAAATGGTTTTTTCTTAGTTAATGCTGATCGTGAATTGTCCACTAATACAACTGATCCATATATATTGGCTTCACAAGCTCAACAAGTATATTATGCCAAAGATATAAAGGATTCTAAATGGTTAGTTGTTATCAAGACACAACCTCGGGATCTTTATGATGAGCCTAGCATAGAAAATAATGCTACTAATCAAGAGAATTCTACAGCAATACCAATTCAAGAAAATGATAATATAGGTAATTTCTATAGATTTGGTGGCGATAGCGATCAGGATGATTTAAATAATTTTGAGATGGCTAGAGATAATATACATGAGATTGTAAGTGAGGTCAATATCAATGTAACTGCGCACGAAGAGGACCTCTTAAACTGTAACAGTGATGATAGCAATTTTTTGAACGAAACTTGACCTATCTTGTTCTCATGTAATAATTTATTATTTATTATTTATTCTTGCAAATTTTAATTTGTGTTTAGTGATAATACTTGATAAGCTTGCTTTGACTTCTTAATATTTCATGTTTATGTGAATAATTGATTATGCAATATGATTGACAGGCAATGGTGGGGGAAAGTAAGACTTCTAAAGCATCGGTGGGCTTTCAACCTCAAAAGACATGGCTTAGATCACAATCTCAAAGATCATAACCTACTCCACCAATCAGTGAAGGGGAACATGTATTCCAAGATTCTCCTTCAACTATAATTGAACAGTCATCATCTCCAATTGTTGCTACTCCAGACATTAACACTACAGGTTTTATCACATAATTAATTATTATTATTAATTACATTCTATATAAGTAGAGCATCACTTTTCATTATCTTATACTAAATTTGCTATACGTTATGTTGTAGCCAAGAAGAGAGGTAGGGGGCCTACTACAAATCCAAATGCGAAAAAGAGAAAGGAGGGTTCTAAAGGCGAAGTGCACATATCAAAGCGCTTGGGTCGAGCTGTGGGCGGTCAAGCGTTAACGGAATTCGTAACAGAAATGGGAGTGGTGTTGCGATAATATGCACCACTTAATGTTCAGAAATGGGCTCAAGTACCGACACATTATAAAGATCAGATGTGGGATCATTTAATAGTATGATCTTTTCCTTTAGTTTTCCTTTATCATAGCATTATGCTTCTTGTTACCATTTTTTATCTTAATACTTTGGTTTTTTGTTCAATTTTTATCTTACTGCTTTTTAGGAAAAATACAACGGCCTTAATGGTTTTAGAAAGGAAGTCATGTCCAATTTAAATCATCTGTATAGAGATTGGAGGCATCGCAAGCATCTCCATTATAAACAATTTGAGATAGATGAGGAAAGGCTTCAAAATTGTCCAGATGATATTTCAGAATCTGATTGGGCATCTTTAGTAGAATACTTTGGCTCTGAACCATTTAAGGTTGTTAATTTTTTTATACATATATCTATTTGTTTAGAAGGATTATTCTTATATTCAAATATAACCATATTTAATTTCTTGTAGAGCATGTCGGAGCGAAATAAAGCAAATCGAGCCAAACAATCAACCAGTTCAATCTGTGGCAGAAAATCATTTGCTTCTGTTTTACATGATATGGTGATTTTGTTAATTAAGTTAATTTATGGATATATTTTTATACTATATCCATTTTATGATATAATATTTCTAATTTTTAATTGCAGAGAGATCCAAGAACTAAGGATGATCCTGATTCGGCCGAATATTGGAAGGTTACACATCAAAGAAGAACTAATGGGACATGGTGTTCTGCTAAAGCTCAAAATGTTCTAGTACAACAACCTTATTTCATAACACATCTCTAGTTCGACCTTTGGTTTTATATGCTTAGACTAGTGAAAAAGAACATATTTCATGCAAATATATAAATATTTCTTGTTACAAATATATTTTATTGAATGCAGGATCAATTTGAGCATGTATCACAGTCACAAGAAGAGTTAGGTGGTCCTCCATTATCAATAGAAGAGAATTTAACACAGACTTTTGGTGCACGTTCTAGATATCTTCGTGGTTTAGGATGTGAACCTAAGCCACTAAGTGCTAAGAATTTGACAATCAAAGCATCAGAAGAGTATATTGAAAGGCAAATTGATGTCTTGAAAGAAGAATTGAAGCAATCTCGAGTGGAAATTGAAGAGAGAGTACAAAGGGAGAAAATCGAAAGAGATGAGAGGTTCAAAAAGGAAATTGAAGAAATTGAAGGACGCATTAAGGCACAACTACAAACTGAATTTAATGAACAATTAAAGATAATTGTTGGATTATATGGAGTGCCGACCGCACCACCGCCGTCTTCTAGTCAAGGAATGCCGACTACATCATCCCCTCCAACCGAAGGTAATTATATGCTCAATTTTACATTTTTAATTCAAGTGACATTTTTAATTCAATTTTACAAATCCTCTCATGACATGATTCATATTTTATCAAATTTTATCACATTAGATCATAATTTATCAAATTAAACTTCAAGCAGCTCAGCAGCTTATCAAATTAAACTTGAGAAGCAGCTCAGCAGCAGCCTGAGCTGCTGCTTGAGAAGCAGCTCAGCATGCTTGAGCAGCAACTCAGGCTGCTGCTCAAGCAACAGCTCAGGCTGCTGCTTGAGCAGCAGCCTGAGCTGCTGCGCTGCTGCACAAGCAGCAGCAGCTCAGGCTGCTGCACAAGCAGCAGCAGCTCATGCTTTTTGTACCTTAGTTGCATTTCGGATGGAATCTAGAGTTTATACTTGTTTATGTGCTTCCTCTTGGTCTCGTTTTCCTCTTGTACCTTTTTAAAGATGTTCTGGGGTCTTGGGGTTGAAGTAGTAGTGGTGGGATTTTATTATAAAGTGAAGCATGATCTCATCAAAAACTCATAATGTCCGTGAATTTTCGTGAAAATTTCCAAAAAATGATTTCTGAAAACCCTGGAGTTAAATATTTGATCCTTATAGAAATTTTTTTGTTTGGAACCTTTTCTGTGGATTTGTATAGCTGTCTGAGTATTTGGTTTCTGCTGCAAATATGGTTATGTAGTTTCTCTCATTTATGTGTGTTTACTAGCTCTTGTTGTGAATAACATCATCTTTAATGTTTTTCTTCATTATGATATGACTAGTTGGTGTTTTCTCTGCATGTAGTTTGTATTGTCGTGATAGACTGTAATATATTTTTTGTTTGATATGAGTTTCAGTATCACTAAATTTATGCTTGCTGTTTTCTGCTCATGTGACGCCCCCAATAGTCCCACATCGGATGTGGATGGATTTGTGATTGGGTTTATATGAGACTTGGACACTAGTAATAATAACTGGGCTTAAGCATTTTGGGCTGTGGGTTGGGCCCAACGAGTTATTATTGCTAGTGGGTCGGGTCGTTATATTTGGTATCAGAGCCAATAACCAGCCGGAAGTGTGTTACGAGTCTCGGCTGAGCCTGGGTCTAGATGACAGGGCTAGCGAGACGAGTCTCACATCGCCTGGTGATCTTGGGCTACTGTGTGTGTGTGTGTGTGTGTTTGGGCTGACGAGGACGTCAGGCCTAAACGGGGGGAGTCTGTGACGCCCCCAATAGTCCCACATCGGATGTGGATGGAATTGTGATTGGATTTATATGAGACATTGCCACTAGTAGTAATAACTTGTCACGCCCCGAGATTCAAAAATGGGTCTAAAATTTTTTTTTTTTTTTTTACTGTGACGCCCCACTTCCCAGGGGGTCACCCATCCTAGAACTACTCTAGCTCTAGCACGCTTAACTCTCATGTTCCTCTTGGATCTTGCTACCATCCAAAATGCTATAGCCGGGTTAGAGATTTAGTCCTATTATATCATTTATATAGAGGACTAATCCAAATTCCGGGGGTGTCACATTCTTCCCCCCTTTAAGCCCTGACGTCCACGTCAGGCTCAAGCACATTCACAAGCACCAGGCGATGTGAGACTCGTCTCGCTAGCCTTAGCCGACCTTGTGAGGAGCTGCACTCCACTCACAACGGTCATTAGCCGGGGAGCCTCGCTCTACCCGCTATATAACACTGGCTCAGCCGAGACTCATCTCACATTTCCGGCTGGTGAATGGCTCTGATACCAACTGTGACGCCCCACTTCCCAGGGGGTCACCCATCCTAGAACTACTCTAGCTCTAGCACGCTTAACTCTCATGTTCCTCTTGGATCTTGCTACCATCCAAAATGCTATAGCCGGGTTAGAGATTTAGTCCTATTATATCATTTATATAGAGGACTAATCCAAATTCCGGGGGTGTCACATAACTGAGCTTAAGTATTTTGGGCTGTAGGTTGGGCCCAACGAGTTATTATTGCTAGTGGGCCGGATCGTTACATTTGGTATCAGAGCCAATAACCAGCCGGAAGTGTGTTACGAGTCTCGGCTGAGCCTGGGTCTAGATGACAGGGCTAGCGAGACAAGTCTCACATCGCCTGGTGATCTTTGGCTACTGTGTGTGTGTGTGTGTGTTTGGGCTGACGAGGACGTCAGGCCTAAACGGGGGGAGTCTGTGACGCCCCCAATAGTCCCACATCGGATGTGGATGGAATTGTGATTGGATTTATATGAGACATTGCCACTAGTAGTAAAAAAACTGGGCTTAAGAATTTTGGGCTGTGGTTTGGGCCCAACGAGTTATTATTGCTAGTGGGCCGGGTCGTTACATTTGGTATCAGAGCCAATAACCAGCCGGAAGTGTGTTAAGGCTAGCGAGACGAGTCTCACATCGCCTGGTGCTTGTAAATGTGCTTGAGCCTGACGTGGACGTCAGGGCTTAAAGGGGGGAAGAATGTAACACCCCCGGAATTTGGATTAGTCCTCTATATAAATGATATAATAGGACTAAATCTTAACCCGGCTATAGCATTTTGGATGGTAGTAAGGTCCAAGAGGAACATGAGAGTTAAGCGTGCTAGAGCTAGAGTAGTTCTAGGATGGGTGACTCCCTGGGAAGTGGAGCGTCACAGCTCATTGTGTGTCATTAGTGGCAGAGTTCATGCATGTTTGTGTTTACATTTACTAGAATCTCCTTTAAATTCTCTGCTTTTTCATAATCCTGGCAAAGCATGCTCCGAATTTGGCTATTCACTTATTGTGTACAAGCTTTGTTTGTTTAACATTTTTTTTTTTTGAATTTAAAGTAGGAAATAGCTTTGCTTGCAGTTTATGGATAGCAAGGGTTGTGTAGTTTTTTTTTTTTTTTGGCTGTTTTGAGTATCTTTTATCTGTCTAGTAAGTTTGCTCTCTTTGAATTAGCCTGTTCAAGTGTCAACAGGTTAAACTTTACAATGCAAGGATCTTTTGTCAACATTTAACTGAATTATACTTGTACAATGTTTCTTGTTGCGCACAATGACATTGAAGTAATTATTTTGGAGATGGAGTCCCATAATGGATTAGATGTTGTTGCTGAGTTGCTGCTCAAGCAGCAGCCTGAGCTGCTGCTCAAGCAGCAGCCTGAGCTGCTGCTGCTGCTGCTTGAAAATTTTCTTAACCGAAGGTAATTATATGCTCAATTTAATTGCAAGTGTTGATTCAAATAGCTAACTTTATTCTAAACCCAATTTTCCTGATATTTATTCTGAACCCAATTGCAAGTGTTCAAGCACTACTCATTTGCTGATTTTTTAACTACATTTGCCATATTAAGTAGGTTGATTTGAATTATCCCCTGTTCTGTTACAAGTTGTCTATGCTTTCTCAACTAAACCATTCATTCCTACTGATATTTTACTCCTTGATCTCTTTTTAGCTTTTAATTTATCCCCATAAGTACATGTTGCTTGCTCATTAGATTATAGCTCATGTTTAACTCTCTAGATGCTTGTATTAATTATTGGGTGCTTTGTTGCTTTCTTAACTATAATTTCTTAACATCTAAATCTTATCTTGTGACAATAACAAAGTTCTAAGTAGTATCCCATGAAAGTTTTAAGTAGGCTATTCAAGCTGTTAGGTGATCCCCTGTAATTTTGTTAGTATGTAATTTTTTTTTATTTTATCTAGATATTTATAAAGAATTGATGACAATAATTTTTTTTTTCTTTTTTTACAGGTTTATAAGAGAGATGACAAAATATTTTAGTGACATTTTGGCAATATATTAAAGTAAGTTTAGAAACTTTGGTATATTATGACAAGTTTGCATTTGATATTATATGAAATGTGGTCTGAAACAAATATTATACTTTCATCTCAACTTTTTATTTTTTGGATGTGAGTTGGATGATTGTAATGTTATAATGATATATACTCGAACTTTGTTTCTCTAAGGCTATCTTAATTGCTGATTTTTTTTTTAATAGTTATTCTGCTAAATATTTATAATTTCATTCAATCTTATTTATTGTATGAATCTTATAACCAAATACATTATAAAGAAATCACTATTTGAGTCATGGTGCTTATATTTAATTTGATTTTGAGATTCCGTTGCTTTTAGTATTTTTACAACGGGTAATTAATGACGATTATAAATCGCTACCAAAATTTTTTAACTTTTTTTTTTTGCCAAATTAGCCATTCTTAATCACCTGCGAAAATTGTTGTCATTTTTTATTAAAATATTTAGCCATCTTTAATTAAAAAATTTAGTCGCGACAATTTGTCGCTGCTCGCCAAATTATTTTTCAACATTTAGCACCCTTTTCTTCAAACATTTGCACCCTTTTCTCTAGACATTTGGTGGCGACATTTGTCGCCGCCTTTTCTTCAGACATTTGGTGGCGACATTTGTCGCCGCCGTTTCTTCAGACATTTGGTGGCGACATTTGTCGCCACCGTTTCTTCAAACATTTGGCGGCGACAATTTCTTCAAGCATTTAGCGGCGACATTTGTCGCCACTAAAAAGTGTCGCCACTAAAAAATGTCGCCGCTAAAATATGTCGCCACTATATACTTTTGGCGACAGGCTTTTAGGCGGCGACATTTAGTCGCCGCCAAAAACATTTGGTGGCGACTTTTTAGCTTATGGTGGTGACTTTTGTCGCCACCAAATGTAATGATTGTAGTAGTGATTAAGCAGCATTTAGTAATTAAAATTTACAATGTTTTCTACTTACATATAAGGTTCACTCAAAATAAAACCAAAATAAATTGGCGACTCTAGACTTCTAGGTCGCTAAGCTGTCGGGCCTTTGCCCCTGTCGCGCACCTCGCCCGCTGTACCTGGTCCTGTAATGATGTCACCCAAGGGTGTGAGAACTACTTAAAGTTTTCAGTGGGTTCAACTACCGAGAAAGAATGTCCTACACCACTTGGTCCAATTGAAGCAATATAATAGATGATAATAAAATATTGAAAGTTATAAATCTCTATCTAGTATGCTCATGTGTAACTTTACCATATGTCATTACGCGACTCTATGTCGCTACCAAGGGTACCATACTAGCCACATTAACCACTTAACACAAAACTCATATTCGTTATTGTGTTTTAATTCAAGTTACTTAACCCTCAGAAATTCTTACCCAACGGGCCCCAACCCGATAGTCATGCTACCACAAGACAAGATTTTTCAAGGTTGTCGATAGCACCCGCAAGTGCTACCCCGCCCAACGGGAAACTTTGTCATACGATGTGAGGACCCGGATCCCCGCGATAGGATTATTGCTTGATCGACAGCTTCTGGAGGATTAAGTTGAGTTTTGGAAGTGTTTGTTGTTACGGAATTTGAGTTGGCGTAGTTTCGTGAAAGTCTCAAGTCTTAAAGATTGAAGGTGAAGAAAGTTGGATCATTTAACTCAATCTCAAGAAAGAAGAATTCAAAAGGATCAGGTATGTTTAACTAAAGATTTTGTGTGATCCGAATACTTCTTGTAGTGTAGAAACACTTGGATGAATCTTTCATTGCATAAAAATCAAAAACTGGACTTGAGACATGTTCAGGATCCGGATCAGGTTGTTCGATCCGGATCCCGAAGGTGGTTCGTTCATACACCAGTTCAATCCGGATCGTAGCCTCTCTTGATCCGGATCCCGAACACTGAGTTTACCATCTTCCTTGAACGATCCGGATCAGGCTTCGCAATCCGGATCCCGAACGTTGATGTTTGGTGAA
The DNA here is from genome assembly GCA_029204045.2 of Tillandsia leiboldiana. NCBI lineage: Eukaryota > Viridiplantae > Streptophyta > Magnoliopsida > Poales > Bromeliaceae > Tillandsia > Tillandsia leiboldiana. The sequence goes on from CM055064.1 coordinate 7,130,147, forward strand.
CTGTATGAACGATCCGGATCCCGAACCTTCGTTTTTCTGGAATTGTCTGACTCGTTACGACGATCCGGATCACAGCTAATCCGATCCGGATCGCCGTCCGTAAAATTTCCAGAAATGTTAGGTTTTTGATTCTTATCTCCTTCCTAGGGTTTCTAACCTATAAATAGACCCTATGACTCTTTTTCTAGGGTTAATCCATATAGCCGTCATTTTCATATATCATCTTATACGGCTCTAGATCCACATATAGAGAAGAAAGGAAATCATTAGAGAATACTCTATGTTTCTTCATCTATATTGATTAGTTTGATTCTAGGTTTTCATACTCACATCTTGAGTTGAATCAAACTAATGAATACTTAGATGGTATTTCCGATCTATCTTTGATCTAAGTATTCGGCGGATCATCACCACCCAAAAACAACGATTTACCCCAAAAATCGGCGCGTGGATTCGCGTGTCCTTGTGGATTCAAGGTTCAACCGCTCTCGTGGATTCGGAGTGAGGCACATTCGTGGATTCGAAGGGTGCTATTGGGTGAAGACCGTGGACTCGGTCGGACGTCGTGGATTCGACGTTGGACGCCGTGGATTCGGCGTTGGGCGCAGATCGTGGATTCGAGAAGCGTCGCGGAGCGAGCGGAGAAGATCCTCTAGGAGCGTATGGAAAAGGTTGAGTCGTAAGTGTGTACGGTAAATCACCTTGTACGTGTTTTAATTCTAGTGGATTTCTGCCGTGTTATCGGTCCCGTGGTTTTTTACTCCGGTGATGGAGTTTTCCACGTAAAAATCTTGCGAGTTATTTTTATTTCCGCATTGGGTTTTTATCGCAACGATTTTTGAGTGTTTATACGTTTACACCTATTCACCCCCCTCTAGGTGTTTTTTCCCCTATTTAGATCCTTATTACGTATAACCCAACAAGTGGTATCAGAGCGGAAATAGGGTTGTAAACAATGGTTGAAGGTGGAAACATCAACCGACCCCCGTTCTTCGATGGAACAAATTATGCGTACTGGAAAGTGCGGATGAAAGCTTTTTTAGTTTCCATCGACGAACGGGTGTGGCAATCAATTGAATTAGGATGGTCTAATCCAACTGAATTTATTGGTGATGTCCACACCTTAAAACCTAGGTCGAAATGGACCAAGGAAGAGTTAGACTCATCTTCTTACAATGGCAAGGGAATTAATGCTATTTTTAATGCCTTATCTCAAACTGAGTTCTCTCGCGTCTCAGCATGTGAGACTGTGAAAGAAATCTGGGATGTTCTTCAGGTTACACATGAGGGAACTAACCTCGTGAAGATTCAGAAACTGCAAATGCTTACGAGCAAGTTTGACTCTATCTTAATGGCAGAAAATGAATCTTTCACGGACTACTATACACGATTGCAAGATATCGTAAACTCATGTGCTAACCTGGGAGAGAAGATTCCAGAATTTAAGATTGTAAGAAAGATCTTAAGAACTCTTCCTGAACGATTTCGCCCAAAGGTTACTGCCATTGAAACTATTAAACACCCGGACGAAATACGTGTAGAAGAATTAGTTGGTTCATTACAAACTTATGAAATGACGTTTACTACTAACAATTCTTCTGGAAAAGCATCCTCTTCTAAGTCTTTAGGTTATGCGTTGAAAACAACTAAGGAAGAAGACGCGGATACATCCTCCTCAGACGATGACGAGAACCTTTCAATGGAGGAATTTGAGAAGCAGCTCGCTCTCTTGACAAGGAAGTTTCGCCGCAACTTTCGAAGGGGTAATTCAAGTAAATCTCCATCCTTCGGAAAGTCGAACAAAGGCAAGGGTACTTCAAGTTACAAGTCAAGAAAGCAAGAGAACTTCTCAAAGGATAAGAAAAGTTCAGAGGGACAACTACAATGCTTCAAATGTCGAGGCTACGGCCACATTGCAACGGAGTGTCCCAACAAGTATCCGGCAAAGAAGAAGGCGATGCAAGTCGTCACTTGGGATGACAACTCAACGTCAAATGAGTCGTCTTCGAGTGATGAAGAAAAGAGCTCCACGGCATTCCACGCGTCCGTATCTTCACCCTTCATGTGCTTTATGGCAAGTACATCCGAGTCGTTGTCCAACTCCACTGTTGAAAAGATTGCAACGGACAATGAATCGGATGATTCGGAAGGTGAAGATTTTGCTTTAGCCTACCACAGACTTTTGAGGGATTCAAAGAAAGTGGCTAAGCAAAACAAGAGTTTGAGAGGGAGAGTGCATGATCTGGAAGAAGAAGCAAAAAGAGCAACTTCTCTCTCAAACGCTCTTGAAGTGGAAAGGGAAAATCTGATAAAAGTAAATGTTTCCCTTCAAGAGTCCAATGAGCGTTTTGAGAAGGAACATACAAATCTGGTGGATAAAGCGAATCACTTCTCAAAGCTCTACAACGAGGCTCGACAGGATAACCTGGAAATGACAAAGACCATTTTCCAACTCAAGGATGACTTACAGCGATTCTCTTCAGGAAGGAGTAAGTTGGATAGACTTCTTGGTCTTGGTCAATCAAATCGGTTCGGCCTCGGATACACTCAAACTGAAAACAGTCCAAGTTCGAGTGGGACAGTTTTTGTGCCTCAGTCGGTATCTCCTCCTCCGACACCGGAATTCAAGACAAACAACAACAACAAACCCACTTCATCCTCTTTGGGATCGTCAAGATCTAAGGTATGTTTTCGTTGTGGTGTTTCAGGGCACATAAGAAGATATTGCAAGACGGGAGTCAAACGCTCACCTCAATCACCTCTTGCAACGACTACCAAAAAGGCGCCTCCCCAAAAATCAAAGCAAAACTTTTCAAATGAAAAGAGCCTTGGTAGTTCACCGCGCAAGACGACATCATCAAGGAGCGGCAATCGATCTGACAAGACGCTTTCACCTAGGAGAATAACCTCACGACCATTACCGACGCACTCCAAAAGGGTTTGGGTGCGCAAAGGTGAAATTTACCCTTGCCTTGTTACCAATGTTTCCTTACATGCATATGATAGTTCGTCTTGGTATCTGGATAGCGGTTGTTCCCGTCACATGACCGGTGACAAAAATAGTTTTCAAAATCTTGAGAAAATCTCCGGAGGACTTGTTGTTTTCGGAGACGGTCGATCTTCCAAAATTGTTGGAAAAGGGACGGTAGCTATTCCAGATGGCCCGATCTTGAAAAACGTCTTATTTGTTGATGGTCTTAAGACTAACCTCATAAGCATAAGTCAACTTTGCGACAATGGTTTTTCAGTTAACTTTTCATCTGTTGAATGCGTTGTAACTGATAAGGACCATGTCTTCTTTTTAAAAGGGGTTAGATCTGAAAACAATTGTTATGTTGTTCCTAATAAATTTTCTGAAAATTGTAACTTAGCCACTTTGAATAATGAAACTCTTTGGCATGAAAGGCTAGGTCACTTAAATTTTAAGGAACTTACTAGAATTTCAAACAAGGACGTGGTCAAGGGGGTTCCAAAACTTTTATTTAAACAAAACGTTGTGTGTGGTGGTTGCCAAAAGGGAAAACAGTCTAGGACTGCACACAAGAACTTGAACCACGTTGGTACAACACGGCCCTTGGAACTTTTGCACATGGATTTAATGGGGCCGACCCGTCAACCATCTTTGGGAGGTAAATGGTATTGTAAGAACTTGAAATTTTATAATTAAATAAAAAGGAAAAGAATAAAAGTCTAGTCGATTTTGAATCATGAATGGCAAGAGTAGCCTCAGTGCCCCTTTTCTGCTGTGTAAATTGCACAGTTAATGGGCCAGAAATATCAGTTTTCAATCCGAGCCTGATCTCGAAAATCCGAAATCACCAGCACGACCGTCTCGTCGAATCGAGTGAAAACCATATTAAACATGTTCAGATCCGACGGTCGGATTTTCCAGAAATCGACGAAGAAGCGGGTGGGACCCGCGACTTAAGTGCATAGTGCTTGGGTACTGTTGATGAACAGTAAATCCTAAAATCCAAATACCCTAAGTGCGAACATCAGCCAAATCACTGTCTGGAAGCCGATCATAGCACTTCAGGTAGTCATTTCGAACGGTTTCATCATTCTGAACGCAATGGCACTGACGGAATTTCCGTTTGACGACCCTAAGGCCTCGAAAAACGCGAAAACAGTATTTCGGAACAGTAAGTTATGGACCGAGTTTTTATCCGGGCAGTTTTTCGAAAATCAAAAATTGCTACCTGATAGGTCTCGTCGAGCCGGACGTCATGGCGCAGCCCATTTTTCGTTTCGACGAGCGGATCGCCTCGAAAAGCGTGAAACAAGGTGAAAAAGGGGATATTTGCACATAAAACCCTATCGAAGTTGTCTCGTTTTGCGTGCCTGCTCTTGGGGAAGGACTAGAGTGTGAGAGAAGTTTACAGCGAAGGACCTAGCACCAAATACCAAGGAGTGGAGGGCTTATTTGGCAATTGTGCCATATTCAAAGTTTTGAAATCCAAAACTCGGTTGGATTTTAAAGCCCGAAGCCTCAGCGAGGCTCTCCACCAGTCCCCCAACAACAAACTCCCTCCTCTCTGCGCACTCCACGCAACCGGAGCTCCGCGCCGGCCGCCGCCTCCACGTCGCCGGAGAAGAAGATCAAGAAACATCTTGATCTCGGGCGACTCGGAAAGAGGGTGACCGAGAAGGGTCTAGGCAATCAAAACTTGGTCCTGAGGACTCCTCCATGAAGCCTCAACCAAGCTGAGGTGACCCCGCCCCCAGCCGCCGCCGCGCGCCGCCGCGGGAGACTCCCTCTCCTTCCAGTTTTCCGGCGAAGGTGAGATCTTGCAACTTTCCTTTTTGTTCTGGAATTTGGGCATGTTCAACGTGCTCCTGACATCAAGGCGATCCACCTTGTGAAGCCCGAGCCATCTCCGTCGTCCAGGCTGCCGGCGGGGAGCAACTCATCGCCGGATTATCGTTTTTTGACCGGGCGCGGGCACGGGCTTCATCCGGCCATCAACCTTTAGATAAACACCGTTGAATCGGTTCCTCTCGTCGACTGCAGCACCACCACGAGGTTTGATCACGATCGGATCCAGATCGGGGCCAGACGAGCGTGCCCTAGAAACCCGATATTTGGCACTTTGGCCGACAGCCGCCGTCCGGCGCCGCCGTGGCCTCCCGTCGCCGGCTACCACTGCACCGAGCTTCGCATCGCCGGGACAGACCTTCTGGTCCAACTTTCTCCGGCTCGGAGCCGCCGCACCGGAATCCGCCATTAACGCCCTTGAAGCTCCACCGAGCTTTGCCGGCGACGCCTCGCCGACGCTCCCCGTCGCCGGGAAACTGCCCAGGTGAGCTTCTTGAACCTTTTAGAGCATTCCCACCATCTTGCATGCGGAGTTTAACGTCGGGATTTTTATTTCGACAGTTGCACCCGATTTGACTTCGGCTTTCATCTCCGGCGATCCCCGGCGTCTCGGGCTCCGGCCTCTTGCACAGGTAAGCCCTACGTACAGATATTAGGACCCCCACCATTTTATTTTTGGGCCAGGGTACCTTTGAAATTGGGTTTCCAGTGTTGCTCCCGAATTGGCAAGCTCGGGCTTGTCTCCGGTCGCCGCCGCCTCCGGCCGCCGGGGCTCGACCCCACTTGACCAGAACACTTACTGAGACTAAGAGTTAACTTGTGCTCACCTTACTTCAGGTCTGGACCCGGGTTTATTCCAGTGAAGAGCAAACCGAGCTCCTTACGGTTTGGGTGCTGCTCCGGTCAACCTCTCCCGGCCACTCCCCAGTGCACCTGAGGTGAGCCCTCAACTCTACCTAGTCCCCAGTACATGATGCTCCACTGAACTTTTAAATTGATCAACTACAAATAGAAATTAAGCATAGTGGCAATTGGAACCCTAATGGATATGGGCCAACTTGTAAATGGGCATGGTCTCGGCCCCAATCTTGTGAGCACGGCCTCCGTCGCGTCGTAACAAACGCGCTGAAAGTTACGGCGCAGCTTTTGGACCCCCGGATTTTAAGAACGAGTCGAAACAGCGGATTAATTCAATGATTTTATGCAAATTAAGATGTATTTTGGACTAAAACGCAATTCGGACTTGCTGGCTGTCTTTAGACAGTGTTTACACACATACTAGGCATCTTTTTAGAGTTCAGTAGATCCTCGTTGATCGAGAATTAGATTTTGTGCGATAAATCGACAATATTGTCCCGTTTAAACCCTCCGTTACTGTCGTGTCGTCGGGATGGGTATCTGTGAGTCCTTTACTGATCATAGCTTCTTATTCAGGGCCCAGTTGTTCTGCACCAGCCTCCCAGTAGCTGTGCGAGAGTTCGAGGATCTGCCTACATCCAGGTGGGTTAGCTTCAGTCCGGGCTTGATCTATTCGGCCCTCTGGTTGCTTTAGTCCAGTCGGACACCTATTTTTTTGACCAGCCTGCGAATTATACCGATACGACCTATGATGACTGCATATATATCACATGATCTCCTGATAGACATTGATTCTTTTAGACTTATCATATATACCTGCTGATTTTATCTAGATTAGCCTTGATGATTGTATTGACATGCCCTATGATTAGTCCTGATAGATCTTGATCTACGTGAGACATATCTTACGTACCTGTTTATCAGTTTTTATATTTCTGATAGACCTTGATCTTCATGAGACATACCATATACATATCTGTTCATCAGCTTTTTCAGTATATAGATCTACATGATTTGATGGCACTTGTTGGTTCCTGTCAGCCGATTTATTGTTGATATTCCGATATGCATGATTGATTGATCCTGATTGTTGGATACTATTCGATATTCCGATATGCATGATTGATAGATACTACTTGATGTTTCGATATGCATGATAGATTCTGATCGACACGATAAATGATTTCCCTGTTGGGATCTCGGCTTATTGCCGACTACCCGGTCATTAGACCGTGAGCTTGATCATAGCATGATGACTACCACGCACGCTGTACTTCACGTACATCAGCGGAGTCATGACCGCAGCGATGTTCTTTACCGGTAAAGTGGTCTTGAGATGGACCCGTGAGCCCCCAGTTAGGTACCAGTGGGTGCGGGGTTATGTCAGCCAGCTAGGTGCCAGCCAGGTGGTATGTGCCTGAGGTCCTCGCGACCAATACTGGCATTGATTGGGTACTTGGGTTCTGTCTTTGATGCATGATGCCTACTTCGTACCATTGTTGTTCAGTTATGTTGATTTCCAGCATTATTATCTGTAGATATACTTTGATCGCTTGCAGTTCTTTATGCACGCTCCTGATAGACATTATCCTGATTTCCAGCATGTATGATCTACAGTTATTATGATCTATTATCATTGTGATACCCTGATTTTCAGTATTACTTATCTGCAGTTCCTGATGATTGATTACCTGCCTAGTTAGCTTATCTGTGGATTCTAGTGATTATCAGTAGATCTGCTTTATTGTTCAGCTTTACCCTATGATTCTTACTATCCGCAGATTTTAGTACCCAGTAGGTACGATTAGCTACTTCTCGGCTCGTCGTGCCCACTGGGATACACTCCGGTGTGTCTCACACCCTCGGGTGACTGTTGCAGGTCTTTCGGGTGGTGAGATGTCGGGACGATCCAGTGAGGCTGTTACGATAGAGCTGTCCCCCTGATGATTGTGGTTGACTCTGATTTATGTTATTTCAGCTTTTCGATTATTTGGATATGTCAGATTGATGTTAGCATGATTATTTGGATTATTCTTGTTGATTAGTCATTGTTTAGTTTAGATGTTGATTGATCTCTGATTGATGATTGGATTGCCTAGCCGTGCATGTATAGGAGAGACCCTATCCCTGTGGATAGGGGATTTCCTATATGTGTGGCGGTCTGTTACGCCCGTTTTGCAAACTCTGATATATATATATATATAAAAAAAAAAAAAAAAAAAATTTCAGACCTGATTTTTAAACTCGGGGCGTGACAGGTATATTTTTTTATTGGTTGATGATTTCTCTCGATATTCTTGGGTAGCATTTTTAAAAGAGAAAGCTGATACTTTTGATTCTTTTCACGAGATTTGCCTTCGTATTATGATTGAAAAGAATGAAAAGATCATTCGTGTTAGAAGTGATAGAGGTGGAGAATTCATTAATTCAAAATTTATTGACTTTTGTACTTCAAACGGTATTAAGCATGAATTCTCTGCACCCTATACACCTCAACAGAATGGTGTTGTCGAGCGCAAGAACAGGGTTGTTCAAGAGATGGCGCGTGTGATGCTTCATAGCCGGAATTTACCGCTACATTTTTGGGCTGAAGCTGTGAACACCGCTGTCTATGTCATTAATCGTGTGTTCTTGCGCCCGGGAACGTTAAATACACCATATGAACTATGGTGTGGTAGAAAACCCAACATCAAATATTTTCGCATCTTTGAGAGTCGGTGTTACATTTTACGTGACCGTGAAAACCTTGGAAAGTTTGACTCACGAAGTGACGAAGGGATTTTCTTGGGGTATTCTACTAATAGTAGAGCATATCGAGTATTTAACTTGGAATCTAAGACGATCGTAGAATCTATAAATGTTAAAGTAGATGAAGCTTTTCACTTTGCATCTGAAAAATCTACCCTCGATATTTCTCTAGATGATGATGCTCCCGCTGTTGCATCTTCTCATAATAATACTTCCAATATTAATGATGCATCTAATGGTTCTTCAAGTTTATCTAATGTGCAGGAATCATCTCATATATCTCCGAGTACTCCGTTTCAACAAACGCTACGAATCTCCAAGGATCATCCGGAATCGAATATTATTGGAGATCCACAAGAAGGAGTTAGAACTCGGAGGCAGTTGGTTTGTGGATTCGCTTGCTACGTATCTTTAATCGAACCAAAGAACATAGATGAAGCTCTTCAGGATGACTACTGGATTAAAGCAATGCAGGAAGAGCTCCATCAATTTGAGCGAAACAAAGTCTGGGAATTAACGAAGCCTCCACAGCAACACAATATGATAGGTACCAAATGGATCTTCAAGAACAAGAAAAATGAGGATGGTACTATCATTAGGAACAAGGCACGATTAGTTGCTCAAGGCTACTCTCAAGTAGAAGGTATAGACTTTGACGAAACATTCGCCCCTGTAGCTAGACTCGAGTCCATTCGTATACTGTTTGCTATTGCTTGTCATTTTAAAATCAAATTATTTCAAATGGACGTTAAGAGCGCATTTCTAAATGGGTTTTTAAATGAGGAAGTTTATGTGGCTCAACCGAAAGGTTTTGTAGACCATAAACAACCTAACCATATTTTTCGTTTGAAAAAGGCTCTTTACGGTCTGAAACAAGCACCGCGAGCATGGTACGAAAGGTTGACAAAGCACCTTTTGGAGAAGGGCTATACTCGAGGGGGAGCTGACAGGACTCTCTTTGTGAAGCATTATCAAAACAATTTCATTGTAGCACAAATATATGTCGATGACATAGTATTTGGCGCAACAAGAGATAATGATGCTTCTAAATTCGCGGAGACCATGGAAGGCGAATTTGAGATGTCCATGATGGGCGAATTGACTTACTTCCTTGGATTGCAAATTAAACAAAATGATGAAGGTATTCACTTGAGTCAATCCAAGTATGCAATGGAGTTGGTTAAAAAGTTTGATCTTGAAAATTCGAAGGATTTTCCGACTCCAATGGGAACTAGCCACAAGGGACTTGGAAGTGAATCACAAAGTGAGAATGTAGACGAGAAACTGTATCGAAGTATGATTGGAAGCCTACTTTACCTCACGGCTAGTCGCCCGGATATATCTTTTGGTGTTGGGATCTGCGCGAGATATCAATCTGCACCAAAGGAGGTTCACCTGAAAGCGGTGAAAAGGATCATCCGGTATATCAAAGGATCAATTAATTTCGGAATTTGGTATCCTATGGGAACAAGTTTAGATATTGTTGGATACTCAGATGCCGATTGGGCAGGATCAGTGGATGATCGGAAAAGCACGAGTGGTGCATGCTTCTATCTCGGCCATTGCCTTGTTGCATGGCACAGTAAAAAGCAGAATTGCATAGCACTCTCGACTGCCGAAGCGGAATACATTTCAGCTGGAAGTTGCTCAACTCAACTCATTTGGATGAAAAGCGTATTGAGCGACTTCCGGATTTCAGCATCTTCGGTAACAATTCTTTGTGACAACACAGGTGCAATCAACATTTCTAAAAACCCTGTGTTGCACTCTAGAACAAAACATATTGAACTTAGATATCATTTTCTTAGAGAGCTAGTTGAATCAAATACTCTTCAACTTTCATATATTTCAACTGAGGATCAATTAGCTGACATTCTAACAAAACCTTTGGATCAAAAACGTTTTATTCATTTGCGAAAAGCAATTGGAATGCTTTCCTTGAAATAAACTTCTTTTTGAAACCTTTGCTTAGGATAGGTTTTGTTTATTTTTGTTTTGTTCATTATCTATGTCTGTACATAGGACATTAATTGAGCATAGATCATAATTGACTTTAATTGCATCTTTTCGCACATTTAGAAATTTATTATGCTTTCGCCATCATAATATTTCACTGTTGCAATGATCATTTATGTTAATTAAATCATCTTCTGAGTGATCAAAGTCAATTTCTCTCTCTCAATGATCTCTTGGTATAGTCATTATCTTATTTGACTGTTTAGTCGAGTATGAAATCGAGATCAATTTTTGGTTGAATACTTTATATCTTAAATAATTGATAGCCAATTGAGGGGGAGTCAAAGAAATGTAAAATGCTCAAAAGATGTGGAAAGAGTTACATCCCAATGAGGAGTGTGAAAACTAGCACCACATGGAGGAAAGAGCTACCACCTCGGTCGTCCGAGTATTGTGTGCAGCTACCACATGTATACCAAGCATGGTTGTTCAAATTTTGATTAAGTAAAATGCATGTTGAAATACTTGACTCCGTCAAATTTTAAGGTTGGTATAAGGTGGGTTTTTAAAGAAAGATGCTCAAAGAGCCACTCTCTTCAACAGATTGTCTAGATACATTATCTACTATATTTGGGATTTCAAACATCTATTGATCTTTGTATTTCATTTTCTTTACTGAATTGATGATTTGATAAAGGCATTACTCATAAGATCAAGTTAGATGTAATTGAAGGTGTTCAACTTTAAGGGATTTAATTTTTGTAAATTCTCGTTTCATTTTTGGATATTATTGATAGATTTGGCATAATCTAATTCTTGTTGTATGAAACGATGATTTCTGTTTAAAGTTGATACACATTTGTGCTTACAATCTTTTTCTGGTTTTTCTTGAATTTCTCTGAAATTTTCTAAAGAAAAAGTTGGAGCCGATCCAGATCGGGCAAGATGATCCGGATCCCGAACGCAGGTATTCTTCTGCGGGCTGACGATCCGGATTGGACCTGCCGATCCGGATCCTGAACGCAGTTTCTCACTGCGGATAGCCGATCCGGATCGCAATGATGAACTGATCCGGATCGCGGCTAGGGTTTTATAAAGAACAAAAGGGTTTTGATTTCTTTTACTCCAATCTTTTGTTCCTAAGTTTCCAGAGCCTCTCTCTCTAGATTTCATCCTTCCTGGAAGCCTTCAAACTCAAGTTCTTCAACTCCAAGTAAGTTTTATTGATCAAAATCTCGGTTTTTCACCGTTTTTCTCTATTCCTCCTCAAACGTGATGAATTTCTTGGATCAATTTTGTTTGTGGATGGTTTTTGATCAAATTTCTTTTAAAATAAGAACTCTGGGTAGATTAGTTTTGATTATATGCTAGGTATTCTCCTGATTAACGGATTTTTAGGCTTCGATTTCTAAAATTTCGGTTTTAGGGCATATAATAAGGATTTTCGAAAATCATGCAATTGATCTATTTTTAAAAGTCCTTTTGCAAAACTAATTTGATTCTTAGTCTCTCTACATGATTATGATTGTTTGGGTACAATTTTTCTAATTTTTGAAAATTAACAATTTTTCGTGTTCTTGAGTTGTTGCACACAGGATTTCTTTTCTCAAGAGACCAATAGCAATGGTGATCACTTCGATTGTTTTCCTACTTGCTGCTATGGTACTTACGAGAGACACTGCCAAGAGGGCTAAAAAGGATGAAGTCAATTGGGATGAGTTATCAGATGATGAAACACATCCTGGAGAATCGCCACAGAAAATCTCTGTTGCATCGAAAGGGAAAGCCCATGCAGAGACATCAACGAAAAAGGCTCCGCTCACTGCTGCGGAAAAAGGAAAAGCACCAATGACCTCTTCATCCATTTTTCCAAAAAGAAAAAGACTTGCTCGACGACCTGGACGAGCTCGAGGAATTGAAATAAATGAACCATGTCAAGAGAACCCAAGGAATATCTCTCAAATTGACACTGAATCAGAAGACGAAGAAGATTGGGACACATTTCTTGACGAAGTACAACAAGGTATTGATGAAGAAAATAAGGTTTACCTAAAGAAAAAGAAGCTACTGAAGTCTTCCTCAATACTTAAGCAACAAGCGAAGAAAAAGAATGTGCCAAGCAATCCACCCTTTTTGCCAAGACGATCTCCTCGGAATGAAGGTCAGACTGCTCCGTCAATCGTCACACAACGTTCTTCAACTTCCAGAAGAACTGACCAAAAGGGAAACTTAGAGTCTTCCATAAAACAAGAACAAGATAAAATGGCTCTAGAACTCAGAAAGATGTCCAAGGACATACATCAGATGAAGCAAGAGTGTACTACGATTTCGGGAATGCTTAAAGGAATTTTGAGAAAGCTGGGTTGCACGAGCTCTGAAGACTCCGCCTCGGTTGACTCAGATTCAGATGCCTGAATCGTCTGACTAACAATTCTCTTATGCAGGAACTTTAGATTTTTAATCCTTTCTTGTGCAGGTTTTTCAGTTTTTAGGACTTACTCTTAGTTCTAGTTCTTAATTTTCGGAACATTTTCTTTGAAATTTTTAACTCTCCTTCAATTTTTGGTAATTTTGGCTTTGTTTGTGACAAAAAGGGGGAGAGAGTTTAGAGAACTTGAACAATGATAATGTGAAAATTTTGTATACATCAAGGTACAATGATGAACAATGATGACTGCATCAAGGTACAATGATGAACAATGCTGATGTGAAAATTTTGTGAACATCAAGGTAAGTATCACTTCAACTTTGGTTTTTATCTAGTGATTGGTTGCATGTCTCCACTAACTATTCGACTAATTATTTGGGCATGTAATATAACTAACAAGTTGATGTTCACTAACGTGACATTTGGTGTTTGATTGCATAGAAGATATGTTGGTTTTTGACTATGATTCTCTTACATATCTGAATTCTCAAATGTCATGATGATCAGATAAACTCTATCTCTGTACTAGGTTTTGAATGCTAAATATTCTTGAGGTATCTAACGATCTCTTTTTGTCAAGAATGATTTCTTTGTGCAGAGAGTACAGATGTCTAAGTCTAGAGTCTGTTTTAGGAGTTTATCTCATGTTTTTAAATTTTTGGATCTCCATTGTAAAATTTTGTTGTATGGTGATAGCAACAAAAATACCTTTTTGAATTTTCTTGAGTGGATCTGTGTTTTGTCACGAAACCGCCAAAGGGGGAGATTGTTACGGAATTTGAGTTGGCGTAGTTTCGTGAAAGTCTCAAGTCTTGAAGATTTAAGGTGAAGAAAGTTGGATCATTTAACTCAATCTCAAGAAAGAAGAATTCAAAAGGATCAGGTATGTTTAACTAAAGATTTTGTGTGATCCGAATACTTCTTGTAGTGTAGAAACACTTGGAAGAATCTTTCATTGCATAAAAATCAAAAACTGGACTTGGGACATGTTCAGGATCCGGATCAGGTTGTTCGATCCGGATCCCGAAGGTGGTTCGTTCATACACCAGTTCAATCCGGATCGTAGCCTCTCTTGATCCGGATCCCGAACACTGAGTTTACTATCTTCCTTGAACGATCCGGATCAGGCTTCACAATCCGGATCCCGAACGTTGATGTTTGGTGAACTGTATGAACGATCCGGATCAAGCACTTCGATCCGGATACCGAACCTTCGTTTTTCTGGAATTGTCTGACTCGTTACGACGATCCCGATCACAGCTAATCCGATCCGGATCGCCGTCCGTAAAATTTCCAGAAATGTTAGGTTTTTGATTCTTATCTCCTTCCTAGGGTTTCTAACCTATAAATAGACCCTATGACTCTTTTTCTAGGGTTAATCCATATAGCCGTCATTTTCATATATCATCTTATACGGCTCTAGATCCACATATAGAGAAGAAAGGAAATCATTAGAGAATACTCTATGTTTCTTCATCTATATTGATTAGTTTGATTCTAGGTTTTCATACTCACATCTTGAGTTGAATCAAACTAATGAATACTTAGATGGTATTTCCGATCTATCTTTGATCTAAGTATTCGGCGGATCATCACCACCCAAAAACAACGATTTACCCCAAAAATCGGCGCGTGGATTCGCGTGTCCTTGTGGATTCAAGGTTCAACCGCTCTCGTGGATTCGGAGCGAGGCACATTCGTGGATTCGAAGGGTGCTATTGGGTGAAGACCGTGGACTCGGTCGGACGTCGTGGATTCGACGTTGGACGCCGTGGATTCGGCGTTGGGCGCAGATCGTGGATTCGAGAAGCGTCGCGGAGCGAGCGGAGAAGATCCTCTAGGAGCGTATGGAAAAGGTTGAGTCGTAAGTGTGTACGGTAAATCACCTTGTACGTGTTTTAATTCTAGTGGATTTCTGCCGTGTTATCGGTCCTGTGGTTTTTTACTCCGGTGATGGAGTTTTCCACGTAAAAATCTTGCGAGTTATTTTTATTTCCGCATTGGGTTTTTATCGCAACGATTTTTGAGTGTTTATACGTTTACACCTATTCACCCCCCTCTAGGTGTTTTTTCCCCTATTTAGATCCTTATTACATATAACCCAACATTTGTGCGCATATTGGACCCAAGAATTAGACTCAGAAGTTTGGATTAAGTTTACTTATCTGGATGCCTTCGGAAAATTTGAGTATTGGAATTTGGCAAAACGGACAGCGGATTTGGATTCAGCGCCCTAAAACGATGAAAATGGACTATTTATTTGTGTTTTTCGGAGCCCGTATGCCCGTGCATGGATTTCGAGGTTAGTATACTGTTCCGGCAGCCGGCGGCGGCGACCGGCGGCGGAGCGCGGCGGGCAGCGGTGGAGCGCGGTGGCGCGGGCGCGGGCAAGCGCGCAGGCGCGGGCAGGCGCGCGGTGCACGAGGGCATCGTGCCACGTATCGTCTGCCCGTTGGTTTGCCTAGGGACACGTGGTCGCAGTGGATTGGTTGGTGCAGTGGACTCAGTCCACGGAAGCATAAGATAACAGAATACTATAATAATGAAAGGATAAGCTGGAAAAAAATTTAAAGCTATCATGTCTCTATCTACTATGCTCAATGGGCGAAACAAATGATAATATGCAACCACTCGAACACGAGATGCTCAATCGACCCAATCGTAATGATTGCCCAAAAAGGGTCCAGTGAAATCTGCACTCGTCTACTACCATTACATCCACGGAGAATTGGAATTACGTAGGGTGAAACAGTCAAACCTGCGCCCACCTACTGCCATTACATCCACGGAGGACTGGACTTACGTAGGACGTCCAGCAAGGACTGCGTCGACAAGTCGCGATAACAAAGTAATAGGCCTAGCTCCGGAGCGGCACTCGAGGGGAGCGATCCTACCAAGGAAGTATCCGCGCATCTCAGTCGAGCTCAATATAGATCATGCAGGCTATAGTTCAAATCCATGATCAATCAGATCGACAATATCCAACTCACAACACTAACCCACTGACCATAGGTACTCAACAGTCGGGACCGCCGTCAACCCAAACGGCTCCCAGAACAAGACGTCCAACTCACCATGCTAAAGCTCACTGGTTGGAGATACTCTATAGCTGACGACAACGAAGGGTCCGAAAACCCCGAAAGACTAGTACCTACAACCCCAATCAACCAAGAACAAGCTCTAGGCATAACCTCCCGTTGTTCTCGACCCAAGGAAAAAAACAACCCTTAGAACCCAGATCACTCGAATCCTCTCGGGCGATAAGGTTTAGAAGAAAAGATGATATTTATTATAGAAAATCGTTTTCACTCGAACCCTCTCCGAGTGAGGACCAAAAGTAGTTCCCCTTTTATAAAACCATCTTGATTTGAAAAAAATTATTTTAATGAATTTTAGTTTTTTTAAGAAAATTAGTTAAAAACAAGTTTTATCCCAAACCCCGAAGGGCAAATACCTTCACCCAATCAAATAAGAACAGTGTGATGATCCGGACCTCCGATATGGATTTACAAGGTGACTAATGGCTTCTGGAGGTCTAAGATGAGTAATCGAGTTGTCTGTGTTCAAATAGGATCCCAGATTTGGAACCGACGTGAAAATCGGATCAAGATTGCTTTTGCGGGGGCTTCCGGCAAAATTTTGGATGAGAATTTGGAGAAACGGACGGCGGATTTGGACTTAGCGCGCGAAAACGATGAAATGGGTTATTTACTTGTATTTTCGTACTTCGGAAAATAATTTACTATTCACTGGTCGGAGTTACTGTTCCGGCGGCCGGCGGCGACCGGCAGGCGGCGGAGCACGGCGGAGCACGGCGGCGCAGCGGCGGAGCGCGGTGGCGCAGCGGCGGAGTGCGGCCGCGGGCGGCGCGGACGGGCGCGGGCAGGCGCGGCGCGCGCGCAGGCGGCTGGTCCACAGGCAAGGCGTGCACCGGGAGCATGGAGTGTTGGTCTTGCCACGTGGCATCCCCTCATTGGTCGAGCGGCGTCAAGGAGTGCGGCGGGTCGGCGACACATGGCGGCTTCTGGTTGGCCGACATATTACGGAAGACCCGGCGCGTACACCGGGGGCGTGGACCACGTGAACCGCGTGGGGGACACGTGGCACTCCCTAGTTGGCGGGCTCAAGCCACCCACGTGCGCGAGGCACGCGGAACACGTGGGCAGCGCGGACACATGGTGCTTCCCGAAGGCCCTTTCATGGCTGTTTCGTGTTTTGGGACGCATGGCGCGATCTGATTGGCTGGTTTCGCTGTTTCCTGTTCGGCCTGGGATTTGGTGTGGAGCCCGAATGCTTGGCTATAAATAGGCCATTTTGGAATCATTTTTGGAGCCAATTTTCTGGGGTTTTTGTGATCCGAGTTGAGTGCCACTTTTTACAATGTGATTCTACATCAAGTCTTCTTCAATATTTGGGGTTTTGGAGAATTTTTGGAGATCATCTGCTATTTTTTCCCTGCATGATCTCGAGAGTCGTGCCGTTCCTTCGACATCGGTTTCTTCCGTCGGCTTTTCGGCGGAGAGCTCCCCTGAGCTCATCTTTTGGCATTTTTCACCGATTTTTGCGGCAGCGTTTCCGTGACAGGTAGGCCTTCGATTTTTATATTCATCACTCTACTCTGTTTCGAGTTTTTATGGGAGTTTGTGTTGCATCTTTAGACCCCCCTTTTTCTGCGACACTTTTCTGGACAGCAGAGGAGTAATCTTGCAATTTCTCGAGCTACGGTTGTCGGAAAGGGAGTTTAAGCACTCGATTGACATCTACACTTCGAGAAGATCGTAACCGTATTTTTGTTGGAATTTTTAGAGGGCATCTCGTAAGAGGTAATTTCCTGTTTTTTGGACAGATGCGCGATGAGATTACTATTTTGAGTGATTTGACCTTACCGCAGTGTTTGGCTCATATCTCGATGACCGGGAGGACTTTTTTGATGATTTTTGGTGCGTCGGAATCGTGAGAACTTGAGGATCGCACCCATTAAGTTTCAGCTCTTTTGGACTCTGGACCGACACGCGCATCCAGGTAGGTTGGATTTTCCTCCAAGTCTGCGGACTTCCTCCTAATTCTAGTAGTGTAGCTTTGAGCATACTAGAATTGATGTTATCATTGATATTTGTGATAGAGTCATGTGATTTGACTAGCACCCCGACATATGATTGCATTTATTTAGCCAGACTGTTAGAATATGTTCACATGGGCAAGGTTCTTGTATGTTCTAGTCCCCATCCCTTTGCATTCCTTTTCTTGGATATAGAGCTTTTTCTCGCCTTGATAGTGGGCTGAGTAGTTGGGATAGTATGGGATGCATGTTACACTCGTGCCGGGGGCCGAGTGGAGTCTGGTAGTTATGGCTTATTGTGTGCCTATGTTGGGAGTCGTTTTGGGTAAACGGGGTCCCATGTCGTCGGGTATTCTCTATGTTGTTACCGCCACCTGGGTTGTGGCCATAGAGTGCTTGTGATATCTGGACCTTGAACCCAGAATGTCATTTTTGGACACTCATGATTTCAGTAAAAGTGTTTTTCCTTTCGAAGCTCAAAGGGTCGCCGGAGTCTGTTCTTATTTGATAGGGCAAAGGCACTAGCCTTCAGAGTTCGAAAAAATAAACTTGCTTTTGACTGATTTTCATAAGAACTAAAATCTGTAAAAGTGGTTTTATCAGATCAAGATGGTTTTCAAAAAAAAAGTGAGCTATTTTATCCTCACCCCGAGAGGGTTTGAGTGGAAACAGTATTTAACAATAAAGATCACCATTTCTTACAAAGCTACTCACCCAGGACGATTGAGTGATCTGGGTTCCAAGGGTTGTTTCTTTCTCGGGTCAAGAACAACGGAGGGCTATGCCTATAGTCTATTCTTGTTTGATTGGGGTTGTAGGTTTTAGTCTTTCAGGGTTCTAGGACCTTTCATTGGTATGGCTGTGGAGTATCTCCAGCTAGTGAGCTGTAGTGGATCGAGTAGGATTCTTGTGTTGGGAGCCATTTGGGTTGACGGTGATCCCGGCTGTTGAGTATCTCCAACCAGTTTCTTTTATTGGATTGGGTGGATTCTTATTCTGGGAGCCGTTTGGGTTGACGGTGATCCCAATTATTGAGTATCTCCAGTCAGTGAGTGAGTATTGTGAGCTGGACATTGTCGATCTGATTGATCGTAGATTTGGATTATAGCCTGCAAATGCCGCTTATTGAGCCAGATGAGACATGCTTATTCCTCGGTGGGGTCGCTCCCCTCGATAGCCGCTCCGGATGCGATGATGATGATGCGCCTGATGGGGCTGCATGCGCCTGAAGAGGCTGCTTTGCGTGATATTATGATAGTTCGATTGAACACCCTAGTTGATACACTAGGGGCCCTAGTTGATACACTAGGGGGCGCAGGCTTGACTGGACCAGATTTGGCAGTCAGTGAGATTGGGTTGATGTGAGCACCTCGTGAGCGAGTGGATGCATAGCATGTTCATAGTTGAGTGTTATTCCTTTGAGCATGGTAGCTAGGGGCATGTTAGCTGTAGATTTCTTTCCAGCTGAGCTATTCTTATTTACAGCATTCCCTATTATCTTATGCCTCTAGTAGACTTAGCGGGCAGACCGTAGAGTTCGAGACGGTACCCACTAAGAACTACCTTCTATAGTAGTTCTCACACCCGCTGTGGTGACAGGTATTTCTGAGGTAGCTATTCCGACTTCAATTCGAGCGGAGGCAGCAGATCAAGGTAAGGGCGTGGCCGAATAGTTCCTTACCGGCTTATTTGAGAGTCAGAGGTAGATGTACCCTGTATATGAGATTTTATTTTGTACTGGACAGTCTGAGAGATTTATTGTATCATGTTCATAGTGGGAGATGACTATGTATTTTGGATTTTATATATTCAGATGTTCAGTTTTTGATTCTGTAGCTACTTATTCTTATTCAACTCTGATACATGTTTAGCTATAGATCTGACTTGTAGGGTAGACGCTTCGTCTGTGCGGAGATTTCTGTACAGATGGCGGATCTGTTAGCGAGCCCGGGTCGTAGTTTCGACCGCAGGGCGTGACAAACAAGCTCTGGCGACCCTTCGAAATTTGGAAGGAAAATATTGGTTTACTAAAATCATGAGTGTCCAAAAATATTCTGGGTTCAAGGTTCTGATGTCACAAGCACACTACTGCCACGAACTCTATGGCGACAAACTGATCGGATGAGTGTCAAAAAATATTCTGGGTTCAAGGTTCTGATCTCACAAGCACACTACTACCACGAACTCTATGGCGATAAACTGATCGGAGAATACTCGGCGACCCGGGACCACTGTCTATCCAAACAGCTCCCGACACTGGCACATGTCTAGCCTCAGCTACCAGAATCCACTAAGCCCCCAAACACGAGCGCCATATGCAACCCACAATATCCCGACTACTCAACCTGCTTGTCACGCCCCGGGGTCGAAACTGCGACCCGGGCTCGCCAACAGATCCGCCGCCTATACAAAACCCCGCATACGCGAAGCATCCAACCTGCAAGAAAAGGGACTATAGCTTAATAAATATCAGAGCTATAAAATAAAACTATTGTAAAACTAAAATCCAACCATCTGTACAACTGGAAATAATGATACAATATCCATCTCCCAAATATGATCATATACAAAATCGTCTGATACAATAACCCAGAACTCAACAGGGAGGTAAACTGAAATAATACATCAGTGTACAGGCTCTCAGTACAAGTCAAATCCTCACATTACAATAGTCTCTCAAAAGTGGAAATAAAACTAGTGTACTGACTGTACTCAGGATCTCCAACGAAGGGGTACCGCTACTCTCCACAGACGGGTAGGGATCTAGCTCGCGACTCCCTCGCCTCGAACAGCAACCACAGAATCAGCAACACCCGCTAAGACTCTGCAAAACAAGGGAGAGAAAAGAAAAATGAGGGGAAAAACCCCCAATGGGTGTGAGAACTACACCAAGAAGGGAGTTCTCAGCCACCAGGCCCGACGGTCTGCCCACTAAGTCTACTAGAGGCATAAGATAACCATGTAGTAAAAACTGAACAAGAAAGCTGGAGATACTCTACAGCTACCATGCCTCTATCTAAATGCTCAAATGGGGAAAAACCAATGAAAGGTATGCAGCCACTCGCACACGAGGTGCACAATCGATCCAATCGAGCGGACAGCCACATCTGGTCCAGTCAAGCCTGCGCCTCCCTAGTGTATCCACGTAGGGTGTCCAATTGGACTAACTCGCTATCGAATAGTGGCACCTGCAGGCTATAGTCGAAATCCACGCTCTCTCTCAGAACGGATAGACTCAAGATCCTCAACATCTCGCACAACGGTCGAAGTACTCTCAACGACATGGGACCACCGTCAATCCAAACGGCTCCCAACAACACTAGCACTGGTCTAATCTCAGCTATCAGACTCCACTCAACCCCCAGGCACGAGTGCAACAATAAAAGTATATGTCCGAATAAACCCAATCAAATGAACCGGTATAAAACCCGGTACTGCCTTCTCCGTCATCAATCTCACGAACTCAGTATCTCCAACTATCCAACTGACCAGCACCCGTCACGGTCTAAAGCCTACTCCGGAGTGGCACTCGAGGGGAGCGACCGACACGAGTAAAGTATCACTGTCATAGGTATCACAATATAGCAGGACTGGATCACAACCATGATCAAGGTGGGAAAAATCCATCCACTAAAGAAACCCAATCCCCAATCTGATGCATAAGTAAAACATCCGGCCAACCGCCCAATGTCCGCGGTCGCCGCAACACCCCACATACCTATAATCTGGTATAACCAATCCAACTCGACAATCTCGGCTACACTATCCCAAACCCCTGCTCGAACCCGAGCAACATGTATCACAAGTATGACTAAAAATGAGAAAAGAAATAAACATGGTTTCTCCTAAGTCAAGTCCCAACATGATAGTGTAGCGATCAAAGATGGCCTATCTAGATGTCCATACAAGCATGCATTGTCCTCAAGAAAGATAAAAGGGAGTAAATCACATAATAGCTCCACAAGGGTATAACCACATGCCAAACTCACTAACCAATAGCACCTGTCCACAATCCAGGTCCATCCTAAATCATAAGAGTGATACCCGCACATAGATATGTCATCCCACCCCGTCGAGTAATCATATCTCATAAAGGCTATGTGCTAACATGGCATGCTAATAATCAAAAGATCAATATTCCCTTATGTAAGCTGTCACGCCCCGGGTGTAAACCAGAACCCGGGTCCGTCTACAGATCCGCCGTGCACACGGAATTTCCCGCGTACACGAAGCGCTGGTAACCTGCTCAGGTATAATATAAACAATAAAAGAGCATAATACAGAGCTGAAATAGAAGAACCACATAGTATCTCAGACTGGAATAATAATAAAGCTATAATAAATACAATAATCTCTCAACTCACCAAAATAGTACAACCTGCTGGCCAAAGCCAGACCCAAAATAAGAAAAATACATCAGTCTGAGTAAAGGGTACAACATCTGTCTAACAACAACTCAATCTCACAGGAGATCTATCTACTCAGCGATCCCCTTACCTCGATCAGCTGCCGATGGCCTAGCAGCTCCTGCAGACGACTCTGCAACACAAAGAAGAAGAGACAGGAAACAACAATGGGGGTGAGAACTACTAGATAAACCAGTAGCCTCCCCTAGTGGGTAAAACCTCAAATGCTGACGCACCCACTATGACTACTAGAGGCAAAAGGAAAGGACAGTGGTAAGCTATAAAGGCTGCTGATAAAGAGGAAACTACCACTACTATGCCTCTAAATGCCATGCCGAAGGAAATGACTGTAAGTATGCATCAGTATCTACCCTGCCTGCATGGATAAACCCAATCTAATCACCAGTAAAAACTGGTACTGCCTGCTGTGCCTGCCGTATCGGGTATGCCAGCCCACGCATAACACCGATGTAAAAAGGAGTCTCAAGGACTCAAAGCCTGCCTGTCGCGCACTCCGGAGTGGCACTCGAGGGGAGCGACCCACACGAGTAAAGTATCTCAGTAACCAGTAATCATAAGTATCATAAAACAGCAGGACTGGATCATGACTCTGATCAAAGTGGGAAAACCCATCCACTAAAGAAAAGCTAATCCCCAATCTGATGCAATAGTACTCAATAAGTGGGAAACTCCATCCACTAGCAAAAAGCTCGATCCCCAATCTGATGCAAAGATCGACATCCGGTCAACCGCCTAATGTCCGCGGTTGCCGCAATACCCCATAAGTCCAAAGCCTGATAAAGTAATCAACATCTGGCCAACCGCCTGATGTCCGCGGATACCACAATGCCCCACAACCCAGAATCGAGTCTAACCTGTCCGAGACTCGATGGCCTCAACTACACTACCCCAAAACCCTGCTCAAACTTGAGCAACATGCATCTGAATGCAAAAGAGAATAATAAAACATGGTTTCTCCTAAGTCAAGTCCCAATAATAGTGTAGCAATAAATAGTGGCCTATCTAGATGTCCATACAAACATGCAATTGTCCTCTTTTAAAACTGAAGAAAAGTGTTTGATATTTATTTAGAAAATGATGGCTTAAATGTCCCAACATAGTAAGTCATTTTGCATGCGAGATTATGATATAGCCTTTGTCCCAACAACAGTGTCTTAATTTAATATAAATAAGCCGTCATATAATTTGTGGGGTTTACTCATGCAATTCACAATTAAAATACCGATTACCAGTTTAAAATAAGGGATCTCTAATACTCCTAGTGAGATAGTCAGAAGTGAGGTAAGCAACAACCACCCACCTCAAAAAGCGTGATCCACACCCAGAAAGGTCTCCTTACTGTCCACAGTCCTCTATACCCGCAACTCGTCAAGAACAGTGCACAACTGTACAGAATAACACACCCAGAGTAAACACAAATCCCAAAAATACAGACTTTGCTGTTTTTCCAAACAGCACAAAAAGAAGGGATTTTCACCTCTGTACATTGCTCTGAAAAATCCAGAAAAATTACGGTTCCGTTCCTCGCGACGAGTAGATCGAAATCGACTACTTAAACTCCTTAATCCGATGCTCCTAGCTCCAGATATAATTCGGAGAAGTTACTACTGTCCAGAAAGTACCACAGCAAAAAGGAGGGTCAAAGATGCCTCGGGAACCGTGCCAAAAGTGCGAAATGAGGTGAACCGATCAACATAGAAAATGAAGCCTTACCTCTTACGGTCGCGCTGTCATAGAAATCGTTCAAAAATTCCTCCTGGTTAGCGCACAGGAATTTTCCGACTGAACTCCGACGATAACGGGCCGAAAAAGGAGAAACGTCAGAGCGTAATGCGTCGCAGATATCTCTCTGTCGAGAACTTCAAAAATTCTGAAATTTCTATGGTAGATAGAGGACAAAGAAATGAAAAACTTTCATTAAGGGCTTACTCTCATTTTCTCTCTCTAAAACTCGGAATTTGCAAAGAGAGAGGGAGGGGTATTTATAATGGGCCAATTTACTATTCGGGCTCCACAAAGAATCCGGGGCCGAACACAAAACACCGAAACCAGCCAATCAGATAGCGCCACACCTCACAAAACAGGAAACATCCGTACGGGCCAATGAAATTGCGCCACGTGTCCCCCGCCGCCCACGTTTCTCACGCGCCCGGCACACGTGGGCGGCCGTGCGCCCGCCAATGAACAGCCGCCACGTGTCCCACGTGGTCCACGGGGCGCACGAGCCCGGTCCACGCGCCGGGTCTTCCGGATCCTGTCGGCCAATCACAGCGCGCCACGTGTCAGGGACAAGCCGCCACCCTTGACGCCGCCGGACCAATCAGAGGCTGCCACGTGGCCTTTTGAGTCTTCGGTGCACCCGGTGCACGCCTATTCTGTGGACCCCGCGCTTGCGCGCTGCCCGCGCCTGCCCGCGCTGCCCGTGGCCCTGCTCCGCCCCTGCGCCGCCTTGCTCCGCCGTGCGCCGCCGTCTGCCGCCTGCCGCCGGTCGCCGGAACAGTGTTTCCGGCGGCCGGAACAGTAATTCTGGCATGAACAGTAACCCAGTGTCGAAAAAATAAAGTAAATATGCCATTTTGATCGTTTTCGCGCGCTGAGTCCAAATCCGCTGTCCGATTCTTCAAATTCTCATCCGAAATTTTGCCGAAAGCCCCCGGAAAAGCCTACTTGCTCCGTTTTTCGCGCCGGATCCATTTCTGAGGTCCAATTTCGTTACTACAAGCTCCATTACACCATATAAGCCTTCTATTGTCACTGTTAAGGCTACAACAGTTACTGGGGAAATCCGGATCATCACATCCTCCCCCACTAAAAAGAGTTTCGTCCTCGAAACGAGAATCATACCTCAGTCCGATGTCTCAAATAAGTAGGGGTGGGTATCCCTCATCTCTGACTCGAGCT
Organism: Tillandsia leiboldiana; assembly: GCA_029204045.2. Taxonomy (NCBI): domain Eukaryota; kingdom Viridiplantae; phylum Streptophyta; class Magnoliopsida; order Poales; family Bromeliaceae; genus Tillandsia; species Tillandsia leiboldiana. The sequence continues at coordinate 7,155,340 of CM055064.1, forward strand.
CCCACGTAGCTTCGCGCTCGTCATGATTGCTCCAATGGATCTTCACATAGGGAATTGTCCGACTGCGCAATTCTCTCACCTCTCGATCCAGAATCCGCAGTGGGCGCTCCTCATACCTCAAATCCTCGCTGATCTCAAGCGGTGTGAAGTCGATGACGTGCGACGGGTCGAAGACATATCTCCTCAGAGTAGAAACATGGAATACATCGTGGACACCGGCAAGTCTCGGAGGAAGTGCAAGTCGGTAGGCGACTGGCCCGATACGTTCCAATACCTCAAAGGGTCCAATATATCGGGGGCTAAGTTTCCCACGAATGCCGAACCTCCTGATTCCTTTGGACGGTGAGACTTTCAGAAATACATGATCTCCAACCTGAAACTCTAAGTCTCGTCGCCGAACATTGGCATAACTCCTTTGTCGGCTTTGGGCGGTCTGGAGATGCTTTCGAATCACTCGGACCTTCTCCTCTGCCTCTAATAATACATCTGGTCCCAAGGTCCGCCTCTCGCCCACGTCACTCCAATAAAGCGGTGATTGACACTTGCGTCCATACAATGCTTCAAACGGAGCCATCTGAATGCTCGCTTGAAAGCTATTGTTGTACGCGAACTCAGCCATAGATAAGTGTCGAATCCACCCTCCACCGAAATCCAAGACGCAAGCCCTCAGCATGTCCTCCAAGATCTGTATGGTCCGCTCTGACTGCCCATCAGTCTGTGGATGAAAAGCTGTACTGAACCTGAGTTGAGTCCCCAAGGCTGTCTGCAAGCTCCTCCAGAAACGCGAAACAAACCTCGGGTCTCTATCTGATACTATGGAGGCTGGTACTCCATGTAATCTTACTATCTCATCTAGATATAACTGGGCTAGTCGCTCGAGTGACCAAGTAGTTTGTACAGGCAAAAAGTGCGCTGACTTGGTAAGACGATCCACAACTACCCAGATAGCATCAGCACCTCCCTGTGCCCTCGGCAATCCGACCACAAAATCCATCGTAATGTGGTCCCATTTCCACTCAGGAATTGGGAGACTCTGTAACTTGCCAGCTGGCACTCGATGCTCAGCCTTCACCTGTTGGCAAGTTAAACACTGAGCCACAAACCTCCCAATGTCCCTTTTCATGCCATTCCACCAGAAGTGTGCCTTGAGGTCTTTATACATCTTAGTCCCACCAGGATGTAGGGTATAAGGTGTATAATGGGCCTCTCGCAATATCTGCTCTCTGGTTTCCGCATCCACTGGCACACATACTCGATCCCTGTACCTTAGTACTCCCGAAACATCCACGTAAAGTCCCCTGACTGATCGCTCGGGATCTGATCTCTAATCCTGGTCAAGTGGGGGTCCTCACTCTGTTTCTCTTTGATCCTGTCCAGTAGAGTGGGCTGCATGACTAAAGATGTCAGTCTAGCAGAGACCCCAGGGGACACAACCTCTATCTCTAGTCGCCTCATCTCTTCTAACAGTGGTGTCTGGTCTGTGATCAACATGGACAAACTCTGCACCGCTCTCCTGCTCAATGCATCAGCAACTACATTAGCCTTGCCTAGGTGGTAGAGAATATCCACATCATAATCCTTCAGTAGCTCCAACCATCTGCGTTGCCTCAAATTCAGCTCCTTCTGCGTGAACAGGTATTTTAGGCTCTTGTGTTCGGTATAGATCTCACAGTGCTCCCCATACAGGTAATGGCGCCAAAGCTTCAGTGCAAACACCACGGCAGCAAGCTCCAAATCATGGGTAGGGTAATTCTTCTCATACTCCTTGAGTTGTCTCGATGCATAAGCAATTACCCTCCCTTCCTGCATCAACACACAGCCAAGTCCACTGTGTGATGCGTCGCTGTAGATCACATATCCTTTCCCCATAACAGGGAGGGAAATGATAGGAGCGGTCATCAGTCTACTCTTCAGCTCCTCAAAGCTCCTCTGACAGTCCTCTCTCCAGATAAACTTCACTCCTTTACGCGTCAAGCGAGTGAGGGGTGTGGAGAGCTTCGCAAAGCCTTCCACAAACCGACGATAATACCCAGCTAAGCCCATAAAACTACGTACCTCAGAAACGGTAGTCGGTCGGGGCCAATCCCGGACCGCCTTAATCTTCGCCGGGTCCACTGCCACTCCTGCGGCTGAGATCACATGGCCCAAGAAAGCAACCTCTCGAAGCCAAAATTCGCACTTAGATAACTTGGCATACAACTTCTTCTCTCTCAGAAGTTGCAGCACGATTCTCAAGTGCTCCTCATGCTCAGCATCACTTCGGGAGTAGACCAGAATATCATCAATGAATACTACCACGAATCGATCCAAGTACGGCCGGAAGATTCGGTTCATTAAATCCATGAATGCGGCAGGGGCATTAGTCAGTCCAAAAGGCATAACTATAAACTCATAATGCCCATACTGAGATCTGAATGCCATTTTCGGAATATCCTCGGCCTCTACCTTCAACTGGTGGTAACCGGACTGCAGATCTATCTTAGAGAAGACACAAGACCCTTGCAGTTGATCAAAGAGATCGTCGATGCGCGGCAAAGGGTACTTGTTCTTGATGGTCACTTTATTCAATTCCCTATAGTCCACACACAATCGAAGTGACCCATCCTTCTTCTTCACGAATAGCACCGGCGCTCCCCAAGGCGACACACTCGGCCTAATAAAGCCCTTATCCATCAAATCCTGGAGTTGTGCCTTAAGCTCTCGCAGCTCAGCCGGTGCCATCCGGTAAGGAGCCTTAGAGATTGGCGCAGTTCCTGGAACTACGTCAATCACAAACTCAATCTCCCTATCTGGCGGCATGCTGGTTAGCTCAGGTGGAAAAACATCCGGGAACTCGCGGGCAATAGGGATATCCCCGAGTCCCGGTGCCGCCGTAGGCCCCTCAACAACACTAGCCAAAAAGGCTACACATCCTTGATGGATCATCTGCCTCGCTCGGGATGTCGAAACCATAGAGGCAAAGAAAGCACTCTGACATCCCCGGTATACCAACATCTCCTGGCCTGGCTCTCTAAAAGTGACAGTCCTCGCGGCACAATCAATAGTCGCGAAATATCGAGCCAGCCAGTCCATCCCTAGAACCACATCAAAGTCCCTCAGCTGTCTCAAGACCAATAGGTCTGCTGGCATAATCCAGGACTCGATCTGCATCGGGCAGGACCAACAACACTCCTCCACGTGCAAAGTGTGATCGGGAATCTGAACCTCTCGTGCACGTGGTAAAAGTCCTACCTCTAACCCATGTAATGATGCAAAAGTTTTACTAATAAAAGAATGCGATGCTCCAGTATCAAATAAAGTACGAGTCCTAATGCCAGAAAGTAAGGTGATACCTGCCACCACATGATCTGCTGCCGAAGAGTCCTCTACCTGCGCAGCATACACTCGCCCACTCTGAGCTGGAGGCCAATAGTCAGTGGGATGTGAAGAAGATGGCCTGCTTGCTGGGGCATACGGCCGCTGAGCCATCGATCGCTGCTGGGATGAAAATGGGACAGATGCTGAAGAAGGTGCTGCTGGTGTCGCAACTGGGCACGTAGCTCGAACATGACCATGCTGTCCATATCGATAACAGCGGCCAAATCTCATCTCACACGTGCCTGCCGGATGTTGACCCCCACAGAAGACACACCTCTCCAAAGGCTGGGTCCGACTCGACTGCTGCTGCTGTCTCTGAGACTGCTGCTGAGACTTATGCTGTCTCGACTGCGACTTCTGCTGTTGATGGTGCTGCTGCTGCGGTGGCCTCTGGGATCCACCAGGCCCTCGCCGCTCAGAACGCCCACGACTGGAAAACTGAGGCCGTGGCGGTCGTGGCGGCCTCCAAGAATGAGCCCGTCCTCCATCATCCGGTGCTGGGCGCTTTGCCCCCGGGATCACTACGGGAGCTGGAGCTACCTCCTCCATTACTACCTCCCCGCATTCCACATAGAGCGCCTGCTCCATCGAGGCCTCCAAGGTCTGCAACCTACGCGAGGGAACCAGTTGAAAAAGGTCCCGGCGCAACCCTCGCTCGAACATGTAAATCCGGTGCGCCTCATCTCTGGCTACGTTCGGTACACACGCCAGCAACTGATTGAAATTCGCAATATACTCGTGCACGGGCCGATCTCCCTGGCGAAGGTTTCTCAACTGCTCCTCCAACCTCTGCCGGACGCTTTCCGGGAAGAAAGCCCCAAGAAGGAGACTGCGGAACTCCGCCCAGGTCAGGAGCTGAGCCCCAGGCGGACCAGCCGGTCGAACACGCCGCCACCAAGCCTCGGCGTTGCGCTCCAAAAAGTTCGTCGCCAATAACACCTGGTATCGCTCATTGATGAACAATGTCTCAAAACGTCGCTCCATCGCCGTGATCCACGACTCTGCCTCCCACGGCTCTGCACTCTGCCCCGAGAAATAGGGTGGGTCAAACTGGCGAAACCTCATCAACAAATCGACCATCTCCCGCTGCTCTGCCGAGGTCAGAGGTCCCGTCAACCCAGACGGCTGTCTACCAGTACCCCGAGCAACAGGGGATGCTGGGGTCACTGGTACAACTGGGGGAGCCACAGCAGGGGATGATGGTACGGGAGAACTCTCCGGGGGTGCTACAATAGGCTGCGCCCTCTGCTCTAACATCTGCGTCAGCCGACCTATGGCCTCCTCCTGACGCCGAACAGCCTCCGACATCTGAGCCATCTGAGCCTGTAGCTCCTGCACCTCACTCTGCTAGCCTTGCCCGGACTCCTCCTGCTCGGGCTCAGGGGAAGAAGGCTGAGAACGCGTCAACATCCTGCGTCGCGGAGGCATCCTGCCACAAGAAACCTCGAATCAATAACACAATCCCGCACGACCCAATCTAGCGAAAGTCAAAGACATCCCCCTATTTCTGTGACTTTATGTTGTCTGCAGCCAACATAACTATTCACCAGAAATTGGGTATGTCGATCCCTCTTCACCACTGGAAGAGTCAAACAATAAATCAACGACTTTCGCAAAATGTCTCGTCTCTCGCGCCCTATCTTCCTAGGGTCTGCCAAAAGCCTAGGGTTTCCTAAGTCCCAACTGACCTATCCCTAAGCTCTGATACCAACTTAATCTGTCACGCCCCGGGTGTAAACCAGAACCCGGGTCCGTCTACAGATCCGTCGTGCACACAGAATTTTCCGCGTACACGAAGCGCTGGTAACCTGCTCAGGTATAATATAAACAATAAAAGAGCATAATACAGAGCTGAAATAGAAGAACCACATAGTATCTCAGACTGGAATAATAATAAAGCTGTAATAAATACAATAATCTCTCAACTCACCAAAATAGTACAACCTGCTGGCCAAAGCCAGACCCAAAATAAGAAAAACACATCAGTCTGAGTAAAGGGTACAACATCTGTCTAACAACAACTCAATCTCACAGGAGATCTATCTACTCAGCGATCCCCTTACCTCGATCAGCTGCCGATGGCCTAGCAGCTCCTGCAGACGACACTGCAACACAAAGAAGAAGAGACAGGAAACAACAATGGGGGTGAGAACTACTAGATAAACCAGTAGCGTCCCCTAGTGGGTAAAACCTCAAATGCTGACGCACCCACTAGGACTACTAGAGGCAAAAGGAAAGGACAGTGGTAAGCTATAAAGGCTGCTGATAAAGAGGAAACTACCACTACTATGCCTCTAAATGCCATGCCGAAGGAAATGACTGTAAGTATGCATCAGTATCTACCCTGCCTGCCTGGATAAACCCAATCTAATCACCAGTAAAAACTGGTACTGCCTGCTGTGCCTGCCGTATCGGGTATGCCAGCCCACGCATAACACCGATGTAAAAAGGAGTCTCAAGGACTCAAAGCCTGCCTGTCGCGCACTCCGGAGTGGCACTCGAGGGGAGCGACCCACACGAGTAAAGTATCTCAGTAACCAGTAATCATAAGTATCATAAAACAGCAGGACTGGATCATGACTCTGATCAAAGTGGGAAAACCCATCCACTAAAGAAAAGCTAATCCCCAATCTGATGCAATAGTACTCAATAAGTGGGAAACTCCATCCACTAGCATAAAGCTCGATCCCCAATCTGATGCAAAGATCGACATCCGGTCAACCGCCTAATGTCCGCGGTTGCCGCAATACCCCATAAGTCCAAAGCCTGATAAAGTAATCAACATCTGGCCAACCGCCTGATGTCCGCGGATACCACAATGCCCCACAACCCAGAATCGAGTCTAACATGTCCCAGACTCGATGGCCTCAACTACACTACCCCAAAACCCTGCTCAAACTTGAGCAACATGCATCTGAATGCAAAGGAGAATAATAAAACATGGTTTCTCCTAAGTCAAGTCCCAATAATAGTGTAGCAATAAATAGTGGCCTATCTAGATGTCCATACAAACATGCAATTGTCCTCTTTTAAAACTGAAGAAAAGTGTTTGATATTTATTTAGAAAAGGATGGCTTAAATGTCCCAACATAGTAAGTCATTTTGCATGCGAGATTATGATATAGCCTTTGTCCCAACAACAGTGTCTCAATTTAATATAAATAAGCCGTCATATAATTTGTGGGGTTTACTCATGCAATTCACAATTAAAATACCGATTACCAGTTTAAAATAGGGGATCTCTAATACTCCTAGTGAGATAGTCAGAAGTGAGGTAAGCAACAACCACCCACCTCGAAAAGCGTGATCCACACCCAGAAAGGTCTCCTTACTGTCCACAGTCCTCTATACCCGCAACTCGTCAAGAACAGTGCACAACTGTACAGAATAACACACCCAGAGTAAACACAAATCCCAAAAATACAGCCTTTGCTGTTTTTCCAAACAGCACAAAAAGAAGGGATTTTCACCTCTGTACATTGCTCTGAAAAATCCAGAAAAATTACGGTTGCGTTCCTCGCGACGAGTAGATCGAAATCGACTACTTAAACGCCTTAATCCGATGCTCCTAGCTCCAGATATAATTCGGAGAAGTTACTGCTGTCCAGAAAGTACCACAGCAAAAAGAAGGATCAAAGATGCCTCGGGAACCGTGCCAAAAGTGCGAATTGAGGTGAACCGATCAACACGGAAAATGAAGCCTTACCTCTTACGGTCGCGCTGCCGTAGAAATCGTTCAAAAATTCCTCCTGGTTAGCGCATAGGAATTTTCCGACTGAACTCCGACGATAACGGGCCGAAAAAGGAGAAACGTCAGAGCGTAATGCGTCGCAGATATCTCTCTGTCGGGAACTTCAAAAATTCTGAAATTTCTATGGTAGATAGAGGACAGAGAAATGAAAAAACTTTCATTAAGGGCTCACTCTCATTTTCTCTCTCTAAAACTCGAAATTTGCAAAGAGAGAGGGAGGGGTATTTATAATGGGCCAATTTACTATTCGGGCTCCACAAAGAATCCGGGGCCGAACACAAAACACCGAAACCAGCCAATCAGACAGCGCCACACCTCACAAAACAGGAAACATCCGTACGGGCCAATGAAATTGCGCCACGTGTCCCCCGCCGCCCACGTTTCTCACGCGCCCGGCACACGTGGGCGGCCGTGCGCCCGCCAATGAACAGCCGCCACGTGTCCCACGTGGTCCACGGGGCGCACGAGCCCGGTCCACGCGCCGGGTCTTCCGGATCCTGTCGGCCAATCACAGCGCGCCACGTGTCAGGGACAAGCCGCCACCCTTGACGCCGCCGGACCAATCAGAGGCTGCCACGTGGCCTTCTGAGTCTTCGGTGCATCCGGTGCACGCCTATTCTGTGGACCCCGCGCCTGCGCGCTGCCCGCGCCTGCCCACGCTGCCCGCGGCCCTGCTCCGCCCCTGCGCCGCCTTGCTCCGCCGTGCGCCGCCGTCTGCCGCCTGCCGCCGGTTGCCGGAACAGTCTTTCCGGCGGCCGGAACAGTAATTCCGGCATGAACAGTAACCCAGTGTCGAAAAAATAAAGTAAATATGCCATTTTGATCATTTTCGCGCGCTGAGTCCAAATCCGCCGTTCGATTCTTCAAATTCTCATCCGAAATTTTGCCGAAAGCCCCCGGAAAAGCCCACTTGCTCCGTTTTTCGCGCCGGATCCATTTCTGAGGTCCAATTTCGTTACTACAAGCTCCATTACACCATATAAGCCTTCTATTGTCACTGTTAAGGCTACAACAGTTACTGGGGAAATCCGGATCATCACATAAGCTTTCCTTAATCATCATCAAGGATATATAGATCTTGCAAGTTCCCATGAGTCATAACATGAATAATTAACTTGCAATTCCTAATACAACTATCATTCCTAAGCTTACCCCTCGACCACATACATAGTACCCTAAACATGCATGCATTCTATCATATAGAATTAGATAACAGTCCACCGGTTCTGGAGACGAACCAACCCACCTGAATCGCTTTCCGCAGGTAAAACAGAAGTCAGTGAAGTGCGCAGTCACTCACTATCAAAATACACCGAAACTACACCCTCGGTACTCAATCGCACAAGCCTCTGCTCCAACCAACATCACAACCACAACACACTAATCAATACCCCACACACACCAAACAACGTTTGCTATTTTTACAATCCAGCAGAGAGATAGGGGATTTTCACCTACGTACAGTCCTCCGAAAAATCCAAAAAAAATCGCGGTTGCGATCCTCGTGACGAGTAGATGCAAATCGAGTATTTATACACCTCGTTCCGACACCTGTAGGCCAAGAAACAATTAGAACAACGCGGTAAGCCAACTTCCTCACGAACACAAGCCTGCAGAAAAATCAGTCCCAAAGAAGCATAATTATCACCTTTGAAGAGTCCTCCAAAAATTCCAATAAAAATACAGGCGCGTTCCTCTCGAAGTGTAGATGCCGATCGAGTCCTCATATGTCTCGTTCCGATGCCCGTAGGCTGAGAAATCCCAACAATACTCCACCACTGTCCTATACCTCGCAGCTGTACAATGGGGTCAAAAGATACCTCGGGAACCATGCCAAAAACCCAAAGCGGAGCAAAGTGCTCAACACAAAAATCGAAGGCATACCTCTCGTGAACGTGTTGTCGTGAAAATCGGCTCAAAACACCATCGGGGTGATCCAGGGGGTCTCGCTGACTGAAAACCGAAGGTAGAAGCCAAAAATCGAAGGAGCGTCGAAGTGCGCCGCATCGCAGAAAACGCCGATACCGAGGCCTCCAAAAATCTCTGGAATCCATCAAAGGGTGGAGAAGAGGGAGTGGAGGAACTTCACTATAGAAGTCCCATGGAGAACAGCCCCGAAAAATTCAAAAAATTAAGGAATGGAGAGGGAGGGGGCCTATTTATAGGCTCAGTCGAACAAATGCGAAGATCCCCGTTGAGTCCCTGGATTCGGGCGCCCGAATCTTTCGGGCGCCGAAAATCAGGTCGCACGAAGCCCGTCCGACCAGCGCCCGAAACCGCCTGGAAGCGCCACGTGTCCCCGAACAGCGGACAGCGAACCCGGCCAACCCGGCCGCGCCGCGTGGCGCGCACAGTGAGGCGCGGTGGTTGGCGCCCGCCAACCACGCGCCGCCACGTGGACTTCACCCACGTCGCGCCGGTCAGCGCCCACGTGCGCGCCTGCGCCCGCCGCCTGCCACCTGACTTGCACGCAGCCCGAGGCGCCTCCCCGCCTGCTCCGTGGACCGCGCCTGATGCGCCAACACTCATCTGCTGCCACGTGTACACAGCTGGCCACTCGAAAGACGCCACGTGGCACATGCCCCCGATGCACCGCGCCCGACCGCGCGCCTGCGCGCTGCCCGCGCCTGCTCCCGTGGGCCGGGCCCACTGCGCCGCACCTCCTGCTCCGCCACGTGGCGTACGGCGCCAATCAGAAGCCACCACATGGCACACCCTCAGTCCGCCGGTCCACCGTGCACCCGAAAACACTGAAATCTTCCGGGTGTCCGTTTTCTAGCGTTCGGACTCAGAAAAATACAACCAAGTAGTCGATTTCTATCGTTTTCCGCACTGAATCCAAATCTAATGTCCGTTTCATGCAAAACCACCTCTAAAATTTGACGGGGCATCCGAATGCAGTCGTGATCTATTTTACTCACTGAGTCCAACACTTGTGTCCAATACGCGCACAAACACCGCCGACGCACCACATAGGCCTCCATAAGCTGCTGATGTAACAGTAATCCTTACGTGGGGATTCGGGTCCACACATCCTCTCCCACTAAAAGAAAGTTTCGTCCTCGAAACTAACACAACTCAAAAGGGAGTCTCCAATACCAAGGATAGGTACTCAACATCACCGTCTTCAGCTCCCAAGTCACCACACACTCCTCGTGATTACTCATCATTATCAACAATAACCGGTACAACATGGCCCAGCTGCGAAATTCTCTCATCTCACGAGAAGATGCCTCTGCAAAACTGTCACCGACAAAGGGTGTGAGAACTACACCGACACGTAGTTCTCAGTGGGTATCGCCACCAGGCCCGACGGTCTGCTCACTAAATCTACTAGAGGCATAAGATAACCATGCAGTAAAAACTGAGCAAGAAAGCTGGAGATGCTCTACAGCTACCATGCCTCTATCTAAATGCTCAAATGGGGAAAAACCAATGAACGGTATGCAACCACTCACACACATGGTGCACAATCGACCCAATCGAGCTGACTGCCACATCTGGTCCAGTCAAGCCTGGTCCTCCCTAGTGTATCCACGTAGGGTGTCCAATCGGACTAACTCGCTATCAAATAGTGGCACCTGCAGGCTATAGTCGAAATCCACGCTCTCTCTCAGAACGGATAGACTCAAGATCCTCAACATCTCGCACAACGGTCGAAGTACTCTCAACGACACGGGACCACCGTCAATCCAAACGGCTCCCAACAATACTAGCACTGGTCTAATCTCAGCTATCAGACTCCACTCAGCCCCCAGGCACGAGTGCAACAATAAAAGTATATGTCCGAATAAACCCAATCAAATGAACCGGTATGAAACCCGGTACTGCCTGCTCTGTCATAAATCTCACGAACTCAGTATCTCCAACTATCCAACTGACCGGCACCCGTCATGGTCTAAAGCCTACTCCGGAGTGGCACTCGAGGGGAGCGACACACACGAGTAAAGTATCACTGTCACAGGTATCACAATATAGCAGGACTCGATCACAACCATGATCAAGGTGGGAAAAATCCATCCACTAAAGAAACACAATCCCCAATCTGATGCATAAGTAAAACATCCGGCCAACCGCCTAATGTCCGCGGTCACCGCAACACCCCACATACCCATAATCTGGTATAACCAATCCAACTCGACAATCTCGGCTACACTATCCCAAACCCCTGCTCGAACCCGAGCAACATGTATAACAAGTCTGACTAAAAAGGAGAAAAGAAATAAACATGGTTTCTCCTAAGTCAAGTCCCAACATGATAGTGTAGCGATAAAAGATGGCCTATCTAGATGTCCATACAAGCATGCATTGTCCTCAAGAAAGATAAAAGGGAGTAAATCACACAATAGCTCCACAAGGGTATAACCACATACCAAACTCAATAAGCAACAACACCTGTCCACAATCCAGGTCCATCCTAAATCATTAGAGTGATACCCGCACATAGATATGTCATCCCACCCCATCGAGTAATCATATCTCATAAAGGCTATGTGCTAACATGGCATGCTAATAATCAAAAGATCAATATTCCCTTAGGTAAGCTTTCTTTAATCATCATCAAGGATATATAGATCTTGCAAGTTTCCATGAGTCATAACATGAATAATTAATTTGCAATTCCTTATACAATTATCATTCCTAAGCTTACCCCTCGACCACATACATTGTACCCTAAACATGCATGCATTCTATCATATAGAATTAGAGAACCGTCCACCGGTTCTGGAGACGAACCAACCCACCTGAATCGTTTTCCGTAGGCAAAACTGAAGTCGGTGAAGTGCGCAGTCACTCACTATCAAAATCCACCGAAACTGCACCCTCGGTACTCAGTCGCACAAGCCTCTGCTCCAACCAACATCACAATCACAACACACTAATCAATACCCCACACACACCAAACAGTGTTTGCTATTTTTACAATCTAGTAGAGAGATAGGGGATTTTCACCTGCGTGCAATCCTCCAAAAAATTCAAAAAAATTACGGTTGTGATCTTCGTGACGAGTAGATACAAATCGAGTATTTATACACCTTGTTACGACAACTGTAGGCCAAGAAACAATTAAAACAACGCAGTAAGCCAACTTCCTCACGAACACAAGCCTGCAGAAAAATCGGTCCCAAAGAAGCATAATTATCAGCTTCGAAGAGTCCTTCAAAAATTCCAATAAAAATATGGGCACGTTCCTCTTGAAGTGTAGATGCCGATCGAGTCCTCATACGTCTCGTTCCAATGCCCGTAGGCCATGAAATCCCAACAATACTCCACCGCTGTCCTATACCTCGCAGCTGTACAATAGGGTCAAAAGATACCTCAGGAACTGTACCAAAAACCCAAAATAGAGTAAAGTTCTCAATATGAAAATCGAAGGCGTACCTCTCATGAACGCGCTGCCACAAAAATCGGCTCAAAACACCATCGGGGTGATCCAGGGGGTCTCGCGGACTGAAAAGCGACGGTAGAAATCAAAAATCGAAGGAGCGTCGAAGTGCGTCGCGTCGGAGAAAACGCCGATACCGAGGCCTCCAAAAATCTCGGGAATCCATCAAATGGTGCAGAAGAGGTAGAGGAGGAACTTAACTGTAGAAGTCCCATGGAGAACAGCCCCGAAAAATCCGAAAAATAGAGGAACAGAGAGGGAGGGGGCCTATTTATAGGCTCAGCTGAACAAATGCGAAAATCCGCGTTGAGTCCCCGGATTTGGGCGCCTGAATCTTTCAGGCGCAGAAAATCCGGTCGCACGTGTTAAGGAATTTGTTTTGGCGCATTTCGTGAAAGTATTGAGTCTTGAAGATTGAAGATGAAGAAGTTTGGATCATATAACTCAATCTCAAGAAAGAAGAATTCAAAAGGATCAGGTATGTTTAACTAATTAATTTTGGTGATCCGAATACTTCTTATAGTGTAGAAACACTTGGATGAATTTTTAATTACATAAAAATCAAAAACTGGACATGGGACATGTTCAGGATCCGGATCAGACATTTCAATCCGGATCCCGAAGGGTGTTGATTCATATGCAAAACCAATCCGGATCCAAGCCACTTTTGATCCGGATCCCGAACATTGGTTTTTGCTGAAATATATGAACGATCCTATGTTTTAATCCTATGTTTCTTCATCTATAGAGAAGAAAGGAAATCCAAATACGGTTAAAAATAGAAAAATCCACCTATAGAGAAGAAAGGAAATCAATAGATTTAATCCTATGTTTCTTCATCTATATTGATTGATTTGATTCTAGGGTTTCATACTCAGATTTTGAGTAGAATCAAATCAATGAATACTTAGATGGTATTTCCGATCTATTTCTAATCTAAGTATTCGGCGGATCATCACCACCCAAAAACAACGATTTCCCCAAAATCGGCGCGTGAACTCGCGTGGCCTTGTGGATTCAAGGTGCTACCGCTCTCGTGGATTCGGAGCGAGGTACGTTCGTGGATTCGAGACGTGCTACTGGGTGAAGACCGTGGATTCGGTCAGACGTCGTGGATTCGGTGTTGGACGCAGATCGTGGATTCGAGAAGCGTTGCGGAGCGAGCGGAGAAGATCAACTAAGAGCGTATGGAAAAAGGTTGAGTCGTCTGTGAGTACGGTATATCACCTTTGTACGTGTTATAATTCTAGTGGATTTCACCGTGTTATCGGTCTCGTGGATTTTTACTCCGGTTTGGAGTTTTTCCACGTAAAAATCTTGCGTGTTATTTTTTATTTCCGCATTGGGTTTTATTGCGCAACGATTTTTGAGTGTTTACACGTTTACACCTATTCACCCCTCTCTAGGTATTTTTTCCCCTATTTAGATCCATATTATACATAACCCGACAAGTGGTATCAGAGCGGGAATAGGGTTGTAAACAATGGCTGAAGGTGGAAACATCAACAGACCTCCGTTCTTCGATGGAACAAATTATGCGTACTGGAAAGTACGGATGAAAGCATTTCTTATTTCCATTGACGAACGGGTGTGGCAATCTATCGAGTTAGGATGGTCAAATCCAACTGAAGTTATTGTTGATGTTCACACCATCAAACCTAGGTCGAAATGGACCAAGGAAGAGATAGACTTATCTTCTTACAATGGCAAAGGAATTAACGCTTTATTTAATGCCTTATCACAAACAGAATTCTCTCGTGTCTCGGCATGTGAGACTGCGAAAGAAATCTGGGATGTTCTTCAAGTTACACATGAGGGAACTAACCTTGTGAAGATTCAAAAGCTGCAAATGCTTACGAGCAGATTTGACTCTATTTTCATGGCAGAAAATGAATCGTTCACAGACTACTATACACGATTGCAAGACATCGTAAACACATGTGCTAACTTGGGAGAGAAGTGTGACACCCCCGGAATTTGGATTAGTCCTATATATAAATGATATAATAGGACTAAATCTCTAACCCGGCTATAGCATTTTGGATGGTAGCAAAATCCAAGAGGAACATGAGAGTTAAGCGTGCTAGAGCTAGAGTAGTTCTAGGATGGGTGACCCCCTGGGAAGTGGGGCGTCACAGTTGGTATCAGAGCCATTCACCAGCCGGAAATGTGAGATGAGTCTCGGCTGAGCCAGGGTTATTTAGCGGGTAGAGCGAGGCTCCCCGGCTAATGATCGTTGTGAGTGGAGTGCAGCTCCTCACAAGGTCGGCTAAGGCTAGCGAGACGAGTCTCACATCGCCTGGTGCTTGTGAGTGTGCTTGAGCCTGACGTGGACGTCAGGGCTTAAAGGGGGGAAGAATGTGACACCCCCGGAATTTGGATTAGTCCTATATATAAATGATATAATAGGACTAAATCTCTAACCCGGCTATAGCATTTTGGATGGTAGCAAAATCCAAGAGGAACATGAGAGTTAAGCGTGCTAGAGCTAGAGTAGTTCTAGGATGGGTGACCCCTGGGAAGTGGGGCGTCAAAAGAAGATTCCAGAATTTAAAATTGTAAGAAAGATCTTAAGAACTCTTCCTGAAAGATTTCGTTCCAAGGTTACGGCCATTGAAACTATTAAACACCCGGACGAAATCCGTGTAGAAGAATTAGTTGGTTCATTACAAACATATGAAATGACATTTCCTACTAACTATTCTTCGGGAAAAGCATCTACTTCTAAGTCTTCAGGTTTTGCGTTGAAAACTACAAAAAAAAAAAGACGCGCATTCATCCTCCTCAGGCGACGACGAGAACCTATCTATGGAGGACTTTGAGAAGCAGCTTGCTCTCTTGACAAGAAATTTTCGCCGAAACTTCCAAATGGGTAATTCAAGTAAAACTTCATCCTCCAGAAAGTGGAAGAAAGGCAAAGGTTTTCAAGCCAAAAGTCAAGAAAGCAAGAAAGTTTTTCAAAGGATAAGAAAAGCTCAGAAGGACAAGTCCAGTGCTTCAAGTGCCGAGGATACGGCCATATCTCAACGGAGTGTCCAAATAAGAATCCGTCCAAGAAGAAGGCGATGCAGGCCGTCACTTGGGATGACACCTCAACGACAAATGAGTCATCTTCAAGTGATGAAGAGAACAACGCAACGGCATTCCACGCGTCCACATCTTCACCCTTCATGTGCTTAATGGCAAGTACATCCGACTCACTGTCCAACCCCACTGTTGAAAAGTTTGCAATGGACGATGAATCGGATAATTCGGAAGGTGAAGACTTTGCTCTTGCCTATCATAAACTTCTGAGGGATTCAAAGAAACTGGCAAAGCAAAACATGAGTTTGAGAGGGAGATTACAGGATCTCGAAGAAGAAGCAAAAAGGGCAACTTCTCTCTCAAACGCTCTTGAAGTGGAAAGGGATAATCTGATTAAAGTAAATGTTTCCCTTCAAGAGTCCAATGAGCATTTCGAGAAGAATTATGTAGATATGGTGAACAAAGCGAACTACTTCTTGAAGCTCTACGGCGAGGCTCGACAGGAAAAAATGGAAATGACGGAGACCATTTTCCAACTCAAGGATGATTTAAAGCAATTTTCTTCTGGAAGGAGTAAGTTGGATAAGATTCTTGGTCTTGGTCAAACAAATAAATTCGGCCTCGGATACAATCGAACTGAAGACAATTTTAGTTCGGTTGGGACTGTCTTTGTGCCCCAGTCGGTATCTCCTCCTCCGACACCGGAACTGACGACAAACAGCGACAACAAACCTACTTCACCCTTTTCGGGATTGTCAAGTACTAAGGTATGTTTTCGTTGTGGTATTGCAGGGCACATAAGAAGGAATTGCAAGAATGGAGCGCTAAGATCAAATCAAGCACATCTTGTAACTACTACCAATGAGTTCATTTCCCGCAAATCAAAGAAGAATCTTTCAAAAGGAAAGAACATTGGTAGTACATCAAACAAGACGACGACGTCAAGGAAAAGCGATGGATCAATCAAGACGCTTTCACCTAAGGTATCAACTTCACAATCATTTCCGACGTACTCCAAAATTCAAAAGGTTTGGGTACGCAAAGGTGAAATATTCCCTTGTCTTGTTGTTCATACTTCTTTACACTCTTATGATAATTCGTCTTGGTATTTGGATAGTGGTTGTTCTCGTCACATGACCGGTGACAAAAACTGTTTTCAAACTTTAGAGAAAATCTCCGGAGGACATGTTGTTTTCGGAGACGGTCATTCTTCCAAAATTGTTGGAAAGGGAACAATCGCTATTCCTGAAGGCCCGGTTTTGAATAATGTTTTATTTGTTGAAGGCCTTAAGACTAACCTCATTAGTACAAGTCAACTTTGTGAGAATCGGTTCTCAGTTAATTTTTCTTCTGTAGAATGTGTTGTAACTGATAAGGACCAGGTATTCTTTTTAAAAGGGGTTAGATCGGAAAATAATTGCTATGTTGTTTCAAACAGAATTTCTGAAAAATGTAACCAAGTTTCTTTGGATAATGAAACTGTTTGGCATGAAAGACTAGGTCACATGAATTTTAAAGAACTAGCAAGGATTTCAAATAAGGACGTGGTTAAGGGGGTTCCTAAACTTTTATTTAAAGAAAACATTGTGTGTGGTGGTTGTCAAAAGGGAAAACAATCAAGAGTTGCACACAAGAACTTGAACCACGTCGGTACCAAACGACCCTTGGAATTACTGCATATGGACTTAATAGGGCCGACTCGTCAACCATCTTTGGGAGGTAAATGGTATATTTTCCTTTTGGTTGATGATTTCTCTAGGTATTCATGGGTAACTTTTCTAAAAGAGAAAGCGGATACTTTCGACTCAAGGCTATTCTCAAATAGAAGGAATAAAGCACGAGGATGGTACCATCATCAGGAATAAAGCACGCTTAGTTGCTCAAGGCTATTCTCAAATAGAAGGAATAGACTTTGATGAGACATTCGCCCCAGTTGCTCGACTCGAGTCAATACATATATTATTCGCTATTGCTTGTCATTTTAAAATAAAACTCTTTCAAATGGACGTTAAGAGCGCATTTTTAAATGGGTTTTTAAATGAGGAAGTTTATGTGGCTCGACCGAAAGGTTTTGTAGACTATAAACAACCTAACCATGTTTTTCGTTTGAAAAAGGCTCTTTACGGTCTAAAACAAGCACCGCGAGCATGGTACGAAAGGCTAACAAAGCACCTACTGGAAAAGGGCTACACTCGAGGGGGAGCAGACTGGACTCTCTTTGTGAAGCATTATCAAGATAATTTCATTGTAGCACAAATCTATGTCGATGACATTGTATTTGGTGCAACAAGAGATAATGATGCTTCTAAATTCGCTAAAACCATGAAAAGCGAATTTGAGATGTCCATGATGGGGGAACTGACATACTTTCTTGGATTGCAAGTGAAACAAAATGACGATGGCATCCATTTGTGTCAATCCAAGTATGCAAAGGAGTTGGTGAAGAAATTCGGATTAGAAGATTCTAAAGATTTTCCGACTCCTATGGGAACTAGCAATAAGGGATTAGGAAGTGATTCACTAAGTGAGAGTGTAGACGAGAAGCTCTATCGCAGTATGATTGGAAGTCTACTCTATCTCACGGCTAGTCGCCCGGATATATCCTTTAGTGTTGGAATTTGCACGAGATATCAATCAGCACCAAAGGAGGTTCACCTGAAAGCGGTGAAAAGCATCATCCGGTACATCAAAGGAACTTTGAATTTCGGGATTTGGTATCCTATGGGAACAACGCTTGACATTATAGGATATTCAGATGCCGATTGGGCAGGATCTGTGGATGATCGGAAAAGCATGAGTGGTGCATGTTTTTATCTTGGCCATTGCCTTGTTGCATGGCATAGTAAAAAGCAAAACTGCATTGCACTCTCGACTGCCGAAGCGGAATATATTTCAGCAGGTAGTTGTTCAACCCAACTCATTTGGATGAAAAGTGTGTTGAGCGACTTCCGAATTTCAGCAACTTCGGTAATAATTCTTTGTGACAACACAAGTGCTATAAACATTTCTAAAATCCCTGTGTTGCACTCGAGAACAAAACACATTGAACTTAGATATCATTTTCTAAGAGAGCTAGTTGAATCAAATATTCTTCAAATTTCCTACATTTCAACTGAAGATCAATTGGCTGACATTTTAACAAAACCTTTAGATCAAAAACGTTTTATTCATTTGCGTAAAGCAATTGGAATGCTTTCCTTGAAATAACTTCTTTTTGAAACTTTTGCTTAGGTTAGGTTTTGTTTTTGTGTTTTTGTTCATTATCTATGCTTAGACATAGAACATTAATTGAGCATGTGTATTATTGACTTTAATAGCATCTTTTCGTCTATTTAGAAATTTATTATGCTTTGGATATCATAATAATTCATTTGATGCAATGATCATTTATGTCAATTAAATCATCTTTGTTTTGATCAAAGTCAATTTCTCTCTCAATGATCTCTTGGTATAGTTTTTATCTTATTTGACTATTTAGTCGAGTATGAAATCGAGATCAATTTTTGGTTGAATACTTTATATTTTAAATAATTGATAGCCAATTGAGGGGGAGTCAAAGAAAAATTATTATGCTCAAAAGATGTGAAAAGAGTTACATCCCAATGAGGAGTGTGAAAACTATCACCACATGGAGGAAAGAGCTACCACCTCGGTCGTCCGAGTACTGTGTGCAGCTACCACATGTATACCAAGCATGGTTGTTCGAGTTGATTAAATAAAATGCTTTTTGGAATACTTGACTCTGTCAAATTCCAAGGTTGGTATAAGGTGGGGATTTTATTGAAAGATGCTCAAAGAGCCACTCCTTACAATAAATTGACTAGATATATTATCTAACTTATCTGGGATTTCAGACATCTATTGATCTTGGTATTTCATTTTCTTTACCAAATTAATGATTTGATAAAGGCATTACTCATAAGATCATGTTAGATGTGATTGAAGTTGTTCAACTTTAAGGGATTTAATTTTTATAAATTTTCGTTTCATTTGTTGGATGTTAATGATAGATTTGACATAATCTATTTCTTGTTGTATGAAACGATGATTTTCATTTAAAGTTGATACACAAAAGTGCTTACACAGTTTTTCTGAATTTTGTGGAATTTTTCTGAATTATTCTGAAGAAAAAGTTGGAGCCGATCCGGATTGGACAAGCCGATCCGGATCCCGAACGCAGGTATTTCCTGCGGGTAGCCGATCCGGACTAGATTCCCGATATGATCCGGATCGCGGCTAGGGTTTTATATAGAACAAAAGGGTTTTGATTTCTTTTACTTCAATCTTTTGTTCCTAAGTCTCCAGAGCTTCTCTCTCTAGAATTCATCCATCTTGGAAGCTTCCAAACTCGAGTTCTTCGATTCTAAGTAAGTTTTCTTGATCAAAATCTCGGTTTTTCATAGTTTTTCATGTTCTTCCTCAAAACGTGATGAAAACTTTGTATCTTTTTCGTTTTGGATTGGTTTTTGATCAAATTTCTTCTGAAATAAGAACTCTGGGTAGATTAGTTTTGATTATATGCTAAGTATTCTCCTGATTAACGGATTTTTAGGCTTCGATTTCTAAAATTTCGGTTTTAGGGCATATAATAGGAATTTTTGAAAATCATGGAATTGATCTATTTTTAAAATTCTTTTTGGAAAACTAACTTGATTCTTAGTCTCTCTATATGATAATGATTGTTTAGGTACAATTTTTTAAATTTTTGAATATAAACAATTTTTGTCGTGTTCTTGAGTTGTTGCTCACAGGATTCTCCTCTTCACAAACAGTAGCAAAATGGTGATCACCTGGATAATCTTTCTTCTGACTGCTATGGTTCACACAAGAGCAACTAAGAAGCCCAAGAAAGCTAAGAAGAGTCGAGATGACTCGGATTCGGATTCAGAAACTGAATCCATTGACTGGGATGAATTATTGGTAGAAGCAACTGCACCTACTGCTTCGAAAGGGAAAGCCCCTGCTGAAACATCAAAGGCAAAGGCTCCACCTACTGCTGCTGAAAAAGGAAACGCCCCAATGGAACCTAGTACAACCAAAACCAAGCGAAAAAGCATTGCAAGAAAAAGAGGAAGTGCTCGGGGCATTTCAATTGAAGAACCACTTGCTAGCCAGCCTCCTCCACAAGATTTTATCAGCTCAGCAAGGATCAAGGATTTTGAGAAAAGGGAGTGCATTGGCGAAAGGCATGTCAATATAAAAGCACTAAAAGAACGATCTACAATCTTTGGGACTCTGTATGAACAGACTGGTCTTGGCCCCATCTGCAGTTTCCCTGAGTCCACTGGATATTGTCTTCATTCCGTAAGAATGTTTTATCAAAATGCTTCAAGTCTATGTGATCAGGATGACGGACGTCGGGAATTTCAAACATCAGTTAAAAATGTCAAGATCAAAGTCACACCTCAACTGATTGGAGAGGTGTTAGGGATGAAGGCCAGAGCTGATGGACCCCATTATCTGAAAAGTCAAATCTTCTCCACCAACTCCTGGAGAGTGGTAGTTGATGGAATTTGTCTTCCAGATACTCTGTCGACAGGAAATTCAGTCTTTTCAAAAGAGCTTCGACCGGAGTATCGCTATGTGAGCTTCATTGTTTGCTATAACATTCTTCCAAACATGAATACAAAGGTTCTTCGATGGGACAAAATGTTATTTCTTTATCTTCTTGGAAACCCCACAGCGGCAATGGGAGCAAATTTAAACATTCCTTACCTCATCTGGTCAAGGACGGCACGCTATGTTGAACATGCTCACCCTTCAGAGAGACTCCCCTATCCTATGATAATTATGCGCATCTTTCGGAAATTTAAAGTCGACACAAGTGCAAGCTCCTACATGCACAGTCTAGGCACAATCAATGAAACGACAATAGTGAAGTCTCTCTCCACGAAACAAGATGAGCCCCCATCACCTCCTCGCCGACGACGAGCACAACCACAAGCAACAACCTCTTCACAGCAAGCAACACCTCCAGTCAAACCAGCACAAGCAGCACAACAAGCACCTCCATCAACTTCTGATGATGATGCATCGGTTACCTCAATCTATAGAGAACAACAGCGTCTCTCCAACGAGCAAGAACGCATCTCTAACGAGTTCGTTCAAATGAAAGAGGATCTTAGAGAGGTTAAGAAAGAGCAAACTTCAATGAACAAGCGCATCAAGAAAATATTTCAGAAGCTTGGATGCATCAGTTCTGACGATTCTGCATAATGTTTTATTCAAATCTTCTCTTTTGCAGGTTTTATGTTATTCCATCTTAAGCTCTCTAACTTTTGAAATTGTTTTAACTCTTCCTTCTTCTGTAATTTTTGGCTACCTTTAGTGACAAAAAGGGGGAGAGAGTGAACGTACACTTTGAACAATGTTTGAGAGAGTGAACGTTAAACTTTGAACAACTTTGAAGCTTGAAGGTAAGTATCACAACTTTTGGTTTTGTATTGTGATTGCATGCATGTCTTGACTAACTATTCGACTAACTATTTGGGCATGTAATATTACTAACAAGTTGTGTGATTACTAACAAAGTTATGACATTTTAAATTTTACTGCTTAAGAAGATATGTCAATGTCTGATTGTGATCTTATTACATATCTGAATTCGTGAATGTCATGGTGAGTATAAACTCTATCTCTGTTAGGTTTTGAATGCTAAATATTCTTGAGGTATCTAACGATCTCTTTTGTCAAGAATGATTTCTTTTTGCAGAGAGTGCAGATGTCTAAGTCTAGAGTCTGTTTTAGGAGTTTATCTCATGTATTTAATTTTGGATCTCCATTGTAAATTTTTGTTGTATGGTGATAGCAACAAAAATATCTTTTTGAATTTTCTTAAGTGGATTTGTGTTTTGTCACGAAACCGCCAAAGGGGGAGATTGTTAAGGAATTTATTTTGGCGCATTTCGTGAAAGTATTGAGTCTTGAAGATTGAAGATGAAGAAGTTTGGATCATATAACTCAATCTCAAGAAAAAGAATTCAAAAGGATCAGGTATGTTTAACTAATTAATTTTGGTGATCCGAATACTTCTTATAGTGTAGAAACACTTGGATGAATTTTTAATTGCATAAAAATTAAAAACTGGACATGGGACATGTTCAGGATCCGGATCAGACATTTCAATCCGGATCCCGAAGGGTGTTGATTCATATGCAAAACCAATCCGGATCCAAGCCACTTTTGATCCGGATCCCGAACATTGGTTTTTGCTGAAATATATGAACGATCCGGATCAGGCATTTCAATCCAGATCCCGAACCTTTGTTTTCTGGCAATTGTCTGTTTCGTTACGACAATCCGGATCGCCGTAAATCCGATCCGGATCGTCGTCCTGTAAAATTCCAGAAAAAGTTAGTTTTTGATTCTTATCCTCTTCCAACGGTTTCTAACCTATAAACAGACCCTACGATTCATTTTTTAGGGTAATCCAAATACGGTCAAAAACAGAAAAATCCACCTATAGAGAAGAAAGGAAATTAATAGATTTAATCCTATGTTTCTTCATCTATATTGATTGATTTGATTCTAGGGTTTCATACTCAGATTTTGAGTAGAATCAAATCAATGAATACTTAGATGGTATTTTCGATCTATTTCTAATCTAAGTATTCGGCAGATCATCACCACCCAAAAACAACAATTTCCCCAAAATCGGTGCGTGGACTCGCGTGGCCTTGTGGATTCAAGGTGCTACCGCTCTCGTGGATTCGGAGCGAGGTACGTTCGTGGATTCGAGATGTGCTACTGGGTGAAGACCGTGGATTCGGTCAGACGTCGTGGATTCGGCGTTGGACGCAGATCGTGGATTCGAGAAGCGTTGCGGAGCGAGCGGAGAAGATCAACTAGGAGCGTATGGAAAAAGGTTGAGTCGTCTGTGAGTACGGTATATCACCTTTGTACGTGTTATAATTCTAGTGGATTTCACCGTGTTATCGGTCCCGTGGTTTTTTACTCCGGTTTGGAGTTTTTCCACGTAAAAATCTTGCGTGTTATTTTTTATTTCTGCATTGGGTTTTATTGCGCAACGATTTTTGAGTGTTTAAACGTTTACACCTATTCACCCCCCTGTAGGTGTTTTTTCCCCTATTTAGATCCATATTATACATAACCCGACAGCACGAAGCCCGTCCGACCAGCGCCACGTGTCCCCGAATAGCGGACAGCGAACCCGGCCAACCCGGCCGCGCCGCGTGGCGCGCAGAGTGCGGCGCGGTGGTTAGCGCTCGCCAACCACACGCCGCCACATGGACCGCATCCACGCCGCACCGGTCAGGGCCCACGTGCGCGCCTGCGCCCGCCGCCTGCCACCTGACTTGCACGCAGCCCGAGGCACCTCCCCGCCTGCTCCGTGGACCGCGCCTGATGCGCCAACCACTCCTCTACTGCCACGTGTACACAACGGGCCACTCGAAAGACGCCACATGGCACATGCCCCTGCTGCACCGCGCTCACCCGCGCGCCTGCCCGCGCGCCTGCGCACTGCCCGCGCCTACTCCCGTGGGCCGGGCCCATTGCGCCGCACCTCCTGCTCCGCCACATGGCGTACGGCGCCAATCAGAAGCCGCCACGTGGCACACCCTCGGTCCGCCGGTCCACCGTGCACCCAAAAACACTGAAATCTTCCGGGTGTCCGTTTTCGGGCGTCCAGACTCAGAAAAATACAACCAAGTAGTCGATTTCAATCGTTTTTTCATGCTGAATCCAAATCTATTGTCCGTTTAACGCAAAACCACCTCTAAAATTCGACGGGGCATCCGAATCCACTCGTGATCCATTTTACACACTGAGTCCAACACTTGTGTCCAATACGCGCACAAACACCGCTGACACACCACATAGGCCTCCATAAGCTGCTGATGTAACAGTAATCCTTACGTGGGGATTCGGGTCCTCACACTGCCACCCAGGCGAGGAGAAACTCTAAGTCCAAGGAAAAAGAATGTAGAGTGTGGGAAAGTCTAAAACATTACAACTAGCCCAAGTGAGGGTTCTCTACTAGTCTGGTTAATACATGCGAATATATGACGGGGTGCTGGTCAAGGTTCCACGATTTCATTATCATAAGCAATAATTAATCTAATAATTCTATCATATATGTTTGTAACTCAAACAATATAAAGTGAACATTTCCATCAAAACATGCTCTCAATCAACCTAATGTGTACGACTTCAATATGCAAGCTCTCAACTAATATAGGGTGAACATTTTCATCATGTAAGCTATCGATCAACATAATATGGCCAACTTCATCATGCATGTTCTCAATCAACATAATATATATAATTCATCATGCTTACATCTCAATCATATAAGGTGTACACTTAATCATGTATGCTCACTACAAGATAGAATTAGGGGACCGCCCCCTGATTTCGGAGGAAATCCAACCCACCTGAAAGTAGTCGATCCGACGCCCGATCTAGCTAAAATTTGGCGTATAGAATTCTTAGCCTCTCAGGAGTCCAATACTACAAAAATCATCCAAATCCACCACTCGTATTGGCCGCAATCCCTAAAACAATTCACGCTGCGCGGTTTAAGTCCAGAATTTCAGGAAGCATACGTATGCTAAATAAAATGCATATATAGCATTATATACCTCAGTTTGAAGCTCCCAACAGCAAATCTAAGGTGTCCTCAATCATATGAATATCCAAAATCAAGCCAAAGAACTCCACAATTCATGCACAAATCACCGAGAAATTACATAAATATTATTAACTAACCAAAAATGAAATCTGTGCACGAAGGCTCTAGAGATGGCTAAAAAACCTCAAGAAAACTCATGATCCATGAAGAGTCTTGAATACCAAAGTTGTAGGCCTACCTCTTTTGAAGATCCCCTCCAAAAATTAGGCAAAAACTCCAACAAATGAACCCCGTAGAAGGCTTGCACTGAAACGGAATGCTGAAGGTTGAAAATCAGCAACAATTGTGATTCTCCAAGCTTGGGGAAGATGATGACCTTGGTGCTCTGTTGGGTCCTCCAATGGTGGGGGTGAAGAAGATGATGTGGAGGTTAGCTACTCTGAAGAAGAACTCCAATTTTTCTATATCCCAAAAGAGAGAAAAAATGGAGAACGGACTCAATTTATAGTCCAAGAAGCCAAACAAGCCACAGTCCAAACCACACTATTCGGGTGCCCGGAACTACTGCGGCCCGGACCGCGACCAAGGCTCGAACATGCGGCAGGCATCCAAGACGCACCCGATAACAGCTTGGACGGCCCGGATGGCGCCACGCGTCTCGATCCGGCTGGCCACGGCGTGGCCAGTGGCAGCGCGACGCGTGTCCCGCCTGGGAACGCTTTGCGCAGCGCCAATGCGCGCCCGCCATGTGGCCAGCGGTCGGCTCATCCCCGCCAGACACGTGGACTCGCGAGGGTTGGTTGCTCCCCGTGCACGCCTATGGGCCGTGAGCCGACTCGAATCCAAATTGAACCCGATAGTCCGAAAATAGCCATTTTCGATTATTTTCGCGCGTTGAGTCCGTTTTTGGCGTCCGTTTGACGCACAACGCATTCGGTACACCAAAAATAGGTGTTTTCTCACCGCCGACCACACAGTCAAGTCACACGGGGATTCGGGTCACCACACACGCCCCAGGGTCGAACTGCGACGCTTGCTCGCTAACAGATCCGCCAACTATACGGGAATCCCCGCACTGGCGAAGCGTCTAACCTACAAAGATAATCTCTATAGCTATACAAGTATTAGAGCTGAATATGAAATAAATCCAACATGTCTCACATAACTGTACATCTGAAAGGTAAAATAATACATGATCCAACTCCCAAAAGTAAATACATACAAAATGTACAGTACTAAATCTGAAGCTCTCACAGGGTATGTCTAACTCTCTCAAAACTGGTAGGGATCTAACTCGCGACTCCTTTACCTCAGTCAGATGAATCCGCACGAGTTGAAACTGGAGCAAGAATCTCTAAAAACGAAACACCAACCGCGAGTGTGAGAACTATATCAACCGGTAGTTCTCAATGGGCACCGTCTTCAAGATCCACAATATGCCCACTAAGTCTACTAGAGGCAAAGGAAATAGATGTACTGAAAGATAAATAAGCCGAATAAAAACTACAGCTACTATGCCTCTATGTATTATGCTCAAAATGATGAAAACATGAACTGAAAATGCTATGCAACTACTCGCTCACAAGGTGCTCTCATATCAACCAAATCTATCTGACTGCCACATAGGGTCCAGTCAAGCCTGCGCCCCCTACTACTCCAACATAGGGTGTCCCAAAGGACTATCTCAATATCACGCAAAACTGCCTCAACAGGCCCAACATCCGGAGCGGCACTCGAGGGGAGCGACCCCACCGAGGAAAATAGCGTATCTCAATCAAGCTCAATATGTGGCTATACAGGCTATAATCCATCCACGATCAAACAGATCGGAACTCACAATAAGTAATCACCTCACAATATTGTCGGAGAACTCTCAACGACTCACAATGACAATACCCCCAAAATCATGTGACACTAGAATCTCAACCAACGGAGCTATAGAAAATCTATTCGGCCCCCAGGCATGAATATAAATGCAAATCGTACTACTCGAACCACTTGAAATCCCCTACTCGGGTGAGAATAAAAATATAGATTTAGTTTTAGTTAAAAAGTATAGCAATTTTTATCGAGGCCCAAATATAGCTAAATTAATGAATAAATAGCACATTCTAGTGTCCAATAGGCTCAATATCATGGCAAAAATGTCAGGGGTTCAGAATGATCTTTCTACAATTTTCCAGACAACTATCAGATTTTACCAGATATTACGATAGCTAAATTAATTATGCTGAAAATCTAAACAATAGATTTAAAGGGCATTTCAAAATTTTGGAAGAAATCCAACTCACCTGGATCGCTATCCAAGGCAGCAAGAAGCCGAAGTAGTGTGATGCTACTCACTATCACGAAAAGTTGTCGGAATAGGCCGTCGGCAACCCGCACTTGCGCCACCTTCGCCTTCTGTCCAGAAAATCCCCAGAAGTACCAGCACACTCCAAATGGCCACCTAGCTGAGTTCCTCAACCCTCAGCTCAAGCTCACACTCCCAAGTCCCCAACACACAGCACGCTCAAAACTCCAGGCTCAGATTCTTCACAGCACAGAGAACAGGGCAACCCAACACCCACTGTTCACTTCACCACAAAACACAAGAGCTGCACCTCACAACACAGTGATGGAGAGGAAAAAAACCACTCAAAACCAAATCCATCAAAAACACTACTTAGCCAAGCAAAACGAAAATCCAAGGAAATCCACAGAACTCAAAAAATCCCAATACGTACCTCAAATTCCTCCAATTCCTACTAACAAGCCCTCCTATTAAGCTCTCCTCCTCGGGATCAGCCTCCCACAATGCTCACGATCAATTCCGCACCTTCGCGTCGAACGAATTTCTACAAATTTCCCAAGTTGCAGCTTCCCTGGGAGGTTCCTTGGTGAAGCGGTAGCTACGCAATCCTCCTCTGATACTTAAGCTGGGAGGGAGGAAGAAGGAGTAGTGTAGTGGCCTCAGGCTACTCCCATCAAGCTGGAATCAACACGTGTAGCATGCAAGCCTCCAACATCAAATCCTAGGGTAAAATAAGCCGCAGAGCAACTCGAAGTACTAACCTGTCTCACGACAAAATCTGCGTTTCGAGCGCCTTAAACAAAACCCCTAGCACCCTAAACTTCGTAGCTACAGTGTTAACGGGCACTCCCCGGCAGCCCGCACTGCTACAGTAGAGGGCCCCAAACCTCGGCACAGTGAACCATCTGCTCATCAACCCTGCGGGGGCCCTCACCCTGCGCCCGGTACTACAGTACAGCACCCCAAACTCCACCACCTAAATAGAAGGCACAAATCTCGAGAAAATCATAGCCATTCATCCTCCGAGCCAGCTACAGTAACTTTCGGGCGTCCTCAAATAGGATCCGCAAATGCGTAACTATTTCGGGCATCCAAAAAAATCTCTAGGGCGCCCAAAACATCTGGAACTTCAGTTCTTTGCTATTTGCAATCCAGAGTCCGTTTTCGTGCCTTTTTGCACTAAACGGCACTCAGTCGATCCGAGCATCTCCAAATATCTCAGTCAACTCACAAAGACACAACTGAACAGTTATAAAGCTTCGGTACTCTACACTCGTAAGTTCACTAAACCTATTTCCTAGGCTCTAATACCACTCTAATCTGTCACGCCTCGAGCCCACAACGGAAGCCCTCGGGCACGCAATGACCCGCCACGTGTGCGAAGACACACTCCACACATGTGAAGCGTCCAAAACTATCCTGCAAAAGAACTATAGTGTCACGCCCCGAGTCCACCAATTTGTACGGTTCGGGCACGCCAACAGACCCGCCAATCGGGTAAGACCTTTTCCTACTCGAAAGGAACGGTAACATCCATAATAACACAACAAGTGTATGCGGAAGCTCAATATCAGAGTACTAAAAATCACTACAAATTTAAATTTTTGCAACAACTAAAGCGGAAATGGAAGCATGCAAAAATGAACCATGCATTACTTCATTACACTTTACATCTCTGAACTTGCAAATAAAATTATTACAATTCTTTTACATAAATTCCTCACCATACAAAGTTCACTCAAGAAATATATAAAAGGGATACCTCTGCTAGTCCCTCTAGGTCTCTATGCTGCTGGGCCCTTGCCCCTGTCGTATGCCTCGCCGTCTGCATCTGAACCGTCGCGATCGCTGCATCCATACCTGAACCTGTGGGGGGGGGTGCACCCAAGGGGTGTGAGAACTCCTGACAGAGTTCCCAGTGGGTTCAACCACCGAGAAAAAGTGTCCTACACCACTTGGTCCAATGGAAGCAATAATAATAGTGTTAGGAAACTAAAATCCTCAATATCAAAATGCTGCTATACAAAATATATATCACTACACTAACTGTGTAAACTCATCGACCCAGCACTACTCTGTCTAGTCATACTAGGCTACTAAGCACCAACTCGGCCACTATGCCGCTATATATAAGGTCAAACTAACCCGGCCACCTTGGCCACTCTATCTTTCTCTTTTCCTTTACATTCTGGTGCTTTAGTTCAAGTTAACCCTCGGAAATTCTTATCCAACGGGCCCGAGCCCGGTAGTCCTGCTACCATAAGATAAGATTTCTAAGGTTGCCGATAGCACCCGCAAGTGCTACCCCGCCCAACGGGGAACTTGTCCTACGGGTCACTGCCCGGGAGAGGGACACTGCCCTTGGCTCCGACAAGGCTACTTTTTACCCCCGAAGGTACGCTCGTTTTATCTTTATATTTTCTTTCTTTTATTTTCTTTTTCTTTCTCTTTTTGCTTTAATTCTTAGCCTCTTTGCCTTTGAACACTTGCTTTTCTTTCTTATTCGAGCTTATAGCTCCCTTTTGCCACTGGCAAATCTCTTCCTCTTTCCTTTGATCATCTAGCTCTTTGCTTTCACTTTAAGCCTTTCGAAAGTACCTCGTCCGACGGGTCACTGCCCAGGGAGTCTTGCTCCACTTGACGAGTCTCAAATTCGAAGGCGCCATTTACATTTTCTTTATGCTTTTTAGCCACTTTTAGCTTACTTTTAACTTTGCCTTTTTACAACAATTTATCTCTTATCCTGGGTCTTGCCATCAAGATAATTAGAGAGTCTTTCGGACTCTTAAACATTTCTCTTTTATTTCTTTAACTCAAATTGAAGTTAAAGTTATTATCCATTTGCCCAGACACCCTATGACCCACTCTAGGGTTATATTATTTAGCTCTTTGACTTTGTGATTACACAAACTTTTCCTTAGAGTTTGACTCTAAGTTGATCACTTTGCTATCAGTTTAATTCTTTAAACTTTGTGGCCACATACTCTTTTCTTTGCCGAACCTGGAGTTACATTATCTCTATTTACCTGTTGCACTTTGCATTTAGAGTTATCTTGACCCTAATCCATTTCCTGTGAGTATAAACTCCACTCGTTCACCTTAGGTTTTCTTACCTAAGTTTCATATCATGTTTAACCTAGAGTTCCTTGACTCTATGTTAACCAGTCTATTCTCAACCCACTAACTTACCTTAGGTTTCCTTTACCTAAGTCTTATATCATGCTCATCCTAGAGTCCTTGACTCTATGTTGATCACTCTATCCAATGTCCTTAGGTTATCTCCTAAGATAATGCCACTCATTCAATCCTAGGATATACCCCTAAGTTTGATGCCACTCATTAACCCTGAGTCTAGGTTTTCTCCTAGTCTTACTACCAGCATGTCATTTTCCTTATGCTTTCACATGATTCCTAGGGCTATACCCTAACATGATCACCGATAACAAATAATTGATTCCCCTTTTTACGCATGCAATTATTTCCATCTCAATCATCAATAAAGTTTAACATCTACGCAGGCAATTATCATCCATATTTAGCAATTCAGAAAAATTCACTTTTCTATCTGCATCCTTCTACACATGCAAGTTTATCTCTTATTCTAATAATTAGAAAAGTTTACTTCCCTTCTATATCCATCTACACATGCAAAATTCAATCATAATTACCCAACGCCTCTAACAGGCTACTATCATGCTTCAAGATCAAAAGCAGAGGAAAAAGTGGAGAGGTCACCCATTTTCGGTAGAATTCCCCACCTCGGTGTGCTTTCTTGGTTCCTGGAGGAGCCAATTCTAGCTCTTTTTGTCTCTGGGTTTCCCTACGTTGTAAGGAAGGAAAAATAAAGCAGTTGCTTTCACGTGATTCACTAAATTTAACAAAGCGATGAAATTAACCATTTTTGGCAAGAAAAAGGGGGACAACCCTTATTAGATCACTTTCCCCACAAAAAGGCTACTTTTTGATTGGTTTATGGAAATGAGAGAAAAATGATCAACCCGTGGCATGTTGCCAAAAAGAAATTTGCTCAACTCGATCCGGGGTCAAAATGCCCTAAAAAAATTTGAGAAGAGCTCAATTTGAGCAATTTCCCACCAATTCATCAATTTTGCCTTTTGCAAATCGAGAAATAGAAATTTTTGCATTGGAGAAAAGAGAAGAGAAGAAGTTTTAATCTTCCTTCTTTTCTTCTTTTCTTTTCTTTCTTTTTCCCTTCTCTTTTCTTCTTTTCTTTTTTTTTTTGTAAAGTTCCCCTGCTGCCTGGGCAGCAGCATGCATAGCTGCTGCCCAAGCAGCAGCATGTGCAGCTGCCAAGGCAGCTGCCAATGCAGCTGCCTGGCAGCTGCCATCCTGCAATTCCAGCAGCTGCGCAAGGCAGCCATGCTGCTGCCTTGCGCAGCAGCCTTGCTGCCCAGGGCAGCAGCTGCAAGCTGCTGCCCTAGCAGCAGGGCCACAGCTGCTGCTGCAGCTTGTAGCAGCAGCAGCTGCTGCAGCTCCAGCAGCTGCGCAAGGCAGCCATGCTGCTGCCTTGCGCAGCAGCCATGCTGCTCAGCTGCAGCCCCACCCCCTCCTCTCTTTTTTTTTCCATTTTTTTTTTGTTTCCTTCCCCCTCCAGCCAAGAGAGAGAGAGATAGAGAGGGAGAGAGAGAGAGAGAGAGAGAGTACAATACCTTCTCCTTCTCCTTCTTCTTCTTCTTCTTCTTCTTCTTCTTCTCTTTCTCTTCTTCTTCTCCTTTTTCTTTCGTTCCTTCTTTCAGCTGAGAGAGGGAGAGAGTGTGAGAGAGAGAGGCTTTTCAAAAGAGGAGAGAGAGAGAAGAGCCTTTACTCCCTGCAGGGGGGTAGGTGGAGGGAAGGGTAAATTTACCAAAACACCCCCAACTAATCCCCATTTTACTTAAATGCCCTTAAAAATGCTGCAGTTTTCCTGCAGTGAGCAAATTTGAGTACCCTCTTTTCTCCACATTTTGTCGTCAGCTGGGAGATCGAAAATAAAATTTTTCTTATCCCCTTTATTCTACAAATTTTTATTAAACTTCCCACGATTTTGTTTAAATTTTTGGACTACTCTAAGCCCTCTGAAGAGAGCCCCGAAAAAGCTTCGCGATAAACTGCACTGTCAAAAAAACTGCAGTTTCAGAATTTACGAAGCATTTTTCTTCGCTTCGTTCTCCAATTTTTCCTTACTCGCTCACCTAGGTTTTTCACCCCTTTTTACTCAGAAAACTTTTGTGAGACACCTCACGTTTTCTTTTAAATTTTTGGGCCACTCTAAGCCTTCCAAAGAGAGCCCCGAAAAAGCTTCGCGATAAACTGCACTGTCAAAAACTGCAGTTTCAGAATTTACGAAGCATTTTTCTTCGCTTCGTTCTCCAATTTTTCCTTAATCGCTCACCTAGATTTTTCACCCCTTTTACTCAGAAAACTTTTGTGAGACACCCCACGATTTCTTTTAAATTTTTGGGCCACTCTAAGTCTCCGAAACAGGGCTCCCAAAATGCTTCGTGATCAGAAATTTCAGGAAATTCCAGAATTTGCTAAGTCCTCGGGTTCAAGTCACTTTTCGATCCGACGCCCTTCGCGTCGGCCCGAAACGCACCGAACTCGACTGTAATCATATTTAAAACATGTTACAAGTCTTCTCGCCGCATTTCGCCATTTTGCGAACTCGGCGAACACGAATCCAAATCTTGCAAACTTGAGGCTTCGCTTCTCAACCACAACTCACTTTTCGACTCAACGGTTTTTTCGTCGATTCGAAATGCTTCCAAACCACTTGTAATTACATTTGAAATGTGTTACAAGCATTTTTGCTGAGTTTCGCCACTTTCCAGAAATCCGCGAACTTAAGCTTTAGAATTTGAAACTTCAAATTCTCAACTTACAACTCACTTTTCGACTCAACGGCCTCTGCGTCGATTCGAAATGCTTACAACTCACTTGTAATTACATTTGAAATATGTTACAAGTATTTTTGCTGACTTTGGCCATTTCTGGGTCACCAAAAGCCTCGCTGTATCAAAAATCGCTGGCGGACCCCGTTCTCGCAATCCGGGTGTCCGATCAACGCGAAATTTTTACTGTGGCCTTAAAACAATATTACGGAGCTCCCAGAATTTTCTCAGAATTTTCTGACTCTGTGAATTTTCTGCTAAAAATCTGGGCCCACTTTTTCAATTAAAATTCTAAATCCCTCATTTTTAATCCGATTTCGGCCCAATTCGCTTCCACATCATCCTCACTTCTCTAACTTTCATAAAAATAGTATTTGATACCATTTTTATTTAGATTTATTATATGTGCCGAAAATTCGGTACATTACATTCTACCCCCCTTAAAAGAGTTTCGTCCGCGAAACTTAAATCGCATCTCAATTCAGAATTGATCGAATAAGAGGGATTATGCCCCCTAAACGCTGGGCTCACTATACGTCGTTACTGGGCATCACATTGCCTACTCGTCAAACCACACAAGCAACCTATTCTTGAATCCCTATCTCAATCCAGAGAAAAATCTCAGACCTGGTGTCTGGCCACCTTCACCAAGTAGGTGAAAGACATGGTTGAGCACTTGCTATCTCAATTTGCCACTAATGACCCAGTCTTTGTTTGCGAAATTTCCACTTTAATGTCGCCATCATTTTTTTTTTTTTTTTCACAACGAGGTTGCATCTGCAACAATTACATTTACCGCATTTTTCCGGTCGCTCCGCTGCCTAATGTGGAGGGCAAAGGCCAATCCACAAGTCCTCAGCTATCACGCACGCTGCTAGTGCTCTAAGTCCACGGGTTATCAGCTAACCCGATATATCGGACTACTAATAGGTTCACAAACCACGGTCCAACAGGGGCCTATAGCCCAACCACAGTCCAACTCTGTATAATGGCTCTCACTAGCACACAGACCCAATCATCATACGGGTAGATCCTCACTTAGGATTACTACACCCACACTCCCACTAGGAGCTACAGTACCTCAATCATCACTAGCACTACGGCTTGGTCACATCCACACTCTCAGTGTACAAACAGCCTCAAGGCTCACATGTGGCATTCCACATCCTCGGGTCACCGCTCGGACTACCGCCCCGACCAAATCTCTATCATGCCCCGCCCTCAGGTCTCGGGCCGCTGTCTCTCACAGTCGACTGCGCCTGCCCACTGGGCTACAGGCCCACAGTCCACAAACATGGTCCAGGCACGGATCGTCCCCAAGCGAACCCGCTAATCGTCGCCACGCGACCACTACGCTCACGGAGTAAAACCAACTAACTAGTCGTCAATCCATGACCCGAACCCTCTATCAACTCTGGCCACACTGGGCACAGGCTAATGTGTCACCTAATCAGCCCTCTCTGGCTAAACAATACTCGTGCTCCATGAGCACCCAAACAGTTGGGCGTCCTACGCCCCCATGCTGACTCATAAAGTCCAGCGTTAAGCAACTTGCTTAAACACGTGTATGACCCCTGTACACCTCTCCCAACTAGGTTGAGGCATCACAACGACTGTTCACCAACTCTGGTGATTAACTCGCAAATCCTGCGGTGGCAATCCTTGCCATTATACCGATCCATTAGAACGGCGCCTCAAAACTCTCGCTCTTTCGAGAGGTTCCCGCATCTTGAAGCCTACTCTGGGCCTCACTAACTCCACTATGCGACAATCTAGCCAAAATCAACACGCCACACGGTCACTACCATCATCAGGGCGAACTCACGCCGCCCGGCTCGTAAATCCTTCTTGCTCTAATCCTTAGGGCACAATAACTTGGTTCTCGCAACATAGCGATCACCAACACTCTGTGAATCGGTCTCTCGCCGGACCTCTTTATCCACACTTTGCCAGCAACCTAGCCGACACAAGCTTATAACGCCTCTTGCTGAAGGTGCAGGGTGCGCCGTCAAAAGCTCGGCGGCCACTGCCACTCGCTCTACTATTGCCCCTACATGCGGCAACGCCGTATGCTCATGCGTCATTTATGCAGCCCCAGCTTGCTGTGCTATCAGCCACTGGAGCCTATCGATCTGCTTCGACTATCGCCTTGACGCCACCCCTAGGCGTCGGAATCCGCCTCCCTGCCGGCAGAAAATTTCCGCCTATCGGCGAGAAGGTTCATCTGCTGCTGGACCACACTAATAAGTGCGGCCACCCTCTATCACAGCTCGTGTACCTTGTTCGACCCCGAGCCCTCTCGTGGCTCGAGTCGGGACAAGCGCGTCTCTTACAACTCACTTTTCGACTCAACGGCCTCTGCGTCGATTCGAAATGCTTACAACTCACTTGTAATTACATTTGAAATATGTTACAAGTATTTTTGCTGACTTTGGCCATTTCTGGGTCACCAAAAGCCTCGCTGTATCAAAAATCGCTGGCGGACCCCGTTCTCGCAATCCGGGTGTCCGATCAACGCGAAATTTTTACTGTGGCCTTAAAACAACATTACGGAGCTCCCAGAATTTTCTCAGAATTTTCTGACTCTGTGAATTTTCTGCTAAAAATCTGGGCCCACTTTTTCAATTAAAATTCTAAATCTCTCATTTTTAATCCGATTTCGGCCCAATTCGCTTCCACATCATCCTCACTTCTCTAACTTTCATAAAAATAGTATTTGATACCATTTTTATTTAGATTTATTATATGTGCCGAAAATCCGGTACATTACATATAGTCTACAGCTAAACATGTATGAGAGCAAAAATAAAACTATACTAACATCTATCACTATACAAGGTACATATAAGATCCACATCTCAAAAGAAATAAATACAAAAAGGGCTCAGACCTGGTCAGTCCCGATGTACAGAGCACAAAACTAAACTATCAATAAAATGGACTTCCTCTATCAAAATAATACTGGGTAGAGGCTATTATCTACGGTGCAATCACCTTACCTCGGTCCGGAGCTGGTTTGGATGGCCCTGAAAGGTTGAACACAAACGGGCGTGAGAACTACAAAACAATAGTTTCTAGTGGGTACGGTTGGCGATAATCACGACCTACCCACTAGGTCTACCAGAGGCAAGATAGTGAAATAGCAAAAAAGTGAGTAACTGAGTATAATCAAAAATAAAATAAAAATACAATACTAAACTATCATGCCTCTACAACCAAACCCAAAACGTCGCTACCCATACCCAAACACAATAGAAAACCCAACACTAGCCATCCCAATGGTACACCGGACGCAATCCTATATTGATCGGCACAATAGCCCGGTCAAGCCAGCGCCGCCTACAAATAGACCACTATCAAACACTCCCTACTATTCGGGTTGCACCCCAAACAGTGGCCCGTCAACAGTAGACACCAGCCTACCTCCTAACTCCCTTCTTCCAGTCCATGGCCGATCAATCCCACGTAAAGCTCGAAGTGGCATGCAAGCTATGATCAAAAGGTGATTCCTCATATCACCAACGACACCAAACACAAACTCTGAGGTCAACTCATGCGTCCCAACATGAAAGTACCGCACGTCTTAAAATCCATGCCCCAGGCACACACACAACCACTCACACCGGCCCAAGGCCTACGAAACTCCAAGATAATGCAACCATTACGTCAGTATGATGTGGCACAAATATCACTATCTAAGAACTACCCATCTCTAATACCCAACAACACCAACGAAGGGTCAACTCAAATCGACAACATGGTTTCCTTGACAATTAGGCTAACCCAATCCTGCTATAAAAATAACATCTACCCTGTAAGTCCACACTAACACGGAAAATACCCTAAATCACTAACATGAATCCCTTAATAACATATAAACCCAAACATGTTATACTAAAGCCTACCTTGAAATCCGCACACCCAAAAGACTCCTAAAAGCTTTCTAGTAATAAAATAATAATATTTCTAAACCCCAGGTCCCAAACAGTCCAATAACAGATAAGTCATGCAATTTCTACAACTAAAAGCAATAGTAAAGCAGATAAAATTCCTACATCTAGCATACAGATATAATCAGTAATCTGCCATTCTCGACGACACGGAATCCACCTAGAAAGCAACTCCTGATAGAACTCGGTCTTTGGATAGATTGCACGCCCAACGGTGATCATCACGCGCGAATGGCACAATCCCGAAAAATCCGGCAACACCCCGGTCAACCACACAACACAGAAAGCTACGACCCTAATAGTTAAAAGGCACAAAATTAAAAATCCAACACTCTAACGGGCCAATCATAAAACAACCCCAAAACTATACCGTAAAACACAGCAAAACCAAAAGAATAAAAGAAATCTACCACAAAGTCGGCGTGACGTGGCAACTCAGGCGCGCGCGCCCGTGCTCGACTCTTAGAACAAACCGTGCACTCCACGACACTCCACACGCACTCACGACCTCCCTCTTCCTCTCCTTTGCTCTCTGTTTCTCTCTAGCAACCTTAGATGGGAAAAGAGAAGAAATAAAGAGATTCCTGGGCTTTAATACCCCAAATAACTAGATTCGGGCGCCCGAAACCACTCCTTCGAGTAGCCCAGTCAGAAAAGAGAGGCCCGGATCTTCCAGGCCACTATAGGGCTACTTTCGGGTGCTTGAAAACCGCACCCGAAACAATCGGGGGCTACCACATGTCCTATCATACGTCAACGAGCGCATCGCATCACTCCTGCCGTCACGCCCCGGGGTCGAAACCGCGACCCGGACTCGCCAACAGATCCGCCGCCTATACAATAACCCCGCATAGGCGAAGCGTCCAACCTGCAAGAAAAGGTACTACAGCTAAACAGATATCAGAGCTATAAAGAAAACTGCTGTAAAACTAAAATCCAACCATCTGTACAACTGAAAATAATTATACAATATCCATCTCCCAAGAATAATCCCCATACAATATCCTCTGATACAATAAACAAGCTCAAACATGGAGGTAAACTAAATAATACATCAGTGTACAGGCTAGGCTCTCAGTACAAGTCAGATCCTCATAATACAATAGTCACTTAAAAGTGAAAATAAAACTAATCTACTGACTGTACTACAAATCTCCAATATGGGGGTACAGCTACTCACCAAAGACAGGTAGGGATCTAACTCGCGACTCCCTCGCCTCGAACAGCAACAGCAGAATCAGCAACACCCACAATGACTCTGCAAGAGAAAGGAGAGGAAAGAAAAAGAGGAGGGGGAGAACCCCCAACGAGTGTGAGAACTACACCAACAGGTAGTTCTCAGTTGGTACCACCACCAAGCGCGACGGTCTGCCCACTAAGTCTACTGGAGGCATAAGATAGCAATGCAGTAAAAACTGAATAAGAAAGGTTGAAGATACTCAACAGCTACCATGCCTCTATCTAAATGCTCAATGGGTAATACAGATGAAGAGAGATGTAACCACTCACATACGAGGTGCTCAATCGACCCAATCAAACTGACTGCCTCATAGGGTCCAGTCAAGCCTGCGCCTACCTACTGCCATTACATCCACGGAGGACTGGACTTAGGTAGGGCGATCGTGACTGCCAAAACTGGCCCAGCCAGAGGGACTGCATCCGTGACTGCCAAAACTGGCCCAGCCAGAGGGACTGCGTCGACAAGTCGCGATACAAAAGTAACAGGATCTGCTCCGGAGTGGCAATAGTAAAGTAACAGGCTCTGCTCCGGAGTGGCACTCGAGGGATGCGAGCCCACCGATGAAAGGTATCCGCGCATCTCTGTCGAGCTCAAAGTGGCTCCTGCAGGCTATAATCAAAATCCACGCTCACTCTCAGAACAGAAGGACACAAGATCCTCAAACACCTCGCACGACGGTTGGAACACTCTCAACGACACAGCTAACACGCTCTCACGAATCTCGAGACACAAGCAAACTCAACCAACTCGTGGCACAAAACACACTGGCTAGAGATACTCCATAACCGGGACCACCGTCAACCCAAACGGCTCCCAAAATGAAACACCCAACTCGCCACGCTAAACACACAGGCTGGAGGTATTCCACAGCCGGGATCGACCCACAACTCAGGGCTAGCAAAACTGGTCGGACGACACTCAACGACCCGGGACCACCGTCAACCCAAACGGCTCCCAACAACACTAGCACTGGTCTAAACTCAGCTACCAGACTCCACTCAGCCCCGAGGCACGAGTGCAACACACGTCCCACAATAACCTAACCACTCGGCCCACTACCCGGGCGAGGAAACTCTATATCCAGGAAATATGCAAGGTGTGGGATGTCTAAAGCATAAAAGAACCTAGCCCAAGTGAAGGTTCTCTACTAGTCTGGTTTCAACATGTATCATATGACAGGGTGCTAGGTCAAGTTCCAACAATAGCATGTAATTTAACAAAGCATAATAGAAAATCTCATCTCTCATAAGCATGCTTTCTATCTCCTCTAGCACAAAATAAACATCTCCATTTAATATCATGCAAGGTATCAAATCCACATGATCTAGGCCATTCCTCATGCTTACATCTCAATCCTAGAGATTGTACATTTAATCATGCATGCTATCAATCACAGTGGGTAACACTCCCTTAGGTAAGCTTCCATTAATCATCAACATGAATAACCAATATTGCAAGTTTCTCCTAAGATATAACATGAGTTTTTATCTTGAAATTCTCAAACAATCATCATTACTAAGCTTACCTCTCACTCACATACATAGGTACACTAACATGCATGCAATCTATCGGATAGAATTAGAGAACTGTCCACCGGTTCTGGAGACGAAGCAACCCACCTGAAACGCTTTCCGCAGGCAAAACCGAAGTTGGTGAAGTGCGTAGCCACTCGCTATCAAAATCCGCCGAAACCGCACCCTCGGTACTCGGTCGCACAAGCCTCTGCTCCAACCAATATCACAGCCAACAATCAATCGACACCACAAACACACCCCAAAAACAGCACTTGCTGTTTTTACAATCCAGCACAGAAAAAGGGGATTTTTCACTTGCGTGTAGTCCTCCGAAAAATCTAGAAAAATCACGGCTGCGATCTTCGTGACGAGTAGATGCAAATCGAGTATTTATACTCCTCGTTCAGACACCTGTAGGCCAAGATACAAATAGAACATCGCGGTAAGCCAATCAATCCACAACTCGCAAATTTGCGGAAATCGGTCACTAAGAAGCTTAAATATCACCTTCGAAGAGTCCTCTGAAAATTCCGATAAAAATACGGTTGCGTTCCTCTCGAAGCGTAGATGTCGATCAAGTCCTCAAATATCCCGTTCCGATGCCCGTAGGCCGAGAAATCCCAACAATACTCCACCGCTGTCCTATACCTCGCAGCAGTACAAGGGGGTCATAAGATACCTCGGGAACACCACCAAAAACTCGAAATGGAGCAACGTGATCAACACGGAAATCAAAGGCGTACCTCTCATGAACGCGATGCCACAAAAATCGGCTCAAAACTCCATTGGGGTAGCTCAGGGGGCCTCGCACACTGAAATGCTACGGTAGAAGCCACAAACAAAGGAGCGTCAAAGTGCGCCGCGTCGTAGAAAATGCCGATGACACGGCCTCCAAAAATACCCAAGATCCATCGGGGAGTAGAGGACACAGTGGTGAAGAGCTTTGCTGAAGGGGGGCTCTCAGAACCTCCAAAAATTCCCACAAATGGGGCACCCCATGCCTATTTATAGGCTGAAATCCGGGTGAAAAATACACTTTGGGGGACAACTTCCGGGCGCCCGAAATTTCCAGGCGCAAATAGTACCCCAAAAAGTCCCCCAAACCATCAGCCCCCGAATCATCCTCGTTGCGCCACGTGGCCCCGAACAGCAAACGGCTGGTCCGACCTTCTCGTTCGCGACGCGTGGACCCCCACCGCGCGGGTGGTTGGCGCCCGCCAACCACGCGCCGACGCGTGGCGCGCCCACGCGCGGCCTCCCCCGCGTCAACGCCTCGGCCGCCGCGACCACATGCGCGCTGCCGCGCTGCCGGCGCCCCCACCGCGCATGCATCCCGAGGCGCCTGCCGCACCTGCTCCGTGGACCGTGTCTGGTGCGCCAGCCAATCCTATGCTGCCACGTGTCCAATGCGCTCAAATGGGAAGCTGCCACGTGGCACAACGCCCTCACTGCGCCGCGCCTGCCCGCGCGCCTGCTCGAGCGCCTGCCCGGGCGCCTGCTCGAGCGCCTGCCCGGCCCGCGCCTGCTCCCATGGGCCGAGCCCAGGGTGCCGCGCCTCCTGCTCCGCCACGTGGCACAGCCCTCGATCCACCGGTCCACCATGCACCCGAAAACACTGAAAACTTTCGGGTGTCCGTTTTCGGACGTCCGGACTCAGAAAAATACAACCAGGTAGTCAATTTTCATCGTTTTTCCGCATTGAATCCAAATCCGATATCCGTTTCGCGTGAAACCACTTCTAAAATTGACGGGGCATCTGAATACACTCGTGATCCATTCTACGTACTGAGCTCCTTTTCTTGAGTCCGATATGCGCACAAACACCTCCGACACACAACACGAGCCTCCAGAAGCCGCTGATCAACCAGTAATCCTATCGCGGGGATCCGGGTCCTCACACCTGCGCCCAATAGGGCGGCAACACGTGGTGGTCAACCGCACCGCCCCCGCTGCCATGCGCGTCTCGTCGCACGTCGCCGCGCCCAATGGGAAACCGCCACATGTCTCGTCTTACCCTCGCGCTAGCGTGCGCCACGCGTCGGCCTCCCAACGCAGCCGCCTCCCCGTTCGAATGGCTACAAGGCAGATCCACGTGCCCGGATCCATGCCCGGAAGCCCAAAACTCCCCAAAAATCACGTCTCCGGGTTCCCTTTTTCACGCCGTTTCGCGCTAAAACTGTCCTGACTTGGCCCAGCACTCCTCCAAAGTGCTGACCGACCAACATACTGCAACTGTGCAATTTGTAAAAGTCTAGTATCTCACACCTAATCCTACTCAATTGTGTTAAATAAATAATATTTAAAATATATTTTTTTTGTGACTCTAGCTTTTGGTAAAATTGATTGTTACATTTTTTTTTTTAACATAATATCAAAATAGCAAGTCATTATACTACAAAAAAATCTTATTATAAATATGCTTTACAGATGTCACTCCGAAAAAATGAAAAAATATTTTCAAACGTTTTTATAATATAGTAAATATCGACATTTCAAAAAATGTCATCATATGAACCGTATTAAACTAATTTATTGAATAATAAAGTTTACTATTATTTTTAATTTTAAACACTTTAAAGTATTGAAATATATTTCAGCAACGACTCTTTATCTGCGGACTCTTTTACAGATATTATTAAAATATGACTATAAACTATTTTGAGACGTTTTTAAATATCGTTAAATATTAAAAAAAGTAATTTTAAATATTAATTTTCTCATGACATTAGTTTTAGTTCCGCTAAACTTCTAAATAATTATCCAAAAATTTCGAGCTTAGATGGTCCAAGTTAGTTCGAACCCAATATAGACTACTAGTTTTATTTAGTTTTTTTCTATTTTAAGCTTCCAGTCCAGCCTTGAAAAATCTATTAAAAAATTTTAGTAAAAATATTTTTCTCACGTTATTTTAAATTAAGATAAATACCATCCTCTTCTTAGATTTTACAATCTAACTACACCTGGCCATAATCTTCAAAAAGAAGGTAAAAACCCTTCATTACCAACCCAACCTAACACTCCCACGCAAGATGCTCTACTCCCTTTAAAACGTGCATCTCCTCGCATACTCCTTTTCCATTTATTTCTCTACCCCCCCCAACCCCAACCCCGACCCCAACCCCACCTCTCCCTTTTCCCTTCACTCCCTGCACGCTTCACAGTTTAGCTGCCCCCGTGACTCTCGTTAATTACCATCGGCGTCTCCACGGCACCCCACTTACACATTGTTATTTATTATTATTATTATACTCTCTCTCTTCTCTCGCTCTCTCTTGTTACCATCATCGTCGTCGCCACATTGTTGTTGTTGTGAATGAATGGGGAAGAAGGGAGGGAGTTGGTTTTCGACCGTTAAGAAGGTCTTCAAACCCGCCTCGAAAGATCACAACAAACAGGTAAGTTTCGTTTCCTATCATATATATTTTCTGAGCACGTATAACATGCATGGTAACAGAATTAATTCTGGACGTAAGTGTTTTAAGAAGGGAGAGGAGGAAGACGGGAATAATAATGAGACGTTGGAGATTGTGTCGGTGGAGCACTTCCCGGCGGAGACGTCGCCGGATGCGTCAAACGAAATTGGCGGAATGACGGATGAGGAGGAGGAGGAGGAAGAGGAAGAGGAGGAGGAGGAGGAGACGGCGGCGCAGCACGCGATGGCAG
Organism: Tillandsia leiboldiana; assembly: GCA_029204045.2. Classification (NCBI taxonomy): domain Eukaryota; kingdom Viridiplantae; phylum Streptophyta; class Magnoliopsida; order Poales; family Bromeliaceae; genus Tillandsia; species Tillandsia leiboldiana. The sequence continues at coordinate 7,199,001 of CM055064.1, forward strand.
TGGCGGCGGCGACAGCGGCAGCGGCGGAGGCTGCTGTGGCTGCTGCGCAGGCCGCAGCGAAGGTGGTCAGGCTTGCGGGGTATGGACGGATGTCGAGGGAGCAGAAGGCGGCCTTGCGGATCCAATCGTACTACAGGGGTTACCTGGTAAGCGAGATCAGTACTCTCTTTCGCTGCAGTTTCCTCATTTAATAAAGACGAAACTATATTCAAGCCATTTAAAACTTTCTAACTCATTATAATTCTTTTACTTCCTATAGATATAGAATGCATCAGACCCATACATACTATTTTTTGAATAGTTTAATCACCACGTATATTGAAAATTTTTATGCACGAAAACTACACCTAATTAGTGCCCCTCGGTTCTAAAAATTTATTGCTTGCATCCGTATCATTATTAGTACGGCGTGCAATCACACATGATATTTATGAGTTTTCATTATCTATACATAAAAACACTTTCTTAATTTTCATTTCTAAGATTTATATCAACTTTAAATTTGTTAGAATATGCTACAATATAATGATTTCAATCAAGAAACTAGCCAACTCAATTAATTTTTTAAAAAAAAAAAATCTTCCATGGCATGAAATCTAAAAACTCATGTATCTCTTCTCTTTTAAATTACTTGCAAAATTAAAAATTATAGGGCAAATAATTAAGAAATTCTGAATAATAAAAATTAAAGTACATATCCATCCGGTGCACAAAATAAAAGTTTTAATTAATAGCACATATTTGAAGAGATCAATTCAGGTAATTAAGGAGCGCAAACTAACAATATACTCCATACAAATTATATTTTTATTAATAAATAATAATATAAATTAATTAAATTTTTTATTAATATATATCATTAAAATAGCTGAATATATATAGGAAAATACTACTTGTACACCCCATTTGGGGGTGTACATCGCACACCCCACCCATCCAATGGGTGGGGTGTGGTGAGGGATCACTTCACAATTTGTGAAGTGACCCCCCCCCCCCCCCCACCCTTAGATGGGTGGGTGTAAGATGTACACCCCCTTTGGGGGTGTACATGTAGCGTTGCTCATATATATATATATATATATATATATATATATATATATATATATATATATATATATATATATATATATATATATATATAGTAGAGTTTATATGCTTTTAAAAGTATAAATCTATCTATAATTGTGAATTTTTTATTATTGAATTTGTATTGCGATTTATGTTTTTGCAAAGTCAACTAAAAAGAGAAAAAGATAAAGTAAAAAATATAAATTTCAATATAAATTTAATGATAAAAAATTTACAAGTATGAATAGCATTGTACTTTCAAAAAGCATATAAGCTTTACTCTATATATATATAGAGAGAGAGTTGGGCTGGAATGCTATTGATAGCACCAACCCAACTTTGCCATCCATTTTGTAGCCATTGGATTGCATTGAGATTCGTGCAAACCCTTTAATTAAAAAGAAAAAATTTTTACTTTTTACTTTTTCTTTTTACTTTTTCTTTTCTCTTTTTTTCATTAAAGAGCCTATACGGGATCTCAATGCGATACAATGGCTACAAAATGGGTGGCAAAGTTGGGTTGGTGCTATCAATAGCATTCCAGCCCAACTCTATATGCGATACAATGGCTACAAAATGGGTGGCAAAGTTGGATTGGTGCTATCAATAGCATTCCAGCCCAACTCTATATATATATATATATATATATATATATATATATATATATATATATATATATATATATATATATATATATATATAGTAAAGTTTATATATTTTCAAAAGTATAAGATAATTTATATTTATAAATTTTTTATCATTAAATTTGTATTGAGATTTGTGTTTTTTATTTTATCTTTCTCTCTCTTTTGTTAACTTTACAAAAGTATTAATTACATTACAAATTTAATGGTAAAAAACTTACAAATATAAATTATTTTGTACTTTTAAAAACATATAAACAGTACACTCTCTCTCTCTCTCTCTCTCTCTCTCTCTCTCTATATATATATATATATATATATATATATATATATATATATATATTAGTCCATTTGTGTAATTAAAGTAAAGAACGTTCTCCTTGTCGTTTCTTTTCCAGTACCGTTGGGGCAATCACATGGTCCTTAAATTTCTCCATTCATGATATTAAAAGTAGGCCTATTTTAATGTAAGAGAAAATGCATGCAGTACTTTGAATAAAGATAGAAGCAAAATAAAATATAAAATTAAAATTAAAATGTTTCGGTAAATTTCTGAAGTTACTGGAATTACAAGTTACTGTCAAAGGATGTTAGCGGATTCGATCTCAATTTGTGTATTTTAAAATGTAAAAATATGTAAAATTTATATATATATATATATATATATATATATAATTTATCTTAACTATCATTTATTTTGATTCTACTATCTAATAATTTTTAAAATTTTTAATTGTTATATCTATTTTTTTTAACTTATTTAATTTGAGCTAGTTAAATACTCTGTAACTTTATAATTTACATTTTAAATGTACCATTTGTCTTTATGAATTTGATTAGTATATTTTATATAATTCGTGCAATTATAAATTTATTCAAATAAATAATTAGCTTAAATTTTATATCGAATAAATCAACAAATAATTTAAATCAAACGAACTAAAAGAATAAATATTAAAATTAAAATTTAATATATATATATATATATATATATATATATATATATATATATATATATATATATATATAATTGAATCAATATAATCTATAGTTTAGATAAGTTCTATACTTAGCCATCAATTTATAAGTATATAAGGTCATAGGGGCAACATTAAAACAAATTAAGAAAGGAAATGAGCCTATAAATTAAATTACTGTGGTGGATCATAAAATTGGAGGATATCTTTTGCTATCTTGTCAATTTTGATCGTTAGATCTAAGAGCGTTGAAACGACGGTTCAGATATTCTCCATTTATAAAAGCTTTAACTTTGATTCAGATATTCTCCCTTCATAAAAGCTTTAATTTTGATTGTTTTTTATTTGTACTTTGTATTTTATTTATTTGTAATAATTTATTCTAGTAATTAGACTTAAAAATTTTGTTCAATTTAATAGCTCTATATGCTATACTACCGGTTAATTAATCTAGTTTTATCAGCATAAAATAATTAAATTTAATAAAATTATTAAAAAACTGATAAAAATTTTAAATTTTTTTTGGGTTGGAATTACTTAATTCTTAAAGAGCCAAAACTTAAGAAAAATCAATCTAGAAAAAAAAAAAAAAAAAAAAAAAAAAAAAACAAAAGAAAAAAAAAAGAGTAAACTTTAATTTGTCCCCCTATCATTTTGCTCATTTTTATTTTACCACTCTATGTTTCAAAATTTTGCACTTAACTATCATGTGGTTTAGCTCATAATTACTCTATAATCATCAAAGAAATTGTTTTACTATCCTAATTTATTGTAGTTTAGATAAAAATATAAACAAAACTATAAAATAGGTCAGTACAAGTTTTTAAATCATAAGATAACAGAGTAAAAATAAACTAAACTAGAAAATCAAAACTTACACAATTTTTTTAAAAAAAATTAAAAGCCTATTTCAGAATAGTCTACGGTTGAGAGGTAACAATCCCAAAAAAAAAAAAATAAAAAATAAAAAATCCCAGGTTCTTCCAAAAAGCAAGATTTATAAATCCATCACATTCAGCTACCTAACATGATGGATTGTCTAAGCAAAAATAACATGATAATTTTATATTGAAGTCATAGTAAATCTAAAAAGAATATTATATATTTTGAGTAAGCCAGATACTTTTAGAAATATGAAACTCTTCATATATTACTTTATTTTTAATTATCAAACATTCGAATCGACAGTAAACTTAATTTGATCTAAAATGTGTCAAACTTCTTATTAGATAAGAAATAAAGTTTAATTTTTTTTTTCTTTGAAAAGTATATTGCACGTGCATTTTTACTACTAGTATTAAAAAATATTCTTATTTTTTAATTTTATTTAGGCCCGGCGAGCATTACGGGCACTGCGGGGGCTGGTGCGACTGCAGGCATTGGTGCGGGGGCACCAGGTTCGAAAGCAGGCCCAGAAGACGATGCGGTGCATGCAGGCCCTCGTTCGAGTCCAAGCCCGCGTTCGCGCCCGCCGCCTCCACCACATCATGTCCTCCTCCAATCCTCACCATTCTCATCACCATCTCAAACCAGCTGCAGGCCACTATACCGACCACCGCGACACCCATCGCCACCAACATAACTACATATCAGTTTACAACGATTTGGATGCGGCGGAGGAGGAAGAGCCGGTAGTTTGCAATAGTTACTATCCGGCTAAAATCACCGACTTGACGTTCGAAGAGTGGGACGGACGCAACCAGAGCGTGGAGGCCATCAAAGCCGACTCCCGGCACAAGCATGATGCCCTCGTCCGCCGCGAGCGCGCCCTTGCCTACGCCTACACTTGCCAGGTATGTATTTATTTTGAACTCCTGATCGAGTGTAGCTCAGCTCAAATAAATTAAGAATACACTAACAAAGGCAAATTTGAAGAATTAATTTCGTCATTTGCTTTTAGTTTTATCTTTGAGCCTTTTGGGCATCTTCCTGCTGTTCAATAGTACATTTGTTTTCTTTTCCGGGACCTAGGCCTCACTCTTACTTTATAAAAGTTAAAATTGAAAATTAGTGGTTCGTCACTACTTAAAAGAGAGTAGCAAATCGTGCAATGAATTGTGGAATCAATCTTCAAAATCATAATGCAAATGAAATTAGATCTACAAGCGACTTGAACTGAGTCTTTAATTTTCAAATTTATTGATGCGCTGTTCATCTGAGCCAAAAATTTCTTCCTTCCTGTGAACAATTTGTCCAACTTGTATAGTGCAACCGTGTGATATTCTCAGATGCAGCAGCAATGGGGCTGGAACTGGCTGGAGCGCTGGATGTCCACGCAGCAGCAGTGGCCGGACGCCGCCGCTGCGCATGCTGCAGCAGGTAACTCCTACGTAATTACCGACGACTTATCCGAAAAGACCGTCGAGATGGACCCCGCGGCAAGCGGCGGCCGCAGCTCCACGTCCAATCCGGTCCGGTTCGACGCTTCCCGTCTGCCGCCGCCCCAGCCGATGGTTCCCAGCTACATGGCGGCCACCGAGTCGGCCCGGGCCAAGGCCCGGCCCAACATGCAATTGAGAAATCGGGCCGGCCCGGGAGGGCCCAATAGCAGCTTCAGCAGCGGCGGTGGCGGTGGCGGTGGCGGTGGCGGTGGCGGTACTGACTCGTCGAGCTCCGGTGGACGGACATCGGGGACGATGAGCAATGCCGGCTTCATGGGGCTACACGTGCACGCGGGGCGGAATGCCGGGTACAGCCCTGACCGCTCGAGCTGTGGCGGCGGCGGCGACCGGACGCCCCCGCTGTTTCGCGCGCGTGACAAGAGATCTGTCTATGGATGATCGATCTGGCATTGTGATGATCAATTTGGCATGCTATTCGTATGAGAATTAATATCCACTTATGATGATATTTTTATTCTCTCCTTAAGTACTTGTTTTGTGGTGACATGTTTCTTTTATCTTGTGATACAGAAACTTGAGTTTACATTCAAAGATTGCGAGCGTCATGGTGTTGTAATTTGTAAATTATTTTCATATATTGTGAGGAGGTAAATTAGTATAGTTTGGTACTAAATGATTTTAGCACTTTAGCTCAATTAACAAATGGTTGCTCTAATTAAATAAAGAATCCAAGCTGTTATTTTTCTTTTCTATTTGATTTGTGGGGAATGTACATAGACAATCCAAAATTTAGTGCTTTTGTAAATATACTTCTAAACTTTCAAATTTTAACAATTAGGCCCTGTAAATTTTATCAAATTATTTGATTGGTTAGCCTCTTTCATTATATTTACTAATTATAGTATGTCTTGCATATAATCTTGCAAAACTCTAAAATGCAAAAAGATTAATTACTTCTTCTAACATGTATATAAAATAACAAAAACCAAAAAATATGTTCACCATATTTTTCCGTCCTCATACTTCATTATTAAAATTAAAAGAGAAAAAATAATGCTTCTATATTTTGAAGTCTTACATAATTTCATGGAAGATATGCAGTCAAAATGATCATATAATTAACCATTTTGATTGAGGAAAGGAATTTGTTGAACTATTTTATAGAGTTTATAAAGGTTTAATTACTAAAATTAAAAATTTAGATACTTATTTGGAAAAGAGTAAAATGATATATCAAATTAAAAAATAAGAATAAGAGGAGAAATGTGATACCTCCGGAATTTGAATTAGTCCTATGTATAAATAATATAATAAGAATAAATATCTTAACTCAGCTATAGCATTTTGGATGGTAACAAGACCCAAGAGGTTAAGAGAGTTAAGCGTGCTAGAGCTAGAGTAGTTCTAGGATGGGTGACCCTCTCGGAAGTTGAGGCGTCACAGTTGGTATCAGAGCTATTCACCAGCTAGAAATATGAGATAAGTCTCGGCTAAGTCAGAGTTATATAGCGGGTAGAGCGTGGTTCCCTGGCTAATGACCGTTGTGGGTGAAGTACAGCTCCCCACAAAGTTGGCTAAGACTAGTGAGACGAGTCTCATATCGCCTGGTACTTGTGAGTGTGCTTGAGCCTGACGTGGACATAAGGGTTTAGGGGGGGGGAGGAGAATGTGACACCTCCGAAATTTGGATTAGTCCTATATATAAATGATATAATAAGACTAAATCTTTTAACCCGGCCATAGCATTTTTGGTGGTAGTAAAGCTCAAGAGGTTAAGAAAGTTAAGCGTACTAGAGCTAGAGTAGTTCTAGGATGGGTGACCCCCTGGAAAGTTGGGCCGTCATAGTTGGTATCAGAGCCATTCACCAGCCGGAAATGTGAGATGAGTCTCGGCTGAGCCAAAGTTATATAGCAAGTAGAGCGAGGCTCCCCGACAAATGACCGTTGTAGGTAGAGTGCAACTCCCCACAAGGTCGGCTAAGGCTAGCAAGACGAGTCTCACATCGCCTGGTGCTTGTGAGTGTCTTTGAGCCTGACGAGGACGTCAGGGCTTTAAGGGGGGAAGAATGTTTTGCCCCCGAAATTTGAATTAGTCCTATGTATAAATAATATAATAGGACTAAATCTCTTAACTTGACTATAGCATTTTGGATGGTAACAAGACCTAAGAGGTTAAGAGAGTTAAGTGCGCTAGAGCTAGAGTAGTTATAGAATAGGTGACCCCCTGGGAAGTGGGGCGTCACAGTTGGGTCCAACGAGTTATTATTGCTAGCGGGTCGGGTGGTTATATTTGGTATCATAGCTAATAACCAGCCGGAAATATGTGACGAGTCTTGGCTGAGCCAGGGTCTAGATGACAAGGCTAGCGAGACAAGTCTAAATCGCCTGGTAATCTTGGGTTGTGTGTGTTTGGGCTGACGAGGACGTTAGGCCTAAACGGGAGGAGTCTGTGATGCCCCCAATAGTCCCACATCATATGTGAATGATATTGTGATTGGGTATATAAAAGACATAAACCAATAGTCCCACATCTGATGTGAATGAGATTGTGATTACGTATATAAGAGACATGGACACTAGTAATAATAACTGGGCTTAAACATTTTGAGTTGTGGTTTGGACCCAACGAGTTATTATTACTAGTGAGTCGGATCGTTACAAGAAATGATCTACCAAATTGGACCCTGTTTTGTATTTGTTTCTCAAGCAAAATTTGCTTATAGTAACTTTACAGACAAATACTATATTTGCTCATATTTCTTGGTTTTCAATTTAAGCAATACTACTTGTATATTCAAAAATAAATATAAATTTTACACATAGTTTATTTCAGGGTATGTTTTACGCACCAATTTTATCGCTTTCTATTTTTTAATACTAAAAATCCCAAAAGGATCGTCAATAGAAGAGTATAAAATTTACACTCAAAAGTAGGGTTTACCATTAGCATTTCTCTTTCAATTTTCCATTTCTCGGTTTTAGTTTTATGTTTGCTATAGATGCTGATAATTTAACTATTTCATTAAAAGTTGTGTATTATGAGCCGATCACACTGGCATGAACCGAAAAGTTGTCCCCTCTTCGCCACAAGGCATTCGACTCTTCTCAAATCGGTTCGACTCACCACAACAGATTCAGCTCACCATAGTGGTAGTGGTAGCTTTGTGTCGTTGGCAAGACGGAAGTTCAAGTCTTGGACCTGGTGGCGAGAACAAATGCCACAGGAAAACATCTGGTGAACGTCCGAAAAGTGTGAGGGACTTTGTTGTCACATCTGATGTCTCTCATGATTTGTGGAGATGATTATGTAGATTTCTGTTGTCAACGATGTGAGACATGGGACCATAATCGAGGCATGTTGGCCTCTTTACACCGCATACCCTGCTAGTACCCATACGAACCGAAATTTTAGATAGAATGTCAGATAGTCAAATTTGTGGGCGAATGAAAGTACATGCAGCTCAGTGCTTAGTGCATTGACAGGCAATGGTCGTACAACAACGGACAACTAGCAAGTTATAGAAACCTGGTGCCGAGATGGTAGTGGTAAGGAATCATCTTGGACTTCATCAAGTTGCCCCATTTGTCGTAGGGCAGTGACGTGTTTTGCTCCTAGTGAATGGGCTGATGAAGTCAGTATGTTGGAATGCACAGTTCAAAACTCCAAGATTATACTACGGGTCTCCGAGAGTTGGTTCGAGAGTTCGTCTTAGTTGGGACAAAGTTTGGACAAGATATTTAAATTTATAAATTTTAAAATTTTTTAATAATTTTTTTATATATAGTAAAATATAAATTTTAATAACTTTTTTTAATAAATATTTTAAATTAAATATTTAAAATTATACAAGTAAAATTTTTATTTGTTTTAAAAAACTATTATGGTTAAGAGCAATTTCATAATATTATGTCATTACTATTTTCTATTCCTCTTATTTTTCATTATCATATCAGACATATTTTTACAATAATTCCAGCTAGTTTTCATATTTATACTTATTTTCGGTACAACTAGTTTTTTTTTATCTCACAATCAAATAATACTTTAGGCCTCGTTTGGTAATGGGATTAGACAGAACTAGCTATTCCAGGAATAAGTATAAAGTACGGAACTAGTGTAAAAAAGCGTTTGGTATGGTTCCAGGAATAAGAAATTTTGTATTTGATATGATAATAAGAAATAAGAAGAATAAATAGTATTAGTTGGTTTAAATAACATTTTTGCTCTCAAGCTTTATTATGTAATAATGAGGTGAGGGATGGTGCCTCGAGAGACGTGAGAGGGTATCCAAGGAAAAAGCAAGAGGGAGGTTGGGAAGAGTGAGAACAGTAGTTCCTACTTATTCTAGTTGTACTCGAATAAAATATTTTTATAGTTTCAGATGTGCCTAGAAAGATAAGGAGGATATTCCCTTATCCCCAAATAATTTCAATACTAAACGAGGCCTTAAGGTTTGACCCATCACTCGGATTAGAGTATTTAAATTATGAGATGAGATGGGTTGACGGATTAGGTTGTATCAACCTGTGAGGTTGTATTGGATTGATTTGATTGGGTCTATGATTTGGTTTAACGATTTGGCGGGTTGATCAGTCAGGTTGATTGGATTGATAGATTAATAGAGTGCATTGTATACACTACAATAAAATATAGCATTAGTGGCAAGAATAAGGTGGCGATAGAATTTATCGCCACTGTATAATTACCTATGGTGAATTTATTGACTTAATGTGGTAATATTATTTTCGCCACTAAATGTCTATTTTGTCGCCACTGTATGGCTACCTATGGTGGCGATAAAAAGAATCACCACTAATTTATTGATTTATAGTAGGAATCCTATTTTCGCCACTAAATAATTATTTTGTCGCCACTGTATGACTACCTATGGTGGCGATAAAAAAAAATCGTCACTAATTTATTGATTTAAAGTGGCAAGACTATTTTCGCCACTAAATGATTACCGCTATATAGCTACTTATGGTGGTGATAAAAAAAAATTACCACTAATTTATTGACTTAAAGTGACAATATTATTTTTGCCATTAAATGACTGTTTTGTCGCCACTATATGACTACCTATGGTGGCGATAAAAAGAATCGCCACTAATTTATTGACTTCCTTCTATTTTGTCGCCACTGTTGGCCACTGTATAATTAACCTATAGTGGCGATAAAAAAAATGCCACTGATTAATTAACTTGAATAATTGATTATCTATGAAGGCGACAAAAATAATTGCCATCGAATAATTAATTTGACGATAATTTATTTTTCGTCACTAAATAATTATTTTGTTACTATTGAAATTATCACAAATTAAATTTCTTTTTTTATTTACACTTTCTAACTTTTATTTTTTAAATTATTTTTTTAGTTAGCTTAAATAATTTTTTAAATTTTTTGGAGCTTTATTAGTTCTTAGCTATTAATTATTTTAATTTTATTTGTTAAAAATTAATTAAATTTATTAAATTTGTCCAAACTAGAAATAAATATAATAAAATTTTTAATTTTAACTTACAAATTAATTTTTTTTTTAATTTGAGTTAAGATAGTCTCAATAAAAAAAAAAACTAAAGTTGAGAAATTATTTCAGTGACACTTTATATAGTTTAAAAATTTAAGAGTTAAAATAGGTTAGACATTTTTTTTTCTTCTCTTTTGAATTTTAAAAATTTAAATTTTGTAATTAAAAAATTAAAATATAATTTAAAATTTTAAATTTAATATCTATATTTTAAAAATTAAAATATATAATTTAAAATTTTAAATAAAAAATATAAATTTTGAATTTAAATTTACATTTAAAATTTAAATCTAAAATCAAAATAGAAATTTAAAATTTTAATCCTAAATCAGAATCAGATTTCAAGATGCAGATTTTAGTTATTTCTGATTTTAGGCCTCGAAAATCAGAAAATTGATTCTAAAAATCAGAATTAAATTTTAAAAATAAAATTACCAAATATTTCTATTAAACGAAAAATCATTTTTGGATTTCAAATCACTTTTCAAAATTTAACACCCACTATATATAGTTTAAAAATTTAAAAGTTAAAATGGACTTTTTTTTTCTTATTTTTTTATTAGATTAATTATTTTAATTTTAATTTAATATATTCTGAAGAAAAAAAAAAAATAGACCCATACGGTAATTTGAACAAAACCATCTATTTGAAAAAGAGGGCAAACTCACTTCCCCTCAAAACCTATTTAATCTCACAGGCTCACTTCTCCAAACCCATTTCCTCCCACACTTCCCCTCAAAATCCATTCCCTCTCTCGATCCCCTCTCCCAAACCACACTCTCCCCACCTCTCTCTCTCGATCTCCTCAGTGCCGATCTCTCGCCGGTGAGCCCCTCGTCGCCAATCTCCTCGCCGGCGAGCTTGTTACTGTCGTTCTCCTCGCTGGTGAGCCCTTCATCGCCGATCTCCTCGCCAGTGAGCCCTTCGTCGCCGATCTTCTCGCAGGTGAGCCCTTCGTCGCCGATCTCCTCGCCGGCAAGCCCTTAGCCACCGATCTCTTCACCGGCGAGCTTGTCACCGTCGTTCTCCTCGCCGGTGAACCATTCGCCTCATATCATCGGCGAGATTGCTAATCATAAAAAATAATTAATCTTCAGTTCTTTCGCACCCCAACCCGCGTCTCCTCGGCCTACGTGTCGCCCAACCCGTGCCTCCTCCGCCTACGTGTCGTCTCCTCCGCGCCTCCTTAGCCCTTGCTCTCGCCTTCCTCTCTCCGCCCCCCTTCCTCTCTCTGGCTTGCTCTCCAAGCCATCTACAGCGCCGTCCGTCGCTGGGGGGTCGAGATCTGCCGTCCGTCGCTGCGTGGTCGAGATCCGGCCGATCCACACGTACAATGCCTGATCCCAGATGATCCTGCAGGTCCCGATTCCTGCGGGCCGCTATCCCCTCCTCGCATGTAGTGTTCCTCCAACCTCCTCTAACTCCCCTCTTCCGCCTACGTGTCGTCTCCTCCGCGCCTCCTTAGCCCTTGCTCTCGCCTTCCTCTCTCCGCCCCCCTTCCTCTCTCTGGCCTGCTCTCCAAGCCATGTGCAGATCCGTTCCTACAGGGTAGAGATCCGCCGTCCGTCGCTGGGGGGTCGAGATCTTCCATCCGTCGCTGCGTGGTGGAGATCCGGCCGATCCACCCGTACAACGCCTGATCCCAGATGATCCTGCAGGTCCCGATTCCTGCGGGCCGCTGTCCCCTCATCTAACTGTAATAATCCGAAAAATTTTATTTTTAATAAATTAATTAAAAGTAATTTTCAGCCTGTGTTAGTGTTCAAGAAGTTTAATTTGATCTACTTGGTCAATTGCCAGAGTGCAAGTTGCACGAATTACGAGGCAAAAAGGCTAACTTTTAATCCGGACATGATCTTGGAAATCCGAGTTGACCGTTGCGATCGTCTCGTCGAACTGAGTAAGTTACGTATTTAGCACTTTTCAATCCGACGGTCGGATCTTCTAGAAGTCAGAGAAGAAGCGAGCGAATTTTGCGACTAATTGAAACAGTGGGTCTGTACACAGGGTTTTAAGTGAACACTGTAGATGAACAGTAACCCCTAAATTCCGGACTCCGTCGACTGCAACGTGGATTATTTCACTGTTCGGAGTCCAAATTCAGTGATTCAGGTAGTCGTTTTCATCGGTCTCGTCGATCCGGACGCAATGGCGCAGACGAAAATTTCGATTGACGACCCTGGAATCTCGAAAAGCATGAAAAGTGTAATTTTGGACAGTTTTTATGGACCCAAAATTTATCTGGACACTGAGTCGAAAAACAAAAATCGCTGTCGTAAAGGTTTCGACGTGACGGACGAAATGGCGAAATCCGTTTTTCGTTCTGACGAGCGAAACACCTCGAAAAGCGTAAAAATGCGAGGAAAAATGGGTTTTCGAATTAACCAAGGGGGGGAGGGACTTAAGTGCAAAAATGGTACAACTGGTTTGGGGACTCAACTCTAAATACCGGATATAGAAGGGGGGGTTTGTGCAAATTTACATTTACGCATGCAAACACGTGCAAGTAACCGCGTGCGACTCCTCGTTACTCCTCCCCCACGCGTGAAGCTTCTTCAATGCTTCTCTGGAAGCTTCGCCTCCCTTATTTCTTCTCCAGTAACCACCAGACGCGCCACCACCTCCTCCCGTCGCCGGAGCAGCCAAGGAACGAGCGAGCTCGTTGAAGGGTGCTCTCGGGTTGCAAGTAAGGATCACCTCTGGAAGACCCAGAGGGCTCAAGCTCCGACCATAGCAATCCAGGGTGTGGCCGCGACCGAGCTTGGACATCCCCGACGTTCGCCGCCGCTGCGCGCCACCGTGGGCTCTTCTCCTTCATCGTTTGCTCCGGCGAGGTAACTTCTTGGGAAAAGTTTTAATATTTTGGTCCGGGAGTATGTGTAGAGGGTTCCTGACTTCAAGGTGATCTTCTCTGTGAAGTCGAGGCCGTCGCCGTGCCTCCGGTCGCCGGCGGGAGCGTCTCCTTGTTGAAAGCGGGTTCTCGGCCGAGCTCTTTGGTGGGAACATTCTGGCCGTTGAAACCTCGATCAAGCCGTTGAACTAGTTCCTCTTGGTGACTGCCGTCCTCCCCCAAAGTTTGGAGAAGATCGGTTGACGGGCTGACCCGCACGGTCGAGCCCTAGAACCGAGCTTCTTTTCGTTTCGCCGGGGAAGCCATTTCCGGCGCCGCCGCTCGACCTCCTCGCCGGCCAAAGACTCAGGTGAGCTCTACACCCCGATTATAGAGTTCCTACCATTTTAGCTTAGGCCAGAAACTCTTGGAAGTACAGTTTGGATCAACCTTGTAATTAGCAAGAATTATTGGACTCTTCCGGCCGCCGCCGCCTCTGGCCGCCGGCGGTGGGTCGGACCTGGCTCAAAAGTTTTCTGGGAGGTCCTTTTAACTGGTGCTCAACTTTGTTCAGGATTGGACTGGGTTGGATCCTCGGTTGGTGCAAACCGAGCCTTGGACTTTGGAGAAGTTACTCCGGCGATCTTTCCGGCCAGTCCTCGGCAAGTTTCGGGTGAGCACTTCACTCCCTTTTCCATACTGAGCAGGGTGCTCACTAAAATTCAAGTCTTGTTGGGTATATGCTAAGTAGTAGCTTAATTGAAATTGTATGGTTTTATGACTATGGGCCAACTTTGCCCTCGAACTGCGTGTCAGCCCAACCTTGTGAGCACAGGCTCCGTCTCGACATAACGAGCGCGCTGAAACTTACGGCATCGTCGTTGGACCCCCGGATTGCGAGAACAAGTCAAAACAGTTAACCAATTTAATGTTTTATGCAAAATTAAAGTATACTATGGATCAAAATGAATATTGGACACAAGGATTACCTCTGGACAGTGTTTTTACACTTACTGGACATGTTGTTAGAATCCCGTGGACTCTTGTTGATCGGAAAACGGATTTTGTCCCGCAAACTAGCTATATTGTTCCGTATTAGCGACGCGTTACCGTAGTGTCGTCGGGATGGGTTGTGTGAGTCGATGACTGACTATAGCTTCTTATTCAGGGCCCAGTTGTTCAGCACCAGCCTCCCAGTAGCCGAGCGGGAGTTCGAGGATCTGCCTACATCCAGGTGGGTTATCTTCGGTCCGGGCTTTATCTTTTCGGCCCTATGGTTGCTTTAGTCCAGTCGGACACCTATTTTTGTTTAGTCCTGATGATTTGATCTATATGCCATATGATCTTCCTGATAGACTTTGATCCCCTTAGACATATCACGTATACCTGCTCATCAGCTTTTATATTTTGATACATAGACTTGCATGATCTGAGTATGCGTATTGATTCCTGTCGATTGTTATACTGATTTATATTCAGATATCACTTGGATTTCTTTCCGGTTCAGCAGCTCATATATTTCAGTACAGTAGATTCCTGTGGTCTGATCATGCCGTTGTTACTTGCGTATCGGTCATTATCGTATTGCATTATATCCAGAGATACTTGCTTTGATATTCCAGTTATGCATGATAGACCCATGATTGATTGATATATACAGACATCTTGATTCCTAGTATTGTGCATGTTTGATATGCTATTATTCGGGTATATACTCCTTGTATTCCGGATTACATGATTAGTCCTGATGATCGCACCTATACATCGCATGATTTTCGAGATAGACACTGATCCCTTAGACACACTGTATTTATACATATCTGCTTGTCAGCTTTCATATCCTGATATATAGATGTCATGATCGATTATTCCTGCTAGTTCCATGTCATTTGTCATACTGCTTTATTCAGATATGCATGATTTGATTATACTCGTTGAGCCCTGTCACTTGAGATATTGCTTTATATTCCGATATGCATGATTGATACTGATTGATAGATACAGACAGATGATTACCTGTTGGGATCTCGGCATGTTGCCGACTACTCGGTCACTAGACCGTGAGATTGAGCATTATGATTTGCCATGCACTGCTGTACTTCACGAACATGGTCGGGGTCGCTCCCCGTGGAGCTTGTTCTTTGCCGGTAAAGTGGTCTAGAGGAAAGACCCGTGAGCCCCTTTGCATCGAGACTGCTTGGCGTCTGTGAAGTGCAGGGTTATGTCAGCCGAAAGGGTGCCGAACAGTGGCTTTGCCTGAGGTTCTATGAGACCAATATTGGCACATGATTGGGTACTTGGGTTTCTGTTCTTGACGCATGATTCTTACCTGGTACCATTGTTGTTCTGTTTATGTTGTTCACTAGCATTATTCATCTGCAGTTTCACTTATGATTGATTACCTGCCAAGTTCAGTTTACCTGTGGATTTATTGCTTTCCAGTGGAGGTTATCTGTTATCTATTTATCTTGTACCTTCACTGTTCGCCTATGCTTGATTATTACCGTGATCCCCTGATTCCAGCATTTATTATCTACAGTTCCCTTATGCCTGACTTCTACAGTTATACCCTGATTTCCCAGCATTATTTATCTGCAGCTTTTCTATGATTGATTATCTGCTTAGTTCAGGTTATCTGTGGATTTATTGCTTTCCAGTAGATGTTATCTGTTAATTCAGCTTTACCCCTTGATCTATTACTATCCGCAGATTTTAGTACCCAGTAGGTACGATTAGCTATTTCTCGGCTCGTCGTGCCCACTGGGATACACTCCGGTGTGTCTCACACCCTCGGGTGACTGTTTTTCAGGTCGTTCGGGTAGTGGGGTGTCGGGACGATCCAGTGAGGCTGTCACGATAGAGCTGTTCCCCCCGATGATCTATTGATGTCTGAGATCTTCGGTGATTGTAGCTGACTTTTATTTATAGCTTTCAGCTTCCAGTTATTTAGATATTTTAGATTGATGATATTTTGATACTTCGGATTATTCCTGATGATTAGTATAGTTAGTTGAGATATTTATTGCTCCCTGATCGATGTTTGGATTAGCCTAGCCGTGCATGTATAGGAGAGACCCTATCCCTGTGGATAGGGGATTTCCTATATGTGTGGCGGTTTGTTACGCCTGTTTTGCAAACTCTGATTTATTCAAAAAAAAAAAAAAAATTTCAGACCTGATTTTTAAAACTTGGGGCGTGACAGATTAGATGGTATCAGAGCAAAAGGTACACGGTACCTAGGAAAATTGATTAGGATCTGGTTAGGATTAAACCCTAGGATGACTTATGACGTGAGAGCGCGGGGTATTTGTCTATCAGTTAGGAGCTCTGGTGTATGTTCACACTTATGAGTTGTTTTCCTAACTTGTTGTTGCCGCCAAGTGTGGTGTTGGCACGCATTCTGGGCTTAGTGGTCATGGTGGGTGCAGTGTTAGCTGTGATTGTGGTACGAGCCATGGATTTGATATATCAGTGGAGCCTGAGGGCTCGGATTTTTGAAAGCGGTTAAAGGATCAGTTCACCGCATTTTGCTGGTTAGTCCAGTTGATGGCTCAGCATCAGATAAGTTGCTACAGTTGCACTAGCCCCACCACTAGTCCAGGTGCTTGGAAAAGTCTTTGATCCTCCAGTTGTCCCTGCGTCACTGGATAAAGTACTTTGGTCACAGCCGTGGTTATTAAAATTATGTTGTGGCTGTCATTACCGGAGATTCCCCGAATATAGTTATCGGGATACCTATGAGGTCAGCAGTTGTTAGGCTTTGGATGAAAAAAAAAATACTAACGACACTTAACAAATATTAGTCTTTGTTGAATTGTGTCCCAACCCTGATCAGTGAAAAATAATTTGGGATTCACGAATCCTTAGATAGTGATGGTGATAGCAGTGAGCGCTTGGCGCAGACATGGTTGATGGACAGGTTAGATTCAGTGATCTATGGGCCCGGTTAAAACCCAAAAATTAGATTGGATACAGATTCAGACCCCACCTTTGACACGAATTTAATGGAGTCTTAGTTACTCCTATAAGTATGCAACGATTTTAGATGTTATGGCTACTACTGTAAAGAGATATGATTGGAAAGTCTAAATTACAGAGTGATGATGATAACTTGAGGATTTAATTTTATTTCCTAATGAATCCGATTTGTAGGTGAATCGCACATTGTGTATGAACTGATTTGGGGCCATGATCGTCCCTGACGATGTTTGAGTTACAATTGGCATCGTTAGAACTGTGTTGGCAAGTGGTGTTTCATTTAAGGTATCGGTAGACAGTGAAATATGGTTCTAGATTCCTGTGAGTAGCCTGAGTCGCACTCTTGACCACGATGTGGTAGAGACAGTTGATATAGGTTTATTGTATTAACATAGTAATTTTTGTGTCATGAGATATGAGTTATATCTCCTGTTGATTTCGGTAGGAGTGGTGTCCCCAACTTGATGTTGGCGACAGATCAATAGTATTTCACTTTTCTTTTGATAAGTATGTTGGCTGCAGACAATGTACTGTCGAAAGAGTGGTTCGAAGTACTCTACCCCGTAAGGGGTAATATCGCGATTGGGTCTACTTGTTTGCTTACCTACATTTATAGTCTCCAGGGTTACCCCCTGGACAACGATGTTATAAGTTACAGTGATAATATTCCAGACCATATCGGACCTATGGTAGATCCCAGATAGTTCTGTATATAGTGGATTATCATTGTCGTCAATATTGACCATCATCCAAATTTGTGGTCACTAGCCACGTTGATCTCGCCAGATTTTGCAACCGAGTTGATAATAGAATATATGGGTTAAGCCCAAAGAGTTGGACAACATGTTCAGATCGGATATATTAAGCTTTACAGATGGTGACTTTGGGTTGCCATGTATTATGATGCTAAGAGACTGATCGTGTGATATTTAACTGGCAGTTGTGCATCCTTAGTGGTTTGAAGTTTAATTCTAGCAACTGGTGGTAAAAATTTTGCAACGACCGAGTATAAAGTGTAAGAAGAGATTCTCTGCCTTGTATGATTTCACCTAAGGAAGTGAATCTAGTGGCCCCCGATAGACAGCCTAGATGGGTAAGATCGTTGAGTTCTGCCGGCACAAATTGTAGGTTATGTGAACCAGAAAGAGTATTGAAATTGATTGCCATATCGAATGCGATCATATTAGCACTTAAGCATGTTTGTGCTGTATAGCTTTGGTTGGGCGTGAAACATATCTATGAGAACCCTAGTTAATGGAACTTGAGATATGAATCAGTAAGCCTTAAATCATGGCAATGTGTCGAAATTAAGTCTGTCAAGTCTGTAAGGATGGCAGAACCTAATTTTCGAATATCCGTGACGATAAAAGGTTGGTTTAATTGGATAATTCCAACATTACAAGCAGGTGAAATTAACCAGCTTTATTCTTTGAGACAATATAGTGCCTGGTTGGCAAGCCAAAGTTCAGTTCTAGATTTGGGTGGCAAAATATGTGAATGCCACAAGACAGTATGAATAGAAAGTG
The DNA here is from genome assembly GCA_029204045.2 of Tillandsia leiboldiana. Classification (NCBI taxonomy): domain Eukaryota; kingdom Viridiplantae; phylum Streptophyta; class Magnoliopsida; order Poales; family Bromeliaceae; genus Tillandsia; species Tillandsia leiboldiana. The sequence continues at coordinate 7,217,898 of CM055064.1, forward strand.
GAGAATTGCTCAAACCGCTTGTATGCACAAATGAAATTTAATAGATCTGGAAGTATGATGAACTTGGATGACATCTCTAATGTGCCTGTCAGCTTGTAAGAACGATAAGGGTGTTTTGACAACATTGTCAAGGAATTGAAAGATCGAAACTGGGATATGTCAACCCTTATATCGTATACCCTGTATGGTATATTTATGAAACAGAATTGTGATCCCAAGTGTTATTGCAAGCAACGCAGTGCAAGGTGCATTGGCACTTAAGGAACGTGTATGTTGGTCAACGAGCAAGTTATTTGGTTTGGCACTTGTAGTGATGCCTCTTTTGCCACAACACTGCGATATTTCGTGGCTCTGAGTGAGTCATCCAGACTTTGGAAGTTATGTTGAGAACATGCGTACTTGAGTATAGAGACAGCCGGTACCGGTATCTACCTTTGGAAGAGTTCGCCTATTACTATAGTTATCAGGCGAGTATTGGTATGGCTTCTTATGAGGCATTGTTTGGACGCTGATGTCGTTCCCCTATCGTTTGGGACGATGTTGGTGAGCGCTGTGATACTGAGGCCAGAGTGCGCATAGCGAGGATCTGAACTAAGAGGAGGTAACTCTGAAGATCCTGGCACGAGACGTGAAGAAGCTGAGGAACAGGATGATCCCCTTTGTCAAGGTGCAATGGGAGAATCACGAGGAACGCGAAGCCACATGAGGGCATGAATCAGACATGCTGGAGCGTTTTCCTCATTTGTTTTCTTCCTAGTTGTGTTAAGTTTCGGGGACGAAACTTCTTTTAAGGTAGAAGTGATGTAATAATCCGAAAAATTTTATTTTTAATAAATTAATTAAAAGTAATTTTCAGCCTGTGTTAGTGTTCAAGAAGTTTAATTTGATCTACTTGGTCAATTGCCAGAGTGCAAGTTGCACGAATTACGAGGCAAAAGGCTAACTTTTAATCCGGACATGATCTTGGAAATCCGAGTTGACCGTTGCGATCGTCTCGTCGAACTGAGTAAGTTTCGTATTCAGCACTTTTCAATCCGACGATCGGATCTTCTAGAAATCAGAGAAGAAGCGAGCGAATTTTGCGACTAATTGAAACAGTGGGTCTGTACACAGTGTTTTAAGTGAACACTGTAGATGAACAGTAACCCCTAAATTCCGAACTCCGTTGACTGCAACGTGGATTATTTCACTGTTCGGAGTCCAAATTCAGTGATTCAGGTAGTCGTTTTCATCGGTCTCGTCGATCCGGACGCAATTGCGCAGACGAAAATTTCGATTGACGACCCTAGAATCTCGAAAAGCGTGAAAAGTGTAATTTTGGACAGTTTTTATGGACCCAAAATTTATCTGGACACCGAGTCGAAAAACAAAAATCGCTGTCGTAAAGGTTTCGACGTGACGGACGAAACGGCGAAATCCATTTTTCGTTCTGACGAGCGAAACACCTCGAAAAGCGTAAAAATGCGAGGAAAAATGGGTTTTCGAATTAACCAAGGGGGGGGAGGGACTTAAGTGTAAAAATGGTACAACTGGTTTGGGGACTCAACTCTAAATACCGGATATAGAAGGGGGGGGGTTTTGCAAATTTACATTTACGCATGCAAACACGTGCAAGTAACCGCGTGCGACTCCTCGTTACTCCTCCCCCACGCGTGAAGCTTCTTCAATGCTTCTCTGGAAGCTTCGCCTCCCTTATTTCTTCTCCAGTAACCACCAGACGCGCCACCACCTCCTCCCGTCGCCGGAGCAGCCAAGGAACGAGCGAGCTCGTTGAAGGGTGCTCTTGGGTTGCAAGTAAGGATCACCTCTGGAAGACCCAGAGGGCTCAAGCTCCGACCATAGCAATCCAGGGTGTGGCCCCGACCGAGCTTGGACATCCCCGACGTTCGTCGCCGCCGCGCGCCACCGTGGGCTCTTCTCCTTCATCGTTTGCTCCGGCGAGGTAACTTCTTGGGAAAAGTTTTAATATTTTGGTCCGGGAGTATGTGTAGAGGGTTCCTGACTTCAAGGTGATCTTCTCTGTGAAGTCGAGGCCGTCGCCGTGCCTCCAGTCGCCGGCGGGAGCGTCTCCTTGTTGAAAGCGGGTTCTCGGCCGAGCTCTTTGGTGGGAAAATTCTGGCCGTTGAAACCTCGATCAAGCCGTTGAACTAGTTTCTCTTGGTGACTGCCGTCCTCCCCCAAAGTTTGGAGAAGATCGGTTGACGGGCTGACCCGCACGGCCGAGCCCTAGAACCGAGCTTCTTTTCGTTTCGCCGGGGAAGCCATTTCCGACGCCGCCGCTCGACCTCCTCGCCGGCCAAAGACTCAGGTGAGCTCTACACCCCGATTATAGAGTTCCTACCATTTTAGTTTAGGCCAGAAACTCTTGGAAGTACAGTTTGGATCAACCTTGTAATTAGCAAGAATTATTGGACTCTTCCGGCCGCCGCCGCCTCTGGCCGCCGGCGGTGGGTCGGACCTGGCTCAAAAGTTTTCTGGGAGGTCCTTTTAACTGGTGCTCAACTTTGTTCAGGATTGGACTGGGTTGGATCCTCGGTTGGTGCAAACCGAGCCTTGGACTTTGGAGAAGTTACTCCGGCGATCTTTCCGGCCAGTCCTCGGCAGGTTTCGGGTGAGCACTTCACTCCCTTTTCCATACTGAGCAGGGTGCTCACTAAAATTCAAGTCTTGTTGGGTATATGCTAAGTAGTAGCTTAATTGAAATTGTATGGTTTTATGACTATGGGCCAACTTTGCCCTCGAACTGCGTGTCAGCCCAACCTTGTGAGCACAGGCTCCGTCTCGACATAACGAGCGCGCTGAAACTTACGGCGTCGTCGTTGGACCCCCGGATTGCGAGAACAAGTCAAAACAGTTAACCAATTTAATGTTTTATGCAAAATTAAAGTATACTATGGATCAAAATGAATATTGGACACAAGGATTACCTCTGGACAGTGTTTTTACACTTACTGGACATGTTGTTAGAATCCCGTGGACTCTTGTTGATCGGAAAACGGATTTTGTCCCGCAAACTAGCTATATTGTTCCGTATTAGCGACGCGTTACCGTAGTGTCGTCGGGATGGGTTGTGTGAGTCGATGACTGACTATAGCTTCTTATTCAGGGCCCAGTTGTTCAGCACCAGCCTCCCAGTAGCCGAGCGGGAGTTCGAGGATCTGCCTACATCCAGGTGGGTTATCTTCGGTCCGGGCTTTATCTTTTCGGCCCTCTGGTTGCTTTAGTCCAGTCGGACACCTATTTTTGTTTAGTCTTGATGATTTGATCTATATGCCATATGATCTTCCTGATAGACTTTGATCCCCTTAGACATATCATGTATACCTGCTCATCAGCTTTTATATTTTGATACATAGACTTGCATGATCTGAGTATGCGTATTGATTCCTGTCGATTGTTATACTGATTTATATTTAGATATCACTTGGATTTCTTTCCGGTTCAGCAGCTCATATATTTCAGTACAGTAGATTCCTGTGGTCTGATCATGCCGTTGTTACTTGCGTATCGGTCATTATCGTATTGCATTATATCCAGAGATACTTGCTTTGATATTCCAGTTATGCATGATAGACCCATGATTGATTGATATATACAGACATCTTGATTCCTAGTATTGTGCATGTTTGATATGCTATTATTCGGGTATATACTCCTTGTATTCCGGATTACATGATTAGTCCTGATGATCGCACCTATACATCGCATGATTTTCGAGATAGACACTGATCCCTTAGACACACTGTATTTATACATATCTGCTTGTCAGCTTTCATATCCTGATATATAGATGTCATGATCGATTATTCCTGCTAGTTCCATGTCATTTGTCATACTGCTTTATTCAGATATGCATGATTTGATTATACTCGTTGAGCCCTGTCACTTGAGATATTGCTTTATATTCCGATATGCATGATTGATACTGATTGATAGATACAGACAGATGATTCCCTGTTGGGATCTCGGCATGTTGCCGACTACTCGGTCACTAGACCGTGAGATTGAGCATTATGATTGGCCATGCACTGTTGTACTTCACGAACATGGCCGGGGTCACTCCCCGTGGAGCTTGTTCTTTGCCGGTAAAGTGGTCTAGAGGAAAGACCCGTGAGCCCCTTTGCATCGAGACTGCTTGGCGTCTGTGAAGTGCAGGGTTATGTCAGCCGAAAGGGTGCCGAACAGTGGCTTTGCCTGAGGTTCTATGAGACCAATATTGGCACATGATTGGGTACTTGGGTTTCTGTTCTTGACGCATGATTCTTACCTGGTACCATTGTTGTTCTGTTTATGTTGTTCACTAGCATTATTCATCTGCAGTTTCACTTATGATTGATTACCTGCCAAGTTCAGTTTACCTGTGGATTTATTGCTTTCCAGTGGAGGTTATCTGTTATCTATTTATCTTGTACCTTCACTGTTCGCCTATGCTTGATTATTACCGTGATCCCCTGATTCCAGCATTTATTATCTACAGTTCCCTTATGCCTGACTTCTACAGTTATACCCTGATTTCCCAGCATTATTTATCTGCAGCTTTTCTATGATTGATTATCTGCTTAGTTCAGGTTATCTGTGGATTTATTGCTTTCCAGTAGATGTTATCTGTTAATTCAGCTTTACCCCTTGATCTATTACTATCCGCAGATTTTAGTACCCAGTAGGTACGATTAGCTATTTCTCGGCTCGTCGTGCCCACTGGGATACACTCCGGTGTGTCTCACACCCTCGGGTGACTGTTTTTCAGGTCGTTCGGGTAGTGGGGTGTCGGGACGATCCAGTGAGGCTGTCACGATAGAGCTGTTCCCCCCGATGATCTATTGATGTCTGAGATCTTCGGTGATTGTAGCTGACTTTTATTTATAGCTTTCAGCTTCCAGTTATTTAGATATTTTAGATTGATGATATTTTGATACTTCGGATTATTCCTGATGATTAGTATAGTTAGTTGAGATATTTATTGCTCCCTGATCGATGTTTGGATTAGCCTAGCCGTGCATGTATAGGAGAGACCCTATCCCTGTGGATAGGGGATTTCCTATATGTGTGGCGGTCTGTTACGCCTGTTTTGCAAACTCTGATTTATTCAAAAAAAAAAAAAAATTTCAGACCTGATTTTTAAAACTCGGGGCGTGACACTAACTCCCAAGTAAAATGAAGATGCGAGATCTACTATGCTAGGAAATTAGTGGAAGCAGATTGCGGGTTCTTCTATGCTAGGAAATTGGTCGAGGCAGCAATATGCTGCAGTGATAACAAAAATTTCTGTTCCCTGCTCCTTTCTACCAGATAAAGCACCTTTTTCCTCCTCTATCCTCTACCACCTCCTAAACCTCCCCCCCTACAATAAAATGCAATGAAAGGAAGTTTGGACATATTTGGATTGAGATTTTTTAATGTGTAGGTTCTTTCAGATTTTTTCTGGATTCTGTGTCTAAAATTTCCTCCATATATATTTGCAAGGCCTGGTGATCATTCCTCCTGTGTCTTCTAAGGCAATAATGGTAGAAAGGAAGAGAAAAGACTTACTGAGGCAATGAATGTATAAGAAGGAAGAAGGGGTTTGGATAGCCTGATTCCTGCGGCAACCACTTCTACAAGTTTGCCATGTTTTCTCCACCTGTCTCCTCCTAAATGAATTTAGATATATTATCTGAGTTACTTTTATATTTTGGATTAATTTTCTTCTTGAACTTTTGCCAAATCTTATTTTCTTTTCTTTATGATGTCTTTTGAGGCAATGATGCTGTACATAGATGCTGGCGAGTTCGGATGGCCTGGTTGGAGGCAATCGATCACTGATTTTACACCTCGGTTTGGATTGAATCCTAATGTTTTCACAAATCTACTGACTCTCCTCATGTCTTCTCAGGCAATATTAATAGAAAGAAGTAAAATGGAAAAAAAAAAGAAAAAAAAAAAAGAATTTGGCCAGTTTAATTCCTACAGCAATGGATTACAAAGTTCGTTATACCCTCCTGGTTGAATGTTCTTTGTGAGCTAAGATGTTACCTGAGCCTCTGATAATTTTTGACTCGCTCTTTTGTTCTTCTTTATTTTTATTTTCACACCTACATTTCATTCAATTTCAAATTGCCTTGAATCTTCTGATACTATTTTATCCTCAACTTTTTTGTACTTGCAGGTTATTACTTCCTATCTTCTCTCATTTGTTTTTTGTGTTCGAAGGAAGTTCCAGCCGATTGGAATTGAGTTTTTTTAAAATATACGTTCTAATTTCCTCCTAATTAAAGAGTGTTTTCTGAGGCAATGGTGATAGAAAGGAAGAGAAAGGAATTGCTGGTAATGATTACATAAGAAAGAAAATGGGATTGGGACTGCCTAATTCCTGCGGCAACCAATCTCAAAAGTTTGCTATGTTCTCTCCACCTTACTTCTCCTGAATGAATTTAGATATTATCTTAGCTACTTTCTAATTTTGGTTTAATTTTCTTTCTGAGTTTTTTATTGATCTTAATTTATTTTCTTCATTACTCCTGTGTCTTATGAGGCAATGATGTTGTAAGTAGATGCTAGCGAAATCGCTTGGCCTGGTTGGAGGCAACCGAACACTGATTCTACATCTCTATTTAGATTGAATCCTAATGTTGTTACAAATCTGCTAATTCGCCTCATGTCTTATCAAGCAGTGCTAATAGAAATAAGTAAAATAAAAAAAATAAGAAAATAAAAAATAAAAAAAGAATTTAGCCTGTTCAATTCCTACAGCAATTCATTATGAAGTTCGTTATACCTTCCTGGTTGAATGTGCTTTGTGAGCTAAGATGTTACCCGAGCCTCTAATAATTTTTTCCTACCTTCTTTTTTCTTCTTTATTTCTATTTTCATACCTACATTTTGTTCGGTTTCTAATTGCCTTGAATCTATTGATTCTATTTTTTTTCTCAACTTTTCTGCACTCGCACTCTATTACTTCCTATCTTCTCTCATTTGTTTTTTGTGTTCAAAGGAAGTTTGGACAGATTTGAATTAAGTTATTTTGAATTTTTTTGGAATTTTGTGACTATGATTTCCTCCTCACAGATATGGGGTTGGGATGGCCTAATTCCTGCGGCAAACTTCCCTGTGTATCTTCCTTCTTCTCAAATGTTTCCTAGATGCTATAATATATATATATATATATATATATATATATATATATATGAATAAATATATGTATGTATGTATGTGTGGAGAAAAGCTTCTTTGCTTTCATCTGTGAGCTAGAAATCTACACTTTCTTCTGCTAGAAAACTACAGCGGTTGCCTCTTGGCTAGGCTTTTAAACATAAGTTTATCTTTGTAAAGAATGGTTGCCTCTTGCCTTTATTTGCATTTTCTCTACATAGGATCTTTTTGAATGACATTAGTTCCTACACAAAGAAAGTCTACTTAAGATGCAGTATGACAAAGGTCTGGCACCATACTTTAGATGCAGTATGACAAAGGTCTGGCACCATACTTTAGATGCAGAATTCTTCCATACTTCTTTCGTCTAAGATGCAGAATTCTCAATGGCCTAAGATGCAGAATTCTTCCATACTTAAGATGCAGAATTCTTCCATACTCTTCCATATTGAGTCGATTTAGATATCCTAGTCAATGATCGAATTATAAGATTTGATGAGCAACCATGATTTCGGTTCGATCGGGACGTTGTGTGTTGGAGGGAATTTATCACACTGTAACGGTAAGCGGAAAGGTTCAGTTTTCATCACCATTTTGGATTGTCGTGATATACTGCTAGGTATCACTCACGGACAGTGAGAGAAGTAAAAATAATTTAAAATAAATTATTTTCATCAATTAGAAGAGTTCTAATTTAATGTTAAAGAGTTTGATATTAGACTCCACTGCCAAATGTTAATGGACCTATGGGGTCACACATAATAGGAATTGTGTACATCCAAAATAAAAGGTGAGTCTAATACACTAAACAGTTTAGTGAATATGATGAGAAATTATACGAAAGATTTAATTTCTAATTTGATTAGAGAATAATTAAATATTCATAAATTCTTATGAGATAATATTCTAATTAGATTAGATTTAAATATGAATATTTAATTATAATTTAGTGGATATGATCCGGTTAAATTAAAGAGAGAGATAAGGTTTAAATATATTCGATAAGTATCCTGAGATTTTTTCAACTAATTTTAAGATCTAATTAGTTACTAGATTTTATCTTAAGATTTAATTAGTTACTAGATTTTATCTTAAGATTTAATTAGTTACTATATTTTATCTTGAGATTTAATTTAAAAAGATTTTTCTTTGTAACTAATTATAAGATTTAATTAGTTACTATATTTTAGGATATACTTTATTTTGTTATATTCCAGACAACTTCATATTATAAGAATAGGTAGTACGTATGAGATACGGGGATGAGAAGAAAAAGAGGAAATTAATTAAGTTGGTCGCGGAACGTGAGAGTAATTCACGTTAAGTTATTCTCCCTTCATATGATCTTTCGTGAAGATCAGAGTGTTTCATCAAAAATAACGCAGACATCAAAGGGACTGCTAGCACCGTTCTTGTAGTCTGCGACTCATCTGTTCCGTGCAACGGAACGCGTTGAATCTATACCAATTCTGTGTGGATACTCATAGAGGACGGGCACGTGCGCGGCTACACGATTCATCATATCCAGTTTTCAACCGTTCAGTAGATCAAGAGTCATTAACTGGTTCAAGGTAATATAAACTAAACATGAGATCTGTTTAGTTTAACTTATTTTTATATTATAACATGAGAATGATCCACCGGCACTGGATTGATTTTATTTTACTTTTCATATATGATATGAATTTGTTTTAAAATAATACGCTAATTTTTCCGCTGCATTTTATTCTCTGTGCCGGATACTTTCTTACAGTGGTATCGGAGCCAGGTTCTCATGTTCTATGTATAGTTTTTATGATCTGTATGGATCAATTTAAATTTTGGGACTTTCCTACGATTAGATCGATATTGTTTTTTTTCTTTTTTTTCTTAGATTGCGCGTGTTATAATTCATTGGTTTTAAACTATAATATAAGTAGGCGGGGATTTAAAAAAAAACATATGATTAAGTTCTAAAATTTTATTGATATTTATAACAAATTAGTTGTTATTCTCTGCATAGTTTTGAGTAGGAGATGGTCATGGACTAAATTAGATTAATTTGCCTCATCGGCTCGACTCAAATCAGATAAGTTTATGATCATCCCCAAACTATGTCATACTTGTTGATTATGTGATCATTAATCTTCAAACTTCCTTAAAAGAAAATTAAGTTGAAATGAATGGACATTTGATGCTCTATCGTGGCCTTTTCACCGATCACAAGATGAAAACATTGTTTCAACATTGAGTAGTCACGCATGGTCCCATGGGGCTGCTTGTGTTTGAACTGTGTGAACATCTTGTCATATGATGCTACAATATGAGATCACCAATAAATTCAAGATACCGTCCGGTGAGGATTTTTTTTGTGATACCATATTTGTAGGAGAGGTGGTTTTGACTTAACTAAGATTGTTGCACCAAGAGACCGTCCGATGAGGTGTAAAAATCTTAGAGGCCAAAGAATGATTGGATTGCACATAAGATGTGTCGAGGTAAGATGTTACCCGCTCATTAAATTACGACTTTTCAAGAAGCCGTCCGGTGAGATAAGTTGTAATTTATGAGAGCCCAATCACTACTAAGAAATCTAACGGATGAGGATTTCCGTCTTTCTACTTAGGGAATGTGGAAATTCGATAAATTTAGTGGGATGAACTTATTGAATTAAAAGGCCCTAATTCAATTGGTTAAAAATGGAAAATACTAATTGAACTAATATCTCTATTTTCTGCAGATAAAATGAATGCCTCTAACCCTTTTTCTCGCATAATGGAATCTAACCGTTTAACTGGCTCTAATTTCCAAGACTGGCTTCGTAACCTAAAAATTGTTTTAGGTATTGAAAAGTTTGACTATATTCTTCAAGCTCCAATTCCCGAGCTTACCGCTGAGGCCACAGCTGAAGAAATTCATAAACGAAACAAGTGGGTTGATGATGACCAGCGTGTCAAATATTATATGCTGGCCTCCATGTTGAATGAGCTGCAACGACAAGATGAGAACTATATTCATGCATATGAGATGCTTGCGCACTTACAAGAGTTGTATGGTGCGCAAAGTCGAACCGCAAGATATGAGATATCAAAGCGGTTGTTTAGGGCTCAGATGACTCCAGGTATGTTAGTCAGCGAACATTGTCTCAAAATGATTGATGACATGGAGCAGCTAATAAGCCTCGGTTTAAACCTAGACGCAGACTTGCAGGTTGATTTAGTTCTATAGTCTTTGCCTGAGTCATTTTCTCACTTCGTCATGAACTTCAACATGAATAAGATTCATGCCACTTTGTCTGAGCTTATGAATATGCTAGTCACAGCGGAAGGCACGTTGAAAGCAAACGGGATGGCGATGGCTGTTGAGAGAACTTCGCCTTCTAAAAGAAAGTTAAAAGAAAAGAAGAAGTTCTCCAAGCTAAAGTCGTCGGGTGGAATGAAGAAAAGAAATTTTAAGAAAACCGACAAAAGTAAGGCTAAAGAAAAATGTTTCCATTGCGGCAAGGAGGGACATTAGAAGAGAAATTGTAGAGAATATCTCTCTACCCTAAAAGAAAAATTAAAGGACGCACCTTCTGAATGTATGCTCATCGTTGAGGCCAATATGATTGGTTCTACTTCTTCTTGGGTATTAGATTCTGCATGTACTTTACATCTTTGTAATTCATTGCAGGATCTAAAGGAAAGTAGAAAGTTGAAGGACGGCGAGGTGACCCTGCGTGTGGGCAATGGAGCAAGCGTTGCTGTATTAACCGTGGGGAGCTGTTTTTTGAAACTTCCATCTGGACATATTTTAGAATTAGAGCATTATTATTATTCTCCTTTAGTTGTTAGAAATTTGATTTCTGTTACAGCTTTAGCTCGAACTGGTTTTCGTTTTATTTTTGAAACTGATAGTTGTTTTATTTATTTGAAAAATAAATTGATAGCTACTGATAGCTTAGTTAACAATCTTTATTTTCTTAATGTAGAATACCGGGATTTTGGGTGGCGCGCCGACCGCGCAGGATGGCGAGAGGCGGAGAATTCACCCTAGGCAAGTTCTATATGTGTTTACTGATGAGTTCAGGTTGACTCGGATCATTGTGGAAGCCCCGGCTTGAATCGGAGTTTCCGGGTATTGTGCGCCGATAGAGGACTGGTTTGGGAAGCACCGACTCCACAGTGGTGTGCAGAAAATTTAGAAATATTTGGGATAGGTGAACTTTATGATTACTAGTGGAATGGTAGCTCGTCGGCACATTTTGGGTGTGTTAGAGTTGTCGGCGTGCGAAGAGGACGCGAAAATCGGATCCGGTGCGAGAAACTGTGCGAAGTACACTATTTCTGGATATTTTTGGGCTTAAAATGGTGTTTTGGGTGTTGCTGGAGGTGTGGACCGGGCTCACGGCGGCCGGCTCACGGGCCATGCACCGGCGGGTGGAGCGCGGTGCAGGGGGGGCGTACACCCGGTGCAGGAGGCGACCGCAGGGGGCCGGTGCACGGGCAGTGCACCGCGCAGCCATGCGCCGCGCATGCACGCGCACGCGTGGCGCGCACCCGCGCCCGCGCGTGGGCTGGGCCATGCTGCGTGGCGTGAACCTTGGTCGGTCGGACCATTTGGTCCGACCCGCCTTGCACCGGATCGGGTGCAAGGGATATGGTATGAGAGGGGGAGTTGGTGAAGGGTTGTAGTGCACCTTAAGCCCAATTTTGGTGCTTGTTAAGGCTATTTAAGAGTGCTAATTGGCATGGGGCTTCTCTTTTGGACATCTTATACCTCTTAGCTGCTAAGGAGTCCAAGAAGCAACCTTCATCTTCTTCTTCTTCATCAAGGAAACCACCATTGTTGGAGCTTGGTCATTGCTGGTTTTGGGTTCCACTTCGTCGCATTTTCTTCTAGGAGGTCTCCAGAACTGTAGGAGTGGAATTTTTGGGTTATTCTTGCGGGGTTCTCTTCACAACTTCAAGATCTACAACTTTCGTATTGAAGATGGAACCTAATTGGAGCTCTACACCAGGTAAATATAGCAATCTTTGAGACACTTATTTTCTGTGGAGGATTTTGAGCAGAGATTAGTGTTTTTAATCCCCTGGGATGTACAAATGGAATTTTAAGTTGTTTTTTGTGGAGAAATTTCCAGGACTTAAAGAGATACAATTTTTGTATTTTCTGTAACTTCAAATTTGGACTCTAAATTAGGTGAATTGAGTCATTTCTGAGACTTTTGTGCACAGCTGAGATTCTGGATGTGGTTTTGAGCAATGTTCAGTGTTTTTGCTCCCTAGGACTGAAAAAGTGGAGTTTTAGGCTAATTTTTGCGGGGAATTCACCAGGACTCAGAGACCTACATTTTTTATATTGAAGAGGAAGGCTATATCTCGCTTCAAATCAGGTAAATTTTATCATATTTGGAGCCCTTGGTTCAGATTACAGTTTTGGACAGCATGTGGTAATTTCTGAATATCTTTTTCTCCTCTTTATGAAATGGTGAATTTCAAGTTGGGTAATTTTCTAGACTTCAAGAGGAACAATTTGATACCTTACTCTTAAAATTTGGATAATATTTGGTATACCATCTTTAGTCCTCTTTGTAGTTCATTGTTGCTGAAAATCTGCATGTATGTTGGGAATGACTTATGTACCTAATTGGACTTTGGACTTTAACTATTGTATGCATTGGAACAAGTATTTAAATGCAAGCGATTTATGTTGTAATGGACTTGATGTGCAGATTCTCTTAATGGATTTAGATTTATGAAGTGGGCTTATATGAGCTTGATTTTGTGTAAGCTGCTAGTGTTGTTGGTGGAGCTCCTTGGCGGCCTTTTTCTCTTCTACTTTAAGCAATGTGTACCGGAGGTGAGTCGGAGTTTTCGGTGTACTTGGGCACTTGTTGTTCTGTGACTTTAGCCGTGGACTGATCCAGTAGCGCACAGGTCTTGGTGTGAACTCGACGGGATTATTTGAGCTTCCGGGGGATCCTTCGTGGTTCGCCGCAGTGCGCGCGCGGCGCGGTTTTCGTTTTTCCTCAGTTTGAGGGTTCGGCGCTTCCCCGACTTCGGCGTTGCCTACGGAAAGCGTTCCAGGTGGGTGCTTTGTTCCCAGAACTGATGGACAGTTCTTTAATTCTTATATTAGAATGCACGCATGTTTAAGGTACAATAATGGTATGTTATTGGGAGGTAAGCTAGGAAGGATGATGGAATAAAGGGATTGCAAGATTAATATTCATATTAAATGTTATCGAGAACTTGCAGCATTCATTTATTCATGATGATGAATTGTAAATGTTTACTTAAGGGACTTACCCTATGTGAAGGACATTTGCATGCTTGTATGGTCATCTAGTTAGGCCATCTTTTACTGCTACACTACTTATTGGAACTTGACTTAGGAGAAACCATGCTTTTCCCTTTTCTCCTCCTTTGTTAGTCAGGCGGTCTATATTGCTCAGGGGCGAGCAGGGGTCTGGGGTAGTGTAGCCAGGACATTAGTGTCAGGGACGGGTTGTGATGGATTACAGACTGCAGGGTATTGCGGCAACCGTGGACATGGGGCGGTTGACCGGACATTTATTTATGCACCAGATTGGTTATCAGATTTTCTCTAGTGGGCGGAGTTTCCTACTTATTCAGTATGCGACCGTGCCGGTCAGGAGCCGGTCTATTACTTATTTAGTGTGCGACCGTGCCGGTCAGGAGCCGGTCTGTCACTTATTCAGTATGCGACCGTGCCGGTCAGGAGCCGGTCTATTACTTATTTAGTGTGCGACCGTGCCGGTCAGGAGCCGGTCTGTCACTTATTCAGTATGCGACCGTGCCAGTCAGGATCCGGTCTATTACTTATTTTGGGTGCGACCGTACCGGCCAGTAGTCGGTCTGTCACCTATTTTGGGATGCAACCGTACCAGTCAGTAGTCGGTCAGTATTCCCGCAGATGAGTTCGACAGCAGAGCAGACAGTACCAGTATTTCGGGCGTTACTAGATTGGGTCTATTACAGATGTTTACTTTATTGTTACACTCGTGTCAGGGGGACCGAGTGGAGTCTAGTAGCCGCGTTTAGACCAGTACTAGTGTTGTTGGGAACCGTTTGGGGATCGACGGTTGTCCCAAGGTCATTGTGAGTTTTTGACCGTTGTAGGGCAGGCATAGCAGACATAGCAGGTATAGCAGGCATGACAGGCATAGCAGGCAGTGCCAGTGATTACTGGTCTAGCGATTGGGCCGATTGTGCACTTCATGTGCTGGTGGTTGCATACCACCCTTTTGTTCTCCCCTTTTGGGCTTTTAGTTAGAAGCTTGGTAGTTGTTGAGAGTCTCCAGCTTCCTTATTTCCGCCTTTACGGCTTTGGTTAGTTTTTGTCTCTTGAGGACTTGGTGGGCAGACCGTCGGGTCTGGCGGTGGTACCCACTGAGAACTCCCTTTTTTTTTTAGGTGTAGTTCTCACACCCGTTGGGGGTTTTCCCCCTCCCTTTCTTTTCTCTCCTTTGTTTTGCAGAGTTTTAGCGGGTGTTGCGGATTCTGCGGTTGTTGTTCGAGGCGAGGGAGTCGCGTGCTAGATCCCTACCCGCCGGTGGAGAGTAGCGGTACCCCTTCAGATGAGATCTACAGCAGATTAGTTGTTTTACTTTTTCCTCTTTTAAGAGACTGATGTAGTGAGGACATATTATGTACTGAGAGACTGTACACTGTTGTATTTATTGGAGATACCTCCCGGTTGAGTCCAGAGCTTGTACATGAGGATATTGCATTACTATTATTTTTTTTGCGAGACGGACCTTGTTGTATTATTTTGAAGTTGTACAGTGATTGATTTTAGTTATACAGCAGATCTTCTTATTTATAGCTCTGGTCTTATGTTTAGCTGGAGTACTTTTCTTGCAGGTAGGATGCTTCGCCTATGCAGGTTGGCATAGGTGGCGGATCTGTTGGCGAACCCGGGTCGCAGTTTCGACCCCCACTACTACAATCATGATATTTGGTGGCGACAAAAGTCGCCACCATAAGCCAAAAAGTCGCCACCAAATAGTTTTGGCGGCGACTAAATGTCGCCACCTCAAAGCATGTCGCCTAAAGTATATAGCGGCGACAACTTTAGCGGCGACAGATAAGGTGGCGACAATTGTCGCCACCAAATGTATGAAGAAACGGTGGCGACATTTGTCGCCACCAAATGTAGGAAGAAACGGTGGCGACAAATATATGTCGCCACTGTATCTTATTTATTGGTGGCGACAATTAAATGTCGCCACTATAGCTTTACAATTAGTGGCGACAATAATTGTCGCCACAAAATTGTCGCCACCAAAAGTCCTTTTTCTTGTAGTGCCCGGGGCGTGACACTTAATCTGGATGGAAATATTGCTAATATTGAACACGAAGAGAATACTTCTCAAAACAAGAGATCTAGAGATAAAAGTCTGAACCAAAAGTATTTATGGCACCTACGGCTAGGACATATTGCAGAAGATAGGATAAACCAACTGGCCAAGGATGGGCACTTGGAAACTTGTGCTTTAGAATCCTATCCAGTTTGTGAGTCTTGTCTTCAAGGCAAAATGGCTAAGTAACCTTTTGGTGGACAAAGTACTCGAGCTACATAATTACTTGCCCTTGTGCACTCAGATGTGTGCGGACCGTTCAGTGAAACGGCTCGGGGTGGTTATCTTTATTTCGTAACATTTACTGATGATTATTCACGGTATGGGTGTGTATTCCTTTTGAGACACAAATCTGAGACCTTTGAAAAGTTCAAAGAGTTCAAATGTGAAGTAGAGAAGCAGACAGGAAAAAGCATTAAGACTCTTCGATCAGATCGAGGAGGCGAGTACCTTAGTGCCGAATTTCTAAATTATCTCAAAGAAAATCGTATTCTCTCACAACGAACACCTCCTGGAACTCCAGAATTGAATGGAGTTTCAGAAAGAATGAATCATACCTTATTAGATATGGTACTGTGAGGACCCAAATCCCCACTTAAGGGCTCATTGATGGATTAGTGATTTTTGGGAGTGTTTGTGCGCGTGTCGGGGCCCGGAAATAGATTTCTGGTGATAATGGGAGCAAGATTGCTTAACAGGAGGCCATTTTGGGATGATTGAGGTTTTTGCGCGCTTATTGGAACCAAGGGATGGACCCGGCATGAAAAACGGACCAAGCTTGCTTTTCCGAGAATATTTGAGAAATTTTAGAAGTGGAATTTGGCCAATCGGACTTCGGATTTGGATTCAGCGCGCGAAAACGGTCAAGATAGACTATTTACTTGAATTTTTCGGAGCCCGGACGCGAAAACACGCATTTCGAGGTGTGGATTTACTGTTCCGGCCGCCGGAGAGGCGCCGGCGGCGGCGGCGGGCGGCGGAGCGCGGTGGCGGGCCGAGAAGAGGCCGGCCGGTCCACCGCGTGAGGCGTGCACCAGGCGCGGGCCACGTGGCGCGCTCTGGTTGACCGGCGCAGCAGGCGCGGTCCACGGGCCTTGGCGGGGTGCACGGTGGACCGAGGGTTGGCCACGTGTCACCTCGTGGTTGGTCGGTCTTGGTGCGCGCGGTCCACGCAGTGGCGGGGTGCACGGTGGACCGAGGGTTGGCCACGTGTCACCTCGTGGTTGGCCGGTCTTGGTGCGCGCGGTCCACGCAGTGGCGGGAGCAGGTGTCCATACGGACAGCGCGTCGTGGGGGACGACGTGGGGGGGCCACGTGGCGCCCCGCGATTGGCCGGGTGCAGCGGGCGCAGCAGGCGTGTCGGGCCACGTGGCGTTCGATGGTTGGTTGGCACACGTGGTCCAGGCGCACCGGGAAAATTCTTGGGACATAGTGGTCATTTCTCCAATTGTTTGGTTTGGTTGGCTTATCTTTTGAACCCGAACCCACTTCACCTCGGATTTTCTCCCACTTCCCGAGCTCCATTGCCCTTGCTCCCTCAAGCAAAGTTGAAGCTCTCCCTGTTGCGCTTCTTCCCGTGGAGGCCCGGAATTTTTGGAAGCCGCGACGTCGACGTTTCCGGCATCGTAGCGCGGAGCGACGATTTTTTGTTGGAGGCCCGTTATCGTCGCATTTCGGTCTGAGAGGTCCACAGAGCTGCTCCCTTAGTATTTTTGGACGATTTCTGCGGCGTTGGATTCACGAGAGGTACGCCTTCGACTTTAGTGTTGAGACTTTTGTCTCATTTGGGGTTTCTGGCACGGATCCCGAGGAGTTTTTGAACCCCTTATTTTCTGTTGGAGTTTTTGGATAGTACCTTCTTGTCGGATTTTTATCTCTGCATCCGGACATCGGAATTCGACGTTTGAAGGCTCTATCGACATCTACGTTTCGCAAGGATCGCCGTCATATTTTTATTGGAATTTTGGGAGGTAGTTTTATAGGTGAAAATTTCGGATTAATGGGACTGTTCACACAAAATTTTGGGAACTTGGATTTTGAGTGGATTATGTGTAAATTTTGGATTATGCTTGTGTCCAGGACATTGTGAGCACTACTACAGTGTTGCTAGCTTGGAGGATACTACGATTTGGCTGTTTCTGGACCTTCTTATCTGTATGACCCTGGACAGTTGTGCACCTTCAGGTGGGTGGCCCTGTCTCCAAGAATGATGGAATGTGCATTAAATCTGCTATAGTAGGACCATGCATGATAGTGATATTCCTGTGTAGCATGCTAGAATGTGATAGCTGTTGATTCTAGAGTTATATGATGATCATGCGATCTCTTATTCCTACTCTGTAAAATTATTATTATTATCTTGGAATTTGACCTAGCACCCCGTCATATGCAGCATGTTCAGCCAGACTGTAGAAAACTTCAACTTGGGCTAGGTTTATTCTGCTTTAGACATCCACACTTCTTTTCTTTCCTGGACATAGTGTTTTACTCGCCCGGGTAGTGGGCCGAGTGGTCGGGTTTCTTTTAGTGTGGGATGCATTCTTGCACTCGTGCTTGGGAGCAGAGTGGAGTCTGGTAGATATAGTTGATCGTTCATCTGTGGCGGGAGCCGTTTGGTAGACGGCGGTCCCGAGATGTTTTGGTTTCTTATTTTATTGTCGCCACTGTGTCAGTGGCAGCTTTGTACCAGTGATAGCAGGACCTTGAACCCAGAACTGTTTTTGGACGCACATATGATTTTAGTCAACCAATGTTTTTTTCCGAGCATCGTGGAGTCGCTGAGTCTGTTCTTGTTTGATTGGACAAAGGCATTAGCTCTACGAGGCTTGGATATAAAGTTTGTTTTCAAATGTTTTCCTAAAAAGAACTAAAAATCATTAAATATGAATTTCTTTCAGATCAAATGATTTTCAATAAGAAATATCACCTTTTTTCGATAAATTTAACCACCCGAGATGGTTTGAGTGGTCTGGGTTCCAAGGTCTGCCTTTTTCCTTTGGGACGAGAACAACGAGAGGCTATGCCTAGAGCCTGTTCTTGTTTGATTAGGGTTGTAGGTTCTAGTCTTT
This sequence comes from Tillandsia leiboldiana, assembly GCA_029204045.2. NCBI lineage: Eukaryota > Viridiplantae > Streptophyta > Magnoliopsida > Poales > Bromeliaceae > Tillandsia > Tillandsia leiboldiana. Next base: position 7,236,438 of record CM055064.1, read on the forward strand.
CGGGGTTCCCGGACCTTTTATTGTGTCTGTTGTGGAGTTATCCTGTCAGTGATGCCTGTTTTAGGGAGCCGTTGGGTTGACAGCGGTCCCGACTGTCGAGTGTTCCTTGTTGCTCGGGTTAGAGAGCAGGGATGGGGGATAGTATAGCTATATTGTTGAGTCGGGTGGGATTGCACCAGATTATCGACTCGGGTTATTATTTCGGTAACCGCGAACTGTGGGTGGTTTGATTGATTAGTGTTATACATTAGTTGGGGCTGGGTTTTGCATTGTGGATTGAGTGAATCTCCACTTTGAGCATAGTGTCGACTTTTGCCTCATTGGCTGAGATACTTGACAGAGCTGTTGGACATGGGTTACTTTTGACTCGAGCGGGTCGCTCCCCTCGAGTGCCACTCCGGAGTAGGCGAGACCGGGTTGTTGTAACCGGCGTTGAGATTGAGCTTGAGACCGGGTTGTTGTAACCGGCGTTGAGATTGAGCTTTAGACCGGGTTGTTGTAACCGGCGTGAGATTGAGTTCTTCTATCGTGACTTGTCGACACCGTCCCTTTGACTGGACCCTATGTGGCAGTCAATATAGTTTTGGGCTACTATACCTGTGAGTTAATAGATGCATCATGTTATCATCTGTTCCACTTTTTGAGCATCTAGATAGGGGCATAGTAGCTGTAGAGTTATTCATTTCCAGCTCTTTCCTTCAGTATTTTATTTATTACCTTATGCCTCTAGTAGACTTAGTGGGCAGACCGTTGGGCTTGTTGACGGCACCCACTGAGGACTACTGTGGGATGTAGTTCTCACACCCGTCGTGGTGTCTTTTCCCCAGGGACTTCTACTCCTGTTCCTGCTGCTCCAGTTGTTGCTTCTTCAGACCGAGGTAAGGGAGTCGCGAGCTAGATCCCTACCAGTCGTCGTCCAGAGAGTAGATGTACCCTTTTTATTGTGAGAGTTACTTGTTTTGAGAGACCTTGTAGTGAGGTATAGAGTTGTACCTTTCTTTCAGAGTTGAGTGACTTTTGTACTTTTGGGTGAGGCTTTTGTGTTGTATATATTTTATTTTAGCAGTTAATTACAGCTCTGATATGTGTTTAGTATAGCATATCTCTTTTGCAGGTTAGACGCTTCGTCTATACGGGGTTCACCGTATGGGCGGCGGATCTGTTAGCGAGCCCGGGTCGCAGTTTCGACCTCGGGGCGTGACAGGTACGATCAATGATGAGTTTCATGGACTTGCCTTTATTTCTTTGGGGTTATGCCCTATTAACTGCAACCTATATTCTGAACAGGGTGCCTTCAAAATCTGTTCCATGTACTCCGCATGAGATGTGGTTTGGCAAAAAATCGGGTCTCAATCATTTGAGAATTTGGGGATGCCCGGCTTATATTAAAAAACTTAAAACAGATAAATTGGAGGCTAGGTCAGATAAAGGATTATTTATTGGTTATCCCAAGGAGACTATGGGATACTATTTTTACCTTCAAAATAATCAAAATGTGATTGTTAGTCGGTATGCAATATTTCTAGAAAAGGAGTTTATCCAGGAAGGTGGTGTCGGAAAGAAGATAGCGCTCAAAGAGATGGTCTCAAATGAGCAAACAACTTCTCAAGAACAATCCGAACAACCTATTCAAACAGAACATGTTATTACACCATTACCTCGAAGATCTGGTAGAATATCCCAAGTTCCAGACAAATATCAAGATTTCGTTATGGAATGCACAAAGGAAATGTTCCTTGTTGGCGATAGTGATCGTAGGGATGACCCTACCAGTTACCAAGAGGCGATGTCAGACATCGACTCAATAAAATGGCAAAAAGCTATGAGGTCCGAAATGGACTCTATGTACACCAATAATGTATGGACTCTTGTTGATCCACCAGAAGGTATAGTACCTGTTGGTTGCCAATGGATTTTCAAGAGAAAGATCGGTGTGGATGGAAAAGTTGAAACATATAAGGCAAGACTCGTGGCGAAAGGTTACAGTCAGCGAGAAGGTCTCGATTACAAGGAAACCTTTTCACCTGTGGTCATGCTTAAATCAATTCGGACATTACTTGCCATAGCCGCATACTATGATTATGAAATCTGGCAAATGGACGTAAAAACCGCTTTCCTCAATGGGTTTATAGAGGAGAACATATATAAGCAACAACCCGAGGGGTTCGTGTGTGATAGCCAGAAGCATAAAGTATGCAAGCAATTCATAGGTCTATTTATGGATTGAAGCAGGCTTCGAGGAGTTGGAATATACGGTTCAATGACACGGTCAAAACATTTGGCTTCGTGAGAAATCAGGATGAACCTTGTGTTTTGTAGTAATCGTGAATTTTAAAAGGTTTAAATAAATTTCTGGATTAATAAATAGCAGAAAATAAATAAATTAAACCCCAAAAATATCGATTTTTTTTATCAAGGACTGATCTCGAAAATCTGAGATCACCATTGCGACTGTCTCGTCGAAACATGAAAAATTCATATTCATATGTTTTCGATCCGACGGTCGGATCTTCCGAAAAACAGCGAAGAAGAAACGGGTCCCACAACTTAAGTTGTGAATAGTAACCCCTATTTTAAATGGCCCTTTGATCACTAACGGCCGTTTCACTGTCTGGAACCCTGACATAGGGGTATGAGTAGTCAAACCTAACTAATTTCGACGTTCTGAGCACAATGGCACTGACGGTTTTCGTGTTTGGCGATCCGGGTGCATCGAAATGCGTTCGTCAGTCCGCGACATAAGAAACATCATGGCCCGAGATTTTATACGAGCACCGAATCAAGCAAACGAATACACTACTTGATAGGTCTCGACGAGCCAGACGTCGTGGCGAAGTCTGTTTCGCAATTCGTTGAGCGGATTGTCTCGAAAAGCGTGAAAAATGCCAAAGAAGCATGTGTTCTTGCAATAAACTTGATATTTTATGTATCAAATATTGCAAGGTTAATTCATTGAGGTTCTGAGAGCATTTGTTACATGCTAGAGGGACCTAGATGTTCGGGGTAGCTTGTGTAGGGACCAAATTGCAAAAAAATGCAAATTTTATGCATTTATGTGAAGTGGCCTTTGGTCTTCTTTGGATACATGCATGAGGGGTCAGGGGGAAGTTCGAAGCATCACAAGGCTTCTCTTCATCTTCCAGACCAAGCCTCGAGTGCTGGTGGCCGAGGAGTCACAACCCCATTTGTTGTAAACTCGGGAGAGAGAGAGAAGGGAGAAAGTTGGACCAACTTCTTCCTAAGTTGATCTGGAGTGCTCTGTGAGCTTCCTTGGTGTCTCTGGAGCATCCTGGGTGCTTGCCTTGGCCGCGCGAAGGAGGAGGAGTGAAACCGGCTTCTTCCTTCTTCATCAACTCCGGCAAGGTAAGAAGTACTAAACCTTGGTTTGTTTGAACCCGAGACCACTAGCAGTAGGTTAGTTAGGCTCTTGTGATGCTTTCTGCACAAGCCCGAGTCCCCATGCACGCTGGTTGGCCGGCGGGACCACACCCTCGCCGGAAACCTAGCCGAGCTCCGCCATGGCCGTTCTCTGCAACCAGTGGACCAAAGTGGAATCTAAAATCATGGGCATGGACTGTAGGAGATGAGGATCATCTCCACCAAAATTGGTGGAGTTTGATCAAGCCAATCGCTCGCAGAAGTGAACCCTAGTTTTCGGGTTTTCTTACACTTGGCCGAGGATGCTACTCCGGCGCCAGCGCGCTTCCCCGCCGCCGGCCACATGCCCAGAAGTGTTCCTGGGAGTGGGAGGAGTGCACCCATGCACTTGCATGGAATCCATGCAGCACCAAAGTGGCGCGACCATGGATGACCCGAGATTGGACCGAATCATGGTCGCCGGCGCTCCGGCCATCTCCGGCCGGGCTGGATTGGTCGGGAAGTTTCCTATGGTCCATTAGAACATTTCCATCCATGTTGGAGGGCTTCAAAATGCTTCTGTGGAAATCGGCCATTAATGCTGGTGAAGCTCCAATCCGAGCTTGCCCCAGCCGCGCCGCTGCCGTGTCCTGTCGCCGGCCACAGGCACAGGAAGGTTCACTGAGAGTTTAAGCACCTGTTGGTGCTAATTGTTGGGTCTCAGATGCTTTTGGTTGCTGGTCACGAATTTCAAAGAAAATGGGTTCATCTTCTTCCTCGAGCCCGTGGCCATCCTGGGTTTTGGCTTGCTCCAAGTTGCTGGAAAAGCTCCTGCAACCAGGAGGAACATTTCCCTCCAAGTTTTATAAGGTCTGGTTCAGTGTTTGCAGAGAACCAACCTCAGGTTGGTGTTAAGTAGATGTTTGTATAAGGTGCACACCAAGTGCTTGATGAAATGCCACAGTGAGGTTTTGTTTAGAATTGGGCTTCGACAATAATATGAAACTTGCTTCAAAATGTCCCCTGAGCTTAGTGCTCACTTCAGATCAAGTTGGATCTGTGTGGAATAATGTTTGGAGCATTGTGAACTTGTAAGTATGCAAGGCTTTGGATCTACTTGATCCAGCAGATCTGGGCTACAAATAGGGCAAGCCCTGGGGTCATGGCATTGTCCAGAGACTTTTTGATTCAGGAAGTTTCAGTTGGAGATGTGTAGATTTAAAGTTACATCAAAACTAAGCCTTATGTCAAATAGTTGTTTGTAATAGTGTTTGGGTCTGTTTGCGAAGCTGCGACAGTAAGCTCCTGGCTATTTTGGGTATGTGTGGGTCATTTCCTGATCAGCATTCATGATCCAGGTCTTTGCAGTCTGACTCCGACCAACGAGCCTTCTGGTGGAGTCATTGTTCCTCCTATATACAGGTGGGTTTATCTTCGGTCCGCGTTTTATCAGATCGGCCCTACGGGTACCATAGTAGGACGGACCCCTTTGGTACTTGGTTGTTTATTGCATATCATGCTTATATTCCAGCAGTTGCTTGTTTACTTTATTGAGATATATCATGCTTTCTTCAGCAGTAGATATGCATTTTCCTGGACACATGCCATGCTTGATTGGTCATTAGCATAGTTCTATACCTGTCTCTATTCTTCACTGCATGTTTAGAATAGGAGATACTACTTCAGTACTTGGCATGTTATACCTGTATCCCGGTGGGGATTTTCCTCGGCTTCTTGCCGTCTATTTGGTCGATGGACCATGGTTTGAGCATCAGCATTATGATCGCCGTCGAGCCAGCTTTCAGTCGCGCACACCAGCGGATTAGCTACCCGTGTTGGTGTTCTTTACCGGTAGAGAGGTCACATTGACCCGTGAGCCTTGTCGGGTTATGATAGCTTGCTGGGTGTCCGACAGTGGCTTTAGGCCTGAGGCCCCAATGACCAACAGTGGCAATTGGCTTGAGGTCCTTATGCTCCATGGCAGTTAGCCTGAGGCCCTTGTGGCCAACAGTGGCATTGGATTGGGTATATTCGTGGTACTACCTTTGATGCACTATCTTGATATTTCCTGCTTGTTTGATTACCTGCATTTTCATTCATGTTATCATTCATTGTATAGGTTACATTGACCCGTGAGCCCGTTGGGGTTATGATAGCTTGCTGGGTGTCCGACAGTGGCTTTAGGCATGAGGCCCCAATGACCAACAGTGGCTTTTGCCTGAGGTCCATTTGCCCCATGGCAGCTTAGCCTGAGGCCCTTGTGGCCAACAGTGGCATTAGATTGGGTATACTTGTGGTGATACTTTTGATGCATTATCCTTATCTATTTCCTGCTTGTCAGATGATTAGTTATAGCATGATCATTTTCTGCTTGCCAGATTATCAGTGATAGTATGACTATTTCCTGCTTATCAGTTATAGCATATTCATTTCTGTTTATAGATTTATCAGTCATAGCATGATCAGCTTTATATATGATTACACTGCTCTGTTGATTAATCCATGATTAATGGTACTCTACTTAGATTATATATTTGAATTATATCTTTCAGTTTCAGTATATCCTACTTTTGCTATCCGCTTATTATGGTATCCAGTAGGTACGGCTTGCTATTTCCCGGCCCGTCGTGCCCACTGGGATACACTTATGTGTGTCTCACACCCTCGGGTGACTGTTTTTCAGGACCATCGGGTGCGGGGACATTGGGAAGTTCTGTGTGAGGATTCGTGGTAGATTTGTCCCTGGTAGGACTTACCCCTTTTGTTTTAGTAAACTTTATAACTGTTATTTCTATTTGAAGAACGGGGTTGTATAAGCATATGAACCTTGTGGTTGTAATAGAGTAGAACTTTTGGTATAGCTAATCTTGTATCTACTCTGATTGACTGTATCTGTTAGCCGAGCATATATAGGGAAGACTCTGTCTGTTATACAGAGGCTTTTCTATATGTGGGCGGTCTGTTCACGCCTTGGAGAGTTCAAGTTTTAACTCTGATTTAAAAAAAAAAAAATTTAGACCCACTTTCGAATCTCGGGGCGTGACATGTTTACAAAAAGACTAGTGGGAGCCAGCTTGTCTTTCTCGTATTATACGTGGATGACATTCTCTTAATTGGAAATGATGTAAATTTGATGACCTCTGTCAAGATTTGGTTATCCCAGAATTTCTTGATGAAAGATCTGGGAGAAGCAGCCTATATTCTTGGAATTAAGGTCTATAGAGATAGATCTAAGAGGCTGATCGGTTTATCACAGCAGATGTACATAGAAGACGTGTTGAAAAGGTTCAACATGGAAAATTCCAAAAGGGGTCTTCTTCCCATCAGACATGGAATTAATCTCTCCAAGATGATGTGTCCTAAAACACCTGAGGAAAGAGAGCGCATGTGTGATGATCCGTACTTCTGCAGAAACTGTTGCATTAAACAGGAACTATAGGAAGCTTATACGGTGTACCGGAACTTGTAGAATCGAAATTGGACCTCAGAAATAGACTCGGCGCGAAAATCGGATCAAGTGGGCTTTTCCGGGAGCTTTCGGCAAAATTTCGGATGAGAATTTGGCGAAATGGACAGCGGATTTGGACTCAGCGCGCGAAAACGATCAAAATGGTATATTTACTTATTTTTTTCGGCGCAAAATTACTGTTCACCGGAACAGTAACTCCGGCGGCCGGAATTACTGTTCCGGCAGCCGGCGGCAACCGGCGGGCGGCGGCGCAGCGGCGGCGCAGCGGCGGAGCGCGGCGGAGCGCAGCGGAGCGCCGCGGAGTACGGCGCGGGCAGGTGCGGGCAGGCGCGCAGGTGCGGGGTCCACAGGCATGGCGTGCACCGGGAGCACCGAAGAGTTCTGTTGCCACGTGGCAGCTCCTGATTGGCTGGCCGGCATCTAGAAAGCAACGGGATTGGTGACACGAGGCACGCCCTGATTGGCTGGCATTTTCCGAAAAACCCGGAGCGGGGACCCGGGCATGTGCACCACGTGGACACGTGGCGGATTTTGAGTGGACGTGCACAGGCTGTTTCCTGTTTTGTGGACACGTGGCGCGTCCTGGTTGGTCCATTTTGGTGTTTCCTGTTTTGTCCGGATCCCGTGTGGAGCCCAAAAGATTCCCTTGGCCCATTATAAATAGGATCCCTCACTCCCTTAGGATCCCTCACTCCCTCCCATTCTCACCTCGGGATCCGAGCTGTAGAGAGAGAACCAGAGCTTGGGCTCTCTATGAAAATTATTCCTCTCTTTTCTCTCTCTCCCCTAGAAATTTCAGAATTTTTGGAGTTACCAATAGTGAGTTACCTGCGACGCGGCGCACTGCGACGATTTTCTTTTTCGGCCTATTTCCCGTCGCAGTTCAGTCGAAAAATCCCTGTGGGCTAACCAGGAGGAATTTTTGAACGATTTTCATGGCAGCACGTTCCTAAAAGGTAAGGCTTCGATTTCTGTGTTGATCACTTTGCTCCATTTCGCACTTTTGGCACGGTTTCCGAAGCCTCTTTGACCCCCCTTTTTGCTGTGCAAATTTCTGGACAGCATCAACTTCTCCGATTTTTATCTTGGCATAGGAGCATCAGATCTGTTACGGAATTTGAGTTGGCATAGTTTCGTGAAAGTTTCAAGTCCTGAAGATTGAAGGTGAAGAAAGTTGAATCATTTAACTCAATCTCAAGAAAGAAGAATCCAAAAGGATCAGGTATGTTTAACTAAAGAATTTGTGTGATCCGAATACTTCTTGTAGTGTAGAAACACTTGGAAGAATCTTTCATTGCATAAAAATCAAAAACTGGACTTGGGACATGTTCAGGATCCGGATCAGGCTGTTCGATCCGGATCCCGAAGGTGGTTCGTTCATACATCGTCGCAATCCGGATCGTAGTCTCTTGATCCGGATCCCGAACGTTGAGTTTACCATCTACCTTGAACGATCCGGATCTTGCTTCGCAATCCGGATCCCGAACGTTGATGTTTGGTGAACTGTATGAACGATCCGGATCGTAGTCACATGATCCGGATCCCGAACCTTCGTTTTTCTGGAATTGGCTGTTTCGTTATGACGATCCGGATCTCAGTTATCACGATCCGGATCGCCGTCCGTAAAATTTCCAGAAATGTTAGGTTTTTGATTCTTATCTCCTTCCTAGGGTTTCTAACCTATAAATAGACCCTATGTCTTTCTTTCTAGGGTCAATCCACATAGCCGTCATTTTCATATATCATCTTATACGGATATAGATCCACATATAGAGAAGAAAGGAAATCATTAGAGAATACTCTATGTTTCTTCATCTATATTGATTAGTTTGATTCTAGGTTTTCATACTCACATCTTGAGTTGAATCAAACTAATGAATACTTAGATGGTATTTCCGATCTATCTTTGATCTAAGTATTCGGCGGATCATCACCACCCAAAAACAACGATTACCCCAAAATCGGCGCGTGGATTCGCGTGTCCTTGTGGTTTCAAGGTTCAATCGCTCTCGTGGATTCGGAGCGAGGCACGTTCGTGGATTCGAAGGGTGCTATTGGGTGAAGACCGTGGATTCGGTCGGACGTCGTGGATTCGACGTTGGACGCCGTGGATTCGGCGTTGGGCGCAGATCGTGGATTCGAGAAGCGTCTGGAGCGAGCGGAGAAGATCCTCTAGGAGCGTATGGAAAAGGTTGAGTCGTAAGTGTGTACGGTAAATCACCTTGTACGTGTTTTAATTCTAGTGGATTTCTGCCGTGTTATCGGTCCCGTGGTTTTTTACTCCGGTGATGGAGTTTTCCACGTAAAAATCTTGCGAGTTATTTTCATTTCCGCATTGGGTTTTTTATCGCAACGATTTTTGAGTGTTTATACGTTTACACCTATTCACCCCCCTCTAGGTGTTTCTTCCCCTATTTAGATCCGTATTATATACGACCCAACAAGTGGTATCAGAGAGGGAATAGGGTTGTGAACAATGGTTGAAGGTGGAAACATCAATCGACCCCCTTTCTTTGATGGAACAAATTATGCGTACTGGAAAGTACGGATGAAAGCCTTTTTATCTTCCATCGACGAAAGGGTGTGGCATTCAATTGAATCAGGATGGACTAATCCAACTGAACTTATCTCTGATGTTCACACCTTAAAACCTAGGTCGAAATGGACCAAGGAAGAGTTTGAGTTATCTTCTTACAATGGCAAGGGAATTAATGCTATTTTTAATGCCTTATCTCAAACTGAATTCTCTCGCGTCTCGGCATGTGAGACTGCGAAAGAAATCTGGGATGTTCTCCAGGTTACACATGAGGGAACTAACCTCGTGAAGATTCAGAAACTGCAGATGCTTACGAGCAAGTTTGACTCTATCTTGATGGCAGAAAATGAATCTTTCACGGACTACTATACACGATTGCAAGATATCGTAAACTCATGTGCTAATCTGGGAGAGAAGATTCCAGAATTTAAGATTGTAAGAAAAATCTTAAGAACTCTTCCTGAACGATTTCGCCCAAAGGTTACTGCCATTGAAACTATTAAACACCCGGACGAAATACGTGTAGAAGAATTAGTTGGTTCATTACAAACTTATGAAATGACTTTTAATACTAACAATTCTTCTGGAAAAGCATCCACTTCTAAGTCTTCAGGTTATGCGTTGAAAACAACTAAGGAAGAAGACGCGGATACATCCTCCTCGGACGATGACGAGAACCTTTCTATGGAGGAATTTGAGAAGCAGCTCGCTCTCTTGACAAGGAATTTTCGCCGCAACTTTCGAAGGGGTAATTCAAGCAAATCTCCATCCTTCAGAAAGTGGAACAAAGGCAAGGGTACTCCAAGTCACAAGTCAAGAAAGCAGGAGAACTTCTCAAAGGATAAGAAAAGTTCAGAAGGACAACTGCAATGCTTCAAATGTCGAGGCTACGGCCACATTGCAACGGAGTGTCCTAACAAGTATCCGGCAAAGAAGAAGGCGATGCAAGTCGTCACTTGGGATGACAACTCAACGTCAAATGAGTCGTCTTCAAGTGATGAAGAAAAGAGCTCCACGGCATTCCACGCGTCCACATCTTCACCATTCATGTGCTTTATGGCAAGTACGTCTGAATCATTGTCCAACTCCACTGTTGAAAAGAATGCAATGGACAATGAATCGGATGATTCGGAAGGTGAAGAGTTTGCTCTAGCCTATCACAGATCTTTACAGGATTTAAAGAAACCGGCTAAGCAAAACAAGGGGTTGAGAGGGAGATTGCAGGATCTCGAAGAAGAAGTAAAAAGGGTAACTTCTCTCTCGACCGATCTTGAAGTGGAAAGGGATAGTTTGATAAAAGCAAATGTTTCCCTTCAAGAGTCCAATGAGCAGCTCGAGAAGAACTATATAGATATGGTGAACAAAGCAAACTACTTCTTGAAGCTCTATGGCGAGGGCCGACAGGAAAGACGGGAAATGACAGAGACCATTCTCCAACTCAAGGATGACTTACAGCAATTCTCTTTAGGAAAGAGTAAGTTGGATAAACTCCTTGGTCTTGGTCAAACAAATCGGTTCGGCCTCGGGTACACTCAAACTGGAAACAGTCCAAGTTCGAGTGGGACAGTCTTTGTGCCTCAGTCGGTATCTCCTCCTCCGACATCGGAATTCAAGACAAACAACGACAACAAACCTACCTCATCCTCTTCGGAATCGTCAAGCTCAAAGGTATGTTTTCGTTGTAATTTTGCAGGGCACATCGAAAGAAATTGCGAGATTGGAGCTCAAAGAACAAATCAACCACATCTTGCAATTGCTACCAATAAGCTCACTTCCCGGAATTCAAGGAAGGATTTTTCAAAAGGAAAGAACATTGGTAGCACCTCAAACAAGACGATGACAAAAGAAAAAGATCAATCATACAAGACGTCGTCTTCAAGGAGAATCTCTCAACCTTTACCAACATACTCCAAAACTCAAAAGGTTTGGGTATGCAAAGGTGAAACCCCTCCTTGTCCTTAATCGTTCTACGATTAAATCTTGTATAGCTTGTGTAGACTATTTTCTTTTCTTCTTTTTCTTTTGGCCAACTCGTCAACCATCCTTGCAAGGTAAATTGTATATTTTTTTCTTATTGGTTGATGATTTCTCTCGGTTTTCTTGGGTAGCATTTCTGAGAGAGAAAGCTGATACGTTTGACTCTTTTCATGAGATTTGCCATCGTATTATGATTGAAAAGAATGAAAAGATCATTCGTGTTAGAAGTGATAGGGGTGGAGAATTCATAAATTCAAAATTCATTGACTTTTGTACTTCAAATGGCATTAAACATGAATTCTCGGCACCCTATACACCTCAGCAGAATGGTGTTGTTGAGCGCAAAAACAGGGTTGTTCAAGAGATGGCGCGTGTGATGCTTCATAGCCGGAAATTACCGCTACATTTTTGGGCTGAAGCTGTGAACACCGCTGTCTATGTCATTAACAGAGTGTATTTGCGCCCAGGAACCTTGAATACACCATATGAGCTGTGGTTTAGTAGAAAACCGGATATCAAGTACTTTCGTATCTTCGGGAGTCGATGTTACATCTTACGTGACCGTGAAAATCTTGGAAAGTTCGACTCTCGAAGTGATGAAGGGATCTTTTTGGGTTATTCTACGAATAGCAGAGCATATCGAGTATTTAACATTGAATCTAAGACGATCGTAGAATCTATAAATGTTAAAGTAGATGAAGCTTCTCATTTTGAATCTGAAAAATCTACCCTCGATATCTCTCTAGATGATGATTCACCTGCTAGTGCATCTTCTCATGATAATACTTCCAATATTAATGATGCATCTAATGGTTCTTCTAGTTTATCTGATGTGCAGGAATCATCTCGTGTACCTCCGAGTACTCCGTTTCAACAAACGCTACGAATCTCCAAGGATCATCCGGAATCGAACATCATTGGAGATCCACAAGAAGGAGTTAGAACTCGAAGGCAGTTGGTTTGCGGATTTGCTTGCTACGTATCTTTAATCGAACCAAAGACAATAGATGAAGCTCTTCAGGATGACTACTGGATTAAAGCAATGCAGGAAGAGCTCCATCAATTTGAGCGAAACAAAGTCTGGGAATTAACGAAGCCTCCAAAGCAACATAATGTGATAGGTACCAAATGGATCTTCAAGAACAAGAAAGATGAAGATGGTACTATCATCAGGAACAAGGCACGACTAGTTGCTCAAGGCTACTCTCAAGTAGAAGGTATAGACTTTGACGAAACTTTCGCCCCTGTAGCTAGACTCGAGTCCATTCGTATATTGTTTGCTATTGCTTGTCATTTTAAAATCAAATTATTTCAAATGGACGTCAAGAGCGCATTTCTAAATGGGTTTTTAAATGAGGAAGTTTATGTAGCTCAACCGAAAGGTTTTGTAGATCATAAACAACCTAACCATGTTTTTCGTTTGAAAAAGGCTCTTTACGGTCTGAAACAAGCACCGCGAGCATGGTACGAAAGGTTAACAAAGCACCTTTTGGAGAAGGGCTATACTCGAGGGGGAGCTGACAGGACTCTCTTTGTGAAGCATTATCAAAATAATTTCATTGTAGCACAAAACTATGTCGATGACATTGTATTTGGTGCAACAAAAGATAATGATGCTTCTAAATTCGCGGAGACCATGGAAAGCGAATTTGAGATGTCCATGATGGGCGAACTGTCTTATTTTCTTGGATTGCAAATTAAACAAAATGATGAAGGTATTCACTTGAGTCAATCCAAGTATGCACTGGAGTTGGTCAAAAAGTTTGATCTAGAAAATTGTAAAGATTTTCCAACTCCAATGGGAACTAGCCACAAGGGACTTGGAAGTGAATCACATAGTGAGAATGTAGACGAGAAACTGTATAGAAGTATGATTGGAAGTCTACTTTACCTCACGGCTAGTCGCCCGGATATATCCTTTAGTGTTGGGATTTACGCGAGATATCAATCAGCACCAAAGGAGGTTCACCTGAAAGCGGTGAAACGGATCATCCGGTACATCAAAGGATCAATTAATTTCGGAATTTGGTATCCTATGGGAACAAGTCTGGACATTATTGGATACTCAGATGCCGATTGGGCAGGATCAGTGGATGATCGGAAAAGCACGAGTGGTGCATGCTTCTATCTTGGCCATTGCCTTGTTGCATGGCACAGTAAAAAGCAGAATTGCATAGCACTCTCGACTGCCGAAGCGGAATACATTTCAGCTGGAAGTTGCTCAACTCAACTCATTTGGATGAAAAGCGTATTGAGTGACTTCCGCATTTCAGCATCTTCGGTAACAATTCTTTGTGACAACACAAGTGCAATTAACATTTCTAAAAACCCTGTGTTGCACTCTAGAACAAAACATATTGAACTTAGATATCATTTTCTTAGAGAGCTAGTTGAATCAAATACTCTTCAACTTTCATATATTTCAACTGAAGATCAATTAGCTGACTTTTTAACAAAACCTTTGGATCAAAAACGTTTTATTCATTTGCGAAAAGCAATTGGTATGCTTTCTTTGAAATAAACTTCTTTTTGAAACCTTTGCTTAAAATAGGTTTTGTATTTGTTTTGTTCTATTCAATATCTATGTTTATACATAGGATAGTAATTGAGCATAGATCTTAATTGACTTTAATTGCATCTGTTCACACATTTAGAAATTTATTATGCTTTTGCCATCATAATATTTCTTTGTTGCAATGATCGTTTATGTTAATTAAATCATCTTCTAAAGTGATCAAAGTCAATTTCTCTCTCAATGATCTCTTGGTATAGTCATTATCTTATTTGACTGTTTAGTCGAGTATGAAATCGAGATCAATTTTTGGTTGAATACTTTATATCTTAAATAATTGATAGCCAATTGAGGGGGAGTCAAAGATAATGTAAAATGCTCAAAAGATGTGGAAAGAGTTACATCCCAATGAGGAGTGTGAAAACTACCACCACATGGAGGAAAGAGCTACCACCTCGGTCGTCCGAGTATTGTGTGCAGCTACCACATGTATACCAAGCATGGTTGTTCAAATTTTTGATTAAGTAAAATGCATGTTGAAATACTTGACTCTGTCAAATTTCAAGGTTGGTATAAGGTGGGATTTTAAAGAAAGATGCTCAAAGAGCCACTCTCTTCAACAGATTGTCTAGAAATATTATCTACCATATTTGGGATTTCAAACATCTATTGATCTTTGTATTTCATTTTCTTTACCGAATTGATTATTTGATAAAGGCATTACTCATAAGATCAAGTTAGATGTAATTGAAGGTGTTCAACTTTAAGGGATTTAATTCTTGTAAATTTTCGTTTCATTTTTGGATATTACTGATTGATTTGGCATAATCTAATTCTTGTTGTGTGAAACGATGCTTTTTGTTTAAAGTTGATACACCTTTGTGCTTACAATCTTTTTCTGATTTTTCTTGAATTTCTCTGAAATTTTTCTAAAGAAAAAGTTGGGGCCGATCCGGATCGGGCAAGGTGATCCGGATCCCGAACGCAGGTTTTCTCCTGCGGGCTGACGATCCGGATTGGACCTGCCGATCCGGATCCCGAACGCAGTTTTTTCACTGCGGGTAGCCGATCCGGATCGCAAGCTCGGGAGGATCCGGATCGCGGCTAGGTTTTTATAAAGAACAAAAGGGTTTTGATTTCTTTTACTCCAATCTTTTGTTCAAAAGTTTCCAGAGCGCTTCTCTCTAGATTTCATCCTCCTTGGAAGCTTTCTAACTCAAGTTCTTCAGTTCCAAGTAAGTGTTATTGATCAAAATCTCGGTTTTTCACCGTTTTTCTCTTTTCCTCCTCAAACGTACGAAATTCTTGGATCGATTTTGTTTGTGGATGGTTTTTGATCAAATTTCTTTTGAAATAAGAACTCTGGGTTGTTTAGTTTTGATTATATGCTAGGTTTTCTCCTGATTAACGGATTTTTAGGCTTCGATTTCTAAAATTTCGGTTTTAGGGCATATAATAAGGATTTTCGAAAATCATACAATTGATCTATTTTTAAAAGTCCTTTTGCAAAACTAATTTGATTCTTAGTCTCTCTACATGATTATGATTGTTTGGGTACAATTTTTTTTCAATTTTTGAAAACTAAGAATTTTTGTGTTCTTGAGTTGGTTTTCACAGGACACCTTCTTAACTCAAGCATTTTGTTCAATGGCACTTAATTCAATGTGTTTCTCTTGGTTAATCCTTCTCCTGGTCTCAATGGTACACACTCGCCCTACAAATAAACTAAAGAGAGCCAAGAACCTCCAACAAAAAGGTGATTTTGTCGAGGTCAGTGACACAGAGGTAGATTGTCATGAGGTTGACTGGGCAGCATTGACGGATGATGATGACTCAATGTATGAACAAGAACCGTCTGATGATTCAAGGAGAAAGGCGTCTGTTAAATCAAAAGAAAAGGCAAATAAAGGACCAGGAAAAGCATCAATGGCAACACCAATCATCTCCATGAAAAGAAAGAGAATAACTAGACGCTGTGGGCTACGACAGGACATTAATGTTGACACGCCGATAGCTCCTGACTCCCCACATCGCTTGGAAGAAGTATTCGTTAACACTGATCGTCTTCGAGCCTTTGCACATCGCGAATGCATTGGTGAAAGGCATGTTAACATTGAGGCTCTGCAAGGTCACTCCCCTGCCTTTGGCCTTCTGATTGAACAAGCAAACCTTATTCAAGTATGTCGTTTCCCAGAAACTCTTGGCTACTGTTTGCATCATGTGAGGACCTTCTACACTAATGCACGACATCTTCGAGAGGTTGAGAACGGTCCTATGGAGTTCTACACGAACATCCAAGGCACAAGGTTTAAGATTACTCCACAATTGATTGGCGAGGTTTTGGGAATGGAAGCCAGCAAGAAAGGAGTTCACTACTTGAAGGGGGTAAATTTGACAAACACATTATGGCAAAAAGTTATAGAGGGAATTTGTCTCGAGGGAACACAATCAACCGAAAAATCTGTTCGATCTAAAGAACTTCGTCTTGAATATCGCTTCTTAAACTTCATCACATGCTACAATATACTTCCAAATATGCAGACAAAGGTTGTGAGATGGGACCGATTGCTGTTTTTGTATCTCATAGGACATCGATCAGAGGCAACGGCATTGAATATCAACATTCCATACATTATCTGGAATAGAATGGCGCGATATGTTGAGCATCCTCACCCCACTGAGAGAATTCCATTTCCCTTGATTATAATGAGGATTTTACAGAAATTTCAGGTTGACATTACTTCAACAACTTATCATCAATGTCTGAGCATGATAAATGAGTCTACTATTGTCAAATCCCTCCATAAGTTGCCGCATGTCACTCCAGTTCCTGCATCTGGAACAAAGCACAGTACAAGCACTGCCGCATCACCATCTCGACAAGCAACTGGCACAGATGATGAAGCATCAATAACATCGATTATCAAGGAACAACAGCGACTATCTGTTAAGCAAGAACAAATTTTGACGGAGCAACAACGAATTACCAAAGAGCTTGAGATTACAACGGCAGCTCACATTACCATAACGAAGAAGATCAATTCAATGGACAAGCGGATGCGAAAGATACTCTCTAAGATGGGTTGCACAAGCTCTGAAGACTCAGATTCTGACAACTGATTACTTTTGACTCATTTTCTTTTCCTTTCTTTTGTGCAGGATTACGATTTTAGGATTTAGTTTTATACTTACGTTAGCTTAGTTCTCAGGTTTACATTTTATTGGAACTTTTTACTCTCCTCACATTTCGTAGTCTTAACTACATTTTGGCTTTGTTTTGTGACAAAAAGGGGGAGAGAGTTAGAGAGAACTTTGAACAATGTTGACTGCATGAAACATCAAGGTAAGTGAACAATGTTTGATATGAAAACTGGATGAATATCAAGGTAACTGGATGAATATCAAGGTAAGTATTACTCCAACTTTCATTCTCAACTTGAGGTTTTTCAGCTGTATGAATGCATGCCTCGACTAACTATTTGCTAACTATTTGGGCATGTAATATAACTAACAAGTTGATGTTCACTAACAAGTTTGTGACACTTGGTTTTTGATTGCATAGAAGATATGTTGGTTCTTAACTCTGATCAATTACATATCTATATATATATAAGTTTGTCACAAACATGTTCATGACATTTGGTTTTTACGTGCAAAGAAGATATGTTGGTGTTTTTTTAACTATGATCAGTTTACATATCTGAATATAAATGTCATGGTAAGTATAAATGAGTTTAAACTTCATCTCTGTTTGTGGTTTTTGAATGATACAAAATTCTTGAGGTATCTAACGATTTCTTTTGTCAAGAATGATTTCTTTTTGCAGAGAGTACAGATGTCTAAGTCTAGAGTCTGTTTTAGGAGTTCAACTCATGTATTGTATTTTGGATCTCCATTGTAAATTTTTGTTGTATGGTGATAGCAACAAAAATATCTTTTTGAATTTTCTTTAGTGGATCTGTGTTTTGTCACGAAACCGCCAAAGGGGGAGATTGTTACGGAATTTGAGTTGGCATAGTTTCGTGAAAGTTTCAAGTCCTGAAGATTGAAGGTGAAGAAAGTTGAATCATTTAACTCAATCTCAAGAAAGAAGAATTCAAAAGGATCAGGTATGTTTAACTAAAGAATTTGTGTGATCCGAATACTTCTTGTAGTGTAGAAACACTTGGAAGAATCTTTCATTGCATAAAAATCAAAAACTGGACTTGGGACATGTTCAGGATCCGGATCAGGCTGTTCGATCCGGATCCCGAAGGTGGTTCGTTCATACATCGTCGCAATCCGGATCGTAGTCTCTTGATCCGGATCCCGAACGTTGAGTTTACCATCTACCTTGAACGATCCGGATCTTGCTTCGCAATCCGGATCCCGAACGTTGATGTTTGGTGAACTGTATGAACGATCCGGATCGTAGTCACATGATCCGGATCCCGAACCTTCGTTTTTCTGGAATTGGCTGTTTCGTTATGACGATCCGGATCTCAGTTATCACGATCCGGATCGCCGTCCGTAAAATTTCCAGAAATGTTAGGTTTTTGATTCTTATCTCCTTCCTAGGGTTTCTAACCTATAAATAGACCCTATGTCTTTCTTTCTAGGGTCAATCCACATAGCCGTCATTTTCATATATCATCTTATACGGCTATAGATCCACATATAGAGAAGAAAGGAAATCATTAGAGAATACTCTATGTTTCTTCATCTATATTGATTAGTTTGATTCTAGGTTTTCATACTCACATCTTGAGTTGAATCAAACTAATGAATACTTAGATGGTATTTCCGATCTATCTTTGATCTAAGTATTCGGCGGATCATCACCACCCAAAAACAACGATTACCCCAAAATCGGCGCGTGGATTCGCGTGTCCTTGTGGTTTCAAGGTTCAATCGCTCTCGTGGATTCGGAGCGAGGCACGTTCGTGGATTCGAAGGGTGCTATTGGGTGAAGACCGTGGATTCGGTCGGACGTCGTGGATTCGACGTTGGACGCCGTGGATTCGGCGTTGGGCGCAGATCGTGGATTCGAGAAGCGTCTGGAGCGAGCGGAGAAGATCCTCTAGGAGCGTATGGAAAAGGTTGAGTCGTAAGTGTGTACGGTAAATCACCTTGTACGTGTTTTAATTCTAGTGGATTTCTGCCGTGTTATCGGTCCCGTGGTTTTTTACTCCGGTGATGGAGTTTTCCACGTAAAAATCTTGCGAGTTATTTTCATTTCCGCATTGGGTTTTTTATCGCAACGATTTTTGAGTGTTTATACGTTTACACCTATTCACCCCCCTCTAGGTGTTTCTTCCCCTATTTAGATCCGTATTATATACGACCCAACAAGATCGAGGCGTTTAAAGAGTCTATTTCGATCTACTCGTCGCAAGGAACGCAACCGTAATTTTTCTGGATTTTTCTGAGCACTGTACAGAGGTGAAAAACCCCTCTTTTTTCGTGCTATTTGAAAAACAGCAAAAGATGTATTTTTATGAATAATATAGTTATACCCTGTGCAATGTGTGTTGCTGTAGGGCACCGTTTTCGACAGACAGCAGTTTTAGGGGACTGTGGACAGCCAGGAGACTATCTGGGTGTGATTTGAGCTGTTGGAGGTGGGCGGTTGTTGCTTACCTCATTTTTGACAAGCTCACTGGGATTATTAGAACTCCCCTAAAATTTAATTGATAAGAACCATTGGGACGAACTAATATGACAATTGATGAGAACCATTGGGACGAACTAATATGACAATTGATGAGAACCGCTGGGACGAACTCTCCTAAAATTTAATATGACCCCACAGATTATATGATAACTTATCTTGGGACACTGTGATTGGGACAAAGGCTATAATATCGCATGCAAATAACTTTTATATCAGTACAGTAAATCAATCTTTTAAAATAAATATTTGACACTTTTTTTACAGCTTTTAAATGGTACAGTTGCATGCTCGACATCTAGTTAGCCACTATTTATTGCTACACTATCATATTGGGATTTGAACATGTTTCATTACTCTCCTTTGCATTCAGATGCTTGTTGCTCGAGTATGAGCAGGGGTTTGGGATAGTGTAGTCAGGATTGCATTAGATTGTGGACTTGTGGGGTATTGCGGTGACCACGGACAGCAGGTGGTCGACCAGATGTTTATCCTTGCATCAGATTGGGGTTGATTCTGGTTTATTCGTTTGCATCAGTTGGGGATTGGGACGGAGTTTCCCACTTTGATCATAGTCATGATCCCGTCCTGCTATATTGTGATACTTGTGAGACATGTGCTACAGAGATACTTGTGATACTGATGACAGAGA
Source organism: Tillandsia leiboldiana (assembly GCA_029204045.2). Classification (NCBI taxonomy): domain Eukaryota; kingdom Viridiplantae; phylum Streptophyta; class Magnoliopsida; order Poales; family Bromeliaceae; genus Tillandsia; species Tillandsia leiboldiana. Next base: position 7,256,591 of record CM055064.1, read on the forward strand.
TACTTTACTCGTGTGGGTCGCTCCCCTCGAGTGCCACTCCGGAGGTAGGCTTTTTTTGGACCCAGCCGTGTGTGCCGGTCTGATACTTATTTTGGGATGCGAGCCGTGCGAGCCGATCCCGCGGTTTCGAGCTGTGTGTGCAGATTCAGCTAAGCAGTCAATACCAGTTTTACTGATGGTACTAGATTGGGTTATTTGGTCACACACTGTTTCCTGATGCATTCATACAATCATTTCTTTCGGTATCGCATTTAGAGGCATGCTAGTAGTGGTAGTTCCCTATTTTAGTACCTTATGTACCTTACCACTTCATCTTTTTCCCTTTGCCTCTAGTAGTCCTAGTGGGTGTGTCAGAGTTGAGGTTTTACCCACTAGGGGAGGCTACTGGTTTATCTGGTAGTTCTCACCCCCATTGTTATTTTCTGTTTCTTCCTTCTCCTTTATTTTGCAGAGTCGTCTGCGGGAGCTGCTAGGCCATCGGCAGCTGATCGAGGTAAGGGGATCGCTGAATAGATAGATCTCCTGGGAGACTGAGAGCTGTTAGATAGATGCTGCACCCTTTACTCAAACTGTGGTATTCCTCTTTTATTTTAGGTCTGGCTTTCGCCAGCTGGTTGTACTATTTTGGTGAGCTGGGAGATTATTATACTTATTACAGCTTTATTTGTAGTTCCAGTCTGAGATACTATGTGGTTCTTCTACTTCAGCTCTGTATTATGCTCTTTTATTGTTCATATTATATCAGAGCAGGTTACCAGCGCTTCGTGTACTTGGGAAATCCCGTGTGCACGGCGGATCTGTTGGCGAGCCCGGGTTCCGGGGCGTGACAGCATGAGCAGAATTCCCTATGCTTCCGCAATAGGGAGTATCATGTACGCTATGCTATGTACAAGACCAGATATCGCACATGCCGTAAGTATTACGATCAGATATCAGTCCAATCCAGGTGAAGAACACTGGACTGCTGTGAAAAATATCCTTAAGTACTTGAGAAGAACTAAGGATTTATGCTTAGTGTTTGGTGGAAATGAACTAACACTAGAGGGTTTCACAGATTCAGACTTCATGTCAGATGTTGATGATAGAAAGTCAACATCAGGGCATGTTTTTATATTGAATGGTGGGGCTGTCATTTGGAAGAGTTCCAAACAGAATACAACAGCAGATTCCACCACAGAGGCAGAATACATTGCAGCATCTGAGGCATCGAAAGAGGCAGTTTGGCTTCGAAATTTTGTTGCAGAGCTAGGAGTGGTGCCCTCCGTTGAGGAACCAATGCCACTTTACTGTGACAATAACGGAGCTATAGCACAAGCTAAAGAGCCGAGGTCTCATCAGAAGCCCAAACATATAGATCGACGCTATCATATCATCCGACAATTTGTAGATGAGCGTCGGATTGTTGTGTAGAAAGTAGCATCCATGGACAATATAGCGGATCCTCTTACTAAGCCACTAACTCTTCAAAAACTAGATGTGCATTTAGAAAGAATGGGTATGAGATATATGAGTGATTGGTATTAGGGTTAGTGGGAGATTGTTAGTAATATACCCTAAATCCAATCGGTAACATAGGCTTATGGATATTTTTTTATATTTTTTCTTTAATTAATAAAGGGCAAGTTTTATTCATGTTTATTGTTAGCAATATGTTTACATGAATCGTCCATTGAATCTTTGTTAAGAAAATATATTCTTAAAAGTTAGGAATTTGAGATATATATATATATTTCTTTGTACAAGATTCTTAAATGCTCCTAGCCATAGGAATAAAAATAAGGATGATGATATTTCCGGATAGGCCGGTGTATGCTATACTTCTAAGTTGAGGTGACGAATCTCAAGTCACTAGTGTGGGGACACTAAAGTAAGCATACAGGTGCTTGTTAGAGAATAAGTACACTGAGCGTGACCATTTAGTTGAACAGTCACATGGTTCTATTTTCGTCAGTGACTAGTTCTTTGCTACCGATGTGTGAAGTACTTCTTGGACCTGAGGCGTCATAGTTGCTTCACATAAAGATTGCTACCGTTTGACTGTACTAATACTTAGACTTTAATCAATAGTCTACGTCTGGTATTGATTGGCTGTAGTAGTTTATATGGGGAAGCATATGAGCGTACAATAAGGAATTCAACACTCTCAATGTTGAGAGAGAACGTCCTATGTAGATTATCAAATTCAACTCGAAAAATCCCTGGCCAGGGTACATGGTGTCACGCCCCGAGATTCGAAAGTGGGTCAAATTTTTTTTTTTTTTTTTATCAGCGTTAAAACTTGAACTCTCCAAGGCGTGAACAGACCGCCACACATATAGAAAAGTCTCTGTATCTCCAACAGAGTCTTCCCTATATGTGCTCGGCTAACAGATACAGTCAATCAGAGTAGATACAAGATAGATATTGTGACGCCCCCAATAGTCCCACATCGGATGTGGATGGATTTGTGATTGGGTTTATATGAGACTTGGACACTAGTAATAATAACTGGGCTTAAGCATTTTGGGCTGTGATTTGGGCCCAACAAGTTATTATTGCTAGTGGGACGGGTCGTTACATTTGGTATCAGAGCCAATAACCAGCCGGAAGTGTGCGGCGAGTCTCGGCTGAGTCTGGGTCTAGATGACAGAACTAGCGAGACGAGTCTCACATCGCCTGGTAATCTTGGGCTTGTGTGTGTGTGTTTGGGCTGACGAGGACGTCAGGCCTAAACGGGGGGAGTCTGTGACGCCCCCAATAGTCCCACATCGGATGTGGATGGATTTGTGATTGGGTTTATATGAGACTTGGACACTAGTAATAATAACTGGGCTTAAGCATTTTGGGCTGTGATTTGGGCCCAACAAGTTATTATTGCTAGTGGGCCGGGTCGTTACAACTCCATTACATCCACAAGGTTCCAGAGTTATTACAATCCAGTTTCTCAAAATAGAAATATCAGTTATAAGTTTTACTAAAACCAAAAAGGGTACATCCTACCAGGGTCAGTCTATCTCACGTCCTCACACAGAGCGTCCAAAAGTCCCCCCACCCGAAGGACCTGAAAAACAGTCACCCGAGGGTGTGAGACACACCGGAGTGTATCCCAGTGGGCACGACGGGCCGGGAAATAGCAAGCCGTACCTACTGGATACAATAATAAGCGGATAGCAAAAGTAGGATATACTGCAACTGAAAGGTATAATTCAAATATGTACCATTAATCATGGATTAATCAACAGAGCAGTGTAATCATATATAAAGCTAATCATGCTATAACTGATAATCTGACAAGTAGGAATGAATATGTTATAGCTGACAAACAGGAAATAGTCATACTATCACTGATAATCTGGCGAGCAATAAATGATCATGCTATAACTGATAAGCAGGAAATAGTCATACTATCGCTGATAATCTGGCAGGCAGAGAATGATCATACTATAACTGATAATCTGACAAGCAGGAAATAACAAAGATCATGCGTCAAAGGTGTCACCACAAATATACCCAATCGAATGCCACTGTTGGCCACAAGGGCCTCAGGCTAAACTGCCATGGAGCATATGACCTCAGGCTAAACCACTTTTGGTCACACAATCAAGCTATCATAACCCAACTAGGCTCACGGGTCGATTAGACCTCTCTACCGGTAAAGAACACCCACACGGTGGCCAAACTGTCGGTGTGCGTGACGAAAAGCTTGGCTCGACGGCGATCATAATGCTGATGCTCAAACCATGGTCCACTGACCAAATAGACGGCAAGAAGCCGAAGAAAATTCCCACTGCGATACAAGTATAACATGCCAAGTACTGAAGTAATCTCACCTATTCTAAACATGCAGTGAAGAATAGAGACAGGTATAGAACTATGCTAGTGACCAATCAAGCATGGCATGTGTCCAGGAAATGCATATCAACTGCTGAAGAAATCATGATATAACTCAACATGATAAACAAGCAACTGCTGGAATATAAGCATGATATATCTCAATATGATAAACAAGCAACTGCTGGAATATAAAGGCATGATAAAAGCTCATCTGTGAGATCAAGGCTATGCAGATGTATGGATTTTGTGCTAATATGCAAGCAAGTAGTAAGAGGAGGTATGAACTCAATAGTAATCATAATGCTAAGTCTCAATCCACGGTCGGTAGACCGGACAGTTGGCGAGAAGCCGAGGAAAATCCCCACTAGGATATAACCATGGTACACTGACCACAAAGACGGCAGGAAGCCGAGAAAAATCCCCACTAGGATATCGATACTGATGCAAATCATGCCAGGTACTGAGACTAGACCTTCTATTCTAAACATGCAGTGAAGAATAGAATATAATGACAGGCTCATCTGTATAATCAAGCAATATAGCTGTAATAACTGGATGCTGAAATGAAAGCATGTAGCATAGGTTCAGGGTTCCAAGAACAGGGGTCCAACCTACCACGGCACCCAATAGGGCCGACCTGATAAAACGCGGACCGAAGATAAACCCACCTGTATATAGGAGGAACAACGACTCCACCAGAAGGTAGACGGTCACGATAACCACAAGACGGCTCACGGCTGGCTCCTGACGACTGGGCCCTACAATAATACCGGGTGACAACTCAGGATCTATCAATCCTCAAAGTGCAACTAGCGCGAATTGACTATTTCGTCGATTAACGCAATAATAAGCAATTTAGCTTTTCAAGAACCCCCGAGAAACCCACTGAAAGGTTAATACTGTTTTAGAACATTTATCTAGCTTTTCTATACTGCTACAATTGCAGCAAGGCCCTCGAGTTTACTCAGAATGGATTTTATACGATAAATAACCACTGTTTTGGCTCGTTCTCTCAAACGGTAAATCATTTTTACGAGCCGTCACCTCCAGTAGATGACATTCGACTTGCTGAACGCCGTGCTCACCCATTTGTGGCAGCACGATGCCCGGGGCAAACTTCGGGCCATAATTTACTTCTCTAACCTAGCCGAAACGCATTTCCGTTTCTTCGGCTCACCAAAACCCAAAATAAACGCGAGCATCGCGTTCAGTGACCCCAAATTAGCTAGGAGTATACTGTTGCAATATTTTAAACAACCCTAATACTGTTATTAAGAATTTATTGTATTTAAGCTTGATTATGACACAACTTTGCATCTATTCCTCGCATGTTAAAACTTTGTATATCAAAGTGCTTCCAAACAGTGCAAGGACACTGGGGCTCACTTCCCTTGCAGCCCAGGTCTGCTGGTTCAACCAGAACCTCAACCTTGCTCTCACACAAGTTCACAATGCACTATACACTTGTCCACATAGATCCAGGTTGATCTGAAGTGAGCATCAAGCTCAGGGGACAATTCTAAGCAACTTTCATATTCACAGTTTTGTCAAATTCTGCTTGGAAGTTCTTTGAAGCATTTTGTCAAGCACTTAGTGGGCATTACTTATAGCTTTATTCACAAACCATATTTCACCCTGGATCTTCGCAACCACAGCACTTGGGGCTCTCAAGCTTGGATCAAAACATTCCACCAAGTCCCTGGAGTTGTTCTCATCAACTTGGAGCAACCAAAACTCCCAGGTTGGCTCGGGTCCGAGGAAGAAGATGACCCCCTCAACTTTGAAATTCGTGATGACCCAACCGAGAGTTCTGGGGCTCAACTAATGGCACCAAAAAGTGCTAATTACATCCCTGATGCTTTCCATACCCATGCCTGGTCGACGGGATGAGGCGGCGCTGGCGGGGCACAAAGCTCTATTTCGAGCTTCAAGCCTCTAATGGCTGCATGGGGGCTCGGGCTCGTGCAGGGAGCATCCTTAGGACACAGGGAGTCTACTGCTAAGGGTCTCGGGTCCTGAGAACCATTGGTTAGGGTGCTCTTACCTTGGCCGGAGTTGGTGAAGGAGGAAGAAGCCGGTTCTTGGTTCCTTCTTCACGCGCGGCCACGGCAAGCTCCAGCAACACTCCACTGGTACAGAGGAACTCCACTGGATCTCCAGATCAAGATTTGGAAGAAGTTGGTTCCATCTTCTTCTTCCTCTCTCTCTCTCTCAGTTTTCTTCAATGGAGGGGGTGACTCCTCGGCCACCACAACACCAAGGCCTTATGAGGATTAACTCTTGGGAGTTAGAAATCCCAAGAGCCTTCCTCGTGTAACCTCCCACGAGGAAGCCCAAAAGCCAAAAGGATTTAATGCAAGATTCTTTGTAAATGCCTCAAACCCGGTTCACACACACCCCTAGCCTCCAAGCTCTGCACAGTAGGTGCAAAATGCACCCAACACCCTCATATTTAATCCCCTAAATATTTGGTACATAAAATATTATAGTTTTCTCGAAAATACCCACTTTTCGGTACACTTCACGTATTTTGAGAAAATTCGCTCGACGAAATACGAAACAGACTTCGCCACGACGTCCGGCTCGTCGAGACCTTCGAGATAGGCTATTCATTTGCTTGAATTGGTGCTCAAATGAATTCTCGGGCCATTCTGTTCTGTATGTCGCAACCCGACACACGCACTTCGATGCACACGGATCGCCAAACGCAGAAACCGTCAGTGCCATTGCGCTCAGAACGTCGAAATTAGTTAGGATCCACTACTCATACCCCTATGTCAGGGTTTTAGACAGTGGTTCGGCCAACTGTCGCTCGCGAAGGGTCGAAAATCGTGAGTTACTATTCACACTTAAGTCGCGGGGCCCGTTTTTTATTTCTGATTTCGGGAAGATCCGACCGTCGGATCGAAAACACATGAATATGAAACTTCTATGTTTCGACGAGACGATCGCAATGGTGATCTCGGATTTTCCAGATCAGACCCCGATCAAAAGTCGATATTTTTGGGGTCCTAATTACTTATTTTCTGCTATTTAAAATTCCAGAAATTTATTTAAATCGTTTTAAAATTCACGATTACTACATCACCCACCACTTATAAAAAGTTTCGTCCCCGAAACTTAAACTTAACTATAGTACTACTAAAGTTTTAATATGACTCAATTATAACAAAATAGTTCCAACCACCAATAATTCTTCATTTGTCAATTATGTGGACTTCTGTCAGGTCCTCCATTGGTGGATCGCTCTGACTCAATGCATAGACTCGCCCGCCAGCAGGTTGGCGCGCTCCCTCAGTCGGTCGAGGGGTATGTCCCGTGGATGCCGAACTAGCAGTAGGGTTTGGACGTCGACCAGGGGCGGCAGGAGCAGAAGCTGAGGATGGAGCCAATATAGGTTGCTGCGAACAGCTATTCGCCATATGTCCTGTCTGGCCACAGCGGAAACAGCGACCAAAGCGTTGTTCACAACTAGCAGTACGATGGGATCCGCCACAAATAATGCATGACTGAGAAAATGGCGATTGGCTAACAGCAGGGGTACTCACGCTCTTGGCCGTTCTTTGGGATTGAGGATATTTAGGTGGTTTGCCACTGCTTATTGAACCACTAGTATTTCCAGGAAATGGCCTTTTCTTCTCCTTGCCCTTTTCAGCCGCTTGGCGCTCAGCACGCGCCACAGTGATATCAGCTTGAACAGCAAGTGCACGCTTAACACAGTTCCGATACACACTGATGTCCAGAGGGGAGAGAAGTCGCCTGATGTCGGGTCGCAACCCCTGAGTAAACAGTCTAATCTTGCGCCCTTCGTCTCGTACCGCCTGCGGAATTAGAGCGCTTATACGGGAGAATTCCCGCTCATAATCCCGAACCGTGCGATCACCCTGATGTATGGTCTCCAGTTCCCTTTCCAACTCTTGCTTCGTGATGTCATTCAAGTAGCGGTCATAAATTGCTGCCTTGAATTCATGCCATGGGGGTTCATGTATACCCCCAAACTGTTCCCTCAGTATTTCTGACCACCATTGGTCCGCCTCACCCGCAAGACAGTGAGCGGCCAAATGTACACGGTCTCGGTCCTCCGTATACATGTCTCGGAACAGCTTCTCAATATGCAGTATCCACTTCTCAACTGCCCAGTTATCAGGACCAGTACCATCGAAAGTGGGCGGCTGGAACTTCTTGAATTCCAACAAGACTGCCTTTGCTCGGGCCCGCTCCGCCTGAGCAGCATCCTCTGTAGCAACAGGTGTTACCGGTTGCGAAGAAGTCCCGACTGCAGCATTTAGTGGATCTATGGCTGCCGCAACCCCAGAAGTGGTGGCAGTTGCCGGGGCTGTCGCTACAGGTGGTACAGGGGCGGCAGGAGGTATGATTGGTTCCTCCACGACTGGCACAGGAGGTGGTACTGGTGGCGGGGTTGGTGGGGCAGTAAAAACAGCGACCTGCTGCACAAGCTGCTGAACCACCGCCGACAGTGCGGTGAACTGATCTTGCATCTGATGGAACCGATCAGTGTCCGCCGGCTCCACTGGTGCTCTAGGCGGTTGGCCGACACCTCGGCCACTGTCCGCCCCACGCTGAGACCCTCTACCACGAAGACGGGCCATAATCTGCAGCCCACTAATCAGGTCAGGCCAGACTCAATCAACCGTATTATTGTTTAAGTGTCTACCCATCTGCCCGCGCTCTCGCGTCAACGTAAGTCATTCTAGGGTTTTCCTAACCCAATCCTAGGTACCGTGTACCTATTCTCTGATACCATCTAATCTGTCACGCCCCGAGATTCGAAAGTGGGTCAAAAAATTTTTTTTTTTTTTATCAGAGTTAAAACTTGAACTCTCCAAGGCGTGAACAGACCGCCACACATATAGAAAAGTCTCTGTATCTCCAACAGAGTCTTCCCTATATGTGCTCGGCTAACAGATACAGTCAATCAGAGTAGATACAAGATAGATATACTAATTAAGTTCTACTCCATTACATCCACAAGGTTCCAGAGTTATTACAATCCAGTTTCTCAAAATAGAAATATCAGTTATAAGTTTTACTAAAACCAAAAAGGGCACATCCTACCAGGGTCAGTCTATCTCACGTCCTCACACAGAGCGTCCAAAAGTCCCCCCACCCGAAGGACCTGAAAAACAGTCACCCGAGGGTGTGAGACACACCGGAGTGTATCCCAGTGGGCACGACGGGCCGGGAAATAGCAAGCCGTACCTACTGGATACAATAATAAGCGGATAGCAAAAGTAGGATATACTGCAACTGAAAGGTATAATTCAAATATGTACCATTAATCATGGATTAATCAACAGAGCAGTGTAATCATATATAAAGCTGATCATGCTATAACTGATAATCTGACAAGTAGGAATGAATATGTTATAGCTGACAAACAGAAAATAGTCATACTATCACTGATAATCTGGCGAGCAATAAATGATCATGCTATAACTGATAAGCAGGAAATACTCATACTATCGCTGATAATCTGGCAGGCAGAGAATGATCATACTATAACTGATAATCTGACAAGCAGGAAATAACAAAGATCATGCGTCAAAGGTGTCACCACAAATATACCCAATCGAATGCCACTGTTGGCCACAAGGGCCTCAGGCTAAACTGCCATGGAGCATATGACCTCAGGCTAAACCACTTTTGGTCACACAATCAAGCTATCATAACCCCACTAGGCTCACGGGTCGATCAGACCTCTCTACCGGTAAAGAACACCCACACGGTGGCCAAACCGTCGGTGTGCGTGACGAAAAGCTTGGCTCGACGGCGATCATAATGCTGATGCTCAAACCATGGTCCACTGACCAAATAGACGGCAAGAAGCAAAAGAAAATTCCCACTGGGATACAAGTATAACATGCCAAGTACTGAAGTAATCTCACCTATTCTAAACATGCAGTGAAGAATAGAGACAGGTATAGAACTATGCTAGTGACCAATCAAGCATGGCATGTGTCCAGGAAATGCATATCAACTGCTGAAGAAATCATGATATAACTCAACATGATAAACAAGCAACTGCTGGAGTATAAGCATGATATATCTCAATATGATAAACAAGCAACTGCTGGAATATAAAGGCATGATAAAAGCTCATCTGTGAGATCAAGGCTATGCAGATGTATGGATTTTGTGCTAATATGCAAGCAAGTAGTAAGAGGAGGTATGAACTCAATAGTAATCATAATGCTAAGTCTCAATCCACGGTCGGTAGACCGGACAGTTGGCGAGAAGCCGAGGAAAATCCCCACTAGGATATAACCATGGTACACTGACCACAAAGACGGCAGGAAGCCGAGGAAAATCCCCACTAGGATATCGATACTGATGCAAATCATGCCAGGTACTGAGACTAGAACTTCTATTCTAAACATGCAGTGAAGAATAGAATATAATGACAGGCTCATCTGTATAATCAAGCAATATAGCTGTAATAACTGGATGCTGAAATGAAAGCATGTAGCATAGGTTCAGGGTTCCAAGAACAGGGGTCCAACCTACCACGGCACCCAATAGGGCCGACCTGATAAAACGCGGACCGAAGATAAACCCACCTGTATATAGGAGGAACAACGACTCCACCAGAAGGTAGACGGTCACGATAACCACAAGACGGATCACGGCTGGCTCCTGACGACTGGGCCCTACAATAATACCGGGTGACAACTCAGGATCTATCAATCCTCAAAGTGCAACTAGCGCGAATTGACTATTTCGTCGATTAACGCAATAATAAGCAATTTAGCTTTTCAAGAACCCCCGAGAAACCCACTGAAAGGTTAATACTGTTTTAGAACATTTATCTAGCTTTTCTATACTGCTACAATTGCAGCAAGGCCCTCGAGTTTACTCAGAATGGATTTTATACGATAAATAACCACTGTTTTGGCTCGTTCTCTCAAACGGTAAATCATTTTTACGAGCCGTCACCTCCAGTAGATGACATTCGACTTGCTGAACGCCGTGCTCACCCATTTGTGGCAGCACGATGCCCGGGGCAAACTTCGGGCCATAATTTACTTCTCTAACCTAGCCGAAATGCATTTTCGTTTCTTCGGCTCACCAAAACCCAAAATAAACGCGAGCATCGCGTTCAGTGACCCCAAATTAGCCAGGAGTACACTGTTGCAATATTTTAAACAACCCTAATACTGTTATTAAGAATTTATTGTATTTAAGCTTGATTATGACACAACTTTGCATCTATTCCTCGCATGTTAAAACTTTGTATATCAAAGTGCTTCCAAACAGTGCAAGGACACTGGGGCTCACTTCCCTTGCAGCCCAGGTCTGCTGGTTCAACCAGAACCTCAACCTTGCTCTCACACAAGTTCACAATGCACCATACACTTGTCCACACAGATCCAGGTTGATGTGAAGTGAGCATCAAGCTCAGGGGACAATTCTAAGCAACTTTCATATTCACAGTTTTGTCAAATTCTGCTTGGAAGTTCTTTGAAGCATTTTGTCAAGCACTTAGTGGGCATTACTTATAGCTTTATTCACAAACCATATTTCACACTGGATCTTCGCAACCACAGCACTTGGGGCTCTCAAGCTTGGATCAAAACATTCCACCAAGTCCCTGGAGTTGTTCTCATCAACTTGGAGCAACCAAAACTCCCAGGTTGGCTTGGGTCCGAGGAAGAAGATGACCCCCTCAACTTTGAAATTCGTGATGACCCAACCGAGAGTTCTGGGGCTCAACTAATGGCACCAAAAAGTGCTAATTACATCCCTAATGCTTTCCATACCCATGCCTGGTCGACGGGATGAGGCGGCGCTGGCGGGGCACAAAGCTCCATTTCGAGCTTCAAGCCTCTAATGGCGGATTTCAACAGAGGCCATATGAGGCTCTCTAACTTTCATGGTAGGTTTCATAGGCCCATACGAAGCTTCCCGACCAACCCATCCCAACCGGAGTTGGCCGGAGCGCCGGCGCCCGCGACATGGTTGAGAATCGGATCATCCATGGCCACCAATTTTTGATGCTGCATGGATGCCATGCAAGTGCATGGGTGCACTCCTCTCACACCCAGGAACATTTCCGGGCAAGTGGCCGGCGGCGGGGAGGCGCGCCGGCGCCGGAGCAGCAAGCTCGGCCAAGTGCAAGAAACCCGAAAACTAGGGTTCCAATCTGCAACCGATTGGTTTGATCAAACTCCACCAAATTTGGTGGAGTTGATCACTGACTCCAACAGTAAAAGTCCATGATTTTAGATTCCCATTTAGTCCACTGGTTGCCGAGAAAACTCGCGGCGGAGCTCGGCTAGGTTTCCGGCCAACTTTGCTCCCGCCGGCCAACCAGGCTGCATGGGGGCTCGGGCTCGTGCAGGGAGCATCCTTAGGACACAGGGAGTCTACTGCTAAGGGTCTCGGGTCCTGAGAACCATTGGTTAGGGTGCTCTTACCTTGGCCGGAGTTGGTGAAGGAGGAAGAAGCCGGTTCTTGGTTCCTTCTTCACGCGCGGCCACGGCAAGCTCCAGCAACACTCCACTGGTACAGAGGAACTCCACTGGATCTCCAGATCAAGATTTGGAAGAAGTTGGTTCCATCTTCTTCTTCCTCTCTCTCTCTCTCGGTTTTCTTCAATGGAGGGGGTGACTCCTCGGCCACCACAACACCAAGGCCTTATGAGGATTAACTCTTGGGAGTTAGAAATCCCAAGAGCCTTCCTCGTGTAACCTCCCACGAGGAAGCCCAAAAGCCAAAAGGATTTAATGCAAGATTCTTTGTAAATGCCTCAAACCCGGTTCACACACACCCCTAGCCTCCAAGCTCTGCACAGTAGGTGCAAAATGCACCCAACACCCTCATATTTAATCCCCTAAATATTTGGTACATAAAATATTATTGTTTTCTCGAAAATACCCACTTTTCGGTACACTTCACGTATTTTGAGAAAATTCGCTCGACGAAATACGAAACAGACTTCGCCACGACGTCCGGCTCGTCGAGACCTTCGAGATAGGCTATTCATTTGCTTGATTTGATGCTCAAATGAATTCTCGGGCCATTCTGTTCTGTATGTCGCAACCCGACACACGCACTTCGATGCACACGGATCGCCAAACGCGAAAACCGTCAGTGCCATTGCGCTCAGAACGTCGAAATTCGTTAGGATCCACTACTCATACCCCTATATCAGGGTTTTAGACAGTGGTTCGGCCAACTGTCGCTCGCGAAGGGTCGAAAATCGCGAGTTACTATTCACACTTAAGTCGCGGGGCCCGTTTTTGATTTCTGATTTTGGGAAGATCCGACCGTCGGATCGAAAACACATGAATATGAAACTTCTATGTTTCGACGAGACGATCGCAATGGTGATCTCGGATTTTCCAGATCAGACCCCGATCAAAAGTCGATATTTTTGGGGTCCTAATTACTTATTTTCTGCTATTTAAAATTCCAGAAATTTATTTAAATCTTTTTAAAATTCACGATTACTACACATGGTGTGTGGAAAAAGGTTTCCAACTGAGTTACCATATTGAGTCGATTTAGATATCCTAGTCAATGATCGAATTATAAGATTTGATGAGCAACCATGATTTCGGTTCGATCGGGACGTTGTGTGTTGGAGGGAATTTATCACAGTGTAACGGTAAGCGGAAAGGTTCAGTTTTCATCACCATTTTGGATTGTCGTGATATACTGCTAGGTGTCACTCACGGACAGTGAGAGAAGTAAAAATAATTTAAAATAAATTATTTTCATCAATTAGAAGAGTTCTAATTTAATGTTAAAGAGTTCAATATTGGACTCCACTGCCAAATGGTAATGGACCTATGAGCGCACACAATAGGAATTGTGTACATCCAAAATAAAAGGTGAGTCTAATACACTAAACAGTTTAGTGAATATGATGAGAAACTATACGAAAGATTTAATTTCTAATTTGATTAGAGAATAATTAAATATTTATAAATTCTTATGAGATAATATTCTAATTAGATTAGATTTAAATATGAATATTTAATTATAATTTAATGGACATGATCCGGTTAAATTAAAGAGAGAGATAAGGTTTAAATATATTCGATAAGTATCCTGAGATTTTTCCAACTAATTTTAAGATCTAATTAGTTACTAGATTTTATCTTAAGATTTAATTAGTTACTAGATTTTATCATGAGATTTAATTTAAAAAGATTTTTCTTTGTAACTAATTATAAGATTTAATTAGTTACTATATTTTAGGATATACTTTATTTTGTTATATTCCGGACAACTTCATATTATAAGAATAGGTAGTACGTATGAGATACAGGGATGAGAAGAAAAAGAGGAAATTAATTAAGTTGGCCGCGGAACGTGAGAGTAATTCACGTTAAGTTATTCTCTCTTCATATGATCTTTCGTGAAGATCAGAGTGTTTCATCAAAAATAACGCAGACATCAAAGGGACTGCTAGCACCGTTCTTGTAGTCTGCGACTCATCTGTTCCGTGCAACGGAACGCGTTGGATCTATACCAATTCTGTGTGGATACTCATAGAGGCCGGGCACGTGCGCGGCTACACGATTCATCATATCCAGTTTTCAACCGTTCAGTAGATCAAGAGGCCTTAACCGGTTCAAGGTAATATAAACTAAATATGAGATCTGTTTAGTTTAACTTATTTTATATTATAACATGAGAATGATCCACCGGCACTGGATTGATTTTATTTTACTTTTCATATATGATATGAATTTGTTTTAAAATAATATGCTAATTTTTCCGCTAATTTATCCACAGCTGTAAGAAAGTATCCGGCACAGAGAATAAAATGCAGCGGAAAAATTTGCATATTATTTTAAAACAAATTCATATCATATATGAAAAGTAAAATAAAATCAATCCAGTGCCGGTGGATCATTCTCATGTTATAATATAAAAATAAGTTAAACTAAACAGATCTCATGTTTAGTTTATATTACCTTGAACCGGTTAAGGCCTCTTGATCTACTGAACGGTTGAAAACTGGATATGATGAATCGTGTAGCCGCGCACGTGCCCGGCCTCTATGAGTATCCACACAGAATTGGTATAGATCCAACGCGTTCCGTTGAACGGAACAGATGAGTCGCAGACTACAAGAACGGTGCTAGCAGTCCCTTTGATGTCTGCGTTATTTTTGATGAAACACTTTGATCTCCACGAAAGATCATATGAAGAGAGAATAACTTAACGTGAATTATTCTCACGTTCCGCGACCAACTTAATTAATTTCCTCTTTTTCTTCTCATCCCCGTATGAGATACGTACTACCTACTCTTATAATATGAAGTTGTCCGGAATATAACAAAATAAAGTATATCCTAATATATAGTAACTAATTAAATCTTATAATTAGTTACAAAGAAAAATCTTTTTAAATTAAATCTCAAGATAAAATCTAGTAACTAATTAAATCTTAAGATAAAATCTAGTAACTAATTAAATCTTAAGATAAAATCTAGTAACTAATTAAATCTTAAGATAAAATCTAGTAACTAATTAGATCTTAAAATTAGTTGGAAAAATCTCAGGATACTTATCGAATATATTTAAACCTTATCTCTCTCTTTAATTTAATCGGATCATATCCATTAAATTATAATTAAATATTCATATTTAAATCTAATCTAATTAGAATATTATCTCATAAGAATTTATGAATATTTAATTATTCTCTAATCAAATTAGAAATTAAATCTTTCGTATAATTTCTCATCATATTCACTAAACTGTTTAGTGTATTAGACTCACCTTTTATTTTGGATGTACACAATTCCTATTGTGTGTGACCTCATAGGTCCATTACCATTTGGCAGTGGAGTCCAATATCAAACTCTTTAACATTAAATTAGAACTCTTCTAATTGATGAAAATAATTTATTTTAAATTATTTTTACTTCTCTCACTGTCCGTGAGTGACACCTAGCAGTATATCACGACAATCCAAAATGGTGATGAAAACTGAACCTTTCCGCTTACCGTTACACTGTGATAAATTCCCTCCAACACACAACGTCCCGATCGAACCGAAATCATGGTTGCTCATCAAATCTTATAATTCGATCATTGACTAGGATATCTAAATTGACTCAATATGGTAACTCAGTTGGAAACCTTTTTCCACACACCATGTACCCTGGCCAGGGATTTTTCGAGTTGAATTTGATAATCTACATAGGATGTTCTCTCTCAACATTGAGAGTGTTGAATTCCTTATTGTACGCTCATATGCTTCCCCATATAAACTACTATAGCCAATCAATACCAGACGTAGACTATTGATTAAAGTCTAAGTATTAGTACAGTCAAACGGTAGCAATCTATATGTGAAGCAACTATGACGCCTCAGGTCCAAGAAGTACTTCACACATCGATAGCAAAGAACTAGTCACTGACGAAAATAGAACCATGTGACTGTTCAGCAAAATGGTGTCACTCCCCGAGTTCGAAAAACAGAGTCTAAATTATTATTTTTTTAAATCAGAGTTTATAAAATCCAGCCAAGGCGCAACAGACCGCCACATATATAGAAAATTCCCAATCCCCATTGGATTGAGCCTTTTCTATACATGCTCGGCTCTACAATGGCAAACCAATATCAGAGTAGACTAAACTATGAACTCTAAAGAACTAATAAACAAATTGCAAATATTACAACAACTTATTACAAATTGAATTACAAGCTTGAAACTGAAATAACAACGGCTGTCCAGGGTCAAATCTAACGCGGCATCTCACCAACACGTCCCAACGTCCCAACACCCGCTCGACCTGAAAAATGGTCACCCAGGGGGTGTGAGATACATCGACAGTGTATCCCAGTGGGCACGACGAGCCGATAAATAGCTGATCGTACCTACTGGCATACAATAACTAGCGGATAGTAAGAGATCAGTAGGCAAGGCAGTTATATATCATGGTGTTGTAATATCAACAATAGGCAAAGCAGATATATTTGGTGCTGTAAATTAAAGCAGGCTTAAACAATTACTGAGCAATTATAGGATGATAACTATAACAGGAATAGGAACTAGGAAATCATGAGGTATGATAAAAACAGGTTAAACTGGCAACATATGCATCAATAATAGAACAAGCAGATACCCAATCAAGCCACCATATTGGTCTATAAGACCTCAGGGAAAAACACCGAACCTCGCATCAAACAGAAGCATGCTGATATAGATTCTAATCAAAATTGAACAAGCACTGGGTAATCATAAGAGTATGATGTAAAGCAGATTAAACAGGCAATTTATGCATCAATGGAAGAACATGTAAGTACCCAATCAAAAGCCACCATATTGGTCAACAAGACCTCAGGGAAAACTCGCCCAACCTGGCACCAACCTAGATGACATACTCCGGCACCCTCGGGCACTAACCTGGGAGTCAACACTCCGGCACCCTTGGGCACTAACCTGGGAGTCACGGGTCGTATACCAGACCACTTTACCGGTAAAGAACATACACACGCGGAGCGACCCCGCTTATGTTCGTGAAGTACAGCAGTGCGGGTGATCAATCATGCGAATGCTCAAGCTCACGGTCCACCGACCGGATAATCGGCAACAAGCCGGAAAAATCCCAACAGGGATGCAATAACAGAAAGCCAACAAATCTCGACTCATGGTAATCGGTAACAAGCCGGGAAAATCCCAACAGGGATGAAATAACAGAAACCAACTGATCTCGACTCATGCAATATAAATGCAGGAAACAATAACTGATCAATCACACATGGCGAATGGCAAGAATAATCAGGATATACTGATAAGCGAGTAAATGTGTGATAACTAACTAATGGCCAATCAGGCATGGCAAATGTCTAGGATAAGGATCATAATATATGATAGCAAGCTAAAGATCAATCGAGCATGGCAACATATAAGCTAGCAAGCTAAGGATCAATCAAGCATGGCAACATATAGGCTGATAACTGATAGTGATCAATGAATCAAGCAGATATAGCAATATAAAAGTGATGCTGATCAATAAAAAGAGCAGGCTCAATAAGGAAATCTAGGCTATCACAAGAACAGGGGTCCGACCAATTACGATACCCCAGAGGGCCGAAATGATAGAACCCGGACCGAAGATAAACCCACCTGTCGTTTGCAGGCGACTTAAATGACACCCACGGTATGCTCGAAAGCTAGAGCCGAACCGTGCCAACCTGAATCATAAACATTGCTAAACTCAACCTTTTATTCAAATATTGGTATAATTACCAAAATGCCCCTTCCGAAAATTCCATTTGAATTTCCGGGAGACACGGGCTTTGACCCTTTGCCGCTGGCTCAACCAGATTCTACTGGGACTCAACAGACGGCTGGGCGTAATCGCTGCAATTCCTCAAATTGCGTGATTAACACCGGGATGCCGTTAAACCGACGATTTTGTCGATTTACGGACCGATAATCAATTTCTGCTCAACGAGAGCCGTTGGATCCCTAACGAAAAGCTTAGAGATCACGGACACACTGCCCGAGATAGCACAAGAGGTTACAATTACGTTTTGACCACTAGGGTTTCCAAAAATCGCACTTTTATAGCAATTTGAGAGTCGTTTTTGCCCGTTCTAAATATCGGAACATCATTTTAACGAACCATCACCACCAGTAGGTGGCCCTTGACTTGCTGAACACCGTGCTCACCATTTGGCAACAACACGGAACCCGAATAAAATTTCGGCCCATGAACCACTTGTTGCATAGGTTAAATAGCACTATTTTTGCATTTAATTTTTCTACGCGGCCAAACCTATTTTTAAGGTGAGCATCGCGTTCAGTGACCTCAAAATAGCCAGAAGCTCACTGTCGCGAAGTTCCATAATGTCCAGATCAGTCCCAAATCCAAACCAACCTACATAAGGTTCAAACTTACCCAATCTTCAAAACTGCTTGTGCCAACACCAAACTAACTTGAGCGTCTTGCTCAGAACATCCCAGAGGCTCAAAGGCTTGCTATTGTGCAACCTCAGAAGCTGCTGGATCCATAGATCCAAGTCTCAAGCTCTCCAATGGACAAGAATGCTCCACACAAAAATCCACTCAGCCAAAATTGGATCTGAAGTGAGCATCAAGCTCAGGGTAGTTTGTGGAGAAAATCTGGTAACTTTCTGGATGCTAAAACTCACTTCGAGTTCATTGTAGCATTTCCACAAACACATAGTGGGCACAAACATACAACACACAAGCTTACAATCCCAAGCTACAGCTTTGCATGGGTGGGGTCTAGGGGCTTCCAACTTGGATGGAAACATTCTGTAAGGCTGCAGAAACTTCCCATTCAAGCCTGGGCCCATCTTGCATCCTCGGTTTGCCGAGAAACAAGAAGAAGATAACGAGGAAGATGAAGCTTCAAAGACCCATCAATGGCACTTTGCTATTTCTGGGTTCTGGGCCTCAACCACCTGCACCACAAGGTGCATCACATCCCCATGAACTCACCTGAACCCATGCCCGGCGACAGGACACGGCGGAGGCGGCGGCGGAGTAAAGCTCGGTTTTGAGCTTCCCACCTCTAATGGTGGATTTTCACCAAGGCTGCATGGACTCCTTGCAAGAGCATGGATGGGATCCCCTTGATCCCAGTAATCTTCCCGATCATGCCTTCCCCGCCGGCGACGGCCGGTTGGCCGCCCACCGCGCTTGAGCTTAAGCTCGGGTCATTAATGGCGTCTTTTGATTAGGGCTGCATGGATGCCATGCAAAGGCATGGTTGGACTCTAAATGGTCCCATGAAGCTTCTCGGCCACATGGCCGGAGGTGGGGAGCGACGCCGGCGCCGGAACAAGAGACTCGGCCATGGTGCAATAACCCGAAAAACTAGGGTTTGGGTTTTTGACGCACACACTCAACCAAACTCCACCAAATTTGGTGGAGATGATCACCACCTTCTACAGTCCATGCCCATGATTTTATTTTTTCCATTTGAACGAGTGGTCGCGATGCAAGGCCGAGGCGGAGCATAATAGGGTTCCGGCGAGTTTCTTTCTCCCGCTGGCAACCGAGGGCTTCCCGAAGGCTGGGAATTGGCACATGGCATCTAAAGACTCTACAGAGTCCACTTCTATGGGTCTCGAGTGCTACAAACCAGAGGAATGGGGGAACCTTACCTCGCCAGAGTTGGAGAAGATAGGATGTAGCCGGTTCTCCACCCCCGCGTCGTGCAGCCACCCAACAAGCTCTAGCTTGATCTCCAGACGCAGGAGAACACACCAGAGGTCACAAGAACCAAGTTGGAAGAACTTGGGCAATTCTTCTCTCTTCCTCTCTTACTCTCGGATTGGGATTGTGGGGGATGACTCTTGGTGACTCCACAGCACCCAGGCTATGAGGAATAACTCCTGGGAGTTAGGAATCCCATGAGCCACCTCGTGTAACCCCCCACAAAGCCCAAAGGTCCCAAGCCAATTCCAAAAAAATATCTTTTTCTACAATATGCTATTTGGTCCTTTTATCTTATGCTTCCAACACCCTAGTCCATTGCTGTAGATCACATATACTGTAAGGACCTCCAACAATAAGCCTTAAATAATTTGATCCATGAAACATCTAAGTTTTCGTAAAAATACATAATTTTTTGACATTTTTCACGCATTTCGAGACGAACGGGTCATCGAAATGGAAAACAAACTTCGCCACGACGTCCGGCTCGTCGAGACCTTTCAAGTAGCATATTTGCTTTCTTGATTTGATGCTCGAATGAATTCTCGAGCCATGACATACTGCAATTTGCACTATTTGGCACGCATTCCGATGCACCAAAGTCGCCAAACGCGAATTCCGTCAGTGCCATTGCGTTCAGAATATCGAAATTAGCTAGAAACGACTACTCATACTGCTATGCTTGGGGTCCAGACGGCGAAACGGCCGATGATGGTCGAGAGGGGAATTAAATCAGGGGTTACAATTCACAACTTAAGTTGTGGGCCCCGCAACTTCTTCGCTGATTTGCGGAAGATCCGACCGTCAGATCGAAAACTTTTGAATATCAATCTTCATGTTTCGACGATACGGTCACACTGGTGATCTCAGATTTTCGAGATTAGACCCCGATCAAAAGTCGATATTTTCGGGCCACATTTGCACTACTAATAATCCATTTTTACCATTTAAATAATCCAGAAAATTATTTAAACTTAGATTTTGGATTTCAAAAATCATGGTTACTACATCTGGTCACGCTCAGTGTACTTATTCTCTAACAAGCACCTGTATGCTTACTTTAGTGTCCCCACACTAGTGACTTGAGATTCATCACCTCAACTTAGAAGTATAGCATACACCGGCCTATCCGGAAATATCATCGTCCTTATGATATTCCTATGGCTAGGAGCATTTAAGAATCTTGTAGAAAGAAATATATATATATATATATATATATATATATATATATATATATATATATCTCAAATTCCTAACTTTTAAGAATATATTCTCTTAACAAAGATTCAATGGACGATTCATGTAAACATATTGCTAACAATAAATATGAATAAAACTTGCCCTTTATTAATTAAAGAAAAAATACAAAAAAATATCCATAAGCCTATGTTACCGATTGGCTTTAGGGTATATTACTAACAGCAGAATTCTTCCATACTTAAGATGCAGAATTCTTCCATACTCTTTTCATCTATTACATTAAATGAATGAAGTCTCAATGGCCTACTTACTTTACGTTTGGGATGACTCTTTGTGCCCAATCAATGCTTTGCTTTCCATTTGCTCTTTCGGTTTGGATGGCTTTACTACAAGCAACCACTTACTTGAGTGCACCTGTAAGTAGAAAAATATTTTACATTAAGTTACGATTGAGATTCATGGGTTGCGTTACTTCGGTTTGAGTTGGTACTATTTTTGCTTACTCTTCCTTATCTAGCTGTGAACTCTAAATTCACTATTTTGTTCTCAGCTTAAACTTCAGAACTGGGGTAAGTACCCTTGGCTGCTTACTTTTTTGCTATGAATTTTAAATTCACCTACATTTAATAAATTAAGTGAATTAAGTCTCAATGGCATGCTTACTTCATGTTTCTACTTACCAAATATTTTACATTCTGTTACACAATTGGGTTGGAGAAACAATTGTCTACATATAGTGAATTACGAATGTTCCCTTGCCAAATCAATGTCCTGCTTACTTTAGTCTTCTACTTAGAAAGTATTTTAAGTTCGGTTCACATTTGGATTGGAGAAAAATTCTGCGCCCTTCCAACAGTTCACATACTAAACAGCATTAAGCCATGGCACTACCTTCATTTGCTCTTTTATTTGCATGCATCATAGAATCTTCTCAGGCTGCAGTTTACAAAATACTCTTTTCATAATCAATAACTACTTGCTTCTTTTTGACATTATTATGTGTGTACACACTCATACACATATAGGAACTAAATGTTTAAATACCAAACACATTTATGAACAAAACAACGGAATAAGCACGCAATAATATCATGTATTTGCAATTCATGTATGAATGATATAATATATTTACAGTGTAGATGGCGGGTGGTTCTTTCATTCGGAACTAATTTGCATCCGAGTTATCATTTAAACAAAGGTATGTCTCTACTTGAAAAATATAGACCGCTATTTTTATGCTTGAATTCCTTCTTTCATTGTGAATAAGTATAGTATATTGAGGGTAATTATAGTTTTACAACATTTGATGAACCATGAAAACCCATTTCTTTTGTGGGAATTCAAAACCAAATTCAAGAGAATTATATAGTAGACTCATAACAATTGGGCAATTTTTTGTGAGTTGGCATTTCCATTTAAGATTTTTGTTTGATCAAACCCATGTTGTTATAACATTTAAGCAAAAAGAATATATAACTATATATATATGTGAGGACCTAAGCTGAAAAATATATATATATATATTAAGAAAAAAAATGGAGGTTCCCTCTCAGGTTCATCTGTATTACATTGTTGTTATTAAAAAGGAAGGGAGTAAATAGGATATTATGGTATAAGCAGTTATGGTTTAAATTATTTAATGTATAGTGGGCACGCTCTTCTTCTGCTCGGGGTACATCCTGCAGGTCGTGGTGGGCGAGGACGAGCCCGAGGCGGTGCTGCTGTGGCACTTCGAAAGGAGGTCTCCAAGGCCGGGGTCATCCAGAGTGCAAACGCCGTAGGTTTTTTTATGACAAGCAGGAGGAGTGCAAGCGCAAGGCTCGCAAGGCCGGCAGTAGGAACTGCCGCAGGTGATGCTGCATCTTTCATCCATTTCTTTCTCTTTCTTTAGAATAATGTAGGGTTATCATTAATTGATGCACTAATTTTGGTCCTAAAATTGATAAATGATCTTAGTAGCACAATTTGTCAGGAGTTATTCCTATACCTGTTATTCCAATGTTTCCTTTATTCCAAGGTCTACTGTCTTTCTGTGATATCTTTTAGCAAAATTTAAGAATATTACTCCAATGGTTTTAACGACACAATCCTTACTTTGAGGTTCCTGTATATTACACATCTGTATAAATCAAAATGTTCATTCTTTGTAATATTCAGGTGATGATCCAGAGGAAGTGAAGGCAAAGCTGAAAGTAATTCGTATGAAAACCTAATATAGATTTCATTCCAATTATTGTAATGCAGACTTTGGAGTCCCTCCGAGTGGCGTCTCTTTACATTCATAGGTTCGAAATTCAGCTTGATGGACTGATGATAACTTACTTCACTGATGGACCAAAGAGGTCAAAAGTGAAAGGTGGACGCCTACAGATTTGTTATCTTGAAGCAATTGGCAGATTGTGTAGTGTTGCTCGGCGAGTTTCGTCGAAATGATTTTTTTTGTTTTTTTCCCGTCCACTAAATTGCTAAGATTAGTAAGCATATTCCTGTCGATTGTATTGAGGTTGAGTGGTCTGCATGTATTCTCATGGATGGCCAAGTTGGATTTTTATTGTTTTGTAATTTGAGGAATTGTGCAATGCTTTCCTTTTGGGATTCATATCAAAACCTACTACAAATTTTGAGAAAACTATGCAGATTTTGCTTCGAGATTTACGTGTGTTCTATTATTTCTTACTTTGAGAAGTTCTTTCTTTCCGAATACATCAGCTCAATTCGAAATGAACATTACTTTCTGTTTGGAATTGTTAAATAGTATAGGCAGTGGAGTTGAATATGTGTAATTTATTTGTAGTATTATTTTGTTTAAGAATATGTGTAATTTATTTATGATATTATTTTATTTAAGTACCCATTATTTTTTATATGATTTTTGATTCTTTATATAATTGTGTAAATACTGTTTGTTAATCTTTAATATGGCCAATTGATATTTAATTTATCTAATTATTTGATATTTGATATTCGCGGCGAAGCGCGGGGTTGTCACTAGTTTTGTAAATGAACTGGTTTCAGCCAGGCAATAGAGAAGGCGAGGCAGGATCGGCAAATAGTACAAGCTATTGGCGAGCCGATCGTAAGAGGTCCCTGGTATAATGCTTCACTAGCTGTAAATCCTAGGAGTCATTCAATTTCTTGCACATTTCCCGTGTCTGGCTCGCAAGGAACTGGAATTTTCAAATTGAAGGATGTTCGATCTGGAGGTTTGTCCATATTACTATATGCGGTTTGCCTTGTCAGTTCATCCGTTCATAAATTAATGCTACTGATATTTGTTTTCCTTGAAATCATATATTTAGGCATTATTATATAGCTTCATTTCTGTTAAAATTGCATTCAAGTTAGGAAACATGTAATTTATTCTGTGTTATTTGACAAATTGGCATCTTATATTAGAACAAAACTTGTTGGTGATACCAAACTTGGAAGGCCGCTTTCTATTTTTTAGTATTTGTATGTATAATTTTCCTTTACTGATACCAAACTTGGAAGGCTTTCTATTTTTTTTTTCTTGAATTCACAAACAAATAACACAGAGGCAATTCCATCTACATGTCAAGTCACAACTACATTCTAGATAAGAACTCATGTCTCTAAATTATGTAATTTAGCAAAAACTTTTGTTGTTAGTAGTTTTATTAGTCTTTGGGTTTTACTCCACTTGAGAGAAAAACTCTTCAGGCATATTTATACATTCATTAAATGTTTCTAGATATTTGATGTTATGTAACATGGTAAAGCTCCTTCCCTCCTTGCGCCTAGCAAATGTTAGTTACATGTATTAAAATACCACCAATAGTTGCAAAAGATCATACTAAGCACCCACCTCTTGAAAACTTAAAAAGTTAAAGTTGCTTATTCTCCAAATTATTTACTGCTTTGGACAGCTCATAAACAAAAAAAATAAGCATAAACCCAGTTAAAATTAGCAATTGTCACTAACTGTTACCATCGCAGCAAAATTCAGCATAAAACAAGTGTTTTATCATTTGTGTATATCTATTCCTGATAAGTCCGAAAATAGCTATTTTTTACTGTTTTCGTACGCTGAGTCCGTTTTTGGCGTCCGTTTAACGTAGAACGCATTCGATATACCAAAAATAGATATTTTCTCACCGCCGACCACACAGTCAAGACACACGGGGTCCTGGGACACCACACCTTCATACCCCCATCAAAGATACTACATATGAGACACCTATAAGAGCTATCTTTAGAACATTTTCACTTGATTGATGTTTATAGAGCTATCTTATAATTTTGTTTCTACTAGTTTATATGCTTATTGTTTTGTGTTGCATCTTGATTGTGTTGTTTGTTTAATTAAATAGTTAGGAAACTTGAGTGGGCAAGTGCCTTCATATCCATAATGCACATCACACAATAGTTACCATTAGAGAGGGGTTTTCTCACATTTTGGACTGTTCGCACTAAACTTCCCTTCGAAGTAGTGTTCGCGGATCAGGCGTGTTTTCTTGAGTTTTCTCACATTTGCAACTTAGAATTGTAATACCTCTTCTGAAGAACATAATTATTATCCTAATTATTATGAGTAAGTTGATTATTATGCCCTATCTATATAAAGGAAAATTCAATTAAGACGTGTTGATTAATTGAATTATGAGTAAGTTGATATGGAATTCATTAAAAAATATCAGCTCATATATACAATAAGAAAAAAATAAGTAGTTTCGGCTTACTGATTCCTTAGAAATTGATTTTTGTGAAAGTAATATTTTGTAGCCAATGGTTTATGACGAATGTCAGTCATTACATGGTTGGTGGAATATATATTCATATAGAAAGTCTGAACAGTTGTATAACTTTAATTTGGATTGTTTCCTTCTCAATCTAATGAAAGTAGTTATTGTTCGCTGTGTTTGCTCCCATATTTTTAGTCTCATGATTTATTTATTTGACTTCTTTTTTATCATGTGCTACGCCTACGCTTTATTAGCTAGTAATCTACTGTAACATAACATAGTTAAGGTCATGCCAAAAAGGTTGCGTGATAGTGATTTTTAAGCTAGGTATTTCATAATCTAACTTAAGTTTTTTTTCATGATCTTAGATAACCTTAACAAATGTTTTTTTAGATGACAAACACTACAACAAAATTAGGTTATAGGGACACATGTTTATGACAGTACTTTTTTACAAGTGTCCCATTAATAGTCCATCTATATCCAAAATTAAGTTATAGGGACACATTTTTGGGACACATTATAGTAATGTGTCACTATACACCCTAGCGACAGCATATATAGCGACACTAATAACAAGTGTCGGTATTTTTTCCAGCGGCATTTTTTTTAGTTTTTAGGAATACTTAAAAGTGTCACTATAGCATAGTTTTTGTTGTAGTGAAAAACCTAACAAATTTAAAGTTGGTTCATAAATATTGCTTTAAATGCATGGCATGTACATTAAAGTGTTACTCTTTATGTTGTCAAACTAAGTTAAATAACCAAGGACTTTGTTTTACTACATATTCTGATAACCGGCAAATGCTGATTTAGTTATAATCACAAGAGAAAGAAGAAATGAATAATCAATCCCTCAAATATAGGTTATTCCAAAACAAATCCCTCAACTTTATTATTATTATTATTTTCTTAATTTACAGCCCTTTAACATTCACATTGTCGTTTTAATTTTGGTACACTTTCTTTGTGCAGATTTTGTTTAGGCATTTGCAGAGAAACTTACAATCACTGAGGTATGTTATATTGATCTTTCTAGATTTGACATGGTGTGATTTATGCATTCACTGTACACTTCCTCTAAATAATAGATTATGAAATTTCGCCTTTTGGGGTAAAAATGCACCAAGATCCTTTGTTTTCAGTTTTTGCTTGCCTTGAGTTATTTTCGTTAGGATGGTGTGCTTGATCTCTCTGCCCTCTAATTGGTGCTGCAACTTGTTGATTTTTACTCCAATTATTCATAAAGTGAATCCAAATCTAATCATAAATGATGTATCTGAACCCGAATTTGACCTGATGTTAGGTTGTTTTGCAAGTTGTTTTGTTATCCTATTGTGTTATCCTTATGTGCATGATATATGTCCTTATTAGATAGAGTATCTAAAATAGTACGATATTTACTTAGTATATTACTTGGTAAGGATTCCATTGTATATTCTATTGTACTGTCACGCCCCGAGTTTCGAAAAACATGCTAATTTTTTTAAAAAAATATCAGAGTTAAAAACAATCCAGGGCATGAGCAGATCGCCACATGTATAGAAAATTCTCAATCCCCTTGGACTGAGGCATTTTCTATACATGCACGGCTAAGCACTTACAACCAATATCAGAGTAGTCTAAACTACGCATTTAACTACTGTCACGCCACGAGTTCAGCAATCAGTGTCTAAATTTTTTTTTTTTTTTTTTTTTTTCTCAAATCAGAGTTTTAAAAACCAGCCAGGGCGCAACAGACCGCCACATATATAGAAGAGTCCCAATCCCTTTTGGGATTGAGCCTTTTCTATATATGCACGGCTAGCTTGGCAACAACATCAGAGTACTACTACGTACTACACTTAACATTATTACAATTAAACTTTACAACTATCTTTACAAATATACCACTGATATACAATTTCCTTTCTCTCAAACATCTATTACATAACTTTTCGTCTGTTCAGGGGTCAACCTCTATATCGATGCCTCGCCGATTCGTCCCGACATCCCAACACCCGCTCGACCTGAAAACAGTCACCCGAGGGTGTGAGACACACCGGAGTGTATCCCAGTGGGCACGACGAGCCGAGAAATAGCAGATCGTACCTACTGGTATACAATACTAGAGGATAGTAATAATCAGGGGTTAGAATAATCAGATATAATCTTGAAACTGTATTTAAGATCATCAAAGAGATACTAAATCATGCATAGGCTAATAACAGGAAATTAAATCAGGAACTCAATGAAATAGGTTAAAAACAGGCGTTAATCAACAGCATATGCATCAACAGATGAATAATAAAATCACCCAATCATAAGCCACCATATTGGTCTACAAGACCTCAGGGAATTTGCCCAAACTAGCACCAACCTAGCTGACATTCTCCCCTTGGGAGTCACGGGCCTTTCAACAAACCACTTTACCGGCAAAGAACAAAGCACACGAGGAGCGACCTCGGATATGTTCGTGAAGTACAACGATGCGGGCGATCAATGCGAATGCTCAAGCTCTCGGTCTACAGACCGGGTAATCGGCAAAAAGCCAGAACAATCCCCTCTGGGATGCAACAGTGATATCAACATCTCAACTCAATGCAGAATCAACAACAAATCTCAACCATATGCAATATCAACAACAGCAACTATGAAATATGAATCAACAATGCTGATAGACAGATATGACATCATCCAGAAATCAAGTCATGGTACTTAGGAAACAACTGATTATAATCTAGCAAACAAACCAACCATACACCACTAAACACACATTTTTGGAAGAATCATTTTAAAAACAGGTTTAGATCCAAACCTCGAGAGCAATGCCTTTGTCCTATCAAACAAAAACAGACTCAGGCGACCCAACGATGTTCGGTAAAACGTAATTTAATTAAAACTATGTGTCTAGCAGGGTATCGAAAGATCAACGGATAAACAGGCTAAACATCTAATGCTAATCAGCAGGCATGGCAATGTCCAGAATAAGGATATGAAATATGAAAGCAACAACTAGAATCAAAAATACTTTGCAACGGATACATAGATATCATCAATCAGGCGTAACGCATTCAAAGAAAGGATAAGCTCAAAGTAGAAACTAAGCTTCAAAAACAGGGGTCCAACTAATACTGTACCCCAGAGGGCCGAAATGATAAGCCCGGACCGAAGATAAACCCACCTGATAAATCGCAGGCGACTAAACCAAATCGACTGTATGCTCAGAACCAGAGTCAACTGAATCAAACTGAATAAAACATAGTTCAGGAACTTAGTTTAATTCTAACTTAACCTAAACTATCCCAATCAACTTAAATCTTTTAACAATGTTTAACGACAACATCTAGACCAACATACTGTTTTTAACTTTATACAATGTCATTTCTGCATTTAGACCCCTAGAGTTTCCGAAAATCGCACTTTTAGTGACTTTTGAGCGTTTTCGCTCGTTCTTTCAACTGGAAACTCATTTTCACGATCCGTCACTTCCAGCAGGTGACTTTTAACTTGCTGAACACCGTGCTCACACATTTGCGGCAGCACGAAACCCGAGGAAAACTTCGGGCCATAAAATACCATTCTAACATAGCCTAATTGCATTTTTGTTTCTGCGGAACATCGAAACCTAAATTTAACGCGAGCATCGCGTCCAGTGACCCCAAATTAGCCAGGAGCTCACTGTCGCGGCTTCGCAAACAGCCCAGAACAGTGTTTGGGCTAAACTATTCTTTTAAGGATTGGTTAACCTATAACTTAACTTTTAATAATCCAATTCAATTCTGCTTTAGAGTTAAGTTCACAGCAACCTAACAACCCTGGGGCTTGCTTCATTTGCAGCCCAGAAGTTGCTGGATCAACCAGATCCACACCTAGTCCACTAACAATGCATACAATGCTCCAAACCTCAGTCCACACAGATCCTGTTTGATCTGAAGTGAGCATCAAGCTCAGGGGGTTATTTGGAGCATTTTTTATATTCAAATCGAAAGCTAATTACATCATTTCTTCTTTGTGGCATTAACACAAACAGTTAGCATGCATTACTTTGACAACATAACTATTAACAAGTTTCAAGTTGTTTTCTGCAACAGAGGGACCTGGGTGCCTGTGACTTGGATGGAAATGATTCTCAAAGATGCAAGAGCCTTTCCATCATCTTGGACTCAAGCTTGCACACATGGTTAGCCGCGGGCAATGTTGGGGATGATGAAGAAGATAACCCAAAATGGAAATTTTTCATCTCTGGTCTCTGAGCCCCCAACAACGGCACCATTAGGTGCCCTTCATCACTACTAACACTTCTGGACCAAAACCCGATGGCGAGGACGCGGCGGAGAAGGCGGCGGAGTAAGCTCGGGTTTGGAGCTTCCACCTCTAATGGCGGATTTCCACCAAGGCTGCAAGAAGCCCATGCAATAGCATGGATGGAATCTACTTGATCCCAGGAAGCTTTTCGTCCACCTCCCCGGCCGCCGGAGACGGCCGGAACGTCGGCAACCGCACCCCGAACCCACCTCAAGCCCATCTCGGCCGCACCTCAACCAAGTCGCATGGGTGCCATGCAAGTACATGGGTGGACTCTTCTCACCCCCAGGAAGCTCCTCGGCTAGGTGGCCGGCGGTGGGAAGGCTCGCCGGCGCCGGAGCACTTAGCTCGGCCGAACATCAATATTTCCCAAAACTAGGGTTTTGATCTGCAATAGATCCGCTTGATCAAACTCCACCAAATTTGGTGGAGATGATCCTTAGGTCTAACAGTAACTTTCCATCATTTTGGATTCCATTTGGTTCATTGGTTGTAAAGAAATATCGCGGCGGAGCTATGTTAGGTTTCCGGCGAGGGTTTTCTCCCGCCGGCAACCAAGGTTGCACGGGCGCTCGGGGCTGTGCATGGAGCATCCTAGACACCTAAGGAGTCTACTGCTAGTGGTCTCGGGTGCAAACAACCAGCGGTTTAGAGAGCCTTACCTTGCCGGAGTTGATGAAGAAGGAAGAAGCCGGTCTCTCTTCTCCTCCTTCGCGCGGCCACGGTAACCACCAAGATGTTCTTCCAGTCACAGAGGAACACCCCAGAACTCCAGAAACCACCTTGGATCAAGATTGCTCCAAGCTTCTTCTCCTCACTCTCTCTCTCGGATTCTCTCTTTGGGTTGTGTCCACGACCTCCACGGTACCCGGGGTTATGAGGAATACTCTTGTGGGTTTGAAATTTCAAAAGCCCTCCTCGTGTAACCACCCACGATGAAGTCGCCAACTTGAAATTATTTGAAAATTTTCAAAAACAAAATATCTTTGCCACAAATGCTATTTGGTCCCCACACAACAAACCCTAAGCCCTTAGGTCCCTCTTGTAGGTAGCTTAGGCTGACAGGCCCCTGCCCTAATTCCCTCTTAATTTTGGTACATAAAATATAAGCACTTTTGCAAAATTACCCCTTTTTTCGATGCTTTTCACGCATTTCGAGACAAACGGATCGTCGAAACGAAAACAGACTTCGCCACGACGTCCGGCTCGTCGAGACCTGTCAAGTAGAGCCTTTGCTTGACTAATTTGGTGTTTAAATAAAATCTCGGGCCATAATGTTTTATTAGGTCGCGGGTTGGCGCATGCACTTCGATGCACCCGGATCGCCAAACGCGAAATCCGACAGCGCCATTGCGTTC
The DNA here is from genome assembly GCA_029204045.2 of Tillandsia leiboldiana. Taxonomy (NCBI): domain Eukaryota; kingdom Viridiplantae; phylum Streptophyta; class Magnoliopsida; order Poales; family Bromeliaceae; genus Tillandsia; species Tillandsia leiboldiana. The sequence continues at coordinate 7,288,130 of CM055064.1, forward strand.
AGAGCGTCGAAATTAGTTAGAATCGACTACTCGTGTTGCTAGGTTCGGGGTCTAGACGGCGAACCGGCCGACGTCGGTCGACAGGGAACTTTTAAAACAGGGTTTATTATTCACAACTTAAGTTGTGGGACCCGTT
>CM055064.1:7288365-7376401 GCA_029204045.2 Tillandsia leiboldiana
TGTGCTTGATCTTCTCTGCCCTCTAATTGGTGCTGCAACTTGTTGATTTTTACTCCAATTATTCATAAAGTGAATCCAAATCTAATCATAAATGATGTATCTGAACCCGAATTTGACCTGATGTTAGGTTGTTTTGCAAGTTGTTTTGTTATCCTATTGTGTTATCCTTATGTGCATGATATATGTCCTTATTAGATAGAGTATCTAAAATAGTACGATATTTACTTAGTATATACTTGGTAAGGATTCCATTGTATATTCTATTGTACTGTCACGCCCCGAGTTTCGAAAAACATGCTAATTTTTTTAAAAAAAATATCAGAGTTAAAAACAATCCAGGGCATGAGCAGATCGCCACATGTATAGAAAATTCTCAATCCCCTTGGACTGAGGCATTTTCTATACATGCACGGCTAAGCACTTACAACCAATATCAGAGTAGTCTAAACTACGCATTTAACTACTGTCACGCCACGAGTTCAGCAATCAGTGTCTAAATTTTTTTTTTTTTTTTTTTTCTCAAATCAGAGTTTTAAAAACCAGCCAGGGCGCAACAGACCGCCACATATATAGAAGAGTCCCAATCCCTTTTGGGATTGAGCCTTTTCTATATATGCACGGCTAGCTTGGCAACAACATCAGAGTACTACTACGTACTACACTTAACATTATTACAATTAAACTTTACAACTATCTTTACAAATATACCACTGATATACAATTTCCTTTCTCTCAAACATCTATTACATAACTTTTCGTCTGTTCAGGGGTCAACCTCTATATCGATGCCTCGCCGATTCGTCCCGACATCCCAACACCCGCTCGACCTGAAAACAGTCACCCGAGGGTGTGAGACACACCGGAGTGTATCCCAGTGGGCACGACGAGCCGAGAAATAGCAGATCGTACCTACTGGTATACAATACTAGAGGATAGTAATAATCAGGGGTTAGAATAATCAGATATAATCTTGAAACTGTATTTAAGATCATCAAAGAGATACTAAATCATGCATAGGCTAATAACAGGAAATTAAATCAGGAACTCAATGAAATAGGTTAAAAACAGGCGTTAATCAACAGCATATGCATCAACAGATGAATAATAAAATCACCCAATCATAAGCCACCATATTGGTCTACAAGACCTCAGGGAATTTGCCCAAACTAGCACCAACCTAGCTGACATTCTCCCCTTGGGAGTCACGGGCCTTTCAACAAACCACTTTACCGGCAAAGAACAAAGCACACGAGGAGCGACCTCGGATATGTTCGTGAAGTACAACGATGCGGGCGATCAATGCGAATGCTCAAGCTCTCGGTCTACAGACCGGGTAATCGGCAAAAAGCCAGAACAATCCCCTCTGGGATGCAACAGTGATATCAACATCTCAACTCAATGCAGAATCAACAACAAATCTCAACCATATGCAATATCAACAACAGCAACTATGAAATATGAATCAACAATGCTGATAGACAGATATGACATCATCCAGAAATCAAGTCATGGTACTTAGGAAACAACTGATTATAATCTAGCAAACAAACCAACCATACACCACTAAACACACATTTTTGGAAGAATCATTTTAAAAACAGGTTTAGATCCAAACCTCGAAGAGCAATGCCTTTGTCCTATCAAACAAAAACAGACTCAGGCGACCCAACGATGTTCGGTAAAACGTAATTTAATTAAAACTATGTGTCTAGCAGGGTATCGAAAGATCAACGGATAAACAGGCTAAACATCTAATGCTAATCAGCAGGCATGGCAATGTCCAGAATAAGGATATGAAATATGAAAGCAACAACTAGAATCAAAAATACTTTGCAACGGATACATAGATATCATCAATCAGGCGTAACGCATTCAAAGAAAGGATAAGCTCAAAGTAGAAACTAAGCTTCAAAAACAGGGGTCCAACTAATACTGTACCCCAGAGGGCCGAAATGATAAGCCCGGACCGAAGATAAACCCACCTGATAAATCGCAGGCGACTAAACCAAATCGACTGTATGCTCAGAACCAGAGTCAACTGAATCAAACTGAATAAAACATAGTTCAGGAACTTAGTTTAATTCTAACTTAACCTAAACTATCCCAATCACTTAAATCTTTTAACAATGTTTAACGACAACATCTAGACCAACATACTGTTTTTAACTTTATACAATGTCATTTCTGCATTTAGACCCCTAGAGTTTCCGAAAATCGCACTTTTAGTGACTTTTGAGCGTTTTCGCTCGTTCTTTCAACTGGAAACTCATTTTCACGATCCGTCACTTCCAGCAGGTGACTTTTAACTTGCTGAACACCGTGCTCACACATTTGCGGCAGCACGAAACCCGAGGAAAACTTCGGGCCATAAAATACCATTCTAACATAGCCTAATTGCATTTTTGTTTCTGCGGAACATCGAAACCTAAATTTAACGCGAGCATCGCGTCCAGTGACCCCAAATTAGCCAGGAGCTCACTGTCGCGGCTTCGCAAACAGCCCAGAACAGTGTTTGGGCTAAACTATTCTTTTAAGGATTGGTTAACCTATAACTTAACTTTTAATAATCCAATTCAAATTCTGCTTTAGAGTTAAGTTCACAGCAACCTAACAACCCTGGGGCTTGCTTCATTTGCAGCCCAGAAGTTGCTGGATCAACCAGATCCACACCTAGTCCACTAACAATGCATACAATGCTCCAAACCTCAGTCCACACAGATCCTGTTTGATCTGAAGTGAGCATCAAGCTCAGGGGGTTATTTGGAGCATTTTTTATATTCAAATCGAAAGCTAATTACATCATTTTCTTCTTTGTGGCATTAACACAAACAGTTAGCATGCATTACTTTGACAACATAACTATTAACAAGTTTCAAGTTGTTTTCTGCAACAGAGGGACCTGGGTGCCTGTGACTTGGATGGAAATGATTCTCAAAGATGCAAGAGCCTTTCCATCATCTTGGACTCAAGCTTGCACACATGGTTAGCCGCGGGCAATGTTGGGGATGATGAAGAAGATAACCCAAAATGGAAATTTTTCATCTCTGGTCTCTGAGCCCCCAACAACGGCACCATTAGGTGCCCTTCATCACTACTAACACTTCTGGACCAAAACCCGATGGCGAGGACGCGGCGGAGAAGGCGGCGGAGTAAGCTCGGGTTTGGAGCTTCCACCTCTAATGGCGGATTTCCACCAAGGCTGCAAGAAGCCCATGCAATAGCATGGATGGAATCTACTTGATCCCAGGAAGCTTTTCGTCCACTCCCCGGCCGCCGGAGACGGCCGGAACGTCGGCAACCGCACCCCGAACCCACCTCAAGCCCATCTCGGCCGCACCTCAACCAAGTCGCATGGGTGCCATGCAAGTACATGGGTGGACTCTTCTCACCCCCAGGAAGCTCCTCGGCTAGGTGGCCGGCGGTGGGAAGGCTCGCCGGCGCCGGAGCACTTAGCTCGGCCGAACATCAATATTTCCCAAAACTAGGGTTTTGATCTGCAATAGATCCGCTTGATCAAACTCCACCAAATTTGGTGGAGATGATCCTTAGGTCTAACAGTAACTTTCCATCATTTTGGATTCCAATTTGGTTCATTGGTTGTAAAGAAATATCGCGGCGGAGCTATGTTAGGTTTCCGGCGAGGGTTTTCTCCCGCCGGCAACCAAGGTTGCACGGGCGCTCGGGGCTGTGCATGGAGCATCCTAGACACCTAAGGAGTCTACTGCTAGTGGTCTCGGGTGCAAACAACCAGCGGTTTAGAGAGCCTTACCTTGCCGGAGTTGATGAAGAAGGAAGAAGCCGGTCTCTCTTCTCCTCCTTCGCGCGGCCACGGTAACCACCAAGATGTTCTTCCAGTCACAGAGGAACACCCCAGAACTCCAGAAACCACCTTGGATCAAGATTGCTCCAAGCTTCTTCTCCTCACTCTCTCTCTCGGATTCTCTCTTTGGGTTGTGTCCACGACCTCCACGGTACCCGGGGTTATGAGGAATACTCTTGTGGGTTTGAAATTTCAAAAGCCCTCCTCGTGTAACCACCCACGATGAAGTCGCCAACTTGAAATTATTTTGAAAATTTTCAAAAACAAAATATCTTTGCCACAAATGCTATTTGGTCCCCACACAACAAACCCTAAGCCCTTAGGTCCCTCTTGTAGGTAGCTTAGGCTGACAGGCCCCTGCCCTAATTCCCTCTTAATTTTTGGTACATAAAATATAAGCACTTTTGCAAAATTACCCCTTTTTTCGATGCTTTTCACGCATTTCGAGACAAACGGATCGTCGAAACGAAAAACAGACTTCGCCACGACGTCCGGCTCGTCGAGACCTGTCAAGTAGAGCCTTTGCTTGACTAATTTGGTGTTTAAATAAAATCTCGGGCCATAATGTTTTATTAGGTCGCGGGTTGGCGCATGCACTTCGATGCACCCGGATCGCCAAACGCGAAATCCGACAGCGCCATTGCGTTCAGAGCGTCGAAATTAGTTAGAATCGACTACTCGTGTTGCTAGGTTCGGGGTCTAGACGGCGAAACGGCCGACGTCGGTCGACAGGGAACTTAAAACAGGGTTTATTATTCACAACTTAAGTTGTGGGACCCGTTTCTTCTTCGCGGTTTTACGAAAGATCCAACCGTCCGATCGTCGACAAGTGAATATGAACCTTTCATGTTTCGACGAGACGATCGCAATGGTCATCTCGGATTTTCGAGATTTGGCTCGGATTTGAAAGGCAATATTTCTGTCTCGTAAACTGTGCAATTTACACAATAGAAAAAGGTCAATTGCGCTATTTGTGCTCTTCTAATTCTGAGTCATCTTGACTCCATTCTTTTCTTTCATTTGTTTCGAATTTAAATTTCACGAATCTTACATCACTTACAACTTAAAAGAAGTTTCGTCCCCGAAACTTACAACTTAAAAAAAAGTTTTGTTCCCGAAGCTTAAACTTAACTAAGTGACTATTAAGCCTCTAACAGGTTCGCAGTAGTGACAATCAGTCACAAAATATCGGCAACTCTCAGGCTACTCTTTTAGACCCAATCTGATACTCCCCATTACAGGGCAGAGTATTTCCTCAGTTCTTTCGACAGTACGTTGTCTGCAGCCAACGTGCTTACCAAAAGAAAGGCGAAATACCCTAGATCTGTCGCCAACAACTAGTTGGGGACACAACTCATATCTGAAAGTACATCACATACCTCTCATCGCAGTCTCTATGCCGATGGCATAACCTCTACCAAGGATCACTACATGTAACACCCCCGGAATTTGGATTAGTCCTCTATATAAATGATATAATAGGACTAAATCTCTAACCCGGCTATAGCATTTTGGATGGTAGCAAGATCCAAGAGGAACATGAGAGTTAAGCGTGCTAGAGCTAGAGTAGTTCTAGGATGGGTGACCCCCTGGGAAGTGGGGCGTCACACTACATCTTGTGGTCATGAATGCCACCATGACTATGCACAAAAATCTAGAACCATATTCTAATGTTTACTAACACCTTATTAGAATTTACGCATAGGCCAAAATTTAAATCCTACCCAACTCAGGATTTACCATCGGGCACATAGGCCACTGAATTATGACACGGGAACACTGAAGGATCAACAATTTGTTCAACCTCTGGGCAAATTGTGGGGCTGGTGCAGTACTAGCAGTCATCTGCTGCTGTGCCAACAGTCAGACAATTACGGCAAGAACGGTGGTCAATCCTTCAACCACATGTACTGTAACTGATCTGAGCCCTCTGGCTCCACTGAAACATCAGGCCCACGGTCGAAACCATAACCGCGGCTAACCCTGCACTAACAAAGATCCCCAAAACGCGAACACACAACACACCTAAGCTTTAAACCGTTATGCCAAAACCCAGCGCTTTCTCGCGAACACAAGTCATCCTAGGGTTCGTTCCTAGCCAAACCTAGGCATCGTATTCCTATTTCTCTGATACCATCTAATCTGTCACGCCCCGAGTTCAGCAATCAGTGTCTAAATTTATTTATTATTTTTTTTTTTTCTCAAATCAGAGTTTTAAAAACCAGCCAGGGCGCAATAGACCGCCACATATATAGAAGAGTCCCAACCCTCTTTGGGATTGAGCCTTTTCTATATATGCACGGCTAGCTTGGCAACAACATCAGAGTACTACTACGTACTACACTTAACATTATTACAATTAAACTTTACAACTATCTTTACAAATATACCACTGATATACAATTTCCTTTCTCTCAAACATCTATTACATAACTTTTCGTCTGTTTAGGGGTCAACCTCTATATCGATGCCTCGCCGATTCGTCCCGACATCCCAACACCCGCTCGACCTGAAAACAGTCACCCGAGGGTGTGAGACACACCGGAGTGTATCCCAGTGGGCACGACGAGCCGAGAAATAGCAGATCGTACCTACTGGTATACAATACTAGAGGATAGTAATAATCAGGGGTTAGAATAATCAGATATAATCTTGAAACTGTATTTAAGATCATCAAAGAGATACTAAATCATGCATAGGCTAATAACAGGAAATTAAATCAGGAACTCAATGAAATAGGTTAAAAACAGGCGTTAATCAACAGCATATGCATCAACAGATGAATAATAAAATCACCCAATCATAAGCCACCATATTGGTCTACAAGACCTCAGGGAATTTGCCCAAACTAGCACCAACCTAGCTGACATTCTCCCCTTGGGAGTCACGGGCCTTTCAACAGACCACTTTACCGGCAAAGAACAAAGCACACGAGGAGCGACCTCGGATATGTTCGTGAAGTACAGCGATGCGGGCGATCAATGCGAATGCTCAAGCTCTCGGTCTACAGACCGGGTAATCGGCAAAAAGCCAGAACAATCCCCTCTGGGATGCAACAGTGATATCAACATCTCAACTCAATGCAGAATCAACAACAAATCTCAACCATATGCAATATCAACAACAGCAACTATAAAATATGAATCAACAATGTTGATAGACAGATATGACATCATCCAGAAATCAAGTCATGGTACTTAGGAAACAACTGATTATAATCTAGCAAACAAACCAATCATACACCACTAAACACACATTTTTGGAAGAATCATTTTAAAAACAGGTTTAGATCCAAACCTCGAAGAGCAATGCCTTTGTCCTATCAAACAAGAACAGACTCAGGCGACCCAACGATGTTCGGTAAAACGTAATTTAATTAAAACTATGTGTCTAGCAGGGTATCGAAAGATCAACGGATAAACAGGCTAAACATCTAATGCTAATCAACAGGCATGGCAATGTCCAGAATAAGGATATGAAATATGAAAGCAACAACTAGAATCAAAAATACTTTGCAACGGATACATAGAGATCATCAATCAGGCGTAACGCATTCAAAGAAAGGATAAGCTCAAAGTAGAAACTAAGCTTCAAAAACAGGGGTCCAACTAATACTGTACCCCAGAGGGCCGAAATGATAAGCCCGGACCGAAGATAAACCCACCTGATAAATCGCAGGCGACTAAACCAAATCGACTGTATGCTCAGAACCAGAGTCAACTGAATCAACCTGAATCAAACATAGTTCAGGAACTTAGTTTAATTCTAACTTAACCTAAACTATCCCAATCAACTTAAATCTTTTAACAATGTTTAACGACAACATCTGGACCAACATACTGTTTTTAACTTTATACAATGTCATTTCTGCATTTAGACCCCTAGAGTTTCCGAAAATCGCACTTTTAGTGACTTTTGAGCACTGTTTTCGCTCGTTCTTTCAACTGGAAACTCATTTTCACGATCCATCACTTCCAGCAGGTGACTTTTAACTTGCTGAACACCGTGCTCACACATTTGCGGCAGCACGAAACCCGAGGAAAACTTCGGGCCATAAAATACCATTCTAACATAGCCTAATTGCATTTTTGTTTCTGCGGAACATCGAAACCTAAATTTAACGCGAGCATCGCGTCCAGTGACCCCAAATTAGCCAGGAGCTCACTGTCGCGGCTTCGCAAACAGCCCGGAACAGTGTTTGGGCTAAACTATTCTTTTAAGGGTTGGTTAACCTATAACTTAACTTTTAATAATCCAATTCAAATTCTGCTTTAGAGTTAAGTTCACAGCAACCTAACAACCCTGGGGCTTGCTTCATTTGCAGCCCAGAAGTTGCTGGATCAACCAGATCCACACCTAGTCCACTAACAATGCATACAATGCTCCAAACCTCAGTCCACACAGATCCTGTTTGATCTGAAGTGAGCATCAAGCTCAGGGGGTTATTTGGAGCATTTTTTATATTCAAATCGAAAGCTAATTACATCATTTTCTTCTTTGTGGCATTAACACAAACAGTTAGCATGCATTACTTTGACAACATAACTATTAACAAGTTTCAAGTTGTTTTCTGCAACAGAGGGACCTGGGTGCCTGTGACTTGGATGGAAATGATTCTCAAAGATGCAAGAGCCTTTCCATCATCTTGGACTCAAGCTTGCACACATGGTTAGCCGCGGGCAATGTTGGGGATGATGAAGAAGATGACCCGAAATGGAAATTTTCCATCTCTGGTCTCTGAGCCCCCAACAACGGCACCATTAGGTGCCCTTCATCACTACTAACACTTCTGGACCAAAACCCGACGGCGAGGACGCGGCGGAGAAGGCGGCGGAGTAAGCTCGGGTTTGGAGCTTCCACCTCTAATGGCGGATTTCCACCAAGGCTGCAAGAAGCCCATGCAATAGCATGGATGGAATCTACTTGATCCCAGGAAGCTTTTCGTCCACTCCCCGGCCGCCGGAGACGGCCGGAACGTCGGCAACCGCACCCCGAACCCACCTCAAGCCCATCTCGGCCGCACCTCAACCAAGTCGCATGGGTGCCATGCAAGTACATGGGTGGACTCTTCTCACCCCCAGGAAGCTCCTCGGCTAGGTGGCCGGCGGTGGGAAGGCTCGCCGGCGCCGGAGCACTTAGCTCGGCCGAACATCAATATTTCCCAAAACTAGGGATTTGATCTGCAATAGATCCGCTTGATCAAACTCCACCAAATTTGGTGGAGATGATCCTTAGGTCTAACAGTAACTTCCCATCATTTTGGATTCCAATTTGGTTCATTGGTTGTAAAGAAATATCGTGGCGGAGCTATGTTAGGTTTCCGGCGAGGGTTTTCTCCCGCCGGCAACCAAGGTTGCACGGGCGCTCGGGGCTGTGCATGGAGCATCCTAGACACCTAAGGAGTCTACTGCTAGTGGTCTCGGGTGCAAACAACCAGCGGTTTAGAGAGCCTTACCTTGCCGGAGTTGATGAAGAAGAAAGAAGCCGGTCTCTCTTCTCCTCCTTCGCGCGGCCACGGCAACCACCAAGATGTTCTTCCAGTCACAGAGGAACACCCCAGAACTCCAGAAACCACCTTGGATCAAGATTGCTCCAAGCTTCTTCTCCTCACTCTCTCTCTCGGATTCTCTCTTTGGGTTGTGTCCACGACCTCCACGGTACCCGGGGTTATGAGGAATACTCTTGGGGGTTTGAAATTTCAAAAGCCCTCCTCGTGTAACCACCCACGATGAAGTCGCCAACTTGAAATTATTTTGAAAATTTTCAAAAACAAAATATCTTTGCCACAAATGCTATTTGGTCCCCACACAACAAACCCTAAGCCCTTAGGTCCCTCCTGTAGGTTGCTTAGGCTGACAGGCCCCTGCCCTAATTCCTTCTTAATTTTTGGTACATAAAATATAAGCACTTTTGCAAAATTACCCCCTTTTTCGATGCTTTTCACGCATTTCGAGACAAACGGATCGTCGAAACGAAAAACAAACTTCGCCACGACGTCCGGCTCGTCGAGACCTGTCAAGTAGAGCCTTTGCTCGACTAATTTGGTGTTTAAATAAAATCTCGGGCCATAATGTTTTATTAGGTCGCGGGTTGGCGCATGCACTTCGATGCACCCGGATCGCCAAACGCGAAATCCGACAGCGCCATTGCGTTCAGAGCGTCGAAATTAGTTAGAATCGACTACTCGTGTTGCTAGGTTCGGGGTCTAGACGGCGAAACGGCCGACGTCGGTCGACAGGGAACTTAAAACAGGGTTTACTATTCACAACTTAAGTTGTGGGACCCGTTTCTTCTTCGCGGTTTTACGAAAGATCCGACCGTCCGATCGTCGACAAGTGAATATGAACCTTTCATGTTTCGACGAGACGATCGCAATGGTCATCTCGGATTTTCGAGATTTGGCTCGGATTTGAAAGGCAATATTTCTGTCTCGTAAACTGTGCAATTTACACAGTAGAAAAAGGTCAATTGCGCTATTTGTGCTCTTCTAATTCTGAGTCATCTTGACTCCATTCTTTTCTTTCATTTGTTTCGAATTTAAATTTCACGAATCTTACAACTACATAAACAGTTAGCCAAATTTAAAACATTATTACATTTATCCTTTACATAAATCATGCGGAAAATAAATTAAACGGCGACACAAGGGTCATTGCTATCACGACAGCCTCACCAACACGTCCCGACATCTCAGCACCCGAACGACCTGAAAAATGGTCATCCAGGGGGTGTGAGATACATCGACAGTGTATCCCAGTGGGCACGACTGGCCGAGAAATAGCTAATCATACCTACTGGTATACAATAATTAGCGGATAGTACGTAAAAGATCAGTAGGTAAGGCAGGTATAACCAACAGATAACTGTAAACAAGGCTAAGCATGTATATCGGTATAACAATACAGGGCTAAGCATGTTGAATGAGATCTAGTCATGATACTAAGCATGTATGCAAAACAGATATGTAAATAAATACCAATGTACCCAACCGTTGCTGCCATTTTGGTCGCTGGACCTCAAGCGAAGATATCAAAGCAGAACCAACCACAACCATACTGGATTCCACCTAGCAGAAACTGTCAGCAACCCTGTACCAAGGATACAATAGAAAGGGTTTCCTAGCAACACCACCGAAGTGGGGGTATCCCTGTATCGAGCGGTACGGCAGAAAGGGCTCCCTGTACCTAATGGTACTGCAGAAAGGGATGGCTCACGGGTCACGTAGACCCTTTACCGGTAAAGAACGCAAGGTGGGGGATCAATCCCACAGCGTACGCGAGAGACAATAGGTGTACGACGATGACAATGCTGATGCTCCAAGCTGACGGTCCACAGACCGAAATAGTCGGCGCGAAGCCGGAAATCCCAATGAGGATGCAATAACCCAAACCTATGCAGTACTGAATGCAAGATGTACTAGCTATCTGAATATGTGAATAGCTAATCATACACATGGCATATGTCCAGATAAAAGCAGAGCAGGATAAATGACTAGGTATAAACTGATAGCTACCTAATGTCCAATCAAGCATGACAAATGTCCATATGCAAACAGGTATACTAAAGCATAAGAATAAGCTGAAAATAAATAAATAACGGCAAAGGCTCAGGGCATAATCTGGGCTACCACAAGGGTCCGACCAATTAAGGTACCCCAGAGGGCCGAAGAGATAAAGCCCGGACCAAAGATAAACCCACCTGTGTGCAGGCGGACCAACGACTCCAACAGAAGGCTCGTGGGCCGGAATCAGACTGCAAAGACCTGAATCATGAATACTAATAAGGAAATGGCTCACACATACCCAAACCACATACTCACTACACTCATAAGACTTAAACCTGGATCTTTTCCAGATTCCCGCTCAATGAAAGCCGTCGGATTCTCAACAAAGATTTAGAGATCATGGGCACACAGCTCGAGACAGCACGTGAGGTAACAATTGCATTTAGACCCTTAGGGTTTCTTAATATTGCATAAATACATGTAATTTAGAGTCTTTTTCGCTCATAATTATTTTCAAAGCATTTTTAGCAGGTGGGCCTCGACATTAAGGACACCATGCTCACCATTTGGAAGTAGGGCGAAACCCGCGAAAAACTTCGGGCCATCCACTGTGAGTAACCTATACCTAGCAGCAATCCACAAAAAGATTTTAATTTTAAGAGGAATTCTAATCCTCCACAGGTGTAGGATCCTGCAGGCATTCACGCCATCGAAGCAAAGGAAATAATAGGCACTCTTAGTCGAGAAACACCCGTTGTTACTCCATCTCCAAGAAATAAGGTCAATAGAATTAGACAAATGGAAGTTGTTGAATAAAACATGCAGATGAAGTAGCTCGCGCCGAGCCTCGGGTCGTAGGTCACTAGGGAAACCAAAGTTGTTGAGGGAACCAAAGCGGCAAAACCAATTGTGAACCGAAAGGTGCTTGTGCACTACAACAAAATTGGGTTATAGGGACACATGTTTGTGACACTTTTGTATAAGTGTCCTATCTATATTCCATCTATATCTAAAATTAAGTTATAGGGACACATTTTTAGGACACATTATAAAAATGTGTCGCTATACACCCTAGCGACGGCACATATAGCAACACTTACAATAAGTGTCGGTAATTTTGTCAGCGACACTTTTTTTAGATTTTAGAAATACTTAAAAGTGTCGCTATAGCCTAATTTTATTGTAGTGGTGGAGGCCAAACATAAAATTTTTAAAAAATAAGGTCAATAGATTTATCTTATTTTTAAAAAAATAAGGTCAATAGATTTATCTTATTTTTAAAAAAAAATAATTTAGAGGCCAAACATAATATTTGTTCTAGATATTTAATCACACTTTTTATTTATTAAATACTATATAAATTGTAAGAGAAACTTTGGATACTTCTATGGTTAATTTACTCTTTTTATTTTAGTATTCTATAATTTTACTGTATCACTTAAGTGTCATAAGGTGGTACATAATTTTCTTTTTTATATTTTAATAATCTCCTTAAGTAGATCTAAGAAATATATCGTATGCATCCAAACAGGGCATTAGTGCAGTTAACTGCTAAGCCTTAATTAGCATGTAATAAATCAAGGCGCATGGATGCATGGCCTCTCGTTTACGACGTGTCCCCATCAATCACCAATCAGATGCACCATTACAGTCCAAAAGATAACATGGCACCTCTCATTTGTGCCACGTGGACGTCTATACGACCAACCATGTTGTTAAGCTTCGAGGACCACACCACGCGATATTGTGATAAGACAAAACTTAATCACCACGGAAGAACCAAAAATAGAAGGAAAATATAAATGTTACTCTTAATATATATATATATATATATATATATATATATATATAATCTGACTATTTTATTTGTATGAGTAAAATTTTTTCGTACTTATAAATTTTTATTATTTGATGAAAAAATATACGGTTAGAATTATAGTAGTTCCTACGATTTATACTATTTCACCAACAACCTAATAAATTCTAGGAGGACCATTATTATTCTAACAGCATATTCTTTTATCTAAGAGTGAAAAAGTTATGAGTAAAAAAAGATTTATACTCATAAGAATATAATAGTCATACGCTATATATATATATATATATATATATATATATATATATATATATATATATATATATATATATATATTAGAGCTTATATACTCTCAAAAGTATAAATTCAAATAAATTTGTGAATTTTTTATTATTAAATTTGCATTGAGATTTGTGTTATTTATTTTTTCTTTCTCTCTTTTTAGTTGACTTTACAAAAACATAAATCTTAATTTTTTATTATTAAATTTGTATTGAGATTTGTGTTATTTATTTTTTTTCTTTTTTTTTTTTTAGTTGACTTTAAAAAATACAAATCTCAATGCAAATTCAATAGTAAAAAATTTATAAATATATTTGGCCTTATGCTTTTATATATATATATATATATATATATATATATATATATATATATATATATATATATATATATATATATATATATATATATTTTGCCTGCACCTTGTGCATGCATGTTATTCTGAGCTTATTTTTTTATTTTAGTTTATTCTTAATAGTTATCATAGTTTGTCATATAACCCTACCAATTCCAAGATTTTTTTTTTTTTTTTTTTTTTGTTACTTTTAATATCAGATCTTGTGGTATATTTAATTTATCTAATATTCTTCCCTATCTATGTGAGTAAGAGTTTTGAAACTATTTTTGAGCCCTTATTTATTAGATAGATGATTTTTTTATAACAAATTAGAGAAAAAGTTATAAATATTATTTTTTTTTATCGGCACCTTAATTTCTTCCGATTTCAAGTATTTCTAATAGAATATTTTGTAAAGATAATATACAGTTCAATGCTAATTTGTTATATTGCTGCAAATCGAATCGAAAGATTCAAAGAAAGAAATATTAATTGCTCTGATGCATCTGGAATAAAGTCAGTTCAATCGACAAGTTCTAGTAAATGAGTTATTTATATATAATACTTTCTCAAATAATATCATATTATTCTCTGGGATAGGACACAAACAAAGACATTTTTTTTATTTTATCCCTTTAAAAATTTATAATTAATCAAATAATTTTATAAAAAATTTATTTTATAAAATAATTTTATTTTGTCCGACTCATTAAAAGACGATCAATCATTTATCGTCTTTAATAAAATTGAGAAAATAATAAATGTGAATGATTCACCGTTTCTCTTAAAGAGAAATAATATAAAAATTTTAATAAATCACATATAATTCTAGTAATGTAAATATCTTAACAATTTATCTATAAAATTTTAACCATTAAATAAAAATTTTAATATTTTCTATACAAAAAATTTACTATTTATAATAACAATATGAAAACTGTAAATCAGTTTTCTAAAGACGGCGGATAATTAACCGCGCTTCTAAAATTATATAACCAAATAAAAGTTTTAAAAAGTTATTTAATAAATTATAAATTTTGATAGAATCGCTGTGAAAAAAAAGTTGGAGAAATAAGCCCTATGACGCTAGACAAGTAGGATTCTTACACTCGATATATGGATGGACCATTGAGGGAGGCGGTGCACAAGATGTATTGACACACCAGGTGTACCGAAAAATATGTCTAATTGGACAAATAATCCAACAATTAATTAACCAAGTTTTGTCCCGACTAGCTAGATACCAATCAATGCCCAATCCAAATACAACCACTCATCCCTCCCTCCCCTCTTTAAACCACACAACCCTAGAGAATCGAAAATCATCGGCACACGTAAAAAGCACCTACACCATGGGCAGCGCGAGCTCGAAGCGCGTCAAGGCGGCGGTGGCGGCGGGCGACGTGTACCGCCCCCCGCCGACGAGCATCGCGCTGTTCGACATCAGCACCGTCGAAGAGCCCTGGCTCATCGCCACCGCCACAGCGAAAGAAAAGGAAGACGGCAACGAACTCGTTGCCAAGAAGCCGACCGAAGCCGCCGTCGCGGGGATACCGCTGCCTCTCCCTCTCCTCGAGAAACTCGACTCCTACGAGCTCGCACCTGCATCTTGGTCGGAGGTGAGCAAAGCCCTCGAGGAACTCAAACCAGTACTACAGTACTCTTCAAAGCAAACCATTACTACAAAACTCCTCCCTGCCGCTCCCGCGGTTATGAAGCCGCCACAGCTGATGCCGCCGAGCAAGACTGCTTCGATCCACACGCTCGACGACTTGGACCATCAAATAAAGAAAACTCCTCCGGCCGAGCTGGCGGGATTTCGGTCTGTCAAGGAGAACAGTTTCGTCGTGCGTGACAGACAGGAGCGGGAGAGCAGAAGGGCCGGGGGCGACGCTGCAGCGGTGAAGTGGCGAAGAAGGGACCCTTTCGAGGGGTATCCGGAGAAGGCGCCGCCGGGGAATGCCGAAGGGGTGGTGCTGTACACGACGACGCTGCGCGGGGTGCGGCGCACGTTCGAGGACTGCGAGCGGGCGCGGCAGGTGGTGGAGGCCTACGCGGCGGAGGCCGGAGTCGGGGTCGACGAGCGCGACGTGTCTCTGCATGGAGAGTATTTGAAGGAGGTGAAAGAATTGGCCGGCGAGGGGCCGGCGGTGCCGAGGGTGTTTATGAGGGGGAGGTACGTGGGTGGGGCGGAGGAGGTGGTGGAGCTGGGGGAGAGTGGGAAGATGAGGGAGATGATGAGGTGGATCGCGGCGAGATCGGAGAAAGGGGGAGGAGGAGGGATGAGGGGAGGGTGCAAGGGGTGCGGCGGGGCGCGGTTCTTGCCGTGTTTGGATTGCAGCGGCAGCCGCAAGGTGGTGGCGGAGGATGGCCAGAGGGTGGAGAGGTGTGGGAGCTGCAACGAGAATGGCTTGATCCTATGCCCGCTTTGTCACTAATTAGACGAGAATACGATCCCAAACTGTATTCTGGTCCATAGAATATTGCATTTCATCTTTCCTTGTATCACTACTATTTGTGCCATTCAGAAAAATCAAATTGATGGTGTTTACATATAGTGTGTGTATATATATATATATATATATATATATATATACTTGTTTAATTTAAGAAAGCTTGAGTAAGTGTAAGGATTGTATTAATGTTGAAGGATTGTATTAATTTACAAATTTTAATGTTTAGCTCAAGAGAAAAAACAGTTAAAATATTATAATATGATATATAAATAGTTAAGAGATTGATTTTGTGCTGTCATTATGTTGAGATATATAATTGAGTTTATAATTTGTAATTTGTTAGTGCATTTTTCACATTAACTCGTTGGAACAAGACATATAGCGCATGATATAGGCTGATGTCACCATACGGACATGCCTTATATTAATTACATAAATTTTTAGTGTTCCAAATTTCCAATGATTTGAAATTTCATAATATATATGTTTATATTTGCCAGGGAATTAATGTGTCGTTTTGTTTACAAGATCATTTGTGTGAAGAAACTTAATTTTTGAGTAGCTCAATTTGTCCTTCTCTAAACATACCTAATTAAGCCCTCTTTGTGACCGCAATCTCCCTGTTTACCAAATTAATTAACCCTTCATTCCATTTTTGTTGCAGTTCTTTGGTCTATTCTAGCAAAAAACTTTAATTAATACCTCTAAGTATGCTACCACCGAGTGAATTAAGTGCAACATCTATATATTTTTATGCAACTTGTTTATCATTAATGTAAACACATTTAGCAAATCTCTAATTTGACTTGCATTTATTTGTATTACGAAAAAAAAAAGTGTATATATAAAAGAGGGTTCATAGAGAGCTAGTTATTATCCTAATTATTCCACAGTTAATATTAGCAAATTATTGCTTCTAACTTCTTGTATCTTGCTACTGCAGTTAGCTAAAGGCTCAAAAGTTTGTACCCAAGATTGGAAGTCTAAAACCTAGTTGTCTTATATTTCTAGCTTTGTTCATTTCTAAAATATTGACCAAAAAGAATAGTATACTATCTTTCTCTCTAGAAACAACTAAATTATAACTTTTAATTGAAAAAGGAAAAAGAAAAGAAAACGAAAAACAGTATAGATCATATATTGATGATATAAGATTAAGAAGTTGAATAGCATAATTTAGTCCTATCAACTCCACAATTATCACTACAAGAAAATTATTTTTTTTTATAAGGAAATGAAATGTCAGAATTGTGAAATCTCATATTTATTTTATCACAGAATTTGACATGATAGAAATTAAAATTTTCGTAGAATCTGATGATAAAACATATATAGGATTGAAATTTAATTTAAAATGAATAAAATAGCCTTAAGCAAATTTTCTGTTTATCCCAAAAATTTAAATTTAGTATAAGAAATAAATAAAGTTACGAATATATCCTCTAAATGTAGAAATATTTTTAAATAGATTTTATATTCAAATAATTATGATTTTTATATGATTAATTTAGTGTAAAATGATATATAATATTAATTAGTGTCTATAAAAAAAAAGGGTATTGTGCATGTAGTTGGGTAAAATTTGTGTTGAAATGTAGAGATTATATGTTTTTATGTATTATAAGATATTACTATACTGTATATAAAAACGCATAGGAATTGATGGAATCTAAATCTAATAAAAAAAATATACTACTAATAACTACTTAATGAAACTAAGTTTTGCATTTTTTTCTAATATTCTCTTTTGTTAATTAAATATTAATATATCATTTCTTTTTTTTTTCTATATTTTAAGATTATCAAAAATTAAAAACAAAACAAAACAAATCAAATTTAAAACATAAATTAATTAAAAAATAGACTCATACCATTAATAACTATTTAAATCAGCAATCAAATTTGAATTAAAAATAAATCAAAATAAATCAAATTTATAAAATAAATTAAACAATCAAATTTGGATTTAATTTCAAAATATTTTTTTCTTTTAAATAAATTTTTTTATTTTTTTATTTTTTGCCGGAAAAATAACGGATAAAAATTAACAGACAGAATCTTAAATAGAATAAAAAAAAATGCTATTAATAACTATTTAACATAACGAAACAAATTTTACATTCATTTTTTTCTCTAATGGATAACTTTTTCTTTAAAAGAATAATTCATTTTATTTTTTAATAAAATAATAATACATTTTGTTTTTTTAAAAAAAAATTATATTCTATATTTTTAAGATAAATATTGTTGGTAGATTTATTTTTTTTTCCGTTTTAAATTTTATATGTCTAATAAAACGTGCATCACGAGTGCACTATAACAATAACTAATATCAAACAAAAATATTTTCATAAGACAAAAATTTTATTATAAAAATAATTTTTTAAAGAAAAGTTAATTCTTAGAAGAAAATTTAAATATAATGATCGTGATATATTCTATATGACCAAAGATATGTATAATGATCTTGGTAAATTATCTAACTTTTTATAAGAAGAAATATATAGTTTTGGACAAATAGTTCCGTAAAAGATAAATAAATAAATAAATAAAATGTGGAGCCAACTACGAGTGTGTAAAAATGTATGGTCTCCATATACTTATCTGTTTAACTTAAATCTTTAAAAAAAAAAAAAAAATTCGAGACCCTCTCAACTAAATATAGGCCATTGTGAAATTGGTCCTGTACTTCAGCCTTTTTGACCGAGATCTATTAACTTTTATTTTTTTTAATTAAGTTATTCTAATTTTTTAGTTAAATTTTATTTAAATTTGAGTAAATCACTAAATTATTTGACTAAAAATCTTCTAATTTTGTAAAAAACAAAAGTTTAAGAAGTGCTGGTTAAAAAATATATATAGAGTTGAGTAGGGTATCCTTTCAAAATGGTACATTATTGAGAGTTCATATATTTTTGCCAACAAAAAAAGAAAAGTGCTACCCATGCACCCACTTTGGGTGTAAGTTGTACACTCCATCTAGTTTACGAAAAAATTTTTTTTTACGAAAAATATTTTTTGTATATTTCAAATATGGAAAAGAATTTTTTTTTACGAAAAATATTTTTTGTATATTTCAAATATGGTATACATCTGATACTTCATCAATTTTAGGATGAGATGAATTTTATTAATTATTTGAAAATGACTAGTAAATTAAGTTTTTACCCTGAGATGAATAAAATATATATCATACACCTAATTTTGAATGTACGGATAACATTACTTCTTTTTCACATGTCAAATGATAACATTGCTCAAGAAAAAGATAAAAATTTATGGAGACAACCTCAAGAATAGGCCATTTTGATAAAGATACTTGAAATTTTATTTTTTTGATTAAGACCTCTAAACTTCTAAGTTTTAAAATTTTTCTACTCATTTTAGTCAAAAAAAAAATGATGTGGCCAATTTAACATTAGAATTCAAGGCTTGTTCGTTTCACCTATTTTAAATTCTGAAATCAGAATGAAATTTACTGATTTTGATAGTTATTATTTATTTTATTGGAATCGAAGTCTAATTCTCATTCCACTCTAGAATGAGAATATGATCCAATTTATTTGTAGCCCAAGCCAATTTTGAATTCTAAATTGGCCCATGCCAAAATAAATCACGCAAAATTCTTTCTCACAAATACTTTTCCTCCTCTTTCTTCATTATCATTTTCTAGATTTTGACTTGGCCTATCTTTCGGATTTTAACTCAGTCGATACTCATCTCATACTTTCAACTTGTAACTGGTTTTTATATCAACTGTGATGCCCCATTTTCCAGAGGGATCACCTATCTTAAAACTACTTTAGTGGTAGCACGCTTAATCCTCTTAACCTCTTGAGCATAATCACCGCCCGAAATGTTATAGCTGGGTTAAGAAACTCATAAGCATCACGCAATATGAGCCTGGTCTCGCTATCCTTATCATTCAGACCATGAATCAGCAGAGATCCATCTCACACTTCCGACTGGTGATTGGCTCTGTTACCAACTATGATGCCCCATTTCTCAGGGAGGTTACCAATTTTAAAATTACTCTAGTCATAACAGGCTTAACCCTCTCTACCTTTTGAACCTAGCTAAAGCCCAAAATGCTATAGCCGGGTTAGTAGGTTTAGCTCCATTATATGTTATATATAGAATTATTTCAAGTCCTAGGAGTGTCACAATTAAGTGTGCAAATATAACGACCCAATCCACTAGCAATAATAAATCGTTGAACCCAAACTACATGCCAAAATAATAAAATATAGTTATTTTATTAGAGTGCATTGCCCTTTATATTCCTAATCACAAACTTGTTCTCATCCAATGTTAGACTATCGTGTCACAAACTTATCCCATTTAGGCCTTGATGTGCTTGTCAATCCAATCACATACTTAGCTCAAGATCACTAAGTGATGTGAGGCCCGCCTCACACTTCTAGCCGGTGAATCAAAACCGATACCAAACATAACGACCCGATTTGCTAGCAATAATAACTTATTGGACCCAAATCATTGGCCCAAATTGCTTAAATCTAATTATTATTGTCATGCCCCGAGGTCGAACTATGACCCAAGCTCGCTAACAGATCCGCCACCTATGTGGGAATTCCTGCACATGCGAAGTGTCTAACTTGCAAAAGATAATATCTAACAACTATACAGATATCATAGCTGAAAATAAAATGGCTAAACTAAAACCTCAAATAATTGTACATCTGTAACAAAAGTAATATATCAACACCTCTCAACAGAGTAAGATATAAACAATACAGACAGTACAGTACCATATCCAAAATAACCAGTACGAGGTACAAATAACACTTCAAAAGCTAGTAAGGGTCTAACTCGCGACTCTCTTATCTCGATTAGAAGATGTAGCAGGTGTAGTGACTGAAGCAGAAGTCTCTGCAAAAAGAACACTAACAGCGGGTGTGAGAACTACAATAATAAAATAGTCCTCAGTGGGTACCGTCTCCAAGATCAACGATCTGCCCACTAAGTCTATTAGAGACAAAAATAACTGAACTACTGAAAAGTAGGAAAAGCTGAAATAATTTTATAACTATTATGTCTCTATCTATTATGCACAAAGAAAGAACAAAATGACAGTATGCAACCACTCGCTCTCGATGTGCTCAAATCAACCCAATCTCATTGATTGCCACATCGGGTCTAGTCAAACATGCGCCCACCTACTACCACAACATTCACAGAGGACGGGAATTACGTTGGGCGTCCAACCAGACTGCATCGACATCACGCAGAAAATTAGGCCTAGCTCCAGAGCGGCACTCGAGGGGTGCGACCACACCGAGGAAAAGTTGTGCATCTCAGTCGAGCTCAATATGGCTCCTGCATGCTATAATTCAATCTACGATCAATCAGATCAACAAACTCACAGTGCTCAACAAGCTCACAACACTGGCCGGAGAACCCTCAATAGCCCGAGATCACTGTATCCCCGAACAGCTCTCGACACTAGAATCTCTATTGGCAAAAGCTATAAAAATCCACTCGGCCCCCAGGCACGAGCGTAAATGCAAACTATACTACCCAGACCACTCAAACCTTCCACCCAAGATGAGAGAAAAATACAGAAGCTGATAATAGTAATATACAGTACAATAATTTTCTAGGGGTCCAAATATAGATGAAACAGCTGATAATAATTATTTTCTAGTGTCCACTGGTCTCAAAAACATGCCAAAAATATCTGGGGTTCCAAACTAGGTTTCCACAATTTTTCAGACAATTATTAGATTTTATCAGATATACAAACAACCCAAATCTAGCATGCTGGATATACAAACAACTAAATCTAACCTACCTGGATCTCTATCCAACCACTACAAGAAGTCGAAGCGACGTGGCACAACTCTCAATCAGAGCACTGCCAAGGAAATTCTCCAGCACGCGAGCACGCAACCACGCTCCGCCTTTAGCTAAAATAGCCTCCTAAAGCTCAAGGCAACCCCAAACAAGACTCCAACCTGAATCACTAAGTCCTCCACACACATGGCCTCAGCTCTATAGCTCCCAACTGTAGCATGCTCAAGTCTCTAAGCTCAAGACTCACTCCCACAGCATAGTGAATAATACCACATAAATCACCACTCAATCCCTCAGCTTCCCAATACAAGGAGACACAAACACACAATCAAGAGAAGGAGAAAACCAACCATCAGGTAAGCAAATCCAGAATTTCCATCTCAGCCAGGAATCTGAAAAATAAAAAAAACTCAAAAATTCAGAAAAACTAGATGCCTACCTTAGAATAACAAACGAGAGATCCTCAGCAAGTAACTCCACCTCATGGAAACTCCACTCAACACCCTCGTCCAACTCCGAAATTTTGGCGTGACGAAATTCTCAAAATTCTCGAGCCGGAGCTTCACAGTCGCAAGCTGGTGTTGCTCCCCTGCTCTATCTCTCTCTGCTCCACCACCTGGAGAAAAGAAGGAGAAAGAAGGCGAATATGTAAGTGGCTTGGACACGCGCAGAAGGTTGGATATATACACATGTGGCAAGCTGGTCATGAAGTCAAGCTCCAAGATAAAACTAGCCACGAAACAACTCGAATCACTAATCTATTCACGTGGGAAAATCATGTTTCGAGCGCCCTGAACATCATCCCAAGCGCCCTAAACTTCGAAGCTACAGCAATAACAGCCTCTCCCGGGGCGCCCTCTCTGCTACAATGCCATGCTCGGAACATCAGAACAGTATACCATCCTCTCGCTGTTCCTTGAACGTCCGCTCCCTGCGCCCGGTGCTATAGAATTGGGCCCGAAGTCCACTGCCTCTGCCAACCACACAGTGAAGCACAAATCTTAAGAAAATTCCAACCACACACACCTGCTGGGCTGCTACAATAACTTTCGGGAGCTACCAAAATGCGACCCACAAATAGTTAAGACTTTCGGGCGTCCGAAACCTTTTTAGGGCGCCTAAAATGCCTGGAACTCCAGTTCCTTGCTATTTCCGATCTAAAGTTTATTTTCACGTCTATTTTGCAGCAAACGACACTCGCTCGAAACTGAAATCCATACCTCAAGAAGGAGCTTAAAAAAAAAAAGGGTGGGAAATCCTCATCTTAGCCTCGGGCTCCCAAGTCGCCTCGCGCTCCTCATGATGTCTCCACTGGATCTTCACATATTGCATCACCCAGTTGCACAATTCTTTCGTCTCACGTGTAAGAATCCGCATCGAATGCTCCTCGTACCTCAAATCATCATCGAACTCCAAGGAAGTGAAATCGATCACACGCATGGGGTTGAAGGCATACTTACTCAGAAGAGATAAATGGAAGACGTCGTGAGTGCCACCCAATCGTGGTGGAAGTGCAACTCGGTGGGCAACCGGCCTAGCTCGCTCGAGTACCTCAAAGGAACCAATAAATCGTGGGCTAAGCTTCCCATGCACTCCAAATGTCACACCCCGTCGTTGAAACTGCGACCCGGGCTCGCCAACAGATCCGCCGCCCATACGGGAAGCCCCGTATAGACGAAGCAACTAACATGCAAAAGATCAGCTACACTATACAGATATCAGAGCTGGAAAGCAAACTGCTGAAATAAAAATAAAAAAAAAATATACAAATCCTCAAATAGTACATGCCAGGTCCTCACAAAACAAAAGTCACTCCAAACTAAAGCTCTCAAAAGTAAAATATACATGATACATCCCAAACTCACTGACAGTACTAGAACATCACCAAAAGGGTACATCTACTCTCACAGGAAGAAGACTGGTAGGGATCTAGCTCGCGACTCCCTTACCTCGATAAGCAGGATCAGCAATAGGAGCAGCAGGAACTGGAGTAGAGGTCCTTGGGGAAAAATCACCACGGCGGGAGTGAGAACTACATCCCACAGTAGTTCTCAGTGGGTACCGCCAACAAGCCTGACGGTCTGCCCACTAAGTCTACTAGAGGCATAAAGTAACAAATGCAGTACTGAAAGTAAAGGCTGGAAAATAACTCTACAGCTACTATGCCTCTATCTAAATGCTCAAAAAGTGAAACAGATGGAAACATGATGCATCTATTATCTCTCAACATAATCACCCAATCTACAATGACTACCACATAGGGTCCAGTCAAACCTGCGCCTACCTACTGTCGTTACATCCAAGGAGGACCGGACTTACGTAGGGCGTCCGTGACTGCCAAAACTGGCCCAGCCAGAGGGACTGCGTCAACAAGTCGCGATAGCAAGTAACAAGCCCAACTCCGGAGTGGCACTCGAGGGTCGCGACCCCACCGAGGAAAGTATCCGCGCATCTCTGTCGAGCTCAAATGTGGCTCATGCAGGCTATAGTCCAAATCCACGATCAACAAGATCGATAGTAACCAACAACACCAACTCTCACTCACAGGCTAGAAAACTACACAGCCGGGATCCACCATCGATTCAGACGGCTCCCAAAATAAAACACTGATCTAACATTGCTACCAGACTCCACTCGGCCCCCAGGCGCGAGTGTAGCATGCATCCCACAACAACCCGACCACTCGGCCCACTATCCGGGCGAGGAAACTCTAAATCCAGGTAAAATAATAGATAATAGTGTGGGAATGTCTAAAGCATAAACAACCTAGCCCAAGTTGGAGTTTTCTACTAGTCTGGTTAAACATGTAGCATATGACGGGGTGCTAGGTCAAGTTCCAAAGATAGCATTTAATTTACAAATTTAGGAAGCAATAAATCAATATGATCATCATAGCAACACAAGTAACATCAATTCTCTCTTTCTAGCATGCTTCATCGTACACTCATAATCATGCATGTTTCCTACAATATAGAATTACTGATCAGTCCACCAGTTTTGAAGACGAAGCAACCCACCTGGAAGTGCAAAGCTGTCCAAAATCCAAGAAGCTGAAACTACACGGGAACAATCCTCCAATTCCCACAATTCCAACGGGTCCAGAAACACTAAAAAACTCCTCCTGGGTATAAAGATATAGTCCAAAGTTACAAACAACCCAAAATTTCCAAGTGTACAATTTGCTGAAATTTCAGTCCCAGAAAAGCTTGATTATCACCTGTGAGAAAAACTCAAAAAATTTCAATAAAAATACGACGGCGATCCTCGTGAAGCATAGATGTCAATCAAGCCTTTAAACGTTGAATTCCGATACTCGAGTGCAGAGATAAAAATCTAACAAGGTGCTGTTGTCCGGGAACAATCACCAGCAAGAATAGAGCTCAAAAATGTACCCGAAACCCCTAAACAAACTCAAATCTGGGAGGAGTGGAAAATATGAAAATCATAGATTTACCTCTCGTGAATCCGACGCCATGAAAATCATCCAAAAATTCCATCGGAGTAGCTCTGTAGACCTCGTGGAAAGAAACACGACGGAAATGGGCCACCGACGAAAGAACGTCGCACTGCGCTAACTTGTTGAAGATGTCGATGCCGCGGCCTCCAAAAAATCCTAGCCTCCTTCACAAGATGCAGAACAAGATGATCAACAAAGTTGCTTGAGGGCTCAAGTGGGTTTGGGCTCGGGAAAAAGATCCAAGAGCCCAAAGAAGAGGGCTATTTATAGACCTCCACCAAAGAAACCAAAAAAAAACCTCTTATTGGGCTATTGGGCCCAAATTCCGAGCGCCCGGGGGTTTCGGGCTGCTACAGTAGCCCGAAAACACCCCCGGCCCGACCCACAAACCGCGCCCGAAAAACCCAGGGCCCGCCACGTGTCCCCTCCGCGCTCCGCGCGCCCGCCAATTGCGGCGCGCCGCGTGGCCGCGCGGTCCACCGCGGGGACCGTGGGCCGCGGTTCACGGCGGGCCGCCCGGGTCACTGCGCCTGCCAATGAGCGGGCGACACGTGGCCCGGCGGGGTCCACCATGCGCCGCGCCCGGTGCGGTCCACGCGTTATCGCGCGTGCATTGACCCGCCAATCGGTGCGCTCCACGTGGCAGTGCGCTCCGTTGGCTGCTCCCGGTGCACGCCAAGTGGGCCGTGGACCGGCCCACTCGAAAAATCGGCCCGTTTGGCCCGTTTAGGTCGAAAATAGCCGATTTTCAACGTTTTCGCGCGCTGAGTCCGTTTTTGGCATCCGTTTGACGCACAACGGGCTCGATACACCAATAATAGGTGTTTTCTCACCGCCGACTACCCAGACAGGTCGTACGGAAAAACCGGGACACCACACCAAATCTCCGGATCCCTCTAGATTGCGAGATTTTCAAAAAGACATAATCTCCAACCTAGAACTCCAAGCCTCGTTGCCTAGTATCAGCGTAGCACCTCTGTCGACTCTGGGCGGTCTCAAGATGTCGTCAAATAGCCTTGACCTTTTTCTCTACCTCTTGGAAGATATCAGGTCCTAAAGTCTTCCTCTCACCCACATCACTCTAATTTAGAGGCGATCAACTCCTGCGTCCATACAGCGCTTCAAATGGAGCCATTTGAATGCTCGCTTGATAGCTGTTGTTGTACGCAAACTCAGCTAATCTCAAATGTCGATACCATCCTCCGCCAAAATCCATGGCACAAGCTCTCAACCTGTCCTCTAAACTCTGAATGGTCCACTCGTACTATCCATCGGTCTGTGGGTGGAAAGTTGTACTAAAACGGAACTGAGTCGCTCCAGATACTATCGAGGAGAGTATCCCATGTAACCTCACCACCTCATCCAGATACAACTGTGCAAGTAGCTCCAGTGGCCAAATCATCTGAATTGGTAGAAAATGGGCAGACTTGATCAGTCTGTCCACTATCACCCACGCTACATAAACACCACTCTGTGACTTCGGCAATCCCACAACAAAATTCATGATAATGCGATCCCATCTCCAGTCAGGGATTGGAAATCTCTAGAACTTGTCAGCAATAACTCGATGCTCTACTTTCACTTGCTGACAAGTTAAACACTAAGCAACAAATCTTCCAATATCCCTCTTCATTCCGTTCTACCAAAAATGTGCCATGAGGTCTTTACACATCTTAGTCCTATCAGGATGAATAGTATAAGGTGTATAATGGGCCTCTCTCAAAATCTGCTCCCTGGTCTCATGATCCACTGGCACACATGCTCGGTCCCTGTACCTCAGTACTCCCGATGCATCAACAGAAAAGTCCCCAGCCTGATCGCTCTAAGTCTTCTCTCGAATCCTCACAAGGTAGGGGTCCTCACTCTGTCTCTCTCTGATCTTGTCCAATAGAGTGGGCTGCAAGATCATAGACATCAGTATCGCAGAAACCCCAGGGGACACAACCTCCAACTCTAATCACCTCATCTGCTCAAGTAGTGGCGCATGCTGAGTGATCATCATACTCAAGCTCTGCACTGCTCTACTGCTCAAAACATCTGCAACCACATTGGCCTTGCCGGGGTAATACTGGATACTCACATCATAGTCCTTTAATAACTCTAACCAACGACATTGCCTCAAATTTAACTCCTTCTGAGTGAATAAATATTTCAAGCTCTTATGGTCGGTGAAGATCTCACAATGCTCGTCATACAAATAATGTCGCCACAGCTTCAGAGCAAACACCATCGCTGTCAACTCAAGATCATGTATAGGGTAATTTTTCTCATAATTCTTTAATTGCCGTGAAGCATAAGCAATTACCTTAGCATACTACATCAAAACACATCTAAGGCCGTTGTGGAAGGCATGATTATAGATCACAAATCCTTCCCCCATAACTAGTAAGGCAAGGATAGGAGCTGACATCAGCCTCAGCTTCAAATCCTCAAAGCTCCGCTGACATGCCTCACTCCAGATAAACTTGATTCCTTTTCTAGTCAGTCAAGTGAGGGGAGTAGAAAGCTTCACAAAAATTTTCACGAACCGACGGTAATAGTCCACTAATCCAAGAAGCTCCGCACCTCTGTAACAGTCGTCGGTCTGGGCCAATCCCGAATCGCATCAACCTTCGTTGGGTCTACTGCCACTCTAGCGGTTGAAATAATATGGCTTAAAAATGTAACTTCCCGAAGCCAAAACTCGCACTTCTTTAACTTGGCATATAATTTCTTCTCTCTTAGAAGCTATAACACTATCCTCAAGTGCTCCTCATGCTCCACATGCTCCACATCACTCCGGGAGTAAATCAGGATGTCATCGATGAATACTACCACAAATCTATCCAAGTACAGCTGGAAAATTTGGTTTATCAAATCCATAAATGCGATAGGAGAATTGGTCAATCCAAAAGGCATTACTGTGAACTCATAATGCTCGTACCGGTCCTGAATGTCGTTTTGGAAATATCCTCGGCCTCCACCTTCAGCTGGTGGTTACCGAACTACAAATCCACCTTTGAGAAACAAACTCTTTACAACCGACCGAACAAATCATCGATGTGTGGCAAGGGGGATGATCACTTTATTCAACTCCCTGTAGTCAACACACAACCTCAGCGAACCATCATTCTTCTTCACAAACAACACCGACACTCTCCAAGGCAAAACATTGGGTCTAACAATCCCCTTATCCATCAAATCCTGCAACTGCGCCTTTAGCTCTCTCAGCTCAGCCGGTGCCATCATGTAGAGTGCCTTCGAGATTGGTGCGATGCCAGGAATCATGTCGATCACAAACTCTACCTCCCTATCCGGCGGCATCAATGCCAACCCTTATGGAAATACATCTGGATACTCGTGGATAATAGGGATACCCTCGAGTCCCGGTACCGCCGTAGGCACCTATACTACCGTCACCAGAAAAGCAACACAACCACGACTCATCATTTGCCTGACCCTTACTGAAGAAATCATCATAGCAAACATCGCGCTCTAGCAACCTTGATATACAAACTCCTCCTATTCGAGCTTGCGAAAGATCACCGTCCTCTCTCCATAGTTGATCGTCGCACAATGCCTCGCCAACCAATCCATGCCAAGTACGACATTGAAATCCTAGAGCTGTCGTAAGACCAACAAGTCTGCAGACATAATCCACAATCCCAACTGCACTGGACAAGATCGACAACACTCCTCCATATACAATATATTATCAGGAACCTGTACCTCTCGTGCATGTGGTAACAACCCTATCTCTAGTTCATGCAGTAATACAAATGCTCTACTAATAAATAAGTGTGATACTCCAGTATCAAATAATGCTCGAGTGCAAATAGAAGAAATAAAAATAATACTTGTCATCACATGGTCGACTGCTATAGAATCCTCAACTTGGGTTGCATAAACACGCCCTCTCAGTGATGGTGGTTACTTCTCCATCTGTCTCGAAAAAATAGCCCGATTTGCCTGGCTATAGCTCGGTGGAGCTCCTGCTATATGAAGTGGTAAGGGAGGAGTCGATGCTGAAGATGGTGCCGAGAATCCTACTCTCGGGCAAGCTGACAGATAATGCCCCGGCTGCCTACATCGAAAATATCAACCCTGTCTCTGCTCACACTGCTGCGGTGGGTGCGGTCCTTCACAAATAACGCACCGATCCTGCCGCCTCTGATGCTGCTACTGTGGTTGCCGCTGCTATTGGGATCCACCCGACCTTTGTTTCCTCTGAAACCCACGACCCTGAGGATGGAATCGTGGAAGTCTCGGGGGTCTCTGTCTACTGGTTTACTCTCCATCATCCTGCGCTGGGCATTTCTCTCCAGAACTCACCCCGAGGGCAACTAGAAGATCAACGGCTCATCCGGGCTCCTGAGTTGGTGGTAGGGCAGGTGCAGCAGTAGCAGCTGCTTGCTGCTGTACCAACTGCTGGACTAAGCCAGCCAATGCAGCGAGCTGATCCTCAAGCTGCAGCAATCTATTTGAGCCAACTTAATCTGTCATGCCCCGGGGGTAAACCAGAACCCGGGCTCACCAACAGATCCGCCGTGTACGCGAAATAAATAATACAACACTGGGTCTACCACTAGCTCTCAAGATGGTAGGAGATCTATCTAGCCGCCGATCCCCCTCCCCACAATCCACCGGCACCGCAACAGCCGCGAAGAACCCTAAAAAAAAAAAGAGGAAGCAATAACGGGTGTGAGAACTACTAAAAGCCAGTAGTTCTCAGTGGGTACGTCATCGAACCTCCGGTCTATCCACCAAGTCTACTAGAGACAAGAATAGAAGAAAGCGACAAAGTAGGAAAGTAAAGCTGTTGATATAAAAACTACCACTACTATACCTCTAAGGATGTGGATAGAAAGAGATGAGTATATATGCATCACTAACAAACTGTCGGGAATAACCCAATTAACCGACCGACGTAAGGCATGGTCCCGCCCGCACTAGCATCACGTCTGATCACACTAACAACGAGTGGATCACCGACGTGGAACTATACCCAAGTGTAAATCAAACCGCCTAACTCTGGAGTGGCACTCGGGGGGAAACGACCGACCCGAGGAAAGTAACCAGGTCGAGTATGTAGCATGCTAAAATCAAACTCATGACTATGTGAAAACTCTATCCACGATACTGGAAACTCGGCCCCAACCGATGCATGATCTCGAATCAGTCCAACCGCCCAAAATCTGCGATTACCGAACATCCCACGAGTCAACAATCCAGTGCTAACCCACCCCGACTCGATACATGATCTCTAATCGGTCTAACCACCCAAAATTTGCGGTTATCGAACATCCCACGAGTCAACAATCCCGTGATATCCCACTCCGACTCGATAACCTCAACTACACTATCCCCAAGCCCATGCTCAAAGCCCCGAGCAATAAGAATCACAAAGTAAGGAAAATACGAGTTTTCTCCTATGTTTAGTTCCAACATGGATAGTGTAGCAACATAAAAGAAGTAACCTATCTAGATATCCATACAAGCATGCAATTGTCCTCCTACAAGATAGGTTCAATTCTCAACATAACAACAAGTTCAAGCATAATTTACACAAGTATAGGAATCAAGGACCAATATACATCATGCTGAAAATAAGTAGACTAAGTAAATATGTCACAGTTTCAATGTGCTCTAAAAACTCACCTGGAAACTTATCGATCCAAAATTTAATCGAGCTAAAAATCGGCTAGCACGATCCTCATGATCCTATGGTTCCAACGAATCAAAAAGCTCCCAAAAATTCCTGCTGGATTGAGCACAAATACAAAAACACTAAGTCAGGTGCAAGATTCCAGCAAGCAGCTCCATAAGAAGAAAGGTGCCCAATCTAAACTCATACCTCAACGAGATGATGCCAAACATAGTTCCTAAGTTCTTCTTCAACTTAGGAACACACAGGAAGCCAAGAAAAGCTCTCTACAAGTGCTAAGAGTCAAGTGAAGGCTTGATCTTCTAAGTGTTGTCCACACTCTGCTTCCAAAATCAGTGAACAAGTTCAACTCGATGTAGAAGCTAAACCAAACATGATCACAAGCTGAAATAGAAAAGGAAGTTGCTCACCATAATCATAAGGATGTGATCAAGCTCTTACATCTTCATAAAAACCCCCAAGTCACCACGAAAAAGCTTCCCAAAGCTGTAATAAACATAGGGGTTCATAAAAATTCTGCATGCAGTATTCTGAACATAGAGCCACAAAGATAGGGGATAACCTGTACAAATCACCTTCAAAAATCCCAAAACAAGGTGCTCACTTGTTCATCTTGAAGTCTAGAACAATCCCAAGCCTTTCAATCTTAAAATCCATAAGCAAAAGATAAAAAAATCTCATAACCATTCATTGTTGTCCAAAAATCCAAGCTGTGCATAAGGGCTCCAAGGAAGGTGTAAACTAACTATGAAAAAGCTGGAATGAAGGGTTGCCACCAATATGAAGTTTCTAGATCTGCCAAAGGAGAAGATTGTGAAGACCCGGATATTCGTGGTCATTACAGTGTGACCGACAGCTTGTGGAGGCCTGTTTCAGTGGATAGTGTTGGTTGCGTGCAAATCGGACCCGACAAACGGACTCAGTGTGAGAAATGGATCAAGATTGCCTATTTGGGAGTTTCGTCGAAAAATAGAAGTGATTTTGCGCAAAACGGACACCGTATTTGGATGCAGCGCGGAAAAACGATCAAAACGGCTATTTGGTTGCATTATTTGGAGTTTTGGACTTCGGAATTGGACCCATCGCGCGGAAATAGCAAAATGTGGCTTTTTTTTGGAGCTTTTTGGACCAATTCCAGGCTGCCGGTCCACGGGGTGCATGTGCACCAGGCGCAGCGGCCGTAGGCACCGCCACGCGTCGGCGCGGGAGAGGGGGAAACGGGGCCACGCGGCGCGCCCACGTGCGCCGCTGGTGCGTTGCGCGTCCCCGTGCGGGACACGCGGCGTCGCGCCATTGGCGGGCGCCCGCCGCTCCGGATCCGCCACGCGGCGCCAGCCCAGCCGCCCGATCGCGCCTGCGGGGCGTGTGGATTTGCGCCACGTGTCCCACTGGCTTTTTCCCTCTTCTGCCGGCTACGGGTGTTCGATTCCGTACCCAGAAGCCTCCTTTCAGTAGGTCTTTTGGCTATTTAAACCTTCTCCTTCCTCCATTTTCAGACTTTTGGACCTTGCAGATTTTTCCTGTACTTCTCAGAGCTTCCTCCCCATCTTCTTCCTCTTCTCCTTCATCTGCTGCTGAACTTGGGGGACTTCCTGCTGTCTTCATAGCTGAGCAAGTGGAGAAGATGCTATTTTAGCTCTTTTTCGTCGCGTTTCAGTGCGGGAGGCCTACAGCACTCATCTGATGGATTTTTTGATCTAAAAATTTAAAGGGATCTTCACAAGAGGTAGATCTACAACATTTATATTCAACACTTTGGCTAAATCTGGATTTTTATCTGAGTTGTAAGGCCATCTTTGGGACCCTTTGTTGCAGCCTGAAATTTTGGGCAATCTGTGGTATTTTGGCTTTTCTGAATTGTAGGAGTGGAATTTTTGGATAATTTTTGCGGGAAAATTTCCAGGACTCAAATATATACAATATTGGTAAGTACCATTTTCCCCAGATCTGAGTTTTTATTAGGGTTTATGCATGATCTTTGGAGCACCTTGCTGCATTCATGTACAGATGGAACTTGGTGGATAGTTCAAAGTGTTTATGGGTTTTCTCCTTCATCCGAGCATGAAAATTGGAGTTCTTTAGCTCAATTTGTATCTACTATCGACAAGGAATCCAATGGTACCTCTCTTGCAGGATTTGGAGCACGTTTGGTTAGATAACTTTAATGATCTTTTCAAGTGTTGTTATATGGATTACTGCAGTCCCTGTTTTAGTTTTGATTTGAGCAATGTACCTTGGAATGCAGATAACTTCGTGGATATAAAGTCTTTTTCAGAAATTCAAGTTGGTACTTCTTCTTAACTTCAAGGTGAGAAAATTCTCTGTTGTGATCTGTGGATGAATCCCTGTGGAAAAGCCCCTAATTAAGCTTGGAAATGCTAGCAAGTTTATGTTAGCAGTTTTGGACAGCATTGTGACATTTGTTGTATTTGAATGTTAAAGGAAAATTAATGGTGGATTTTTGAGGACTCGAAGATGTTTGTATGAAAGAGGATATCTTTGCTTTACTGCTGGGAACTTCATTTTGAGGTATTTGAGGTTGCACATACTTTTTATTTAACCTTGTTGCACTTGCCGAAATTCTGGAATTTGAATGCGCAGTGTGCATTGTTTCAGTGATTGCGCCCAATCCGTGAGGCGGATTTGGATGATTTTTGCGGCATCGGACTCCTGGGAGGATAAGGATTACTCACGCCAAAATTCAACCAGATCGGGCATCGGATCGTCAAGATTCAGGTGGGTGGTTGTGCTTTGCCGAAAACATCGATTTACCCACTCGGGCTATTGGTTTTCCTCATGGCATTGTGGTTGATGTTCTCTTCTCCTTGGTATAATATGCTTGGATATCCATGTTTAGATTAAGTGAATTGATCCTCAGTGTATACATGAGTGAATGAATAGTTTGATTGATGTTGCATTATCTCATATGAAGTTCATTATAAGTGATCATTCTTAAACCTATGCTATATGAGGGTAATTGGGAAATTAATCTTTAACCTACACCTTGTGATGAATGGTTGACCTAATTATGGTGAATGATGGTGATAGTTATGTGTGAATGGTTGGTTGATTTATGTGAGGACTTGGTTGATTTATTTGAGAATGATTTATGCGAGAGTAGTGGGTTTGGTGATCCTTAGTCTCCACTTGGTGATATGAATTACACTTGTCGGTTCTTATCCTACAATGTGTGATGTTGGGCATAGATGTTAATCCATAACCTATCTATGTGAGAATAATTAGTTGATTGATCATTGATCTAACTTATGTGAAAATGGGTGATGATGTGGGTTATTGATCTAGTTGATGTGAGAATGACCTAGGCTTTTGATTCCTAATTCCTTCATGAAAAGATGAATATCATTGTTGAGTTGAGGCCTATTCCTTATGAGACAAAGCAATTTCATGACCCCTATTACTTACAATGAGATTGGACGTTGTTGGTAGATCCTATGTTCATCCTATGTAAGTCAATGGAGGTTGT
The DNA here is from genome assembly GCA_029204045.2 of Tillandsia leiboldiana. Classification (NCBI taxonomy): domain Eukaryota; kingdom Viridiplantae; phylum Streptophyta; class Magnoliopsida; order Poales; family Bromeliaceae; genus Tillandsia; species Tillandsia leiboldiana. The sequence continues at coordinate 7,322,977 of CM055064.1, forward strand.
TGAACCTTAAGCTATTCATTGGTGATACTTGATTGAATGTCTCTGTTTAAGTGATGTTAAATGATCTTGGGCTTATTCCTGTATGAATGTGAGGGTTGACGAGCGTTGTACCATCTTATGTGATTTGTGATTAGGTGTGGCACTTCCTTATTTTCATACTTTGTGAACATCGTGTATGTGGTATTGGCAGGCATATGCTATGTTGCACTTAATGTTCTTATGCAATCATCAATATTATGGAATAGCATGCTCTAATAAATGTAGAACATCGACACCTATTTTCTTTTATATCATCTTGGGACATTTGCATGCTTGTATGGTCATTTAGATAGGCCACCTTTTTCTGCTACACTATCATGTTGGACTTGACTTAGGAGAAACCATGTTTCTTGCTTTTCTCCTTTCATACTAGGCTCAGGGTATTTGTAGCTCGTGCGCGAGCAGGTGGTTTTGAGATAGTGTAGGCAGACTCTTGGGATCTGGGACAGGCTAGCTTGAGGGCAGGGTATTGCGGCTACCGCGGACTTTGGGCGGTTGACCGGATGGTGACTTGTGCATCGGATTAGGGATGACAGGTCGGGCTTGATTTGGGGGATTTGTGGGATATTGCGGCGACCGCGGACTTTGGGCGGCCGACCGGGTATTTACAGCTGCATCAGATTGGGGGATCGGGCTTTATGTAGTGGATGGGGTTTTCCCACTTTGATTAGAGTCGTGATCCAGTCCTGCTATATTATTGATACTGGTTACTTATTACTCAGGCACTTTACTCGTGTGGGTCGCTTCCCCCGAGTGCCACTCCGGAGTGTGCGATATACAGACTTTGAGTCCTCGAGACTCCTATCCCTTATCGGTGTTATGCGTAGGCTGGCATACCCGATTTGGCAGGCATAGCAGGCAGTACCAGTGTTTACTGGTGTATAGATTGGGTTTATTCAGGCAGGCATTTATATTCTGATGCATACATTTAGCTATTCTTTTAGCTTGGTATTTTAGAGGCATAGTAGTGGTAGTTTCCTATTTCCAGCAGTCTCTATTGCTTACCACTCTTCCTTTCCTTTTGCCTCTGGTAGACCTTGTGGGTACGTCGGGGTTTGAGGCTTTACCCATAGGAGGAGGCTACTGGTTTTACTAGTGGTTCTCACCCCCATTGTTGTTTTTCCCCTTTCCTCCCTTTGTTTTGCAGTGTCTGCTGCGGGAGTTGCGGATCTTCGGTTGACAGTTCGAGGCAAGGGAGTCACGAGATAGATCCCTACCAGTGTTGATTTCTACAGTGGGATAGATGTACCAACCCGGATTGTGGGTTTCACTGTACACAGTTGTATATTATTATTTCAGTTTATCTTCCTTTTTGGATTTATAGATGTTGTATAGGTGGCTTTTACTTGTATTACAGTTTCGGTGGACCGGATTATTGTATTATTATTTTTGGGAGATGGATATTGTACTTTTACTTTTCAGTTGTACAGTGATTCAGATTTTTATTACAGCAGTTTTTCTTCAGCTTTGATATCTATTTAGTTATTAGATGATACTTTGCAGGTTGGACGCTTCGCTTATGCGGGGTTCCGCATAGGTGGCGGATCTGTTGGCGAGCCCGGGTCGCAGTTTCGACCTCAGGGCGTGACAAAGGTCCCCTCCAAATTTCAGATCAATACTCCACTCCTAGAGCTCAGGGAAGCCAAGGAAGAAACGTCGACGGTGCTGCCAACAACTATAGGAAACTCCAAGCTCACTAATAGAGGAAAGATGGAGAAGGAGATGCTCTCAAATCCTTCCAAAAATGACCAACAATGGTGGGAGAATGTAGATGAGGCTTCTCTGGTTGCAAGGAGCCCTTTTATAGTCCAAGAGGTGGAAGAAAGGGCTCTCTCGGATCCAAAACTGCGACACTGTCCCTCAGAAAAAATCCCAGGTTTTGGGCACCCGAATTCACCCTGCCTCAGCGCCCGAAAACCACTTGCCACATGGCATGATCCTGGGAGGGCCCGAAACTGCATCGCGTAGCTCCCCGTGCACCATGTGTCCCCCGCGGGCCGGTAGGCGCCAGCCACTCCGCGCGCGCCATGTGGCCCGCGATATGGGCGCGCGCGCTGATTGCGCCGCGAGCACCACGCCCGCAAGGCCGGTCCAATCCACCACCGCCATGTGTCCTGGCCCACCCAAATCCCTGCACGACACGTGTCCCCATTGACCCATGGTCTTCAGCTTGGGTCCCGATCATTCGGGCGCCCGAATCCACTAAAAAAAACACAAAAAATATTTTTTGATCAGAATTTCACGCCGAGTCTGTTTCTCGCGTTCGTTTTGCGTGCAAACTTACTCGACACTCGAAAACGGTGTCAGCATGCCGCTGACCATGAGGCCAAATCGCCAACTGGGATTCGGGTCTCCACAACTGTCTCCATTGGCACTCTACGTGGATGGCCAACACCGCAGCCGCTGCTAGCACCATGCCCTGAACCACCACCACGTGGACAAGCCATAATCTGTAGCACAACAACCAGGTTAGGATGAACTCAAAAGTGAATATTACACTTGAGTTCCTAACCCCTAAATGATACCCCGCGCTCTCACGTATGTCATAAGTCATCTTAGGACTCAATCCTAACCAACCCTAGGCATATGCTACCTATTGCTTTAATACCATAAAATCTGTCACACCCCGGATTTTAAAAGCAGTCTATTTTGTTTTTTTATATAAATCAGAGTGAAAAACAAAACTCCTAGGATGTGTGCAAATTTGCCACACACATAAATTTTTTTCATTCAAACGGACAGAGTTTCTCCTATAAACGCATGGCTAGGAAACTACAAAAGCACAATTAAAGTTTACTACACAAGATACTAACAACTAACCAATAATCCAACATATTCGATAACCAGGCATCATAAATAATCCAAATCCATTAAAGTCCATACTCACTAATATGAAAACAACTAAAAAACTAAATAAGCAAAGTCATGATCATAAGAATTTATGAACTATAAATAGAAATATGATAGCGGGTCAGCTCTCTTGCTAACCTAGCGGGACGGCTCTAACGCAGGATCCTCACATCAATGTCCCGACTGCTCACCACTGGACTGACCTGAAAAGGGGTCACTAAAGGGTGTGAGACACAACTAAATATATCCCGATGAGTACAACGAGCCGGGGATCAGCAAGTCGTACCTACTAGTATGGAATAAACGAAAGAATATAATCATCAGTAAGCAGGTATGAAAGCAAGTAAATGACATGTATAACAATCATAATGCTGTATAAAAGAATACTGATAATCATGTCACTAAAGCATACTGAAATAAATATATCAGGAATGAACAAAGGAGCAAGAATAGTAAAACTATACATCAATGCTGAAAACAGAATACCAAATCAACGCCACTAATGGTCACTAGGACCTTAGGCTAAAACCATAACAGATCACCCAGCTAAGCTGACAGCAACTCCCGTACCCGAGAGTACAGCTAAAGGGGCTCATGGGTCGATCAAACCACTCTACCGGTAAAGAACACCATAACGGTGGCCAAATCGTTGGTGTATGCAAAGTGTACAGTAGGTGCATGGTGATCACAAATGTGGATGCTCAATGCTCGCGGTTGAAAGACCGGAAATACGACAAGTAGCCGAAACTTCCAAACGGGATCATCAATCAATCTCAGTGCTAGAAAATGCCATACGGAATCATAAGTCAATCTCAATGCCAGAAAATGCCATACAGAACTATTAAACGCCTACTCTATCATGCATAATCATCTAGAAGCAATAACAGGTATAATAGTTAGCAATATGAGGTATGTAAATCAATAGCTAGTAGTGTCCACTATCACGATATCGTAGCATGACCAATATATAAGCAGAGATAAGTTGAGGTGTAGAAATGAAGAATTAGAGGAAGGGCTAGCATAAGGGTCTAGGGTCCGATCGAGTACGGTACCCAATAAGGTGATACTATACTAATGCCCGAATCGGAGTACCCACCTCAGTGCAGGCAATCCAGAAATTCGCTGCTCAGCTCATGTGTGGGCTCATGACTGCTTGGGCCTAAACCAAAATCACTGATCAACTAATGACTCACACAAACCCTACCCACTTACTCACAGTGAGTGAAATGACTAAACCACTAACTTAAGTTCCATCGCGGGATCCGCTGGAATTTTCGGTAATCCGTCGATTGACTGATAATGGTCCGAATAGTGCCTATAGGCTACCGAACTTAATGAAACTTTATCTGCTGCCCCTAGAACGCTTCGTTTAAGGTGTCCAAGTAGCAACAATCAACTTCATGCCATTAGTAGTCCCAACTGTGCCATAAATACAGTAAATGCACCCGGAATAATCGATTTCGGCTCCGGAAGTCACTGACGTGAAATAGAAGTCGCTGGACCAGCCAGGATAGCATCGAGAATAGCCAAGTACACTTGGCGATCATAATTGATCATCTAACTTGCTCGGCTCGTGCGTTTCACGCCAAAACGATGGTAAACATGCGGTTTCGCCGATTTACGACTCATTAATCGATTTTGACTTAACAAAAGCCATAGGACCCCAAACGGAAAGTCCATAAATCACGTGCACGCTGCCTGAGGCAGCCCGCATGGCTATATTTGCAACTAAACCCCTAAACTTACTGGAAATAGCATTACAATACATAAAATAGAGTGTTTTGGCTTGTTACCTTAATTCGAAGGCTTTCGGATCAATCCGAGGTTACAGAGAGATAGGTCTCGACACGCTGAGACTCGTGCTCACTATTCGAAAGTTGCTCGGAGTCCAGAAAGCATTTAAGGCCAACCTACAAACTTACAAAGAGCACACATTGCCCAATCATCACTTGTTGTCCAATACAGAGGGAAATAAGATGAGCATCATGCTCATGTGATCTAAGAGAGTCGAGAGCTCACCTTGCTGGGGTTGCATGGTCGCCAAAAAGCTCACCGGAGCAACTTCGGCCAAAACCAACAATTCCAAGAGCTCAACAATGGCTAATGGCTAGACTCGGGCTCAGGCTGAAGACTAGGGCAAGCAGCAATAGCAGGAGGCCCACAGAGGTGCCATGAGTCCACCAAGGCCCAGCTCCGGCGACTAGAGGCGGCGGATAGCCAGAGAAACAAAGCTTGGCTGCAACTAGGGGAAGCTTGGAGAAGTCAGAGTTCTAGTGGCCAAGGGGTGCAACCAAGGGTACAGGGGTGATGGTCTTGACGAGGGAGAGCTAGCTAGGTGGTTGGCCAACGACAGGGAGTGGTGGTGGTGGCGGGCGGCAGGGTTTGGCCAAAGTGCAACAACAGGAAACTAGGGTTTTCTTTTCCTGAGCTGCGGCCGATCGAAGGGGCTTGTAACTTTTTGGGGAGTCTTCTAGGATCCAGCAGAAGGTGATAAACATCTTGGATCAACCGCCGAGGAGTCAGAGGCGATGCATGAGCACAGCGGCCAAATCTGGGGTTCCGGCATGCTCCTTGCTCCCGCCAGTGAACTAGCTCCTTCCCAACATTGGGGTTGTGTAGGGGGAATCCCTAAGGGGTGAGAAAGAGGATGAAAGCCTTTGGAAACAACGAATCCCAACAAAGAAGGCTCGGGTTTACCTCAGATTAGAGGAAGAATAAGAAGAAGAAGATTTGTCTTCTCCGACGTCGTGTAGCGATAGCGACGGCAGGCGGCGACGCTCCTCAGGTGCAACGCTCTAAAGGTGAGGAAGGTCAGATGGTGATTTTAGGGCAGTGGGAGGCTTATGGTTTTCTCTTCTCCCTCCAAACCAGAAGCAAAAAGAGAGGTTGATTCTCTTCCCTTCTCCGACGAAGAAAGGTGGCGACAGGGCTCGGGGAGAGAAAGCAGAGGAGAGGGGGAAGGTGTTGGGTCTTGTGGAAGGATCAAATCCTTGTGCGGCTAGTGTTCCTTTATATTGCATGAACAAGATGCAATTTGGTCCCTGAATCTTTTGAATTTGTACTTTAGTCCTCTACTTAGGTGCATTATGCAAGAAGGTCCCTTCTCGCGAAATTTCACGCAATTCTATATATAAAATATGAATCTTTTTTGTAATAAAATATTGTAAAAATAGTGTATTTTATATTTTTCAATAGTTTTGGCTCGCCAAATTTGAAAACGGATATCGCCATATCATTCATCTCAACGAGACCGATCAAGTAGCGATTTCATTTCTTTGCGTTTGGACTTCAATAGTCCAAGTTAGTCTTTTCTTCAGGTAAACCCCAATAATTCAAATTTTTGAATTAAAAAAAAATTATAAATCAAATTCAAATTCAAATTTTTGAATTTAAATTTCACATGTATTACATGGAGTTAGAGAGCTCATGAGTATCGTCAGCGAGGTTGAGGAGGAGGTGGTAGAGAGGTGGGGGGCGCGTGGTTGACGGAGTAGGAGCGAGCTCGTGAGTATAGTCAGCGAGATCAAGAAAGAGAAAGCGGTGGAGAATGAAGGGGTAAAAAGAAAAAGGTTGAAATGAGTTTTCTGAGAAGCTATATAATTTTTTTCCTCCAAAAATATTTTGTTTTGAATTCATTACTCTATTTTATCAACACAAAAAATTATTCAAATAATTTTTTATAATATTTTAAAAATTATAAAAAATATACAGTAAATTAGCTAGCCTTAATATGAGTAATGCTATCCACACCCCCCAAAAGAAGTGTATGATATACATTCCATCAATTCAAAGATGGAGTGTACTCTAATGGATATTTTGAAGTTATCAGCAAAATTTATTCTATACCAAAATAGATGAGGTGTAAGATATATATCTTTTTGTAATACACCAATAAAATTTATTTTATTCTAAAATAAATAAAAAATAAAAAATACATCCTTTTAGAATGTACCAATAAAATTTTTATTTAATATATAAAAAGTGCTTTTAATGGAACTCTTTAAAGAGAGATATTTATGATCATTTTTCGAAGTCAGAAAGGTATTCGTAATATTTTAATTTTATACAGTTATTGATAAAATTTTAGCCTTCGGAGAGTATATGTATAATTTTTTGTCTTTTATAATAGTTTTAAATATAATTTTTTTTTTAGGAATATTTACTTTTTTACTTTTTAGATTATTAAAAATTTATATTTTATTCCTTCATAATTTTAAGTTAATATATTTAGCCAGATTCCGTCACTATTATATTTAATTTTTATAATTTATACCGAAATACTCTTTAAAATAAAAACAGAAGTATATTAAAATTTAATTTTTTATTTAATAATTAAAAATAATTTGGTTATTCTGTTATCTATATTAAAATCGTAATTTACAATATATATATATTTATAATCTTTTTTTAAAAAAAAATATTTGTACGATGAATATTTTTTGTATTTTAGACTTTATAAAATATAATTAATTAAAGAGCATAGACCGAATAGATATTATAAAAAAAAAAAAACAAAACAAAAAAATAAAAAAGGATGGGTTTGCTTAGACGTTCACGTGACGTGGCCCCACCGATTCACGCACCAGCGAAACCAACTTTTTTTTTTTTTTTTTTTTTTTTTTTTTTTTTTCTCTGCAATTTATATCACGACTCCCAACAAATCCCAATCAGCGACGCAACGCGTTGCTCAACCCCCGCCACGAATTTCGATCAAGCAAACGATCGGATTACAGCGCACCGCGAGTACGCACCACAAATTCAACTCTGGGGCCCACCGTCCCCTTCTCCACTCTACTGGTTCTTATTCGGGTCAAATTCTGGTCCAATTTGTTTCACTGGTGGAAAAATGTGCGGAGCCCCCTCTGATAATAGGATATTTAGTAAACGCTCCCTCAACTTCTGTTTTTTTTTTTAAGTCTAATTTACTGATTTTTATCAAGTTAATTAAATCAAATTAATCAATAAAATAATTAAATTTAATAAATTTTATTATTTATTAGCTAACAAAGTTGATGAACAGTAATAATAATATAATTAAAATGTAACAAACTATTTAACTAAACCAACAAAACGAACTCTATCATAAAAAAGTTTGCATTTGATAGGATATCAATCAAATTAAATCGTACAATTCAGTTGTTTAAAATGAGAGGTAAAATTACGTCGAGACCCCTCAGTGTTAGCACATTCTAATATGAACCCCGCAAATTATATTTTGATTCAGACTAGCTAAATTATTAATTAAAAAAAAATAAATAATTTTTATTAAATATACAAATTTTTTTTTTTTTCAAATTGTTTAATTATCCTATCAAATTAAATAGTTTAAAATATTTAATAGAAATTAAAATTAGATATATTAACTGCTAGTAGATAATTGAGGCATAAATGTGATAATTTTTTTTAACTTTAATTAAATATAAAAAATAAAATAAATAAAATTGGAAGTTAAAGAGTGCCGATTAAAAAGGACGTCGTTACGCTACTCTACACTTTATTTTAGGGTATTTTATCTCTTACATTATTATACTAGTTGTATTTCTAAAATATCACCAAATTATTATTTTTTTATCCATCCATAAATCACATACAATACGCATATAATAATTTAAATAAAAGCTAGCAGTTTTGTTAAAAAAATATTGTTTGAAAATAGCATAGTACATATTTTGCTCATCTCGACCCCAAAAAAAAAAAAAAAAAAAATTAAAAATAATTAAAAATAAATAGTTAAAAATAACTTAATTAAAGATTTCTGAATTTATCTTGAAGTTCATTTTGTCTTTCTTCACCATCTTATTAGTACATTTTAATCAAATTGTAGTTTTTCTTTAAAACACTAGATATATCAACAGTAGTATCAAAAATTTTGCAGAAAATAATAATTTATTAATTAATTTATATGAAATTTTAATATTTTTTATCATATGATAAATTTTTCTTCACTCTTATCAGTGTATGATCTTTCTCCTTCTCTTTATCAAACTTTCAATTAATGTGTCCAAATTTTTTTCTCCCTCCATCAAATTTTTAATTAATGCAATCAAATGTTCGCTGCAATCTATAATTTTTATATATTTTTTTTTAAAATTAAATCATCATTTTTTGTTGCCGTCAGAGAAGACATTTTCCGTCCGTCCATAACCATCGCCAACGATATTTGATCAATATAATAAGTAAGATATATTAATATTCTTTTATTATTAATTAATTTTATAAATTTTATTTGCTGAAAAGTGGGTCTCTCCACTATTTAGTAATGATTTTGGGAAAAAAAAATGGTATTAGGTAGCAAATCAAAATAAATGTAAAGGACGGTGCAAAATTTTTTAAGATAATAATTATTTGATGGTGTTATTTATTAAAAATTATAATAATAATAATAATAATAATAATAATAATAATAATAATAATAATAATAATAATAATAATAATAATAATAATATAAAACAATAGAACTAAACAAATTTACATGTGAACCCTGACCTATTTGTTGAATTTTTGATACAATTAGGATTTATGTAAAAATTAAATTTCTTTCACTGCTTGTTACTATAGCTGTGGAATTATAATTTTTTTATTTATTTAGTAAATAATTAATAGTGTGTGTGAAAGTTAAAATACTTTATTTTTTTATATTTATTTCATCATAAAAAATTATTGAATTCTATATATTATTACTCGAGCATTAATATATAAGCTTTTATTCTCTTTTTTTTTTTGTTTTTTCAAATTGACTAAAGTGGTTTGAAGAGTCCGAGAATTACGAGCAAATTTATATTACGGTAAAGTAAATAATAAACATAAATATTTATAATTCAAAATAAGTGAAAAATTTTAGTTACAGAGAAAAAAAAAAGAGTATAAGATTTATACGTGTACAAATAATATTGCAAATAAAAAATAAAAAATAGCACTAAATTATAGCATTATCAGGACACATGTGCTTCCATTAAAAAAATACAATTAAGCGGCCCATTTCAGAATCGTCTATAGTCGAGGGGGGTATCCGTATATTTTCACCTTCTACATAGCTCTACACCTCTGCTTCATTTTCGAAACGGAGCGTCCCGGGTATCTGCATGGGGTCACTGCACGCGTTCTTATCCCCCGCCGCCTCCGCCGCTGCGCGAGCGTCAGATGAGGCAGCGCCGCTTGTGCGCCGCCTCGCCCCGCGCATCGCCGCCGCGCCCAGCGGGGCCCGCGCGCGGCGGGGCTACGGGGCCCTCCGTTGCGTCGAGGGGCGGAGCAACGAGCGGCTCGTTGCAGTGAGAGATCATCTAGATCATCTGGATCATGTGGTACTCGAGGAGGATGATGTTTCCCAACCTAATGGTACTAATCTTTGTGACCTTTCCTTGATTCGATCCGTGTTAGTAGGATGTGATGCTTTTCTTTGGAGCAGGAAATGGGAATGGTGAGGAATTTTGATTTGATAATTGCTTATTTGTGGTGATTAGTACTCGTAGAGTTGCTGGATGTTGTATAAAACCACGAATCTGTGATTTGATTGGGATTCTTGTTTAGTTTCTTTTGTTTGAAATGTTGTTTTTAATCTAAGAATTTGATGGAATTCAATTACTTATGCTCCAGGTATTTTAATTTAATCGGAATTTAAGTTGAATTCGCCTGATATGGAATGAAATGGGTTTGGATTCTGGTGAATCCAGTTTGGTTGTGCGGAGATGAGATTTACTAGTACAATTTAGTTTACTTCTCCTATCAGAATTTGAATTTAAAATTCGAACCAATATTTAAATTTAAATTTAAATTTAAATCTGAATTTAAATTTAAACTTAAATCCAAAGATGACATTCAAATTTCAAATAAATATATGTGAGTAAGGTTATTTTTGGGATAGTATAAACTTTATTATTGTAATTTTGTAATTGTAGCGGGAGTGGCATAGCGGTGGTTCATCGGTGGCAAAAACTATAATTGAGGCGAAGAGTGTTTGGTAGTGGTTGCGTTTCACCATCATGCAATAGTAGGCAAATTCACTTGTAATTGTGGCTATATGCTTTTAAGTTAAGTAGTAATCTTTATTCATTCTTGAACTTATTTATTGATGCATTACTGGTGGGTACAAAAGAAAAGTTCAATTGCCTTGTTTAGCTTTTACGCTTTTAGCAAGTTTTGAGGAGAATGTAAGAAAATGTGTTTAATGGTGATTTTAGGGCAGAAAATGTCAGGGTTGAAAATGTCCTTTATTGTGATTCGAGGGCTAACACAAGATAGGGATATTGTAACACCCTAATAGTCCCACATCGGATGGAAAAGTGAATTTGATTGGGAATATAAGAAATCAGGAAATCTAGTAATAATAACTAAGTTTAGGCATTTTAGGTTGGTGGTACAACACGCTAAGGGTTACATCGGATGGAAAAGAGTTTCTGCACATCTGACAGATCAGGTTCCACATTGGATGGCAAGGGGGTTTGTGAATGGGCTTAAGCATTTTGGGTAGATGGTTCGGACCCAACCAATGAGTTATTAGTGCTAGATCGGATGGAAAGGGGGTTTGTGAATGGGCTTAAGCATTTTGGGCAGATGGTTTGGACCCAACCACCTGGTGTAGCACTTAGAGGCGTGAATATCTTTAAGTTTCCAACTATCCTATAGTGAATCATTGCCATCCGATGACAGTTGACTGTAACTGAGTAGTAGTTTGTTTGTTTTGTTTTGTTTTTTTTTTTTTTTGAGAGAAAGGTAGCATGCTACCCGTTTCGTTTATTTTGAAATAAACTTAGCTAGAAATGTGAAGCAACTAGGTTTCGAACTCAGAATCTCGGGTATCAACCACCAAGCCCTTTGCCACTTGCGCAGGGACGGTTGATAGTAGACTAAATGCATCTGGCTCATCGTCTCGGAGAATAGACCTGTCTGCAAGAAAAGGTTGCTTACTTGGTATCTATTAGAACAAGTGAATAGGTCATTCAGTTTAACAACTTGAGCAACACGTGATACGGTCTATTTGGTAAGATATATTTAGTCTGATGAGAGTCATACTAAGCCTTCCTACATGCGCTTTTCGTTGCTACAATCTTCCAGGGATGATCCCAAGAATATCTTCTTATATTGCAACTATTCTATTTCATTAGGATTCAACAATCAAAATTATCTTTGTAGTTTGACCTTTCTTGCTTCTTATATATATATTTTTTGATTATTGAGAGATGAATTTTCTGATTTAAAGAGTTTTCTCTTTCATGTAGGAAACACAGAAAAGTCAGTTTGCAGCACTATTGTTATTAACGGAAGTAAGGAAGAAGCTGAAAGTGAAACATCTGGGCAAAATCAAACTAGAGAAATACATAATATTGTTGTCGTAACTGCGGAAGCTGCTCCATATTCCAAGACTGGCGGATTGGGTGACGTCTGTGGGTCTTTGCCTATTGCTCTTGCAGCGCATGGTAATCGTGTGATGGTAGTATCTCCGAGGTACTTGAATGGATTGTCAGATGAAAATTTTGCTTATGCATTTGACACTGGGAAGCGCATCAAAGTTCCATGTTTCGGAGGAGAGCACGAAGTTGGTTTTTTCCATGAATGTAGGGCAGGTGTTGATTGGGTATTTACTTTATCTTGAGGAATTATTATTCATAAATATTTTATTTAGTGGAATTGCATGCTTTGAAATTTGTGGAGTATCTAAGTGCCTCAATCATGACAGATAAATGTTCTTTAATAAGAAATCTAATTGTCAATTCATTGGAAGATGATTCTTATTCAAAAATTAATGATATTATCCCTTTTAAGATATGATGATGGGGCATTTCAAACAAGGAATATTTGAAAGTAATTAATATGTGTTAGCACATCACTATGACTGTTCAGTTGTTGGACAGTTGAAACTGAACAGAAGCAGTATGGCTTTTTTGTTTTGTTTTTTTATGTGATGTTAAGTATTATTATGGCTGACATTTAATTTGTGCTAAATGTTGCTTGGTCATGCAGTATTGAATTTTTCATCAATTTCATTGATTGTAGGTTTTTGTTGATCATTCCTCCTATCATAGACAAGGAAACCCTTATGGTGATATGTATGGAGCTTTTCGCGATAATCAGGTATTGTGAAGTTGCTATACCTGCATCTGATTCACCATGTCAATCATGCGCTGCTAGTTATCTGCTCTTTATCCCCTCTCATACTTCAATCCTGTCGTGTGGTGGGTAGCAGTCTTATCTTGATTTAAAGATCATTTTTGTTCGGATAGTAGGATTGAATGTATATGACTAAATGGAGGGCATATCAATGAACACTGCATGAGCTGACGTTGTGCAATAGATGCAGGCAATAATTTCTTTTACTACAGGAGCTCAAATAAGTCTGCTTGCACTTACCACTTTGTCAATATATAAATTCTTTGCAGTTTAGGTTCACAATACTTTGCTATGCGGCATGTGAAGCTCCATTAATACTTAAATTAGGAGGTTACACTTATGGCCAGAATTGCTTATTTCTTGTCAACGATTGGCATGCTGGTCTCGTGCCTGTGTAAGTTCTCAAACTTCACCCTCTTACGATTTCTCTTTATCTTTATCTTTTTTTTTTTTTTTTTTTTTTTTTTTCATTTTCTCTAACGCCGGTGGTGGACTTCAATGATGAAAATTTAGTTCATTAAAATAATGTCACATGTATCTTCAGAATATCATTGAATAAAGGTATACAAGTATCTGATATCTTGGTGCACTCAGTTTATGCTACATGTAGTGAAGTTGAATTTTCTTGGAGGCATCAAGCTCGAGATGAAATACAAAGATTAGCAAAGGTTATAATTAGAAAACAAAAATCGTAGCATTTTAGGATGCTTTCAAATGAATAACTATGTATGTTTGACTCAATTCTAGACTCGATCAAGCTCTATTGATTCTTGGATATGTGGGTTAAAAGTATGCTGCCTATCCCTGATTTTCTAGGTAAAAATATATTTTAGATTATTCTGTTAATAAGTCCCATAATTCCAGCTAACACCAGTATTCAGTGCATTCTCCTAGACTTGTCCGATTGTAGATGTCTCCAATCATAGCCTGAGAAATCGGATGTCAAAAACAAGAAATAGGGTTTTGACGGTACATTGATAATTGAGGAACTAAGTATAATTGAGGAACTAAGTAGCTGGGATATGTATGGTGCATAAGATTTCCAGCGTTTTCCAGAAGACCAACTAAAAAAAATCTAAATAATATAAATTTTCAAGACAGAGCTCCAAATTTTCAACCTGCACTATATAGTTATATAGGTCTTCCAGAGGGGGGAAAAAGAAATTGGTAAGGACGGTCTCCAACATGCTACCCCATCCACTGTTGGTGCAATGGTGCAATTTTGATATTAATGCCATCTACGTGATGGACGGCAGATTGGGAGTTCCCACGTTGGGAATAATCCCCACAAAATTTTTGTTCCTTCTTGAGACCCTTGCTGATACCTAGTAATTTTTCTGCTATTAATTGTGTGTCTTTTGGTTCAGTCTATTGGGTGCAAAATACCGCCCACATGGTGTTTACAGAGATGCCCGGAGCATTCTTGTCATACATAACCTAGCTCATCAGGTACACTGACTTCTTAATCTGTACTGATGATGATTTTGGATAGTTGGGTGCTTGTTTGGTTTATTTTATATTTACACTTTTTGCAATAAAGGGGGTGGAACCAGCAACTACATATCAAAACTTGGGATTGCCACCTGAATGGTACGGTGCTCTTGAATGGGTGTTTCCAACATGGGCAAGGACTCATGCCCTTGACAAGGGTGAAGCTGTAAATATTCTCAAGGGTGCAATTGTCACAGCTGATCGGATAGCAACAGTTAGTCGGGTAGTATTGTAGATAATGCTATATTTCCATCCGTCAATTCAGCTTCTTTTTAGGCGTAAAAAATAACTTCCCTTCTTTAGGGTTATTCCTGGGAGGTAACAACTGCTGAAGGTGGGCATGGCCTCAATGAGCTTTTGAGTAGCCGAAAGACTGTATTAAATGGTAACTTTTATTGGTTGATTTCTTCCCTTGTCTTCCAAAAAATGATGAGAAACTCTATTTATTATCTCTTAACATGTAGGAATTACTAATGGTATAGATGTTAATGACTGGAATCCTGCTACTGACAAGTACATTCCTTTTCATTATACTATTGATGACTTCTCTGGAAAGGTGTAGTAAATTCTCAGCATGTATCTCTTGTTTTTCTTTCAGAAACCAATTTTTTTGGCTCCGTTGCTTTAATTGTTTATAGAGTGATCTTCACATGTTTGGTTTTTGCTGTTTTAGGCTCAATGCAAAGCTGCGTTGCAAAAGGAATTAGGTCTCGCGATCAGGCCCGAATGTCCTTTGGTTAGTTTAGTCTCTAACTAATAAAATTAGACTTGTATTACTTTTATTTTTCTCCATGTTAATTTATTGGTTGGGATTCATAGATTGGATTCATTGGAAGGTTGGACTATCAGAAAGGCGTTGATCTAATTACTATGGCCCTACCAGAGATTATGCAGGAGGACGTACAATTAGTGAGTTCTTCCACTTTATGCATGCATAAACTTCCATGAACACCACATTTACCTTATGTCAAAAGCACCAGTTCTCTAGCTATGCAAGTTATTCTTAGATTACAAAAGTTAAGAGCATTCACACCTTTAAATGATGGGGTTGCCATTCTTTTCTTTCAATTGATAACTGGAAAGATAATATCTATTATGCATGTGGCTGTTGTTGTTATTGATGTCCCTGGTAGACTCTTATTAGTTTGTCTTTATGTAACTTGTGTGCTATTGAATGAAGTAATACTACTAGTGTTTCGTCTTTTTTTTTTTTTAGTTATTCCATGCTGCCAACAGAAGATAAATAAATATATAATTGGGTAGTCTATAGTTATGATTGTCATCCATGTCTTGTAATTAGTGGTAATTAATATTACTAGCATATGACAAACATTTACAGTATGGTTATTCTATTTTTCATTTTGCAGGTCATGCTTGGATCAGGTGACCGAGGAACTGAAGAATGGATGAGATCAGCAGAGTCTATGTACAGGGAGAAGTTTCGTGGATGGGTTGGATTCAATGTTCCGATATCTCATCGCATAACTGCTGGGTACGAGATGCTACATTGAAATAGTAATAATGAGATGATTTTCTGAAGCTTACTAATCCCTACAATGTACAGATGCGACATATTGCTGATGCCTTCCAGATTTGAGCCTTGTGGTCTGAATCAGTTGTATGCGATGCGATATGCGACTATTCCTGTTGTTCATGGCACTGGAGGCCTCAGAGTATGATGGACATAAGCAAAAATCAAAATTCACTTAATTGTAATGCTGAGAGACTTTTGTCTTCATCCTTTGCTTGTTTTATATATTTCTTTCAGGATACGGTGGTGAATTTTGATCCTTTCGCTGATAAAGGTAGAGGGAGTGGTACAGGGTATGTCCTTTCTTCTACATTTATACTGTCAAAGAGCTGCCTAAGGGTCAAAGATGAAGCAATAATTTAGATTTATTTGATTCTAAGTTTCTAGTGTGGTCCTTTCTCTCGTGCGTGTGTTCATTCGAGGTGAAAATTTGTGACCAGCTTTACTAATAATATTAATTGGATATATGTAGGTGGACCTTCTCACCACTAACAAAGGAGAGCATGTTGTGGGTAAGCTCATTTCTTATTATACAGTTGAAGGAAGCATCACTGAAATATTTAACACAATTATCTGTCTTAGAGTAGAAAACTGCCATATATTATTTATTTATCTGTCTTTTTTCTTAGAGATTATCACATATACAAAGGTAAGTGCTAGAAGCCCCTTCATTATTTTTTGTGATTGCCTCTTGTCCAAAAGTTTTTCACTTGTCACTCTTTTTTAAGTCTCTTTTCCAAGCATGGTGATCAGTGCCTTTCTAGACTAGCTATATAGTATATAATTAGTTGGAGTTGGAATATTATCCTAGTGGAATTGTGTCCGCGTCACACACAAAGAGTCATGCGCGCTCCCCCTGCAACATGTGCACTACCCTTATTGGCCTCGCGCGCCCATGCAGCCCTTTATTGGGAAGCACTGCCTTTGCCATTGCCATAGCCATTGCCACTACCGCTGCCTTAGCTGTGTTGCACGATGCGCACGCCCCCGTCACTGTTGCGGAGTTTATAATAATCATTTGGGAGGAGAAAGAACACCAGGGTTTGCTAGTTCTCTAGAGTTGACCAAGCTGGGCGCTCGTAGTTGCCGTGGGCGATTCCCTCAAGCTTGTCAAGTCACACAAGGCCACGCGATGACTTAGCATAGAGCTCCCTCGCGATGCGGTCACCAGAGCCTAGGAGGCTGAGAAGGAAAGGCATGTTCTAGGGACCGCAGATATGGGGGAGGTGCCTCGTGGCGGTGCCCACCACGAACGTTGCATCGCCGCTCCAGATCATCAGGTCCTAGAGAAGGCTGTGGTTGGAGAACCTGTGGTCTGAGCAAAACCCCGTCTATCGCCCGTGAGATGTTCGACGAAATGCAAAGGGATGGGGATGATGTTGGGGGAAATTATTGAGGTAGAGTGAGTAGTTTGGGTTGTTATAAAGCTTCCAAAGAGTAAAGGAGGTGGTGTTGGATCTGTTGCTTGAATTTCTAGGGTGTGTTGGAGGGGTTTACAATCTTTTCTTCATTCCTATTTTCTCCTTCCTTTCTCTTTTAAAGATAGTTTTCTAGTACACCCGCTTTTGGAGGAGAAGCGTAGCTATGCACGGCAAAATTGAACTGAACTATAATAATGAAATGAGCCGCACCAAATCGAAATTGAGATAAAGGATGAAGGTGTGGAGAAGGTGAGCAAACCCAACTAATGTGCAGCTCTGAAGGGTGAGGGAGTTCAGCAGCATAGAGAGCCACAATGCCTCGTCGGAACCAAATGTTGAGAAGCGCTTCCAAAGGCTCAAACTTTACCTGGGTGAGGAAGGGGTCACAGAACTTGTTGCCGTTAAAAGAAAGTTGGTGAACTCTGCTCTGCCTAGGAGGGTCGGTAGGAAGAGCAAGAAGTTGAAAAAGTCATTAAGAGTGGTGTGGGCGGATGAGGTTGGCGGGGCATTAATTGTTTATTAGGAACACCCAAGTAGAGCAAAAGTAGCTAACTTTGGATTTAGGAAATAGCCAATGCGGGGAGAAGATAGAGATGATAATACCTTATATAGAAAATAAAAAGATGAAGGCAGTTTGAATTGTATAGGATTGGTGGGAGTTCAACCTCGTCCTGAACTCATCACCACAATTACCTCCAGGTAGATCCAATGAGGGGGTTATGCACCCGTGAGATAAACAACAATAAATATTCGGGCAGGGGCGATAGAGATGGAGGGAATAAATTGGGTGGGGCGGACAGCGAAAAACAGGATAACTAGTTGGAGAGTTCGATAAATCAAAGAAAGAGAGGAGTGTTGCCAGAGGGAGGTGGCAGTCAGGAAGGACAAGGCTGACACCGACTAGGTCATAGTTCCATTGGTTAGTTTGAGTGTGTATCCCAAGGAGAAGCTGCCCGCAACCAACTATCTGGGCCTAACCAGGGTGAGTCGGCAAAAGGGTTTGATAATTGCAGGTGGAAAAAAAGGTCCAAGGTTTACTTCTTTGATGTATTTTGGGGCGGTCATAGACTCTGAGAAAGTGATAAAGAGGCACTTGGGTTTCTATTTTCATGCAAGAGTTGACGCTGGGTAAAGGACTTTGTTGAGGGACTTTTTTCACTCGATGGGCGAACTTTAGGTGCATACGAGGACTCTCCATCTCTTATCGTTTTCGAAAGGGGGAGTGGAGGTACTGGGCGACTCCTCAAAAAATATTGGGGCTTAAGTTATCTAATGATTTTAATCTTCTCTACTCTAGAATCTGATCTAATCCAATCTAGAATTACCTAATGTAATCCATAATATCTAGTCAAATCTAATCTAATCTAGAATCTAATATAGCATATATTTAAAATTATCTAGTCTAATTTAGAATTATGAAACCTAAGAAAATCTAATCTAGAATTTTCTATTAGAGTATTAAATATAATAGAATATAACTAATTAGATCTGATTTACGTAATTCCAAATTACCTAAACTAACCTAACCTAGTTTAAATATTCTTATCTAAAATTAACTTTGTTAGTCTAATATAGAATCTAATCTAATTTATTTAATATTTAAGTTTCCTAATCTGATTTAGTCTAATCTAATCTTATGAACAAATTAATGTAATCTAGAATTACTTAACCTGTCCTATTCTAATCAAGAATTTGTAAATTAACATAAATATAAAATAATTTTGATTTAGTATTATTAGATTATTAGAATTAGAATATATAGTTGATGTTATAGTAGATTATATAGCTAATTTAATTTGACACTTTCTAATTTAATTTAATAATTTCTAAATAATGTTGATTAAAATTGTATAATAAAAGCTCATAAGGATATTTTAGATTAGATTAGATAAGATTAGATGTGTTTTACTTTTACTTCAAGAATATTAGTGTGTTGATTTGAACAATTTTCATCCTATGTATCAATATTTCATGCTTCATAAATTATTATGATAAGAGAATTTATAGGAAATTTATGCTTATATAAAAATCTGCTATTAAATCAGTTAAATTTATTTTTATTAATCCATAGAAACCTCAAAAAAATTTGCAATTTTCCATGAAAATTTCAAAAGTTATTTTTTTTTCTAATTTTTATTTGTAATGTTGGAGAATCCAAAATAAAAGAATTGAAAAATCTAAGGAAATAATGTCTATATCAAGGATTTAAGTATCCATCGGCACGGGCCGTATCCACCGTGCCATATCGTGCTAACAAAATAACGGCACGATATAACTCCCGTGCCAATGAAACATATCAAAACCCTTTTTTCTTTAAATTACTAAGTAATTTTCTCAATAAAGTTCAAAATATTTGATAAAGATATATAATAAGCCATTAGAAAATTTGTTTGCTAAAGAAAATAAATATTTCATGCCATTATGTGTCAACATACATGCATTTTTTATGACCTGCACTCATTGGCACGGCCCGGCACATCGTGCCATACCGTGCCGGCAAGTTTTTGGCACGACCCTGTACCACGGCACTTAACTCCTTGGTCTATATTCACTTGATGTAGAAATATAGTCCCTCAATAAATTCCATGCAGATATCTTATAATTTACTCTGTATGTAGGACCTACTATTGTATTAACTAATATTTAATGGACTACTGCTATTCCGAAGAACAAATAATAAATCTAGGAATCACGATTACTATCTAAAAACATCTCAAAACTATATTTTAAGACCTTATTAGGATAAAAAAAATAAAAATAAAACCATACCAAGTGTGCCAAAGTGTGCCGCTCGAAAGCCTTTTGTGCCTAATGGCACAGTACCGCGCCACACGTCGACACGAAACCGTGCCCATACCGTATCATGCCAGCTCAGAATTGTACCTATGCCACGACACTTAAATTCTTGTTTAGAAATGTAGTAGTGTATCTGCAGGAATCGAAAGTGGAGTCTGTTTCCCTCTCATTTCTTTAAAGTGTTTGTGATTCTTTTATTGGTAAGTGTCATTTTTTAGAAGCTAACGAAAATTCGGGGGGTATGATTACCTTCTTGAGTTCTCGAGTTTACTTGTTCACGGAGGCGATCCATAGGAAGATTTTCCCTTGCAGTGCGCCCGATTCATATCAAATTTGGAGAGTGGTTTTACGTAACAAATGTGTACAGACCTCCCACTTGTTAGGAAAAAGATGAGTTAAAAGATGAGCTTTTCTCCGAACTAGCTCACCTTAAAGATTTATGTAGGGGTTGATGGGTTGTTGGTGGTGAACTCAACCTCACTAGAAGTAGGGAGGAACAGAGAGGGAGGAGGTGGAGTATTAAGGCGATGATCATATTTGATGACCTCATTCACAAGTTGGAACTACTAGATTTGCCAATGAAAAACCAAGCTTTTACATGGTCCAATCTGCAAATGAACCCAACCTTGGAGAAATTGGCATGGCTCATGGTTTTGATAGAGTTGGATCAGTTGTTTCCGCTTTCTGAGGTGAAGGCAATCCCTAAAATTATTTCGGACCACTGCCCTATACTTCTAATGATTAGAAAAAAGGCAAGAAGTAGGCTGTTCAGATTTGAGGAGTGGCTACATTGTGAGGACTTTCTTATGGAAGTTCCCCTTTGGCGAGCAGAAGGTTGAAGTAAAGATAGGGCTATTTTGACGTTTGCGGCAAAGATGAGGTATTGTCGCAATAGAATAAAGGGGTGGTACTCGACTAACTTTTATAGCATAATGAAATCTAAAAGGGAGATGATGATAGAAATCCAATTGATTGACAATATCGAGGAGCAACAAGATTTGACGTGGGAGCTTTTTGAAAAAAGGGAGAAGCTGAAGAGGAGGCTTATAGGTGTGCTAAATGACGAAGAAACTGTACGGAGAACTGGGGTGAAACAACCTTGGCTGAGAGAGATAGGAACACACTTTTTCCACGCGATGGCTAACGATAAGAGGCGATGAAATGTAATTGGCACCATATAAGATAACAAATAAGCCGTACTTGGCGCTCTCTTGGAGCTTAGGTTAGTCTTTCTTATTTTGTGTCTTTGTTTTTTTTATATTCTCTTAGCTATTTTTTGCTTTTTTCTTTTTTTTGTTTCTCTTCCTGAGGCCATGCTGCCTCATCTCTGTAGCTAAGTTCACTTGCCCAATAAATGATGCTGCTAATGTGCTACCTCTTTTGCAAAAAAAAAAAGAGGAATATTATCCTAGCGAAGAGCTTTGAAGTCTTTCCTCATAAGATAAAGACATACGTACATTGGCCAAGATACTCAGCCTTTAACAAAAAGGAGATCAAAGTTAAAGGGACAAGGGAAGCAATAGTTTCATTCCTCTAAAAGGGAATAATAGGTATTTAGAGTTGGCTTAATTGCATTATAGCCTTAGAACTTTTATCAAAATTTTCACGATGCACCCTATTTTTCTAAAATGAACTTAATCCCCCCCTAAACTTCTATAGATATGTCGAATTGGCCTATTTTGCCATCCAATGCTGATTTTACTGATGAAAGAAATAATCTAAATGCTGGGTAAGTGATTTTTGTACCCACGTGCACTAAAGGCATGAAGTAGAGGTTACTATGTAACAAAACAGATGGTTAAAGCCTTGTTTAGCATCGTAGCCTCTTTTTATTTTTATTTTTTAAAATAAAATTTTGCATGAAATATTGCATGAGGGGATGGTAAATTGTTTGCAAGTCTTGCGTCCAAGGTGTTTGTTTGACTCAAGAATTTAAGTATCCATCGGCACGGACTATATCCACCTTGCCGTATCGTGCCAACAAGATACCGGCACGATACAGCCCCCGTGCCGATGGCACAGTTCAAAACTTTTTTTTTTTTAAATTACTAAGTAATTTTCTCAATAAAGTTCAAAATATTTGATAAAGATACATAATAAGTAATTAAAAAATTTTGTTGCTAAAAAAAAATAAATATTTCATGCCATTATGTGTCGGCACACATGTATTTTTTCTGATCGGCACTCATCGGCACGGTTTGGCATACACCGTACTGTACTATACCGACAAGTTTTCGGCACGACCCCGTGCCCACGACACTTAAATCCTTGATTTGACTACAAAAACAAAAATTTGAAAACAACTTTCTTTTGTGCTTCCAGATTTTTTTTTTTAAGTAGTTGCCGGCCATCACTTGGCGGGAGAACATTGGAAGCTAACCAAAAATCCGAAGAATGTTTTCTACTGCTATATCAAGTTACATAGATTTAGTGTTTAGAAAAACAAAAAACGACAATGATACCAAATGAGGTTTAAACTTTTTTAAGTAAAGCTCATTTTAACTATAAATATCTTCTTCAGGTGGAAGGGAACTTTTTGATCCCAAGCTTCTTGTCAGAAAATGTTGACTTAATGTTCATATGTCATCTTTGTGTCGATCAGGCTAGAAAAAGGACCAAAGTGGGTACTAGTGCAATTATCACATTTAGTAATTGTTATAGTCTGCCATTGTAGGGCAGACGAACAAAACATGCAAGAAAGGGGTTAAATGACAAAATATATACATATTGAGGGGGTTAATCATAAATTTTTGAGTAAGAGGAGCCTAGTGATAATTGCAAAAATATCCAGAGATTTTCTGCAATGTAGTTTATTATATGCATTTGGCATGTTGATTTTATTCTTGTGAATATCTACTTTTGCCATGGGAGTTCATTTCTAAATTGGTGGCCATGTTGATATGCAGGTAAGAAGTACAAAATATACAATTTGATTACTATGTCTTTCTTTTGGTTTTCCTTGGTGGCACATGGTTCATTTTCATGCAACATCACACTGACTCTGAATCTGCAAGCACGCATACTGCGTATAAACATGTGTATTAAGTGCCATAGCTCTGGCTGGTAGCAGCGAGCATGGCAATCATCACCTCTTTTGTTTGTTGGAGTCTTATTGTATCACTTGAAACATCCGGCATTTCTCAGCATTTGTGTTTAAGACGGCCTTTTGAGTCCATATTTTACTTTTATGAGATCCATATACTTATAAATCTTGGTTACGATGCTTTTCGCTTCCATAGTCCTTAACATCAAGGGTTCATCACCTGCCGTGCTTTTCATTATTAATTTTGCATTTTTAAGATCAATTTCCTTCAAAGTCCTCAAATTAAAGTTATATTCCCCTCATCGTTAAACAAATTGATTTTTTTTGTTTGGCTACTTCATCACTTTGTGATGATTTGTAACAGCAAATTAGTGATTGTATCTTCAATGCTTATTCTGCATTTTGCAGGCACTGAGGTTGGCGATTTGCACATTTAAGGAGCACAAGTCATCATGGGAGGAATTAATGAAACGAGCAATGTCGAGAGATTTCACATGGGACAGTTCTGCGGCTCAGTACGAGCAGATAATCGAGTGGGCTTTCACAGACCCTCCTTATGTTAGATAAGTATTTGTCACAGTGCTATCAACATCCCTTTTTCCGACCTTTCTCTCGTTCTTTTACTCGTCATTTTGATCTTGTCTATATAAAATTTTTGCTGCCTATATGCTGTTTAGAGGGAAGCATCATCTACGAAATATTTTCCTACGTACACGTAGGGTGAACTTTGGCTCTGAGACCTACTGAAGTGAAAAATAAGTGGCTTTGGATTCACTTTCGGACCTTTTAGTGTACAAGGTTAAACATGACATGTCACAAAAGTACCATGACAATTGAAAAAGAAAAATACACGTTCTACAAGAGGTGTTGTCATGTTTTTTGCTTTTTTTCCCCACTTCTTTTATTATTATTATTACTATTTTTTTTTTAAAAGATGGGTACAGATGCAATGTTAACATGGCCTCAAAGCCATTTAGGCCATTTGCACTTGTTTGTTTTGTATGGATTGGGCACCTATGGTAGCTGCTTATTGGTGTTTCATTTTATTTATTTAGAATTAAAATAGGATCAAATTATAATCTAGTCTTATCCAATGTAATTGAAATAAAATAATAAGATATATCTTTTCTATAGATTTAAGACCAACTTAAATAAAATGTTTATATTTTTATCTTATAGATTTGAAGTTGGATTGATAAAAAAATTTAATTTTTTCAAAGAGGTTTACTACAAGAGTGATGATGTGGTTTTATATAAAATCGTCTGAAATTCTGTAATTTTATTTATGTTAACTAATGTTTATATGCAACTTAAATTTAGAACTGCATATTTAAGAGTTTCAAGTTGATGGATTTATTATTATTATTATTATTATTATTATTATTATTATTATTATTATTTGTGGGGATTGTTGTTGTTGATTTCCAACGTTAGTTGGTGGTGAAACTGGTCATATGTCCGATTTCAATTTTTTTTGTTTCGAATCGGTTGCTAAGACAATTTGAATCGGTCTTTTTTTTTTTTTTGAGGAGAAGGTAGCGAGCTACCCGCTTCATTCAATATGAGCATGAATCACGCAACAAGAGAGACAACAATGTCTCAAGAAAAGAGCGACGAAAAAAAAAAAAAAAAAAAAAACACGTTTCTAATTATCCACTGCGCAAGCACACTTCTGACTCATTAGAGGTCCGCCCACTGCGCAAGCATACTTCTAACCCATGTAACAACGTAGAGGGAGTCGAACTCGTATTGGAAAATAATATTGTTTCTAATTTTTTAAATCACCCATTAGTTTGTTGACAGGTAGGTAAGGACCTTAGCCACCTCCATCGTACTTCCTCCTCTCGACCACTCCTCCCACGCCCCTTTAACATTGGCCCCAAGCTCATGGAAGCCAATGATCTCGTCGCTCATCCCAATCACGAAACGTGAGAACACACACCTCATGAACAGATAATCGGTCGTCTCGGGACGCGACCCACAAAGCACACAGAGATTATTACTGATACAACTCCTTTTTTCAAGATTATCTGCGTGAGCAGTCGATTCTTCAAAGCGAGCCAGATAAAAATCTTAACTTTAGTCGGTACTCACAGCCTCCACAGGCAGGAGGCGGTGGCGTCAAAAAGCCCCCCGTTGTTTAGGAATGAGTAGGTTGATTTGACTGTGAAGATACCTTTATCATGCCACCTCCAAATTACTCCATCCCCCTGTTCCCCGGCATTGTGGCACCCATAGGACCCTTCAATTTTAGCACTAGGGCCCTGCCCCTCAGACCCCTCGTACTAGCCCCTCTTAAAATTTTTTGCCACCTTCATTTGTTGCGGTTGTAGCACTCACAGATTCCGATCCACTTTCTTACGACTCTGCTATACAGTTCGGGGCATAGGGATTGCAGCGCCATTTCGCCGCACCATCTGTCAGTCCAAAACTTGATAGTACTTCCATCTCCTAGTAGGTAGGAAACCCCTCTTTTAAAGACCTCCCTGATACTAAGGACGTACCTCCACCATTTTGAGGCTGGCCTAAAGGAACTCCCTTCCTCCAACGGTATCTGCTTCGTGTAATACAGACATTGAATCAATTTATTCCACTGTAAGTCAGTAGCCGTACATAACTTCCACCATCATTTGCAGAGTAAAAGCCTCATTCATTACTCGCAGACTCAGAATACCCAAACCACCTTCTAACCTGTTCCAACACACGTTATCCCATGCAACTAACCATCCCCATCCGAGAGATCTCGAGGAGCCAGCCTAGAAAAAATCCCTTCTAAGTGCCTCAATGCGATTAGTGACCCATTTTGGGGCCTTAAAAATGGAAAGGTGATAGAGGGGCATGTTGGTGAGAACAACATTAACTAAGGTGAGCGTACCACCTCTCGAGAGTAACTTAGCCTGTCAACCCTCGATTCTACTATGGATATTCTCGATAACACCTCGCCACACCTCCTTCCTTAGGCTCTTATTGGACAGAGGAAGTCCGAGGTATTTCGTCGGGAACGCGCCCACCTTGCAGTCCAATATGGTTGCTAACCTACACCCCTTGTTCTTATGCCTGCCGGTATAGAACAACTCATTTTTCTCCTTATTCACTTTGAGACCGGAATGTGACGCCCCACTTCCCAGGGGGTCACCCATCCTAGAACTACTCTAGCTCTAGCACGCTTAACTCTCATGTTCCTCTTGGATCTTGCTACCATCCAAAATGCTATAGCCGGGTTAGAGATTTAGTCCTATTATAACATTTATATAGAGGACTAATCCAAATTCCGGGGGTGTCACATTCTTCCCCCCTTTAAGCCCTGACGTCCACGTCAGGCTCAAGCACACTCACAAGCACCAGGCGATATGAGACTCGTCTCGCTAGCCTTAGCCGACCTTGTGAGGAGCTGCACTCCACTCACAACGGTCATTAGCCGGGGAGCCTCGCTCTACCCGCTATATAACCCTGGCTCAGCCGAGACTCATCTCACATTTCCGGCTGGTGAATGTCTCTGATACCAACTGTGACGCCCCACTTCCCAGGGGGTCACCCATCCTAGAACTACTCTAGCTCTAGCACGCTTAACTCTCATGTTCCTCTTGGATCTTGCTACCATCCAAAATGCTATAGCCGGGTTAGAGATTTAGTCCTATTATATCATTTATATAGAGGACTAATCCAAATTCCGGGGGTGTCACACGGAACCCCATTCAAACAGGTGCCAGATGAATTTCAGATTACGTAGCTAAAACTTTCGGGCTTCACAAAAGAAAAGGGTATCATCCGCGTATTGAATAAGTGGCTCTTTCAGTCCTCCGATGGGCCGAGACCGCGCAGAATCGGTCTTGAAACCCGTTTTATTGAAAACCTATTTCCGTCACAAACAAGATCCAACCATTAAGTGCTAGAGCTGTTGGGTTGTAACTGATCCAACTGGTGAGTACTGAGAGAGAGGGGTCATTATTGTAACCAACTTCGAAAAGAAAAAGTTATATATATATATATATATATATATATATATATACATATATAGTCTGGCTGGAATACTATTGATAGCACCAAGCAATTGGTGCTACCAAGTTTCCAGCCTTTGGATAAAATGATGTGTGGTTGGGATTATAGTGGTCCCTTAGAATTTTTACTATTCAACCAACCACCTATTAAACCCTGCGGGACCACTATCATTTTAACCGCACATTTCTTAATCTAAAGGCTAAAAAATTAATAGCATCAATGGCTTGGTGCTATCGATAGTATTCCAGTCTAGTTCTATATCAAGCCATTAATGCTATTAATTTTTTAGCCTTTGGATTAAGGGATGTGCGGTTAGGATGATAGTGGTCCCCTAGGGTTTAATGGGTGGTTGGCTGAATAGTAAAAATTCTAGGGGACCACTATAATCCCAATCGCACATCGTTTTATCCAAGGGCTGGAAACTTGGTAGCATTAATTGCTTGGTGCTATCAATAGTATTCCAGCCGGACTCTCTCTCTCTCTCTCTCTCTCTCTCTCTCTCTCTCTCTCTATATATATATATATATATATATATATATATATAATTGAGCTCCTATGTTTTTAAAACTATCAAGTCATTGATACTTGTAGAATTTTAGCCCTTAGATGAAAAGATGTGTGGTTAGGATGATAGTGGACCTTTTGGGTTAAGTGAGTGATTGATGAAATAGAATGATATAAGGAATGAAATTAATCAAAGGGGTAGATCTAACGATAGAAAACTTACAAGCATCAATTGCTTGGTGCTTACACAAGTATAGTAGTGTCACGCCCCGAGTTTTGAAAAAAGGTCTATTTTTTTTTAAAAAAAACAAAATCAGAATTTAAACTTGAAAACCACGGTATGAACAGATCGCAACAAACATAGAAAATTCTCTGTCCACTCGGACAAAATCTCCCCTGTGTATGCACGGCTAGATAAGTACAACATATACAATCAAAGTACTAAATGATATAAACTGAAACATAGCAACCACAACCATAATCCACAGTACTAGAATCTCAAACACCAAAATATCATAAGTACACCATAACTATATATAATCTATCTGTAATACAAAAGCTTAGCAGTCGAAGCTGGCAATAGGGGACGACTCTATCGGATATGCTCTCAACAATGTCCCGACATCCCACTACCCGACTGACCTGAAATGGTGGTCACTCAAAGGGTGTGAGATACAATATAAATGTATCCTAGTGGGCACGACGAGCCGAGAAATAGCAAATCGTACCAACCGGCATACTGTAATCAGCGGATAGTAAAAGATCAGTAGGTAAAAGCTGATATACAATAGAAATGACTACTACTAATCAAAATCACAGTACTGAGCAAACATAGGTACAAAAAAATAAGAGCTAAAGCATGCTGATATAAGATAGATGAACTATGCATCAATAATAGAACCCAAGTACCCAATCAATGTCACTTTTGGTCACGAGGACCTTAGGCTAAAACCACTGACGGCACCTGACGGCTGACATAACCTCGCACTCACATGTGCTGACGGGGGCTCACGGGTCTTTATGTAGACCACTTTACCGGCAAAGAACGCATGGTGAGGGATCAGTCCCACAACGTATGTGAAGTACAGTGGTGCGTGGCTATCACAATGCTGATGCTCAAGCTCACGGTCCACAGACCGGGTAATCGGCAATAAGTTGGGAAACACAACAGGGATGCATATGTCTGTATATCAATCATAGGTCATCTCATGCAATATGGAATACAAGGAACATGTATATCCGAGTAAAAGTAAATCTACGTAATGACCAAGCAGGCATGATATATGTCCAAGTATAAGCTACTGTACTGGTATCTAGCTAATGACCAATTAGGCATGATATATGTCCAAGTATAAGCGAGTAATAAGCAATAAATGGAAGTAAAGCTTAAAATAGGATCATGGTAGAATGAAACACAGGGATCCGACCAAATATGATACCCGAGAAGCCCGAGATGATAAAGGTCGGACCGAAGATAAACCCACCTCAGTGTAGGCAGTCCCGAAGCCTGTTGAACTACTGGGGTGCTGGCGCCGAACTGCTGGGCCCTGAACAATAAATTCGGATCAGTAACAGACTCACTCATACCCATCCCATCGACGCTACATAACCAGAACAACTAATTAGTGAACTTTCCTCAAGTCCCGGGATTTACCAAAATTTTCGGAAACCCGCCGAACGACCGACTACGGCCCGAACAGTATCTACGAGTTCCCAAATACGATGAAACTTCACATGCTGCCCTAGAATGATCCATTTAGCATGTCCCGGTAGCCAAGGGCCATTTTGTAAACCTCTATGCTCAATCTGGGCTATAATTACCCGCATAGCTCCCAAAAAGCCGATTTTGACTCCAGGAGTCCTCGACATGAAACGAAGGTCACTGGACTAGCCAGGACAGTGCCGGGAACAGCCAGGGACGCCCGGCAGTGACAACTCATCCTTTGATATCCCCGAAATGCGCAGTTTGCGCGAAAACGCCGATAAACCGGTAATTTTGCCAATTTACGGCTCGTTAAGCAAAATCTGCTCAACGAAAGCCATTGGACCTCAAACGAAAGGTGTAGAGATCACATGCATGCTGTCCACAGTAGCCCACCAGGCTAGAATTTCAAGTAGACCCCTAGGGTTTCATAAAATTGCATAATACATGCATTTTAACCATAATTAAGCTACTATATTAAACCCAGGGACTTTTAAACCGAACCAAAAGCACCAGTTGCTGGGCCTCGATATTATAAACACCGTGCTCACTGTTTGGGAGCAGCACGGAGCCCAAAAATAGAAATGGTGCAACTTGAACTATGCTTCAAGGCTATGTTAGCTACAACAACCTAACTACTCAACCAATTGCACAGGTGAGGTGAGCATCATGCTCACAGGGTCGAGGAGGTTCAGAGGCTCGCATTCGAGGTGTCGCGGGGCTGCCAGAATAATTGCCGGAGCAAGGTGGCTAATGATCAATATTCCAATAGCTCAAGTTGGCCGAGCTTGCACAACTTCGGGTTCAAGTGAGGATCAGGGGCAAGCCGCAGCTGGAGGAAGTTCCCAGAGGTGGCACAGGTCCAGCAACACCCAGCTCCGGCCACCACAGGCGGCGGATGGGCAGACTTTCCAAGATCTTGCCGCAAAAGACCCACAATGGAGAGCTCTTGATCCGGCTTCCTAAAGAGCCATGCAATGGTTCAGGGGGCTTGCTCTGGTCAAGTGGGAGGTAGCTGAGTAGGTGGCCGGCGATTGGAAGCGGCGGCGGCCGCGGCGGACCAAGCTTGGCCAGAAATAATGAAGATGAACTAGGGCTCGAGGTTGCGGCTTCGATACTCAACCAATGACCCTAAAACTTTGTGGAGGTATTCCACAGATCTAGCAGAAGCAGATCCAGCCCTTGGATCAAGGTCTTGAAGGTTGGATGTAGCGCGCGCAAAGGTCTAGCCGAATCTAGGGTTCCGGCGAGACCTTACTCCCGCCATCAAGCCAGGAGGTTTCCGGCGACGTGGCTGCATAGGGGGCATCCCAAGAAGGTCAGAAAGTAAGGTGCTGTGGGTGCAAAGAAAACCGAGAGGGAGGTCACCTACCACAACTCGGATCCGAGGAAGAAAAATAAGGTGGCAGTTTTCTTCTCCGGCGATGTAGGCCACAACCGGCTGTGGGATCCCTCGGGCTTGTCTTCTAGATGTAGAAGAAGGCCATCGGAAGGTCCAGATGCGTGGGGATGTGGTTACGTTGCCTCCTACACCCACCATCCCAAGATCAAGGAGTATCTTGCTTCTTGATGCAACTCCGGCGAGGGGAGGCGGCGGCCGGTGGAGTAATGGCTAGGGGCTGAGCAAAGAGAGGAGAAAGGTTGCTTGGTGGCGGCTGTGGGCAAAAACCCAAGGCTAGGGCTTGCTCGGATCCACATAGCCTATTTACATAGTGTTTGTAACAAAATGCTACTTAGTCCTTCTACAACCCACATTTTCGGTTAGGTCCCCTATTGTAGGTAACAAACACAGAGAAGCCCCTTACCAAGGAGTTTCAAGTCATTTAGTACACAAAATATTGGGCATCTTAAAGAAAACCTTGAAATTTACTGTATTTCATATTTTTCGAGGCCATAGGTTCGCCAAACAGAAAAATGGACTTCGCTACAACGTCCGGCTCGACAAAACCTATTAAGTAGCGATTTTGGTTCGTTGAGTTTAGGTCCCGATAATTTCTAAATCCATCATCTTTAGTGCATTCCATTGTTTGGCATGCTTTTCGTTGACTTAGGCTCGTCGAACATAAATTCGGACTACGCCATTGTGCTCGGATCAATAAGACCGTTTAGATCGAGTATTTGGATTATCGAGTATTTGGATCATCGAGTTTGGATTCAGAATTGTAGAGTTAGCCAACTTCAATCAAAAATTCGAAATTTCAGGAGATTACTGTTCACAGCTTAAGTTATACTCAAACACTGTTCTGCACCTTTTCCGAGGTGATAGGCTCGTCAAACTGAAAATCGGATCGCGCCATCGCGTTCAGTTCGACGAGATAGACCAAGTGGTGATTTTACTTTGCTGAGTTCTCGATAGCTTCGCTAAGACCCCGGAAATTCTTATTTTTGAATTATAGAAAATTCAGAAAAATGAATTTAAATTTAATTTCAGATTTAAAATTTCTCGGTTACTACAAGTAGCCGGACACACACACACACACACACACATATATATATATATATATACATATATATATATATATATATATATATATATATATATATATATATATATATATATATATATATATATATATATATATATATATATAATTGAGCTTATATGTTTGTAAAAGTAATAAGTTATTAGTGCTGGTATGTTTTTATCTCTTGGATGAAAGGATGTGTGGTTAGAATGATAGTAGACTTTTTGGATTTATTGAGTGGTTGGTGGAATAGCATGATCTAAGGAGCGAAATTAGTCAAAGGGATAGATCTAACGGTAGAAAATTTCAAGCATCAATTACTTGGTACTTTTATAAGTATAGTTGCTGAACTCTCTCTCTCTCTCTCTCTCTCTCTCTCTCTCTATATATATATATATATATATATATATATATATATATATATATATATATAGCTAGGCTGGAATACTATTAATAGTACCAAGTCATTGGTACTATTAAGTTTTTAACCGTTGAATTAAGAAATATGTGGTTGAGATGATGTGGGCCCCTTGGGTTTAATGGGTGGTTGGGGAAATAGTAAAATCTAACGGGTGAAAATAATTAAATGGTTCTAACGGTAGAAAACTTGATAGCACCAAATATTTGGTACTTTCGATAGTATACTATATATATATATATATATATATATATATATATATATATATATATATATATATATATATAGTCCGGCTATTGTATTACATTTGGTACTATTGGCTTTTCGGCCCTTGGATGAAGGGATGTGCCGTTAGGATTATAGTGGTCCCCTACTGTTTATGCTATTTCATCAACATCCCACTAAACCCTAGGGGATCATTATCATTTTAACCGCACATTCTTTTATTCAAGGGTCGGAAACTCAAAAGTACCAAGTGCTTAGTATTATTGATAGTGTAGTTACCTCGTTATATATAGAACTAGGCTACTATACTATCTATAGCACAAAGACATTGGTACTATTAAATTTTTAGCCCTTGAATTGAGAGATGTGTGGTTAATAGTGGTCCCCTAGGGTTTAATAGGTGGTTGGTGGAATAGTATGATCTAACGAATGAAAATAATCAAAGGGATAGATCGAACGGCAGAAAACTTGGTAGTATAAGTGTTTGGTGCTATCGATAACATAGCCGAACTATATATATATATATATATATATATATATATATATATATATATATATATATATATATATATATATGGAGTCTGGCTACTATACTATTGATAGTACTAAGCATTTGGTATTATCAAGTTTTCTACCCTTAGATTAACCCCTTTGATTATTTTCATCCGTTAGATTTTACTATTTCCCAACCACCCATTAAACCCAAGGGGTCCACTATCATCTCAACCACACATCTTTTAATTCAACGGTTCAAAATTTAATAGCACCAATGACTTGGTACTATTAATAGTATTCCAGCCTAGCTATATATATATATATATATATATATATATATATATATATATATATATATATATATATATATAGAATTAGCCTAGAATACTATCGATAGCACCAAATCATTGGTGCTATCAAGTTTTTAGCCATTGGATTAAAAAATGTGCGGTTAGGATAATAGTGGTCCCCTAAGGTTTACTAGGTGGTTGGTTGAATAGTAAAAATCTTAGGGGACCACTATAATCCCAACCGCATATCTTTTCATCCAACGGCAGAAAACTTGATAGCACCGATTGTTTGGTGCTATCGATAGTATTCTAGCCGGACTATATATATATATATATATATATATATATATATATGAGGTGCTATGCTTTTAAAAGTATCAACTCATTCGTGCTTGCAAGGTTTTAGCCGTTGGATGAAAAGATGTGTTGTTAGGATGATAGTGGACTCCTTGGGTTAAGTGAGTGGTTGGTGAAATAGAATGATCTAAGGAATGAAATTAGTTAAAGGGGTAGATCTAATAGTAGAAAATTTACAAGCACCAAGTATAAGCATAGTAGCCGAACTCTCTCTATATATAGTTGCGTTGGAATACTATCGGTAGCAAACGAGTTCCATTGCTACCGATTTATTTTTAATGATGAAATTTTTAAATCAACATTTGACACTATGATCTATACGATTTGAAGAAATTAGAAATTAAATTTTAAATTTTTTCAACATCATTAACCTAATGATCAAAGGATTGCAAAATTTGTAATTTTAATATTCAATATGAAGTGTTTTCTCATTTAACGGTGTAAAAAAGTTTAAATTAATTAAATTTTAATTAGAAAATTCTTTACAGTATTTAAAACAAGATATTTACTCTTAATCTTGATTACAAGATTTTTATCATCACTTTTTGAAGAATAGTCATTTTCAGTCGTTTATTTTTGTGTCCGTTTGATGGACAAAAGAACAATATAAAAAATATATAAAATTTAATTTCTAAATAGTTTAAATAATTTAGATCATATTTAATGGTGTTGATTGTCGATTTAGAAGTTTTATCATTAAAATTAAATCAATAGCAAGATAGTGTTTCAGTTCATATATATATATATATATATATATATATATATATATATATATATATATATATATATATATATATATATATATAATTAGGCTAGAATACTATCAATAGCACCAAGTCATTGGTGCTATCAAGTTTTTAGCCGTTGGATGAAAAATATGCGGTTGTGATTATATGAATTAAATTGGTGTGGCTCGATTAATCTTTTTTTAAAAAAATTAAAATAGAAAAAGAATTGAAATGTTTGATTTTTGAAAAATTGTAAATCAGAGCTGAACTGTTTTTTTTTAAATTAAAATTCTTAAAATTTTGATTCGATTTGATTAGATGTTTTTTTTTCACGTCGAATCTCAATTCAATCACTTATCAGCCTGATCGGAAAGTATACATGCTCCCTAAATCTGTTTGTCGGGTGCCACAAATTGTCATGCAACAAATTATCTCTAAGATGGAATGCGCTTTCATTAAAATTGTAATTCTGACAAATCTAGCATTGGACTGAAATCAAACTCTGAAATTATAAAAACAAAAAAAAGGGTAAAGTATATAATAAAAATCATCATAAAAATAATTTGCAGCACCATCGAGATAGGCCTTAACCATTGCAAAGGCATTTAGATTTTGTTTGGATGTTAAAATAAATCATTGGAAAATAACATATTCGGTAAGAGATTTTTTTTTTTTTTTTTTTTTTGGAGATAAAAATAGCATGTTATTCGTTTTATTCTTTTGATAAGTGAATTTAGCTATAGAAATTAAGGTATTGGGATTTCGAAAAGTTGAGAGAGACTTAAAAAAAACAAAAAATTAATAATGAAATCACAATTCAAATTCCAAATTTATCACCTGGTGCTGCAAAATTCATTCCATTCTTTTCTCGCATTTTGAATTCGTCCGAAGGCCGTTAAGGGATTAAGAGATTGCTTTCTAAAAATTACGATATTTCTTTTTTACCAAATCGTCCATCAATGTGCAGCAGCTTAAACCGCTCATATACCCCCGACCTCCCACCATAGAATCCGGAATGTATCTATCTTATAGAATGTTGAATATGAAAAATTTACTAAGTATACATCCAACCAACATATGATGTCTCAATTTCGCTACTATACATAACGCATTATTGGTTCCCAGACCAACTTTCTTTGAGTAAATTTTTAATCGTGGATAAGCATTTTCTAAGAATTAACCAAATAAAAATTTTAACTTTATAAAATATTTTTAAATCCCAAACTTTTAGTAGAAGAACATTTCGGAGATCCCCATTTCTGATCAAATTGTACACTAATTTAACATGAAATATAGTCTCACATTGTATCTCCAATCGATTTCATTTATCTTGTCAACAATCCAGAAATTTGAAAGCAACACTTTAAGATCTCTAATTTATCGCCTATTGCCATTCGACCCTAGCTCTCAGAATTTTTCTACATCTCCATCCTATAGTGGAGTAGACTCCTTAATTAAAATATCCTTCGTGGTATTTTGTTGTAAATATTAGAAAAGAGTGTTTTCAATGTAGCATTGCCACACTACCTATCAGACAAAAAATTTATAAACTGTTTATCTCTCAGAGCAAAACACATATTACTTTTAAAAATCTCTTTAGTAGCTAATACACTTTTTCATCATTGTGGCGCGGATCTAAATATTTTTCCTTTTCAAAAGGATTTCGTTCTATCATAATATATAATTCTAAAAAGATTGTTCCATTGGAGATCCCGTTTATTAAAAAAGCGCTATCACTATTTAGGTAGAAAAATATTATTCATCAAGAGAAGACGAATAATTAAAATATGATTTTTTTTTATAATTGAAAGTATGGAGTTAAACATTTAAAAAATCTTGACATTAGTGATTTTGTAAGATAATATATTTTAACCTACAAAATAATTTATTTTATTTTTTAAAAAAAATTGAGAGCTGAATAAAATTTCAATAAAACTTTTTTATCATACATTTTATCACCAAATAGGACATATTTATTGAATAAATAAAAAAATATATTAAAAAAATATTTATGCATCTAAATAAAGTCATAAGGATTCGAGTAGCACATTGCTATATATGAACTGGTTGTTAGATCGCCATGATTGTGGGACTGGGACCTTTTTTTACTGCACAATTTTTTGAAATTTGAAAATGAAAAGGTTAATTATTTCTGTTACCAAATTTAAATTCAAATGAAAAATATTTGGCCCACATATAAATTTTTCAATTTTTTACATACATTGATATAACAATGATATGGCACATTTTCATCAGTTTTCTTTTCTGTAGCTACTATAATTACCATTCGACCCTTAAATTTATGGGCTTTGCTAGGTGTACATCCTAAAAAAAGTGTACATCTTACATCCCATTCCATCCTGGGATAGATATACCTTCACTTGTCACATCGAGTGACGAGTGAAATTCACCCTATTCCAGAATAAAATAGGGTGTAAGATGTACACCCCCGAGTGGGTGTACACTTATACATTCCCTAAATTTATACCTTTCTTCTTATGAATTGTAACTACCACCCTTAAGTATAGCCTAAAAACTGTACGTGGGTACAACATTACTTCTTTTGTCCTTGGTACCGATAAATATTATTCCTACTCGCACATTCCACATTATTTTACTACTATACTTGAAACAATTCACGAAAGAAAAGATTAATTTATAAATATTGAGCATGTTTGATTCGGATTATTTTGATAATTTGTCTGAATTACTGTATTTAATTTATTCAATTTATAATATGATAAGATAATATAACATTATGTAGGATTACCCCGATAGCGCATTTGGCTCACGTTATGTAGCATTATATATTATTTCGACATAATCAAATATCTAAGATTTCTTAATCAGATTATATATTACTGATCATGCATTACTGCGCTTGATTTAGTGCAGTAATACTATGTTAGATTACAGTGTATATACAATTATTATATTTAATATATACAATTATTATATTTAATTTATTTTACAAAATGTAGTAATACCGGCTATAAAATATAGTTTATTTCAAAATTATCCTTGCGGTCAAATTTTATTTTATTTTTTTTTTTCTAAACTATGGCTTTAATATAATTTGTACTTAAATTTAAATTTTGAATTTAAATTTTAAAATTTAAAATATGAATAAAAATATAAAATTTAATATTTTAATTTAAAATATAAATTTGAATATTCAAAGTTTAAAAATTTAAAAATTAAAATATAAGTATAAATTGAAAATTTAAAATTTAAAATTTAAAATATAAATTGAAAATTTAAAAACTATATTTAAAATTTAAAATTTTAAAATTAGAAATTAAAACCTAAATTGAAAAATTTTAAATTAAATTTTAAATTACAAAATTTAAATTTAAATTTAAATTTAATAATTTAAAATTTTAAATTAAAATTTTAAAAATAATATATTGAAAGGATTTGAGGGGGTTGGAGGGTAAACTTGTAATTTTATATAACATATAAAATAATCCGCTATCAGTAATACGAGATACTCATCCCCCTCTCTAGATAATAATTTCGAAGTAATCTTGCACAATTTGTAACTGTTGGAATTAGAGGGCAGCGGAAACTTACAAACTGGATAGCCAACGTATCCAGGAACCAAAAGCCGGATCGGGTAGCTAGTTTTACTAGCCTTCTTGGATCGTCCTTGTCTTGGTGATTCTTGACTCTCCACGAATCTCCTGGTTGCAGATCGGATGCGCATATCGGATCGGATACGAAGAGTCCTCTTCTATGTCCACACTCCAAAACCCCGGGAACGAAGGTGGAAACCGAGAGAGAAGAGAGAATGAGGAAGAAGAAAATTCCTTTTTCTTCTGTGTATCGTAGGTTGTGTATATCTTTCCCCGTATAGGGGAAGGGGTTCTATTTATAGACTATTAGGACCCTTTAGGATATCCTCTTTCTCACGTAGAAATAAACAGAATATGGTTAGGATATGGGTTAAGATATATTTCTTAACATATAAGAAACATATCCTTATCTTTAACCCATAAGGATAAATCCTATTCTTATCCTTAACATATAAGGATAAAATCCGATCTTATCCTTAACACAACAGAATGAATCCTAACCTTATCCTTAACCTATAAGGATAAATCCTAATCCAAATCTCATATGGATTGAGTCAAAAATAGAACCGGCCAATGTGGACACATCACATGGCAACAATCTCCCACTTGGCCACATTTGCCAATTTTCTCTCTTATACATTCTACTCTTCATACGGGTAATGGAGCGTGCGACCAGATGAAAAAAAATCACAATGCAGGAGTGCCATATTAAGTCACCACCCAACTAACATAGCACATCACTGACTAACAACGTATATGCCCCAGACGTTTCAACACACACCGGATCAAGTATCACAAATCTCCCTCTTGTAATCA
This sequence comes from Tillandsia leiboldiana, assembly GCA_029204045.2. Classification (NCBI taxonomy): domain Eukaryota; kingdom Viridiplantae; phylum Streptophyta; class Magnoliopsida; order Poales; family Bromeliaceae; genus Tillandsia; species Tillandsia leiboldiana. The sequence continues at coordinate 7,361,826 of CM055064.1, forward strand.
CAAGGCTTGACCCTACAACATATCTTGTACTCATGATTATCTCAAGTAACACAACCGAGATAACCGCCCGGGCAATGAGTCACAAGACTTTCATGGTGTGCTATCGAAACATCTTCCTCAGCCCCTCACATTAATCTGTATCGGTCCAAGCACTTTACTAGACATGCTCCGCGAGATCGTATTTTCTCATGACCCTGAGATACATGCTAAGTTAGTTACATCGGACCTCTACTTCATAATGTAGTTCTAAGTCGAGGGTATAAAAAAAGGGGTTAGTGCTCACACAGTGACATAGAGGGAAGAATATATGTCACTCTACTAACTGGTCGACAATCACATACAGTATGATATATATGCCATGGCGGAGCACCCACCCAATGGGTCGTGTCACGCTCTAAAACGCCATGCGAACCTTGGTCTAGGCACCACTAAGGCATCTAACCACTATACAACTCAGGTCATCTCTCTAACCCAAGTATTTAGGTTCGGCTGCTATACAGGCTCGATATAGAATTTCACAAAATAATTCTCATATCCAACTCCCAAGAGTCTCATCTTAAACTAATTAAGGCGACTTTCAAATCGTATCAACACTTTATTCATAACGTATATGAACAAAGCAATCATATTACAACTACTAAAGTTTAATATGATTATTTAGTCTCATCCTGCTCACCACTTAGGTGCCAGGGCGATCACCCGTGTGAGTGGGCTGACCTGAGCCTGGTGACTAATGGTAATATGTGCCTACTAGTATCAATTACGCAATCATACATAAAAGAAAAACATATTTTCATTAAGAAAAGCGTAAGATACAAAAGTCTCAATAATGTCCATACATCATAACATGCGAAGACCCAAACTCCTAACGTGGGTCAGGAACATATCCCTAGCTATCGGCTTGGTCAACGGATCAGCCACCATCCTAGTGGTGGAGATGTCTAAGAGTGACCTCGCCTAGCCTAATCATCTCTCGAATGTAGTGAAAACGGATGTCAATATGCTTGGTCCTGCCATGATACTTGGGGTCCTTCACATACTCCAAAGCAGCCATGCTATCAGAGACCATCTCAACAGGCTCATTAGCTCGAGTCACAATATCGAGGTGCTGGAGAAATCTCCTCAGCCAAACAGCCTCCTGAACGGCTGCTGAACAAGCAACATACTCCGCCTCCATGGTAGACAAGGCAATGCAACTCTGCTTTTTACTGCACCAGGAAATTGCCCCACCTCCAAGCATAAACATATAGCCTGAAGTGGACCTGCGCTCATCTCTATCACCGCCCCAATCAGCATCACTATATCCTTTCAATCTCAAGTCCCCAGCTTGAAAGCATAGAACGAGATCATTGGTTCCCTTTAAGTATCGAAGGATCCTCTTGACCGCTTGCCAATGAGCAGGTCCTGGGTTGCTCTGGTAACGACTTACCAAACCAACATCGAAGCATATGTCAGGTCGAGTACACATCATAGCGTACATCAAACTGCCAATCGTACTCGCATAAGGGACCCTACTCATTTGCTCTTTTTCTTTATCCGTTTTAGGGCACTGATCAAGACTCAAAGTGTGATTCTTTTCCACTGGAGTATCAACGGGTTTACTATGATGCATCCTAAACCGCTCCAGAACCCTTTTAATGTAAGATTCTTGAGACAGATCAAGAAGTCTCCTAGAGCGATCTCTGATGACCTTCACACCGAGCACATAGCTCGCCTCACCCATATCTTTCATCTCAAAATTGAAAGATAACCACTCCTTAGTGGTATTGATCAACTCGATGTCATTCCCAGCCAATAGTATGTCATCGACGTATAGAGAGAGAAACAAAATTCCCTTCTCTGACTTCTTGACATATACACAGTGGTCTTCCTCTATCATGGACATACCGATAGAGATGATGGCTTCATGAAACCTGAAATACCATTGTCTCGATGACTGTTTGAGACCATAAATGGACCTTTTAAGACGACATACTTTATCTTCTTGACCTTCGAGTACGAAACCCTCAGGTTGATCCATGTAGATCTCCTCCGCTAATCCTCCATTGAGGAAAGCTGTCTTGACATCCATTTGGAACAATTCCAAATCTAGATGAGCCACTAAGGCTAAAATCACACGTATAGAGGCAAATCTCACAACATGAGCAAATGTCTCGTTGTAATCTACCCCCTGCCTTTGATTGTAGCCCTTAGCCACGAGCCGAGCCTTATATTTATCGATTGATCCATCCGCCTTGCGCTTAATTTTTAAAACCCATTTATTTCCAATAGACTTGCGCTCAGGTGGAAGGTCAACCAACTCCCATACTTGGTTCTTGCTCATGGAATCCATCTCATCTCTCATAGCAGCCATCCACTCATTACAAGCTGGTGATTGTAGCGCTTCTACATAAGAAGCAGGCTCATCATCATCGAGCGGAGTGCACATGAAAATATTCCCTTCGATCTCAAAATGTCGACGGGGAATGTTTCCACGTTCACTTCTACGCAGTTGAGGGCCTAAACTGTCGGCTTCCAAGGGTATGCTCCCACTCATAGAAGCACTCCCACTAGCCAGAGGATCGCTACCACTTCCTTCAGCGACTTCGGGAAGTGATCGATCACCTTCACCAGAAGATGGGATAGCATCGTCTTGTAACTCATACAATCCGATGTCATTTCGCATTTCACCAATGCTTGGAAATTCCTTCTCTAGGAATTCTACATTACGAGACTCAATCTCGGTCATCCCACCATCTGGGTGTTCACCATACATCACATAGCTTTTCGAATTTTCAGGGTATCTGATGAACACACGCTTGCTTGCTTTAGGGCCGAGTTTTCCGAATCTATGTGAGGGGTTGTGAACATATCCAGCCGAACCCCAAGGGCGTAAGTAGTGTAAACTTGGCTTTCTACCACTCCACAACTCATATGGGGTAGATGGCACTGATTTACTAGGGACTCGATTAAGAATATAGGCAGCAGTCAAAAGAGCATCTCCCCAAAAACTTATAGGAAGATGAGCATGCGCCATCATAGACCTAACCATGTCCAGTAGAGCACGATTCCTTCGCTCTGCAACACCATTTTGTTGCGGAGTACCTGGATTAATAGTGAGCTATCTCATAATGCCCTTTTGCTCACAGTAAGTCTTGAACTGATCAGACAAGTACTTACGTCCTCGATCAGTGCGAAGCACTTTTACACTTCTTTCTATTTGATTCTCAGCCTCCGCTACGAAGCGCTTGAAGCAATCTAAAGCTTCAGAACGATGAGAAAGCAAATACACATAGCCACAACGGGAATAATCATCAATGAATGTGAGAAAATAGCACGCACCATGCCGGGCCCTCACATTCATTGGCCCACAAATGTCTGAGTGGATCAGCTCCAAAGCATGAGAGTCACGAGTAGCCTTACCAAAAGGCTTTCTACATGCCTTCCCAGCCAGACAAGGCTCGCACACAGATAGGTCAACTTTGGCGAGAGACCCCAAAAGGCCTACTCGAGCCAGTCTGTTCATTCTTTCTTGACCTATATGGCCTAGTCTGGCATGCCATTTAACGGATTCATCACAGAAATTAGAAGAAGAAGAAGCAAAAGAAAACGAATCATCCTCCAAATCTAACTTAAAGAAACCATTTATTAATGTACCATATCCAAATAAAGTACCATGAAAGGAAATGTCAAGGCGGTCTCTGTCAAAATGAAAAGAATAGCCTAAATGTAGCAAAGCTAAAACTGAACATAGATTACATCTTATACCGGGTGCATATAGCACATCTTGAAGAAGTAAGGTGCGGCCACCACGCAACTTGAGTCGGTACGAACCAACTCCAATAACTTCTTCCATTGAGCCATTCCCAAGGGTGACAAATTGTGTTCCAGTCGGTACTCGATGGTAATCTACAAATCCCGCTCGATCACGCACTACGTGCTTGTTTGCTTCTGTATCCACGATCCAACCGAGAAGAGAATTAGCTACTAAAGCATAAGAGCAAACAAAACAGTGTGAGAGTGGTAGGGCTACCTTTTTCGGCTCATAACAATCCCGAGCGAAATGACCCTTCTCCTTGCAGTTATAGCATTTTAGCTTCGCAACTTCTCTACTGCCAGCGCGCTTGCCTCTGCCGCGCTTTTCAACTCCACCATGAGGAATTTGATTTTTACTTTTCTGCGCTCCATTGTTGTAACGCTATTTGCACTTGGGTGCAATCCCACCGCGCTTCTCAGAGCGTGTAACAAGAGCGACAGAACGATTCGCATCCAAGCGTTCTGCCTCAAGCTCGAGATGACGTGATATGTCATTAAACGTTTTAATGCCCTCACTGTGCGTCATCAGGAGCTTCATCTGGGACCATTCAGGGTCCGGTAGTGAACGAATCACCGCGAGAACCTGTTGCTCATCGTTGAGCTCATTTCCGGCAGCCTTAAGGTCCCGAATCATGGTGCTCATCACACGAAGGTGCTCAACCATTGAGTTCTTCGGGTCCTTAATGTACTGCTGAAACTTTAGATTTAGGGCACGCAGCCTCGTAACTGAAGTTTGCCCAAAAGCAATCTTCAGATTTTCCCACATGTCTTTGGCAGTCTCAAATGTCTCAAACTGTCCAATGAGGTCATCCTGCATGGCACACAACATAGTATACCGAGCAGCACGATCCTCTTTGAACCATTTGTCATAGACATCCTGCTCATGCTTGTGTTCTGCAGTAGAGTTATCTAGAGGCACGGTCTTTTTGACAGAGAGAGTTTCAAGAACTCCTTGTTCATTAAGCAGGTATTGCATTTTTCTGTGCCATATGTCATAATTCTTTCCGTTTAGCTTATCACCTCTCGTGAGGTCAGGTATAACATTTTTGAAAGCCATTTCACTACATTCAAAAAACAGGTTTGGACATTATGCACATATTTCAAAAAATTAACAAGATTGAAAAAATATCTCCCTCACAACGGGATCGAAAATTTCGCTAGGCTCATAATCATCACCCAGTGTCGGTTCAAAAAATTTCAATTTTATTAATTTTTTTTTTATTTAATTTTGAAACTTATTCAAAAAATTGGAACTCATTCATTTTAAAAATAACACATCTTTAAAAAAAAATTAAGAACTTATCTTAGAGAATTCATATCACACAGATAAAATAAAAAATAAGTGCTTGTGCCAAAATTTAATTTGAAAAACGTCGATGGTATACAAAACACATTCCTCTTACATGACCTTAATTATTACATCACATCTGCAGAAATAAAACCTACTACATCATTACAAAGATGTACATCAAAGGGAACCATATTCTAAAGGAATGTTGCACACGCCGAACCCGCTTTTCTAAAATTAAATTTTGTAGAAAAACACCGAAAAAACACAAGTACTTATAGCACCAAAAAAAACATATAACGATTCATAACAAGCCACAAAAGCATTATAATTTACATCCACACAAGATATAAATTATACAACACATGCATATTTAAATCCCACAGGTAAAAAAAATATTTCGCACCACATAGGAGCATAAAAGAAATCACATAAAAAAAAATTGCACCACATAGGAGCATAACAAAAAACACATAAAAATTACACCACATAGGAGCATAAAAAAAACTTATTTTCTTAAAAAAAAATTGCGAGAATGCACTCAGGCCGGGCCAGCCACGCGCACCCAGCGCGATGGGCCCTGCGCTCGAAGCTTTTTTTTTTTTTTGATGTATATAAAAAATTTACAACATATGTAAAAAAAAAAAAAATAATAAATAAATAAATAAAAAATATTTACAACAGATAAAAAAAAATATTTACAACATATGTAAATAAAAAAAAATATGTTTCGTGATCAACATAAAAGATTAAAAAACTAAAACTAATTTTGTGAGGACCCGAATCCCCGCTTAAGGGTTATTGTTGGATTAGTGTCATCGGGAGGTGTTTGTGCACATGTCGGGCCCAAGTTATTGGATTTCTGGAGTAATTGGAGCAAGAATTGCTTATCAGGAAGCCCATATGGATGATTGAGATTTGTGCGCGCTTATTGGAACCAATAAAGTGACCCGGCACGAAAAAGGATCAAGTTTACTTTTCCGGGAATTTTTGAGAAATTTTAGAAGTGGAATTTGGCCAATCGAACTTCGGATTTGGATTCAGCGCGCGAAAACGGTCAAGTTGGGCTATTTACTTGCTATTTTTGGAGGTTGCTACTGTCACGCCCCGGAACCCGGGCTCGCCAACAGATCCGCCGTGCAGACGGGATTTTCCGAGTACACGAAGCGCTGGTAACCTGCTCCGATATAATATAAACAATAAAAGAGCATAATACAGAGCTGAAGTAGAATAACCACATAGTATTTCAGACTGGGAACTACAAATAAAGCAGTAATAAGTACAATAATCTCTCAGCTCACCAAATAGTACAACCTGCTGGCAGAAGCCAGACCAAAATAAAAGGAGAATACCACAGTCTGAGTGAAGGGTACAACGTCTATTTACAGCTCTCAATCTCACAGGAGATCTATCTATTCGGCGATCCCCTTACCTCGATCCGCTGCCGAAGGCCTAGCAGCTCCTGCAGATGACTCTGCAAAATAAAGGAGAAGAAAGAAACAGAAAATAACAATGGGGGGTGAGAACTACCAGATAAACCAGCAGCCTCCCCTAGTGGGTAAAAACCTCAACTCTGACGCACCCACTAGGACTACTAGAGGCAAAAGGGAGAAGTGGTAAAATACATAAGATGCTGAAACAGGAAAACTACCACTACTATGCTGTCAAAACTGTATGCATGCATCAGAAATGGTATCTGTCCAAAATAATCCAATCTAGACACCAGTAACAACTGGTACTGCCTGCTCAGCGGAATCTGCACACACGGCTCGAAACCGCGGGATCGGCTCACACGGCTCGCATCCCAACATAAGTATCAGACCGGCACACACGGCTGGGTCTGGAAAAGCCCACCTCCGGAGTGGCACTCGAGGGGAGCGACCCACACAAGTAAAGCATCTCTGTCATCAGTATCTCAAGTATCTCTGTAGCACATATCTCAATATAGCAGGACTGGATCATAACTATGATCAAAGTGGGAAACTCCATCCACTACAGAAACCCAATCCCCAGCTGATGCAATAAACCAGACTCAACCCCAATCTGATGCAAGGGTAAAACATCTGGTCGACCGCCTACTGTCCGCGGTTACCGCAATACCCCACAAATCCACAATCTAATGCAATCTCGACTACACTATCCCAAACCCCTGCTCAAACTTGAGCAACAAACCTCTGGATGCACAGGACAACAATGAAACATGTACAATCCCAAGATGATAGTGTAGCAATAAATAGTGGCTAACTAGATGAGCAAGAAAGCATGCCATTATTTAAAAGCTGTAGAAAAGTGTCAAATATTTATTTTAAAAAGATTGATTGTTATAAAAGTTATTGCATGCGAGATTATAGCCTTTGTCCGAATCACAGTGTCCCAATATAAGTTATCTGTGGGTTATATTAAATTTTAGGAGAGTTCGTCCCAGCGGTTCTCATCAATTGTCCTGTTAGTTGTCCTGTTAGTTGTCCTGTTAGTTGTCCCAATGGTTCTCATCAATGGTCATATTAGTTTGTCCCAATTGTTCTCATCAATTAAATTTTAGGGGAGTTTTCAGTAATCCCAGTGAGCTTGTCAAAAATGAGGTAAGCAACAACCGCCCACCTCGAACAGCTCAAATCACACCGAGATAGTCTCCTGGCTGTCCACAGTCCCCTAGAACTGCTGTCTGCCGAAAACGGTGCCCTACAGCAACCACATTGCACAGGGTGTAACTATATTATTCATAAAAAATATAGCTTTTGCTGTTTTTCAAATAGCACGAAAAGAGAGGAGTTTTTCACCTCTGTATAGTGCTCAGAAAAATTCATAAAAATTACGGTTGCGTTCTTCGCGAAGAGTAGATCAAAATCGACTCTTTAAACGTCTCGATCTGATGCTCCTACGCCAAGATAAAAATCGGAGAAGTCGAGGCTGTCCAGAAATTTCCACAGCAAAAGGGGGTCAAAGAGACCTCGGGAATCGTGCCAAAAGTATGAAATGGAGCAAAGTGATCAACGGAAATCGAAGCCTTACCTCTTAGGAACGCGCTACCTCAAAATCGTCCAAAAATTCCTCCTGGTTAGCACACAGGGAATTTTCGACGGAACTGCGATGGGAAATGGGCTAAAAAGAAAACCGTCGCAGTGCGCCGCGTCGCAGATAACTCACTATCTGTAACTCCAAAAATTCTAAAATCTGGTGGAGAGAGAGAGGAGAGAGAGAGAATATTTTTCCTAAAGGGCCCAACCTCAGATTCTCTCTCTACGGCACGCAAACCAAGGTGGGAATGAGGAGGGGTGGGGATTGCTATTTATAATGGGCTGAGGCTCCCACACAGGATCGGATCCGAACAGGAAACACCGAAACGGGCCAACCAAAATGCGCCACGTGTCCACAAAACAGGAAACAGCCTGTGCAAGGGCCACTCAGAAGCTGCCACGTGTCCACGTGGTGCACAGGCCCGGTCCCCGCGCCGGGTCTTCCGAAGATGTCAGCCAACCGGGTGCTGCCACGTGTCACCCTCCCACGTGCTTCTAGAAGCCGGCCGACCAATGGGGAAGCGCCACGTGGCAAGGGGAGGCTTCGGTGCACCCGGTGCACGCCATGCTGTGGACCGCGCACCACAGCGCCCCTGCCCGCTGTGCCGCCGCTGCGCCGCTGCCCCGCCGCCGTGCGCCGCCGCCCGCCGCCGCGCCGGTCGCCGGAACAGTAATTCCGGCGGCCGGAGTTACTGTTCCGGCGTGAACAGTAATTTTGCGCCGAAAAAATAAGTAATATACATTTGACCGTTTTCCCCCGCGCTGAGTCCAAATCCGCTGTCCATTTCGCCAAATTCCCTTATCCGAATTTTTGCCGAAAGCCCCCGGAAAATCCCATTTGCTCCGATTTTCGCGCAGAGTCTATTTTAAATGTCCAATTTCGATTCTACAAGCTCTGTTGCACCGTACGAGCTCTCTACAGTCACTGTTCATGTTACACAGTTCCTGCGGAAGTCCGGATCATCACATCCTCCCCCACTAAAAAGAGTTTCGTCCTCGAAACGAGACTAAACAATAATCCTCAGTCCGATGTCTCGAATAAGTAGGGGTGAGCATCCCTCATCTCCGACTCGAGCTCCCATGTAGCCTCGCGCTCGTCATGATTGCCCCATTGGATTTTCACATAGGGAATGGCCCGATTGCGCAATTCTCTCACCTCTCGGTCCAGAATTCGCAGTGGGCGCTCCTCATACCTCAAATCTTCGCTAATCTCAAGCGTGTGAAGTCGATGACGTGCGATGGGTCGAAGACATACTTCCTCAAAGTAGAAACGTGAAACACATCATGGACACCAGCAAGCCTCGGAGGAAGTGCAAGTCGGTAGGCAACTGGCCCGATACGCTCCAATACCTCAAAGGGTCCAATGTATCGGGGGCTAAGCTTTCCACGAATGCCGAATCTCCTGATTCCTTGGACGGCGAGACTTTCAGGAATACGTGCTCTCCAACTTGAAATTCTAAGTCTCGTCGCCGAATATCGGCATAACTCCTTTGTCGGCTTTGGGCGGTTTGAAGATGCTTTCGAATCACTCGGACCTTCTCCTCTGCCTCTATCAATAATCTGGTCCCAAGGTCCGCCTTTCGCCCACGTCACTCCAATAAAGCGGTGATCGACACTTGCGTCCATACAACGCTTCAAACGGAGCCATCTGAATGCTCGCTTGAAAGCTATTGTTGTACGCGAACTCAGCCAAGATAAGTGTCGAATCCACCCTCCGCCGAAATCCAAGACACAAGCCCTCAGCATGTCCTCCAGGATTTGTATCGTCCGTTCTGACTGTCCATCCGTCTGCGGATGAAAAGCAGTACTGAACCTAAGCTGAGTTCCCAAGGTTGTCTGCAAACTCATCCAGAAACGCGAAACAAACCTCGGGTCTCTATCTGATACAATGGAGGCTGGTACTCCATGTATCTAACTATCTCGTCTAGATAAAGCTGGGCTAGTCGCTCAAGTGGCCACGTAGTCTGCATGGGCAGAAAGTGCGCCGACTTGGTAAGTCGATCTACAACTACCCAGATCGCATCGGCTCCTCCTTGTGCCTTCGGTAGTCCGACCACAAAGTCCATCGTAATGTGGTCCCATTTCCACTCGGGAATTGGGAGACTCTGTAACTTGCCAGCTGGCACTCGATGCTCAGCTTTCACCTGCTGACAAGTTAAACACTGGGCCACAAATCTCCCAATATCCCTTTTCATGCCTTTCCACCAGAAGTGTGCCTTGAGGTCCTTATACATCTTAGTCCCCCCAGGATGTAGGGTATAAGGTGTATAATGGGCCTCTCGCAATATCTGTTCTCTAATCTCCACATCTATTGGCACACATGCTCGGTTCCTGTACCTCAGTACTCCCGAGGCATCTACCGTAAAGTCCCCAGACTGATCACTCGGAATCTGATCTCTAATCCTGGTCAAGTGGGGGTCCTCACTCTGTTTCTCCTGATCCTGTCCAGCAGAGTGGGCTGCAAGACTAAAGATGTCAGTCTAGCAGTGACCCCAGGGGACACAACCTCTATCTCGAGTCGTCTCATCTCCTCTAATAGCGGCGCTTGGTCTGTGATCAACATAGACAAACTTTGCACCGCTCTCCTACTCAAGGCGTCAGCGACCACATTAGCCTTTCCTGGGTGGTAGAGAATATCTACATCATAATCCTTTAATAGCTCTAACCACCTACGTTGCCTCAAATTAGCTCCTTCTGCGTGAACAGGTATTTTAGGCTCTTGTGGTCGGTGTAGATTTCACAATGCTCCCCATATAGATAATGACGCCAAAGCTTCAGTGCAAACACTACAGCAGCAAGCTCCAAGTCATGGGTAGGGTAATTTTTCTCATATTCTTTGAGTTGTCTTGATGCATATGCAATTACCCTCCCTTCCTGCATCAACACACATCCGAGTCCACTGTGTGATGCATCGCTGTAGATCACATATCCTTTTCCCATAACAGAAGGGAAAGGATAGGAGCGGTCATCAGTCTATTCTTCAGCTCCTCAAAGCTCTTTTGACAGTCCTCACTCCAGATAAACTTCACTCCCTTACGCGTCAAGCGAGTGAGGGTGTGGAGAGCTTCGCAAAGCCTTCCACAAACCGACGGTAATACCCAGCTAAACCCATAAAGCTACGTACCTCAGAAACCGTCGTCGGTCGGGGCCAATCACGGACTGCCTCAATCTTCGCTGGGTCCACTGCCACACCTGCAGCGGAAATCACATGGCCCAAGAAGACTACCTCCCGAAGCCAAAACTCGCACTTTGCCATTTGGCATACAACTTCTTCTCTCGCAGAAGTTGCAGCACAATCCTCAAGTGCTCCTCATGCTCGCATCACTTCGGGAGTAGACCAAGATATCATCAATGAACACTACCACGAATCGATCTAAGTACGGTCGGAAGATCCGGTTCATTAAATCCATGAACGCGGCAGGGGCATTAGTTAGCCCAAAAGGCATAACTGTAAATTCATAATGCCCATACCGTGATCTAAATGCCGTTTTCGGAATATCCTCGGCCTTCACCTTCAACTGGTGGTAACCGGACTGCAAATCTATCTTAGAGAAGACACAAGACCCTTGCAGCTGATCAAAAAGATCATCGATGCGCGGCAAAGGGTACTTGTTCTTGATGGTCACTTTATTTAATTCCCTATAGTCCACACACAATCGAAGTGACCCATCCTTCTTTTTCACGAATAGCACCGGCGCTCCCCAAGGCGATACACTCGGCCTAATAAAACCCTATCCATTAAATCCTGAAGTTGCGCCTTAAGCTCTCGCAACTCAGCCGGTGCCATCCGGTAAGAGCCTTAGAGATTGCGCAGTTCCTGGGACTACGTCAATCACAAACTCAATTTCCCTATCTGGCGGCATGCTAGTAAGCTCAGGGGGAAAAACATCCGGGAACTCGCGGGCAATAGGGATATCCCCGAGTCCCGGCGCCGCCGTAGGCCCCTCAACAACACTAGCCAAAAAGGCTACACATCCTCGACGGATCATCTGCTTTGCTCGGGAAGTCGAAACCATAGAGGCAAAGAAAGCACTCTGACATCCCCGATATACCAACATCTCCTGGCCTGGCTCTCTAAAAGTGACGGTCCTTGCGGCACAATCAATAGTCGCAAAATACCGAGCCAGCCAGTCCATCCCGAGGACCACATCGAAGTCCTTCAATTGTCTCAGGACCAACAGGTCTGCTGGCATAATCCAGGACTCGATTTGCATCGGCAGGACCAACAACACTCCTCTACGTGCAAGGTGTGATCGGGAATCTGAACCTCTCGCGCACGTGGCAAAAGTCCTACCTCTAACCCATGTAATGATGCAAATGATTTACTAATAAAAGAATGTGATGCTCCCGTATCAAATAAAGTACGAGTCCTAATGTCAGAAAGTAAGGTGATACCTGCCACCACATAATCTGCGGCTGAAGAGTCCTCTACCTGCGCCGCATACACCCGCCCACTTTGAGCTGGAGGGCGATACTCCGTGGGATGGGAAGAAGATGGCCTGCTTGCTGGAGCATATGGCCGCTGAGCCGTCGACCGCTGTTGAGATGAAGATGGAGCAGATGCTGAAGAAGGGGTGGCGGGGGCCGAAAAGGGGCACGAAGCTTGAATGTGCCCGGGCTGTCCACATCTATAGCAGCGACCCCACCGCTGGTCGCAGGTGTTGGAAAAATGCTGACCTCCACAGAAAATACACTGCCGGGAGCCCGTGGCTGTCGTGATTGCTGTTGCTGTTGAGACTGCCGTTGTCGCTGAGGCTGTCGTTGCGACCCACGCTGCGACGGCTGGGATCTCTGCTGTTGCTGCTGCCGCTGCTGGGCCTCTGGGTCCACCAGGCCCTCGCCGCTCAGACCGTCCTTGGCCGGAAGACTGTGGCAGAGCGGTCGTGGCGGCCTCCACGAACTAGCTTGTCCCCCAACCTCCGATGCCGGTCGCTTCGCCCCCGGGATCACCACGGGAGCTGGAGCTACCTCCTCCATCACTACCTCCCCGCACTCACGTAGAGTGCCTGCTCCATTGAGGCCTCCAAGGTCTGCAACCTTCGCGAGCGAACAAGTTGAAAAAGTCCCGGCGCAACCCTCGCTCGAACATGTAAATCCGGTGCGCCTCATCCCTGGCCACGTTCGGTACACATGCCAACAACTGATTGAAATTGGCAATGTATTCGTGTACGGGCCGATTCCCCTGGCGAAGGTTTCTCATCTGCTCCTCCAATCTCTGTCGGACGCTTTCCGGGAAGAAAGCCCCGAGAATGAGACTGCGGAACTCCGCCCAGGTCAGGAGCTGAGCCCCAGGCGGACCAGCCGGTCGAACACGCCGCCACCAACCTCGGCGTTGTGTCTCCAAAAAGTTCGTCGCTATACCACCTGATATCGCTCCTCGATAAACAACGTCTCAAACGTCGCTCCATCGCCGTGATCCACGACTCTGCCCTCCCACGGCTCTGTATTTTGCCCCGAAAAATGGGGTGGTTCAAACTGGCGGAACCTCATCAACAGGTCCACCACTCCCCGCTGTTCTGCCGGGGTCAGAGATCCTTCAGCCCATCGGCTGTCCACCATTACCCCGAGCAACAGGGGATGCCGGGGTCACCGGTACAGCTGGGGGAATCACAGCAGGGAAGAAGGTACGGGAGAACTCTCCGGGGGTGCTACAACAGGCTGCGCCCTCTCTTCTAACATCTGGTCAGCCGACCATAGCCTCCTCCTGACGCCGAACAGCCTCGGACATCTGGGCCATCTGAGCTTGTAGCTCTGGCACATCACTCTGCTGGCCCTGCCCGACTCCTCCTGGTCGGGCTCAGGGAATCAGGCTGAGAACGCGTCAACATCCTACGTCGCGGAGGCATCCTACCACAAGAAACCACACTCAGTATCATATCCCCACAGACCCAATCTAGCGAAAGTCAAAGACATCCCCATATTTCTGTGACTTTATGTTGTCTGCAGCCAACATAACGGTTCACCAGAAATTGGGCATGTCGATCCCTCTTCTCTCACTGAAGAGCCAACAATAATCAACGACTTCCGCAAATATCACGTCTCTCGTACCCCTATTATCCTATGGTCTGACCAAAAGCCTAGGGTTTCTAAGTCCCCAACTGACCTATCCCTAAGCTCTGATACCAACTTAATCTGTCACGCCCCGGAACCCGGCTCGCCAACCGATCCCCCGTGCACACGGAATTTCCCGAGTACACGAAGCGCTGGTACCTGCTCCGATATAATATGAACAATAAAACGAGCATAATACAGAGCTAAAGTAGAATAACCACATAGTAGTCAGACTGGAACTACAAATAAAGCATTAATAAGTACAATAATCTCTCAGCTCACCAAATAGTAAACCTGCTGGCAGAAGCCAGACCAAAAAAAAGGGGAATACCACAGTCTGAGTTTAAGGTCACACCGTCCTATTTAAGCTCTCAATCCTCACAGGAGATCTATCTGATTCGTCGATCCCCTTACCTCGATCCGCG
>CM055064.1:7376501-7407093 GCA_029204045.2 Tillandsia leiboldiana
CACACAGTGACATAGAAGGGAAGAAATATATGTCCACTCCTAACTAATGGTCGCAATCACATACATATGATATATATGGCCAGCGGAGCACCCACCCAATGGGGTTCGTTTCACGCTCTAAAACGCCATCAACCTTGGTCTAGGCACCACTAAGGCATCTAACCACTATACAACTCAGGTCATCTCTCTAACCCAAGTATTTAGGTTCGCTGCTATACAGGCTCGATATAGAATTTTTCACAATAATTCTCATATCCAACTCCCAAGAGTCTCATCTTAAACTAATTAGGCGACTTTCAAATCGTATCAACCTTTATTCATAACGTTATGAACAAGCAATCATATTACAACTACTAAAGTTTAATATGATTATTTAGTCTCATCCTGCTCCCACTTAGGTGCCAGGGCGATCACCCTGTGAGTGGGCTGACCTGAGCCTGGTGACTAATGGTATATGTGCCTACTTATCATTACGCAATCATACATAAAAGAAAACATATTTTCATTAAGAAAAGCGTAAGATACAAAGTCTCAATATGTCCATACATCATAACATGCGAAGACCCAAACTCCTAACGTGGGTCAGGAACATATCCCTAGCTATCGGCTTGGTCAACGGATCAGCCACCATCCTAGTGGTGGAGATGTCTAAGAGTGACCTCGCCTAGCCTAATCATCTCTCGAATGTAGTGAAAACGGATGTCAATATGCTTGGTCCTGCCATGATACTTGGGGTCCTTCACATACTCCAAAGCAGCCATGCTATCAGAGACCATCTCAACAGGCTCATTAGCTCGAGTCACAATATCGAGGTGCTGGAGAAATCTCCTCAGCCAAACAGCCTCCTGAACGCTGCTGAACAAGCAACATACTCCGCCTCCATGGTAGACAAGCAATGCAACTCTGCTTTTTACTGCACCAGGAAATTGCCCCACCTCCAAGCATAAACATATAGCCTGAAGTGGACCTGCGCTCATCTCTATCACCGCCCCAATCAGCATCACTATATCCTTTCATCTCAAGTCCCCAGCTTGAAAGCATAGAACGAGATCATTGGTTCCCTTTAAGTATCGAAGGATCCTCTTGACCGCTTGCCAATGAGCAGGTCCTGGTTGCTCTGGTAACGACTTACCAAACCAACATCGAAGCATATGTCAGGTCGAGTACACATCAAGCGTACATCAAACTGCCAATCGTACTCGCATAAGGGACCCTACTCATTTGCTCTTTTTCTTTATCCGTTTTAGGGCACTGATCAAGACTCAAAGTGTGATTCTTTCCACTGGAGTATCAACGGGTTACTATGATGCATCCTAAACCGCTCCAGAACCCTTTTAATTAAGATTCTTGAGACAGATCAAGAAGTCTCCTAAGCGATCTCTGATGACCTTCACACCGAGCACATAGCTCGCCTCACCCTATCTTCATCTCAAAATTGAAAGATAACCACTCCTTAGTGGTATTGATCAACTCGATGTCATTCCCAGCCAATAGTATGTCATCGACGTATAGAGAGAGAAACAAAATTCCCTTCTCTGACTTCTTGACATATACACAGTGGTCTTCCTCTATCATGGACATACCGATAGAGATGATGGCTTCATGAAACCTGAAATACCATTGTCTCGATGACTGTTTGAGACCATAAATGGACCTTTTAAGACGACATACTTTATCTTCTTGACCTTCGAGGTACGAACCCTCAGGTTGATCCATGTAGATCTCCTCCGCTAATCCTCCATTGAGGAAAGCTGTCTTGACATCCATTTGGAACAATTCCAAATCTAGAATGAGCCACTAAGGCTAAAATCACACGTATAGAGGCAAATCTCACAACATGAGGCAAATGTCTCGTTGTAATCTACCCCCGCCTTTGATTGTAGCCCTTAGCCACGAGCCGAGCCTTATATTTATCGATTGAGCCATCCGCCTTGCGCTTAATTTTTAAAACCCATTTATTTCCAATAGACTTGCGCTCAGGTGGAAGGTCAACCAACTCCCATACTTGGTTCTTGCTCATGGAATCCATCTCATCTCCATAGCAGCCACTCCACTCATTACAAGCTGGTGATTGTAGCGCTTCTACATAAGAAGCAGGCTCATCATCATCGAGCGAGTGCACATGAAATATGCCCTTCGATCTCAAAATGTCGACGGGGAATGTTTCCCACGTTCACTTCTACGCAGTTGAGGGCCTAAACTGTCGGCTTCCAAGGGTATGCTCCCACTCATAAAGCACTCCCACTAGCCAGAGGATCGCTACCACTTCCCTTCAGCAGACTTCGGGAAGTGATCGATCACCTTCACCAGAAGATGGGGATAGCATCGTCCTTGTAACTCATACAATCCGATGTCATTTCGCATTTCACCAATGCTTGGAAATTCTTCTCTAGGAATTCTACATTACGAGACTCAATCTCGGTCATCCCACCATCTGGGTGTTCACCATACATCACATAGCTTTTCGAATTTTCAGGGTATCTGATGAACACACGCTTTGCTTGCTTTAGGGCCGAGTGTTCCGAATCTATGTGAGGGGTTTGTGACAATATCCAGCCGAACCCCAAGGGCGGTAAGTAGTGTAAACTTGGCTTTCTACCACTCCACAACTCATGGGGGTAGATGGCACTGATTTACTAGGGACTCGATTAAGAATATAGCAGCAGTCAAAAGAGCATCTCCCCAAAAACTTATAGGAGATGAGCATGCGCCATCATAGACCTAACCATGTCCAGTAGAAGCACGATTCCTCGCTCTGCAACACCATTTGTTGCGGAGTACCTGGATTAATAGTGAGCTATCTCATAAATGCCCTTTTGCTCACAGTAAGTCTTGAAACTGATCAGACAAGTACTTACGTCCTCGATCAGTGCGAAGCACTTTTACACTTCTTTCTATTTGATTCTCAGCCTTCCGCTACGAAGCGCTGAAGCAATCTAAAGCTTCAGAACGATGAGAAAGCAAATACACATAGCCACAACGGGAATAATCATCATGAATGTGAGAAAATAGCACGCACCATGCCGGCCCGCACTTCATTGGCCCACAAATGTCTGAGTGGATCAGCTCCAAAGCATGAGAGTCACGAGTAGCCTTAACCAAAAGGCTTCTACATGCCTTCCCAGCCAGACAAGGCTCGCACACAGATAGGTCAACTTTGGCGAGAGACCCCAAAAGGCCTACTCGAGCCCAGTCTGTTCATTCTTTCTTGACCTATGTGGCCTAGTCTGGCATGCCATTTAACGGATTCATCACAGAAATTGAAGAAGAAGAAGCAAAGAAAACGAATCTCCTCCAAATCTAACTTAAAGAAAACCATTTATTAATGTACCATATCCAAATAAAGTACCATGAAAGGAAATGTCAAGGCGGTCTCTGCAAAATGAAAAGAATAGCCTAAATGTAGCAAGCTAAACTGAACATAGATTACATCTTATACCGGGTGCATATAGCACATCTTGAAAGAAGTAAGGTGCGGCCACCACGCAACTTGAGTCGGTACGAACCAACTCCCAATAACTTCTTCCATTGAGCCATTCCCAAGGGTGACAAATTGTGTTCCAGTCGGTACTCGATGGTAAATCTACAAATCCCCGCTCGAATCACGCACTACGTGCTTGTTTGCTTCTGTATCCACGATCCAACCGAGAAGAGAATTAGCTACTAAACGCATAAGAGCAAACAAAAACAGTGTGAGAGTGGTAGGGCTACCTTTTCGGCTCATAACAATCCCGAGCGAAATGACCCTTCTCCTTGCAGTTTATAGCATTTTAGCTTCGCAACTTCTCTACTGCCAGCGCGCTAATGCCTCGCCGCGCTTTTCAATCCACCATGAGGAATTTGATTTTTACCTTTTCCTTGCGCTCCATTGTTGTAACGCTATTTGCACTTGGGTGCAATCCCACCGCGCTCTCAGAGCGTGTAACAAGAGCGACAGAACGATTCGCATCCAAGCGTTCTGCCTCAAAGCTCGAGATGACGTGATATGTCATGAAACGTTTTAATTGCCACTCACTGTGCGTCATCAGGAGCTTCATCTGGGACCATTCAGGGTCCGGTAGTGAACGAATCACCGCGAGAACCTGTTGCTCATCGTTGAGCTCATTTCCGGCAGCCTTAAGGTCCCGAATCATGGTGCTCATCACACGAAGGTGCTCAACCATTGAGTTCTTCGGGTCCTTAATGTACTGCTGAACTTTAGATTTAGGGCACGCAGCCTCGTAACTGAAGTTTGCCCAAAAGCAATCTTCAGATTTTCCCACATGTCTTTGGCAGTCTCAAATGTCTCAAACTGTCCAATGAGGTCATCCTGCATGGCACACAACATAGTATACCGAGCAGCACGATCCTCTTTGAACCATTTGTCATAGACATCCTGCTCATGCTTGTGTTCTGCAGTAGAGTTATCTAGAGGCACGGTCTTTTTGACAGAGAGAGTTTCAAGAACTCCTTGTTCATTAAGCAGGTATTGCATTTTTCTGTGCCATATGTCATAATTCTTTCCGTTTAGCTTATCACCTCTCGTGAGGTCAGGTATAACATTTTTGAAAGCCATTTCACTACATTCAAAAAACAGGTTTGGACATTATGCACATATTTCAAAAAATTAACAAGATTGAAAAAATATCTCCCTCACAACGGGATCGAAAATTTCGCTAGGCTCATAATCATCACCCAGTGTCGGTTCAAAAAATTTCAATTTTATTAATTTTTTTTTTATTTAATTTTGAAACTTATTCAAAAAATTGGAACTCATTCATTTTAAAAATAACACATCTTTAAAAAAAAATTAAGAACTTATCTTAGAGAATTCATATCACACAGATAAAATAAAAAATAAGTGCTTGTGCCAAAATTTAATTTGAAAAACGTCGATGGTATACAAAACACATTCCTCTTACATGACCTTAATTATTACATCACATCTGCAGAAATAAAACCTACTACATCATTACAAAGATGTACATCAAAGGGAACCATATTCTAAAGGAATGTTGCACACGCCGAACCCGCTTTTCTAAAATTAAATTTTGTAGAAAAACACCGAAAAAACACAAGTACTTATATGCACCAAAAAAACATATAACGATTCATAACAAGCCACAAAAGCATTATAATTTACATCCACACAAGATATAAATTATACAACACATGCATATTTAAATCCCACAGGTAAAAAAAATATTTCGCACCACATAGGAGCATAAAAGAAATCACATAAAAAAAAATTGCACCACATAGGAGCATAACAAAAAACACATAAAAATTACACCACATAGGAGCATAAAAAAAACTTATTTTCTTAAAAAAAAATTGCGAGAATGCACTCAGGCCGGGCCAGCCACGCGCACCCAGCGCGATGGGCCCTGCGCTCGAAGCTTTTTTTTTTTTTTGATGTATATAAAAAAATTTACAACATATGTAAAAAAAAAAAAAATAATAAATAAATAAATAAAAATATTTACAACAGATAAAAAAAAATATTTACAACATATGTAAATAAAAAAAAATATGTTTCGTGATCAACATAAAAGATTAAAAACTAAAACTAATTTTGTGAGGACCCGAATCCCCCGCTTAAGGGTTATTGTTGGATTAGTGTCATCGGGAGGTGTTTGTGCACATGTCGGGCCCAAGTTATTGGATTTCTGGAGTAATTGGAGCAAGAATTGCTTATCAGGAAGCCCATATTGGATGATTGAGATTTGTGCGCGCTTATTGGAACCAATAAAGTGACCCGGCACGAAAAAGGATCAAGTTTACTTTTCCGGGAATTTTTGAGAAATTTTAGAAGTGGAATTTGGCCAATCGAACTTCGGATTTGGATTCAGCGCGCGAAAACGGTCAAGTTGGGCTATTTACTTGCTATTTTTGGAGGTTGCTACTGTCACGCCCCGGAACCCGGGCTCGCCAACAGATCCGCCGTGCAGACGGGATTTTCCGAGTACACGAAGCGCTGGTAACCTGCTCCGATATAATATAAACAATAAAAGAGCATAATACAGAGCTGAAGTAGAATAACCACATAGTATTTCAGACTGGAACTACAAATAAAGCAGTAATAAGTACAATAATCTCTCAGCTCACCAAATAGTACAACCTGCTGGCAGAAGCCAGACCAAAATAAAAGGAGAATACCACAGTCTGAGTGAAGGGTACAACGTCTATTTACAGCTCTCAATCTCACAGGAGATCTATCTATTCGGCGATCCCCTTACCTCGATCCGCTGCCGAAGGCCTAGCAGCTCCTGCAGATGACTCTGCAAAATAAAGGAGAAGAAAGAAACAGAAAATAACAATGGGGGGTGAGAACTACCAGATAAACCAGCAGCCTCCCCTAGTGGGTAAAACCTCAACTCTGACGCACCCACTAGGACTACTAGAGGCAAAAGGGAGAAGTGGTAAAATACATAAGATGCTGAAACAGGAAAACTACCACTACTATGCTGTCAAAACTGTATGCATGCATCAGAAATGGTATCTGTCCAAAATAAATCCAATCTAGACACCAGTAACAACTGGTACTTGCCTGCTCAGCGGAATCTGCACACACGGCTCGAAACCGCGGGATCGGCTCACACGGCTCGCATCCCAACATAAGTATCAGACCGGCACACACGGCTGGGTCTGGAAAAGCCCACCTCCGGAGTGGCACTCGAGGGGAGCGACCCACACAAGTAAAGCATCTCTGTCATCAGTATCTCAAGTATCTCTGTAGCACATATCTCAATATAGCAGGACTGGATCATAACTATGATCAAAGTGGGAAACTCCATCCACTACAGAAACCCAATCCCCAGCTGATGCAATAAACCAGACTCAACCCCAATCTGATGCAAGGGTAAACATCTGGTCGACCGCCTACTGTCCGCGGTTACCGCAATACCCCACAAATCCACAATCTAATGCAATCTCGACTACACTATCCCAAACCCCTGCTCAAACTTGAGCAACAAACCTCTGGATGCACAGGACAACAATGAAACATGTACAAATCCCAAGATGATAGTGTAGCAATAAATAGTGGCTAACTAGATGAGCAAGAAAGCATGCCATTATTTAAAAGCTGTAGAAAAGTGTCAAATATTTATTTTAAAAAGATTGATTGTTATAAAAGTTATTGCATGCGAGATTATAGCCTTTGTCCGAATCACAGTGTCCCAATATAAGTTATCTGTGGGGTTATATTAAATTTTAGGAGAGTTCGTCCCAGCGGTTCTCATCAATTGTCCTGTTAGTTGTCCTGTTAGTTGTCCTGTTAGTTGTCCCAATGGTTCTCATCAATGGTCATATTAGTTTGTCCCAATTGTTCTCATCAATTAAATTTTAGGGGAGTTTCAGTAATCCCAGTGAGCTTGTCAAAAATGAGGTAAGCAACAACCGCCCACCTCGAACAGCTCAAATCACACCGAGATAGTCTCCTGGCTGTCCACAGTCCCCTAGAACTGCTGTCTGCCGAAAACGGTGCCCTACAGCAACACACATTGCACAGGGTGTAACTATATTATTCATAAAAATATAGCTTTTGCTGTTTTTCAAATAGCACGAAAAGAGAGGAGTTTTTCACCTCTGTATAGTGCTCAGAAAAATTCATAAAAATTACGGTTGCGTTCTTCGCGAAGAGTAGATCAAAATCGACTCTTTAAACGTCTCGATCTGATGCTCCTACGCCAAGATAAAAATCGGAGAAGTCGAGGCTGTCCAGAAATTTCCACAGCAAAAAGGGGGGTCAAAGAGACCTCGGGAATCGTGCCAAAAGTATGAAATGGAGCAAAGTGATCAACGGAAATCGAAGCCTTACCTCTTAGGAACGCGCTACCTCAAAAATCGTCCAAAAATTCCTCCTGGTTAGCACACAGGGAATTTTCGACGGAACTGCGATGGGAAATGGGCCTAAAAAGAAAACCGTCGCAGTGCGCCGCGTCGCAGATAACTCACTATCTGTAACTCCAAAAATTCTAAAATCTGGTGGAGAGAGAGAGGAGAGAGAGAGGAATATTTTTCCTAAAGGGCCCAACCTCAGATTCTCTCTCTACGGCACGCAAACCAAGGTGGGAATGAGGAGGGGTGGGGATTGCTATTTATAATGGGCTGAGGCTCCACACAGGATCGGATCCGAACAGGAAACACCGAAACGGGCCAACCAAAATGCGCCACGTGTCCACAAAACAGGAAACAGCCTGTGCAAGGGCCACTCAGAAGCTGCCACGTGTCCACGTGGTGCACAGGCCCGGTCCCCGCGCCGGGTCTTCCGGAAGATGTCAGCCAACCGGGTGCTGCCACGTGTCACCCTCCCACGTGCTTCTAGAAGCCGGCCGACCAATGGGGAAGCGCCACGTGGCAAGGGGAGGCTTCGGTGCACCCGGTGCACGCCATGCTGTGGACCGCGCACCAGCGCCCTCTGCCGCTGTGCCGCCGCTGCGCCGCTGCCCGCCGCCGTGCGCCGCCGCCCGCCGCCGCTCGCCGGTCGCCGGAACAGTAATTCCGGCGGCCGGAGTTACTGTTCCGGCGTGAACAGTAATTTTGCGCCGAAAAAATAAAGTAAATATACCATTTTGACCGTTTTCGCGCGCTGAGTCCAAATCCGCTGTCCATTTCGCCAAATTCTTATCCGAAATTTTGCCGAAAGCCCCCGGAAAATCCCATTTGCTCCGATTTTCGCGCAGAGTCTATTTTAAATGTCCAATTTCGATTCTACAAGCTCTGTTGCACCGTACGAGCTCTCTACAGTCACTGTTCAATGTTACACAGTTCCTGCGGAAGTCCGGATCATCACATCTTCCCCCACTAAAAAGAGTTTCGTCCTCGAAACGAGACTAAACAATAATCCTCAGTCCGATGTCTCGAATAAGTAGGGGTGAGCATCCCTCATCTCCGACTCGAGCTCCCATGTAGCCTCGCGCTCGTCATGATTGCCCCATTGGATTTTCACATAGGGAATGGCCCGATTGCGCAATTCTCTCACCTCTCGGTCCAGAATTCGCAGTGGGCGCTCCTCATACCTCAAATCTTCGCTAATCTCAAGCGGTGTGAAGTCGATGACGTGCGATGGGTCGAAGACATACTTTCTCAAAGTAGAAACGTGAAACACATCATGGACACCAGCAAGCCTCGGAGGAAGTGCAAGTCGGTAGGCAACTTGCCCGATACGCTCCAATACCTCAAAGGGTCCAATGTATCGGGGGCTAAGCTTTCCACGAATGCCGAATCTCCTGATTCCCTTGGACGGCGAGACTTTCAGGAATACGTGCTCTCCAACTTGAAATTCTAAGTCTCGTCGCCGAATATCGGCATAACTCCTTTGTCGGCTTTGGGCGGTTTGAAGATGCTTTCGAATCACTCGGACCTTCTCCTCTGCCTCTATCAATATATCTGGTCCCAAGGTCCGCCTTTCACCCACGTCACTCCAATAAAGCGGTGATCGACACTTGCGTCCATACAACGCTTCAAACGGAGCCATCTGAATGCTCGCTTGAAAGCTATTGTTGTACGCGAACTCAGCCAAGGATAAGTGTCGAATCCACCCTCCGCCGAAATCCAAGACACAAGCCCTCAGCATGTCCTCTAGGATTTGTATCGTCCGTTCTGACTGTCCATCCGTCTGCGGATGAAAAGCAGTACTGAACCTAAGCTGAGTTCCCAAGGTTGTCTGCAAACTCATCCAGAAACGCGAAACAAACCTCGGGTCTCTATCTGATACAATGGAGGCTGATACTCCATGTAATCTAACTATCTCATCTAGATAAAGCTGGGCTAGTCGCTCAAGTGACCACGTAGTCTGCATGGGCAGAAAGTGCGCCGACTTGGTAAGTCGATCTACAACTACCCAGATCGCATCGGCTCCTCCTTGTGCCTTCGGTAGTCCGACCACAAAGTCCATCGTAATGTGGTCCCATTTCCACTCGGAAATTGGGAGACTCTGTAACTTGCCAGCTGGCACTCGATGCTCAGCTTTCACCTGCTGACAAGTTAAACACTGGGCCACAAATCTCCCAATATCCCTTTTCATGCCTTTCCACCAGAAGTGTGCCTTGAGGTCTTTATACATCTTAGTCCCACCAGGATGTAGGGTATAAGGTGTATAATGGGCCTCTCGCAATATCTGTTCTCTAATCTCCACATCTATTGGCACACATGCTCGGTTCCTGTACCTCAGTACTCCCGAGGCATCTACCGTAAAGTCCCCAGACTGATCACTCGGAATCTGATCTCTAATCCTGGTCAAGTGGGGGTCCTCACTCTGTTTCTCCCTGATCCTGTCCAGCAGAGTGGGCTGCAAGACTAAAGATGTCAGTCTAGCAGTGACCCCAGGGGACACAACCTCTATCTCGAGTCGTCTCATCTCCTCTAATAGTGGCGCTTGGTCTGTGATCAACATAGACAAACTTTGCACCGCTCTCCTACTCAAGGCGTCAGCGACCACATTAGCCTTACCTGGGTGGTAGAGAATATCTACATCATAATCCTTTAATAGCTCTAACCACCTACGTTGCCTCAAATTTAGCTCCTTCTGCGTGAACAGGTATTTTAGGCTCTTGTGATCGGTGTAGATTTCACAGTGTTCTCCATACAGATAATGACGCCAAAGCTTTAGTGCAAACACTACAGCAGCAAGCTCCAAGTCATGGGTAGGGTAATTTTTCTCATATTCTTTGAGTTGTCTTGATGCATATGCAATTACCCTCCCTTCCTGCATCAACACACATCCGAGTCCACTGTGTGATGCATCACTGTAGATCACATATCCTTTTCCCATAACAGGAAGGGAAAGGATAGGAGCGGTCATCAATCTATTCTTCAGCTCCTCAAAGCTCTTTTGACAGTCCTCACTCCAGATAAACTTCACTCCCTTATGCGTCAAGCGAGTGAGGGGTGTGGAGAGCTTCGCAAAGCCTTCCACAAACCGACGGTAATACCCAGCTAAACCCATAAAGCTACGTACCTCAGAAACCGTCGTCGGTCGGGGCCAATCACGGACTGCCTCAATCTTCGCTGGGTCCACTGCCACACCTGCAGCGGAAATCACATGGCCCAAGAAGACTACCTCCCGAAGCCAAAATTCGTATTTTGCCAGTTTGGCATACAACTTCTTCTCTTGCAGAAGTTGCAGCACAATCCTCAAGTGCTCCTCATGCTCGGCATCACTTCGGGAGTAGACCAAGATATCATCAATGAACACTACCACGAACCGGTCTAAGTACGGTCGGAAGATCCGGTTCATTAAATCCATGAACGCGGCAGGGGCATTAGTTAGCCCAAAAGGCATAACTGTAAATTCATAATGCCCATACCGTGATCTAAATGCCGTTTTCGGAATATCCTCGGCCTTCACCTTCAACTGGTGGTAACCGGACTGCAAATCTATCTTAGAGAAGACACAAGACCCTTGCAGCTGATCAAAAAGATCATCGATGCGCGGCAAAGGGTACTTGTTCTTGATGGTCACTTTATTTAATTCCCTATAGTCCACACACAATCGAAGTGACCCATCCTTCTTTTTCACGAATAGCACCGGCGCTCCCCAAGGCGATACACTCGGCCTAATAAAACCCTTATCCATTAAATCCTAAAGTTGCGCCTTAAGCTCTCGCTACTCAGCCGGTGCCATCCGGTAAGGAGCCTTAGAGATTGGCGCAGTTCCTGGGACTACGTCAATCACAAACTCAATTTCCCTATCTGGCGGCATGCTAGTAAGCTCAGGGGGAAAAACATCCGGGAACTCGCGGGCAATAGGGATATCCTTGAGTCCCGGCGCCGCCGTAGGCCCCTCAACAACACTAGCCAAAAAGGCTACACATCCTCGACGGATCATCTGCTTTGCTCGGGAAGTCGAAACCATAGAGGCAAAGAAAGCACTCTGACATCCCCGATATACCAACATCTCCTGGCCTGGCTCTCTAAAAGTGACGGTCCTTGCGGCACAATCAATAGTTGCAAAATACCGAGCCAGCCAGTCCATCCCGAGGACCACATCGAAGTCCTTCAATTGTCTCAGGACCAACAGGTCTGCTGGCATAATCCATGACTCGATTTGCATCGGGCAGGACCAACAACACTCCTCTACGTGCAAGGTGTGATCGGGAATCTGAACCTCTCGCGCACGTGGCAAAAGTCCTACCTCTAACCCATGTAATGATGCAAATGATTTACTAATAAAAGAATGTGATGCTCCCGTATCAAATAAAGTACGAGTCCTAATGTCAGAAAGTAAGGTGATACCTGCCACCACATAATCTGCGGCTGAAGAGTCCTCTACCTGCGCCGCATACACCCGCCCACTTTGAGCTGGAGGGCGATACTCCGTGGGATGGGAAGAAGATGGCCTGCTTGCTGGAGCATATGGCCGCTGAGCCGTCGACCGCTGTTGAGATGAAGATGGAGCAGATGCTGAAGAAGGGGTGGCGGGGGCCGAAAAGGGGCACGAAGCTTGAATGTGCCCGGGCTGTCCACATCTATAGCAGCGACCCCACCGCTGGTCGCAGGTGTTGGAAAAATGCTGACCTCCACAGAAAATACAACTGCCGGGAGCCCGTGGCTGTCGTGATTGTTGTTGCTGTTGAGACTGCCGTTGTTGTTGGGGCTGTCGTTGCGACCCACGCTGCGACGGCTGGGATCTCTGCTGTTGCTGCTGCCGCTGCTGGGGCCTCTGGGGTCCACCAGGCCCTCGCCGCTCAGACCGTCCTTGGCCGGAAGACTGTGGCAGAGGCGGTCGTGGCGGCCTCCACGAACTAGCTTGTCCCCCAACCTCCGATGCCGGTCGCTTCGCCCCCGAGATCACCACGGGAGCTGGAGCTACCTCCTCCATCACTACCTCCCCGCACTCAACGTAGAGTGCCTGCTCCATTGAGGCCTCCAAGGTCTGCAACCTTCGCGAGCGAACAAGTTGAAAAAGGTCCCGGCGCAACCCTCGCTCGAACATGTAAATCCGGTGCGCCTCATCCCTGGCCACGTTCGGTACACATGCCAACAACTGATTGAAATTGGCAATGTATTCGTGTACGGGCCGATTCCCCTGGCGAAGGTTTCTCATCTGCTCCTCCAATCTCTGTCGGACGCTTTCCGGGAAGAAAGCCCCGAGAATGAGACTGCGGAACTCCGCCCAGGTCAGGAGCTGAGCCCCAGGCGAACCAGCCGGTCGAACACGCCGCCACCAAGCCTCGGCGTTGTGCTCCAAAAAGTTCGTCGCTAATACCACCTGATATCGCTCCTCGATAAACAACGTCTCAAAACGTCGCTCCATCGCCGTGATCCACGACTCTGCCTCCCACGGCTCTGTATTTTGCCCTGAAAAATGGGGTGGGTCAAACTGGCGGAACCTCATCAACAGGTCCACCACTCCCCGCTGTTCTGCCGGGGTCAGAGATCCTGTCAGCCCAGTCGGCTGTCCACCAGTACCCCGAGCAACAGGGGATGCCGGGGTCACCGGTACAGCTGGGGGATTCACAGCAGGGGAAGAAGGTACAGGAGAACTCTCCGAGGGTGCTACAACAGGCTGCGCCCTCTGCTCTAACATCTGCGTCAGCCGACCCATAGCCTCCTCCTGACGCCGAACAGCCTCGGACATCTGGGCCATCTGAGCTTGTAGCTCTGGCACATCACTCTGCTGGCCCTGCCCGGACTCCTCCTGGTCGGGCTCAGGGGAATCAGGCTGAGAACGCGTCAACATCCTACGTCGCGGAGGCATCCTACCATAAGAAACCACACTCAGTATCATATCCCCACACGACCCAATCTAGCGAAAGTCAAAGACATCCCCATATTTCTGTGACTTTATGTTGTCTGCAGCCAACATAACGGTTCACCAGAAATTGGGCATGTCGATCCCTCTTCTTTCACTGGAAAAGCCAAACAATAAATCAACGACTTCCGCAAATATCACGTCTCTCGTACCCTAGTATCCTAGGGTCTACCAAAAGCCTAGGGTTTCTTAAGTCCCAACTGACCTATCCCTAAGCTCTGATACCAACTTAATCTGTCACGCCCCGGAACCCGGGCTCGCCAACAGATCCGCCGTGCACACGGAATTTCCCGAGTACACGAAGCGCTGGTAACCTGCTCCGATATAATATGAACAATAAAAGAGCATAATACAGAGCTGAAGTAGAATAACCACATAGTATTTCAGACTGGAACTACAAATAAAGCAGTAATAAGTACAATAATCTCTCAGCTCACCAAATAGTACAACCTGCTGGCAGAAGCCAGACCAAAATAAAAGGAGAATACCACAGTCTGAGTGAAGGGTACAACGTCTATTTACAGCTCTCAATCTCACAGGAGATCTATCTATTCGGCGATCCCCTTACCTCGATCCGCTGCCGAAGGCCTAGCAGCTCCTGCAGATGACTCTGCAAAATAAAGGAGAAGAAAGAAACAGAAAATAACAATGGGGGGTGAGAACTACCAGATAAACCAGCAGCCTCCCCTAGTGGGTAAAACCTCAACTCTGACGCACCCACTAGGACTACTAGAGGCAAAAGGGAGAAGTGGTAAAATACATAAGATGCTGAAACAGGAAAACTACCACTACTATGCTGTCAAAACTGTATGCATGCATCAGAAATGGTATCTGTCCAAAATAAATCCAATCTAGACACCAGTAACAACTGGTACTGCCTGCTCAGCGGAATCTGCACACACGGCTCGAAACCGCGGAATCGGCTCACACGGCTCGCATCCCAACATAAGTATCAGACCGGCACACACGGCTGGGTCTGGAAAAGCCCACCTCCGGAGTGGCACTCGAGGGGAGCGACCCACACAAGTAAAGCATCTCTGTCATCAGTATCTCAAGTATCTCTGTAGCACATATCTCAATATAGCAGGACTGGATCATAACTATGATCAAAGTGGGAAACTCCATCCACTACAGAAATCCAATCCCCAGCTGATGCAATAAACCAGACTCAACCCCAATCTGATGCAAGGGTAAACATCTGGTCGACCGCCTACTGTCCGCGGTTACCGCAATACCCCACAAATCCACAATCTAATGCAATCTCGACTACACTATCCCAAACCCCTGCTCACACTTGAGCAACAAACCTCTGGATGCACAGGACAATAATGAAACATGTACAAATCCCAAGATGATAGTGTAGCAATAAATAGTGGCTAACTAGATGAGCAAGAAAGCATGCCATTATTTAAAAGCTGTAGAAAAGTGTCAAATATTTATTTTAAAAAGATTGATTGTTATAAAAGTTATTGCATGCGAGATTATAGCCTTTGTCCGAATCACAGTGTCCCAATATAAGTTATCTGTGGGGTTATATTAAATTTTAGGAGAGTTCGTCCCAGCGGTTCTCATCAATTGTCCTGTTAGTTGTCCTGTTAGTAGTCCTGTTAGTTGTCCTGTTAGTTGTCCCAATGGTTCTCATCAATGGTCATATTAGTTTGTCCCAATTATTCTCATCAATTAAATTTTAGGGGAGTTTCAGTAATCCCAGTGAGCTTGTCAAAAATGAGGTAAGCAACAACCGCCCACCTTGAACAGCTCAAATCACACCCAGATAGTCTCCTGGCTGTCCACAGTCCCCTAGAACTGCTGTCTGCCGAAAACGGTGCCCTACAGCAACACACATTGCACAGGGTGTAACTATATTATTCATAAAAATACAGCTTTTGCTGTTTTTCAAATAGCACGAAAAGAGAGGAGTTTTTCACCTCTGTATAGTGCTCAGAAAAATCCAGAAAAATTACGGTTGCGTTCCTTGCGAAGAGTAGATCAAAATCGACTCTTTAAACGTCTCGATCTGATGCTCCTACGCCAAGATAAAAATCGGAGAAGTCGAGGCTGTCCAGAAATTTCCACAACAAAAAGGGGGGTCAAAGAGACCTCGGGAATCATGCCAAAAGTACGAAATGGAGCAAAGTGATCAACACGGAAATCGAAGCCTTACCTCTTAGGAACGCGCTACCATGAAAATCGTCCAAAAATTCCTCCTGGTTAGCACACAGGGAATTTTCTACGGAACTGCGACGGGAAATGGGCCTAAAAAGAAAACCGTCGCAGTGCGCCGCGTCGCAGTGCGCCGCGTCGCAGTGCGCCGCGTCGCAGATAACTCACTATCTGTAACTCCAAAAGTTCTAAAATCTGGAGGAGAGAGAGAGGAGAGAGAGAGGAATATTTTTCCTAAAGGGCCCAACCTCAGATTCTCTCTCTACGGCACGCAAACTGAGGTGGGAATGAGGAGGGGTGGGGATTGCTATTTATAATGGGCTGAGGCTCCACACAGGATCGGATCCGAACAGGAAACACCGAAACGGGCCAACCAAAATGCGCCACGTGTCCACAAAACAGGAAACAGCCTGTGCAAGGGCCACTCAGAAGCTGCCACGTGTCCACGTCGTGCACAGGCCCGGTCCCCGCGCCGGGTCTTCCGGAAGATGTCGGCCAACCGGGTGCTGCCACGTGTCACCCTCCCACGTGCTTCTGGAAGCCGGCCGACCAATGGGGAAGCGCCACGTGGCAAGGGGAGGCTTCGGTGCACCCGGTGCACGCCATGCTGTGGACCGCGCACCAGCGCCCTCTGCCGCTGTGCCGCCGCTGCGCCGCTGCCCGCCGCCGTGCGCCGCCGACCGCCGCCGCTCGCCGGTCGCCGGAACAGTAATTCCGGCGGCCGGAGTTACTGTTCCGGCGTGAACAGTAATTTTGCGCCGAAAAAATAAAGTAAATATACCATTTTGACCGTTTTCGCGCGTTGAGTCCAAATCCGCTGTCCATTTCGCCAAATTCTCATCCGAAATTTTGCCGAAAGCCCCCGGAAAATCCCATTTGCTCCGATTTTCGCACAGAGTCTATTTTAAATGTCCAATTTCGATTCTACAAGCTCTGTTGCACCGTACGAGCTCTCTACAGTCACTGTTCAATGTTACACAGTTCCTGCGGAAGTCCGGATCATCACAGCTACAGTACTATTACTGTTCCGGCGATCGCCGGCGGCGGGCAGCGCCGGCGGGCGGCGGCGTAGCCTCGGGCAGGCGGCACAGCGGCGGCGCGCGGCGCGGGCAGGCCGCGGGCAGGCGCGCAGGGGCGCGGGCAGGCGTGCGGTCCACGGCGGCGGGCGTGCACTAGGGCGCTGCCACGTGGCGGCTTGTGGTTGGTTGGTTCAGGAGGCGCGGTCCACGGAATTTCTTCGGGTGCACGGTGGACCGGTGGGTGACACGTGGCAGCTCGTGATTTGCTGGTGTCGTGCACCCGGTCCACGGAACAGGTTTTGGTTGTGTAGTGTCCTAGGTTTTTCGGTGGTTTTGCCCCTGTTTCGGGGTGTAGAACACCTATTATTGGTGTGTGGGGCCCCAACATGTCAAAGTGATATGTTGTTTGGAACCAGAGATGATTTGGGAGCAAGCCTGACCTTCGGCTGCCTTTGCCGAATTTTAGGAGTGGAATCAGGCTAATCGGAGGCCGTATTTGAATTCAGCGCGGAAAAACGCTTGAAAACGGCTATTTACTTATTTAATTTGGAGTCCGGATGCCCAAAAACGGACCCCCGGAAGTTTTCTGCGCAAATTGGTGCACGGGGGAAGTTGTGGACCGGCCGGGGACACGTGGCAGGCTCTTATTGGGCCGGCGCACGGCTCTCGGTCCACGGAGCGGGCCGCCGGTGCACGGTGGACCGGCGGGCCACGTGGCAGGCACTGGTTGGGCCGGTGCAGCGCGCGCGGCGCAGGGATCGCGCGCGGGCAGCGCGGGCAGGCCGGGCAGGCGGGGGCAGCGTGCGCGGTGCACGGTGGACCGGGGCGCGCCACGTGGCGGCCCCGGATTGGCCGGCCCATGTGCTCGTGGCGCACGCAGCACCGCGCGACTGCGGCCGTACGCGCACGTGGGCGGCGCGTTGACGGACCGGCGGTCGCGTCTGGCGGCGCCGCCCCACGTGGCACCACGCCAGTGGCTGGCGCCGCACGCGTGCTGACCAGGGGAGGGGGGCACGTGGCGCCTCCCCGTTGGGCCCGCACGGCTGCCGCCTGTTCGGCGGACACGTGTCGGGCCCTTGGCCGGGTCGGACGGCCGGTTGGACGCGGCTGGATCCCGTGCGCGGGATGGGCTGGGCCGGGCCGCACTGTGCGCGCCCGAAAATTGGCGGGCCGGGCCGCACTGTTGGCGCCCGAAATCGGGCTGGGCCGGACCGGGCGCCCGAATCTTGGGACATGGAGGGAATTTTTCCAAAAGACTTTTGGGCCTATATATACAGCCCACCTCTCTCTTTTCTCTGCCTTTTTCCGAAGTGTAGAGAGGGAATGAGAGGGAGGGACCTTTAGCAAAGTTGTTCCTCACACTATTTTACATCTCGTGGTGGGTTTCCAGAATTTTTGGAAGCTCGACAGCGGCGATCCGGATTTTACAGAGCGCCTCGTTTTTCCCCCAATCTTGGCCCGTTATCGTCGCATTTCAGTCCGAGGAGTCCCCTGCGCAGTACAGGAGTTCTTTTTCGACGATTTCTTCGCCGGTGTGTTCCTAAGAGGTAGGGCTTCGTTTTCCGTGTTGGTGGTTTCTCTGGATTCCGATTTCTTGGCACGATTCCCGAGGTGTGTTGACCCCCTCTTTTGCTGTTTGGGTTTTTGGACAGCGGCGACTTCGACGAATTATTTCTCAGCGTAGGAATATCAGATCGAGGCGATTCAAGAGTCGATTTTGGGCTACTTTTCGTGAGGAACGCAACCGTGATTTTTTTGAGATTTTAGGAGCTCGTGACAGAGGCGAAATTCCTCGTTTTGCGTGCTGATTGCAAAAACAGCAATTATGTGTTTGGAACTTGTAGTTTTTACACCGTGTACACTTGTGTGATGTTGTAGGATACTGTTTCAGCTGACGGTGTGCTTAGAGGACAGCGGGTATTTTCTGGGTGTGTTGTGCACGCTTTTCGAGGTGGGTGGTTGCGTTTCCCTCTTTGTTGACTTGCTCACTAGGAATAGTAGAGTTTCCCAATTATACATGTGACAGTTAACTCGTGGTATATGAACCTATTGCATGGGCCCCTAAATTAATTGATAGCTGCTATGTGATCAATCTGGGACAATGAAGTTGGACAATTGCTATATCTTAAACTGCATGCAAATAAATAATATTATAAAATGATTCTTTACAAGAAACCTTAGTCACTTTTCTAATACTTTTTAAAGGAATAATTGTATGTTTAACTGGACATCTAGTTAGGCCACTATTTTACTGCAGCACTGTATTATGGGATTTGACTTAGGAGAAAACATGTTTACTGATGTTCTTCTCTATCGATGCATGACGATCTAGTCAGACCGGGATCTTGAGATAGTGTAGTTGGATCTTGAGTCTGGGACAGTTTTGACTCTTCTTGGGGATTGGGGGATATAATGGCAACCGCGAATTTTGGGCGGTTGACCGGATGTTATTATCACATCAGATTGGGGATCGGGGTTGCATTAGTGGATGGAGTATTCCCACTTTGATCATGGTCATGATCTAGTCCTGCTATTGTGAGACATCGGTTACAGAGATGATTGATACAGAGACACTTTACTCGTGTGGGTCGCTCCCCTCGAGTGCCACTCCGGAGTAGGCTTTTTGACCGTGATGGGTGCCGGTCAGTTGGTGAGTTGTGAGTGATGACAGAGCAGGCAGTGCCAGTATTTCCTGGCCCTCTGATTGGGTTTCCTTGGGCAGTCAGCTTTATAGTTGCATATATACAGTTATCTTTTGGCACTGCATTTAGAGGCATAGTAGTGGTAGTTCCTTTTTCAGCAGTCTTTATTGCATACCACTGTTCTTCCTTTTGCCTCTTTATTCCTAGTGGGTGCGTCAGCATTAGAGGTTTTACCCGCTAGGGGAGGCTACTGGTTTATCTAGTAGTTCTCACCCCCATTGTTGTTTTCTGTCCTTGTTCCCCTTTGTTTTGCAGAGTCATCTGTGGGAGCTGCTGGGCCTTCAGCGGCAGATCGAGGTAAGAGGATCGCCGACTAGCTAGATCGTCTACCCCAAGTGAGAGACTAGCGAGGTTTTTATTATACCCCCTTTTGTATCTCAGACTTTAGTAGTTTCCTTTTGGGTCTGGCTTTGGCCAGCTGGTTGTATATTTATGGTGAGCTGGGAGTATATTGTACTTTTATTTCAGCTTGTAGTTTATTTCAGTCTGATATTACTTTTAGTTTTATTAGTTCAGCTCTGTTTATGCTCTGTTATTGTATATTATCTATCTGAGCAGGTTACCAGCGCTTCGTGCACATAGAGAAATTCCGTGTGCACGGCGGATCTGTTGGCGGGCCCGGGTTCCGGTTTACACCCGGGGCGTGACAGATTAAGTTGGTATCAGAGCCAGGTTATGGGTCAGTTGGGACTTAGGAAACCCTAGGCTTTTGGCAGACCCTAGGATGATAGGGCGCGAGAGGCGTGACACTTCGCGAAAGTCGTTGATTTATTTATTGGACTCTTCCAGTGAGTGAAGAGGGATCGACATACCCGATTTCTGGTGGACCATTATGTTGGCTGCAGACAACATAAAGTCGCAGAAATTGGGGGATGTCTTTGACTTTCGCTAGATTGGGTCGTGTGGGGTTATGTTACTTATTCGTGATTTCTTGTGGCAGGATGCCTCCCCGACGTCGGATCCCTACTCGGGGTGTCCCGTTACCCCCTGATGAGCCAGGGCAGCCTACTTCCCCCGAGCTTACTGAGTTGAGGGCCTTGGTGGCCCAATTGGCGGAGGGTCAGCGCCGCCAGGAGCAGAGGTTTGAGCAGCTCCTTGCCCAAAGAGAGGCACCATCCCCAGCTGTTCCTGAGGCCCTTGTGCCTCCTGTTGCACCTTTTGTGCCGTCAGCGCCATCTTCGAGTAGCGGGGCTCCTGGAGCTATTCAGCCTTTGACTGCGGAGGAGGAGCAGGATATCGCTAACAAACTCTCCAAGTTTGTTCAGCGGGGACCCCCTAGATTCTCAGGGCGGGATGCGCAGCCCTGGGCTGTTGGGAGATGGCTTTCTGCGATGGAGAAGCTTTTTCGGGACTTCTTCATCGACCCGAGGTATCGAGTGCACATGGCGGTGCACTGTTTGGACGGAGATGCTGATTTTTGGTGGCAGCGGGTAGAGCCCCTGGAGTTCCGGATTACTCGGCAGCTGCCTTGGGAGGAGTTCCGACGGATGGTGCTGGATACCTATTTTTCGACCAGTGTGAAGAAGAAGTTGGAGGACGACTTGAAGAACCTACAGCAGGGCGATCGATCGGCTCATGCCTATTTCCAGGAGTTCACGGAGTTGCTGAACTGTGTGCCCTTCGTCGCTCGTGACGGTCCGCACCAGGTTGAGTTGTTCGAGGGAGGCCTCCGTCCAGAGATTTACACACTGGTGCATGCTCAGAGATTTCAGACTCTGGAGGCAGCCGCAGAGCATGCACAGTGGGTGGAGAGAGGTGATTTGGTGGTGGCCAGACAGAGGGCCGCGGTCGCTCAGAGCTCCGACAGAAAGCGACCAGCCCAGGACGAGGGGGGACAGGCCAGTACTTGGAGGCCGCCCCGACCGCCACCGCCTCAGTTCCCAGGCCGTGGGCGTTCGGAGCGGCGAGGGCCTAGTGGGTCCCAGAGGCCCCCGCAGCAGCAGCAGAGATCGCAGTCGTCGCAGCGCGGGTCTCAGCGGCAGCCACAGCGACAGCGACAGTCTCAGCAGCAGCAGTCCCGTCAGGCACGGGCTCCCAGCAGTTGTATCTTCTGTGGAGGTCCGCACTTTCCCGCCACTTGCGACCAGCGGTGGGGTCGCTGCTACGGGTGTGGACAGCCAGGGCACATTCGAGCTGCGTGCCCCTTTTCGACTTCAGCCGCTCCTTCTTCAGCATCTGCCCCAGCATCATCGCAGCAGCGGTCGACGGCTCAGCGGCCTTTTGCTCTAGCGAGCAAGCCATCTTCTTCCCATCCCACCGATTATCGCCCTCCAGCTCAGAGTGGGCGAGTGTATGCTGCACAGGTAGAGGATTCTTCAGCAGCGGACCATGTGGTGGCAGGTATCACCTTACTCTCTGGCATTAGGACTCGTACCTTATTTGATACTGGAGCATCGCATTCTTTCATTAGTAGATCTTTTGCATCATTACATGGGTTAGAGGTAGGATTTTTGCCACGTGCACGAGAGGTTCAGATTCCCGATCACACTCTGCACGTGGAGGAGTGTTGTTGGTCTTGCCCGATGCAGATCGAATCCTGGATTATGCCAGCAGACCTGTTGGTCTTGAGACAGCTGAGCGACTTTGATGTGATTCTTGGGATGGACTGGCTGGCTCGGTATTTCGCGACTATTGATTGTGCCGCGAGGACTGTCACTTTTAGAGAGCCAGGCCAGGAGATGTTTGTATATCGGGGATGTCAGAGTGCTTTCTTTGCCTCTGTGGTTTCGACTTCCCGAGCGAGGCGGATGATTCATCGAGGATGTATAGCCTTTTTGGCTAGTGTTGTTGAGGGGCCTACGGCGACACCGGGACTCGGGGATATTCCTATTGCCCGCGAGTTTCCGGACGTTTTTCCACCTGAGCTGACTAGTATGCCGCCAGACAGAGAGATTGAGTTTGTGATTGACGTAGTTCCAGGAACTGCGCCAATCTCTAAGGCTCCTTATCGAATGGCACCGGCTGAGCTGCGAGAGCTTAAAGCACAGCTGCAAGATCTGATGAATAAGGGCTTTATTAGACCAAGTGTGTCGCCTTGGGGAGCACCGGTGCTGTTCGTAAAAAAGAAGGATGGGTCACTTCGGTTGTGTGTGGACTATAGGGAATTGAACAAAGTGACCATTAAGAACAAGTACCCTTTGCCGCGCATCGATGATCTCTTTGATCAGCTGCAAGGGTCTTGTGTATTTTCCAAAATTGATCTACAGTCTGGTTACCACCAACTGAAGGTGAAGGCCGAGGATATTCCTAAGACTGCTTTCAGATCACGGTACGGGCATTATGAGTTTACAGTTATGCCGTTTGGATTGACTAATGCCCCTGCCGCCTTTATGGACTTGATGAACAGGATATTTCGGCCCTTCCTGGATCGTTTTGTGGTGGTGTTCATTGATGATATCCTTATTTACTCCCGAAGCGAGGCCGAGCACGAAGAGCACTTGAGGACTGTGCTACAACTTCTACGAGATAAGAAGTTGTATGCCAAGCTGTCAAAGTGCGAGTTTTGGCTTCGGGAGGTAGCTTTCTTGGGCCATGTGATTTCCGCCGCCGGTGTAGCAGTAGACCCGGCGAAGATTGAGGCAGTTCGAGATTGGCCCCGACCGACGACTGTATCTGAGGTGCGCAGCTTCATGGGGTTAGCTGGTTATTATCGTCGGTTTGTGGAAGGCTTTGCGAAGCTTTCCACACCCCTCACTCGGTTGACGCGTAAAGGAGTTAAGTTTATCTGGAGTGAGGACTGCCAGAGGAGCTTTGAGGAGCTAAAGGATAGATTGATGACCGCTCCTATCCTTTCCCTCCCTGTTATGGGGAAAGGATATGTGATCTACAGTGATGCATCGCACAGTGGGCTTGGATGCGTGCTGATGCAGGAAGGGAGGGTAATTGCTTATGCATCGAGACAGCTTAAGGATTACGAGAAGAATTATCCTACCCATGACTTGGAACTTGCTGCCGTGGTGTTTGCACTGAAGCTTTGGCGCCATTACCTATATGGGGAGCATTGTGAGATCTACACCGACCACAAGAGCCTAAAGTACCTGTTCACGCAGAAGGAACTGAATTTGAGGCAGCGCAGATGGTTAGAGCTACTAAAGGATTACGATGTGGATATCCTTTACCATCCAGGAAAGGCCAACGTGGTTGCAGATGCTTTGAGTAGGAGAGCGGTGCAGAGTTTGTCCATGTTGATTACAGATCAGGCGCCACTGTTAGAGGAGTTGAGACGGCTCGAGATAGAGGTTGTATCCCCTGGGGTCTCTGCTAGACTGATGTCTTTGGTCGTGCAGCCCACTCTGCTGGAGAGGATCCGGGAGAAACAGAGCGAGGACCCCCATTTAACCAGGATTAGAGATCAGATTCCGAGTGTTCGATCAGGGGATTTTTCAGTGGATGCTTCGGGAGTACTGAGGTACAGGGACCGAGCATGTGTGCCAGTGGATGCTGAGATCAGAGAACAGATATTGAAGGAGGCCCATTATACACCTTATACCCTTCATCCTGGGGGGACTAAGATGTATAAGGACCTCAAGGCACACTTTTGGTGGAATGGCATGAAAAGGGATATTGGGAGGTTTGTGTCGCAGTGTTTAACTTGTCAGCAGGTAAAAGCTGAGCATCGAGTGCCAGCTGGCAAGCTACAGAGTCTCCCGATTCCCGAGTGGAAATGGGACCACATTACTATGGATTTTGTGGTCGGGTTGCCGAGGGCACAGGGAGGTGCAGATGCTATCTGGGTAGTTGTGGACCGACTTACCAAGTCAGCGCACTTTTTACCTATACAGACTACTTGGCCACTCGAGCGACTAGCCCAGTTATATTTGGATGAGATAGTGAGATTACATGGAGTGCCAGCTTCTATAGTATCAGATAGAGACCCGAGGTTTGTTTCGCGATTCTGGAGGAGTTTACAGACTACCTTGGGGACTCAGCTCAGATTCAGTACAGCCTTCCACCCACAGACCGATGGACAGTCAGAGCGGACGATTCAGATCCTTGAGGATATGCTGAGGGCTTGTGTCCTAGATTTCGGCGGTGGATGGATTCGACACTTATCACTGGCCGAGTTTGCGTACAACAATAGCTTTCAAGCAAGCATTCGAATGGCTCCATTTGAAGCGTTGTATGGACGCAAATGTCGATCACCGCTATATTGGAGTGATGTGGGGGAGAGGCGGACTCTGGGACCAGATATATTGCTAGAGGCGGAGGAGAAGGTCCGGGTAATTCGACAGCATCTTCAGACCGCTCAGAGTCGACAGAGGAGCTTTGCTGATGTTCGGCGGCGAGACTTAGAGTTTCAGGTTGGAGATCATGTATTTTTGAAAGTCTCGCCGTCCAAAGGGATAAGGAGGTTTGGCATTCGCGGGAAACTCAGTCCCCGATACATTGGACCCTTTGAGGTATTAGAGCGTATCGGGCCAGTTGCTTACCGACTTGCACTTCCCCCGAGACTTGCTGGTGTCCATGATGTGTTTCATGTTTCCACTCTGAGGAGGTACGTCTTCGACCCATCGCACGTCATCGACTTCACGCCACTTGAGATCAGCGAGGATTTGAGATATGAGGAGCGCCCACTGCGGATTCTAGAGCGGGAGATGAAAGAATTGCGCAATCGGACCATCCCCTATGTGAAGATCCTCTGGAGCAATCATGATGAGCGCGAGGCGACGTGGGAGCTCGAGTCAGCGATGATGGACACCTACCCTTACCTGTTCGAGGCTCAGGATTGAGGTATGATTTTCGTTTCGAGGACGAAACTTTTGTTAGTGGGGGAGGATGTAGTGTCCTAGGTTTTTCGGTGGTTTTGCCCCTGTTTCGGGGTGTAGAACACCTATTATTGGTGTGTGGGGCCCCAACATGTCAAAGTGATATGTTGTTTGGAACCAGAGATGATTTGGGAGCAAGCCTGACCTTCGGCTGCCTTTGCCGAATTTTAGGAGTGGAATCAGGCTAATCGGAGGCCGTATTTGAATTCAGCGCGGAAAAACGCTTGAAAACGGCTATTTACTTATTTAATTTGGAGTCCGGATGCCCAAAAACGGACCCCCGGAAGTTTTCTGCGCAAATTGGTGCACGGGGGAAGCTGTGGACCGGCCGGGGACACGTGGCAGGCTCTTATTGGGCCAGCGCACGGCTCTCGGTCCACGGAGCGGGCCGCCGGTGCACGGTGGACCGGCGGGCCACGTGGCAGGCACTGGTTGGGCCGGTGCAGCGCGCGCGGCGCAGGGATCGCGCGCGGGCAGCGCGGGCAGGCCGGGCAGGCGGGGGCAGCGTGCGCGGTGCACGGTGGACCGGGGCGCGCCACGTGGCGGCCCCGGATTGGCCGGCCCATGTGCTCGTGGCGCACGCAGCACCGCGCGACTGCGGCCGTACGCGCACGTGGGCGGCGCGTTGACGGACCGGCGGTCGCGTCTGGCGGCGCCGCCCCACGTGGCACCACGCCAGTGGCTGGCGCCGCACGCGTGCTGACCAGGGGAGGGGGGCACGTGGCGCCTCCCCGTTGGGCCCGCACGGCTGCCGCCTGTTCGGCGGACACGTGTCGGGCCCTTGGCCGGGTCGGACGGCCGGTTGGACGCGGCTGGATCCCGTGCGCGGGATGGGCTGGGCCGGGCCGCACTGTGCGCGCCCGGAAATTGGCGGGCCGGGCCGCACTGTTGGCGCCCGAAATCGGGCTGGGCCGGACCGGGCGCCCGAATCTTGGGACATGGAGGGAATTTTTCCAAAAGACTTTTGGGCCTATATATACAGCCCACCTCTCTCTTTTCTCTGCCTTTTTCCGAAGTGTAGAGAGGGAATGAGAGGGAGGGACCT
This sequence comes from Tillandsia leiboldiana, assembly GCA_029204045.2. Classification (NCBI taxonomy): domain Eukaryota; kingdom Viridiplantae; phylum Streptophyta; class Magnoliopsida; order Poales; family Bromeliaceae; genus Tillandsia; species Tillandsia leiboldiana. The sequence goes on from CM055064.1 coordinate 7,402,934, forward strand.
TTAGCAAAGTTGTTCCTCACACTATTTTACATCTCGTGGTGGGTTTCCAGAATTTTTGGAAGCTCGACAGCGGCGATCCGGATTTTACAGAGCGCCTCGTTTTTCCCCCAATCTTGGCCCGTTATCGTCGCATTTCAGTCCGAGGAGTCCCCTGCGCAGTACAGGAGTCCTTTTTCGACGATTTCTTCGCCGGTGTGTTCCTAAGAGGTAGGGCTTCGTTTTCCGTGTTGGTGGTTTCTCTGGATTCCGATTTCTTGGCACGATTCCCGAGGTGTGTTGACCCCCTCTTTTGCTGTTTGGGTTTTTGGACAGCGGCGACTTCGACGAATTATTTCTCAGCGTAGGAATATCAGATCGAGGCGATTCAAGAGTCGATTTTGGGCTACTTTTCGTGAGGAACGCAACCGTGATTTTTTTGAGATTTTAGGAGCTCGTGACAGAGGCGAAATTCCTCGTTTTGCGTGCTGATTGCAAAAACAGCAATTATGTGTTTGGAACTTGTAGTTTTTACACCGTGTACACTTGTGTGATGTTGTAGGATACTGTTTCAGCTGACGGTGTGCTTAGAGGACAGCGGGTATTTTCTGGGTGTGTTGTGCACGCTTTTCGAGGTGGGTGGTTGCATTTCCCTCTTTGTTGACTTGCTCACTAGGAATAGTAGAGTTTCCCAATTATACATGTGACAGTTAACTCGTGGTATATGAACCTATTGCATGGGCCCCTAAATTAATTGATAGCTGCTATGTGATCAATCTGGGACAATGAAGTTGGACAATTGCTATATCTTAAACTGCATGCAAATAAATAATATTATAAAATGATTCTTTACAAGAAACCTTAGTCACTTTTCTAATACTTTTTAAGGAATAATTGTATGTTTAATGGGACATCTAGTTAGGCCACTATTTTACTGCAGCACTGTATTATGGGATTTGACTTAGGAGAAAACATGTTTACTGATGTTCTTCTCTATCGATGCATGACGATCTAGTCAGACCGGGATCTTGAGATAGTGTAGTTGGATCTTGAGTCTGGGACAGTTTTGACTCTTCTTGGGGATTGGGGGATATAATGGCAACCGCGAATTTTGGGGCGGTTGACCGGATGTTATTATCACATCAGATTGGGGATCGGGGTTGCATTAGTGGATGGAGTATTCCCACTTTGATCATGGTCAGGATCTAGTCCTGCTATTGTGAGACATCGGTTACAGAGATGATTGATACAGAGACACTTTACTCGTGTGGGTCCTCCCCTCGAGTGCCACTCCGGAGTAGGCTTTTTGACCGTGATGGGTGCCGGTCAGTTGGTGAGATTGTGAGTGATGACAGAGCAGGCAGTGCCAGTATTTCCTTGGCCCTCTGATTGGTTTCCTTGGGCAGTCAGCTTTATAGTTGCATATATAGTTATCTTTTGGCACTGCATTTAGGAGGCATAGTAGTGGTAGTTCCTTTTTCAGCAGTCTTTATTGCATACCACTGTTCTTCCTTTTGCCTCTTTATTCCTAGTGGGTGCGTCAGCATTAGAGGTTTTTACCCACGAGGGGAGGCTACTGGTTTATCTAGTAGTTCTCACCCCCATTGTTGTTTTCTGTTCCTTGTTCCCCTTTGTTTTGCAGAGTCATCTGTGGGAGCTGCTGGGCCTTCAGCGGCAGATCGAGGTAAGAGGATCGCCGACTAGCTAGATCGTCTACCCCAAGTGAGAGACTAGCGAGGTTTTTATTATACCCCCTTTGTATCTCAACTTCAGTAGTTTCCTTTTGGGTCTGGCTTTGGCCAGCTGGTTGTATATTTATGGTGAGCTGGGAGTATATTGTACTTTTATTTCAGCTTGTAGTTTATTTCAGTCTGAGATTACTTTTAGTTTTATTAGTTCAGCTCTGTTTATGCTCTGTTATTGTATATTATCTATCTGAGCAGGTTACCAGCGCTTCGTGCACATAGAGAAAATTCCGTGTGCACGGCGGATCTGTTGGCGGGCCGGGTTCCGGGTTTACACCCGGGGCGTGACAAAGGAACCCAAACCAAAGGTTGTTGAACCCGGACCTCTAGCAGTAGCCTCTATAGTCCCTAAGTATGCTCCCTACACAGCCTGAGCCCCCCCATGCACGTTAGTTGGCCGACGGGGGAAGACTATTGCCGGAAACCTAATAATTCTTCATCTTGGTTGTTCTTTTCAATACTGAACCAAAATGAACCAAATTTTGTGGAAAAATACTGTTGGATATAAGGATTATTTCTGCAAAGTTTGGGAAAATATGGTGGAGTATTTACGAAGAAATTCGAAGCCTAGTTTTCGGAAAAAATTGCACCACGGCCGAGCTTGTTGCTCCGGCGCCGCCGAGCCTCCCCAGCGCCGGCCACCTACCCAGAACTCTTCCTGGGTGTGAGAGAAGTGCACCCATGTATTTGCATGGCACCCATGCAGCAGAATAGAGCGCGGCCAAGATGGGTTCGAAATGGGATCTAATCGCGGCCGCCGGCGTTCCGCCCATCTCCGGCCGGGGAGGGTTGGTCGGGAAGCTTCCTATGACTCTTTAGAGCAGTTCCATTCAAGTTGGAAGTCTCCAAATTGCCCCATTATAAATCCGCCATTAATGGAGTTGAAGCACCCAACCGAGCTTGTGGCCGCCGCGTCGCCGCCGTGTCCTGTCGCCGGGCACGGGTCCAGGTGGGTTAGTATAAGTTTAGCATCTACTTGGTCAAGTTGTTTGGTCCCAGATGCCCTGGTTGAATGATCACAAATTTCGATGCCTTAACTTCATCTTCAACCTCGACTCCCGGCCAATCCATCCATGCATCTTGGCCCAAACTTGCAGAGAATGTAGAGAAATCTATTTAGAGCATTCCTTCCAAGAATGGAAGCTTTTGGTTCAGTATTTGCAGAGAATGGCTCGGAATGGTTGTTATATGCTTGTATACAAATGGTGCACACCAACTGTTTGCTTAAATGTCTCAAAGAAGAAAAGTTTTGAATTGGACTTTTGTGTAAATATGAAAGTTGCTTAAAAATGTCCCCTGAGCTTAATGCTCACTTTAGACCAAGATGGTTCTGTGTGGACAAGTGTTTGGAGCAAAGTGAACTTGTTTGAGTGCATGGCTTTGGTTCTGGTTGAACAGCAACCTGGGCTACAATTAGGGTGAGCCCTAGCATCTTGACACTATTTAGAGACACTTTCATATACAAAGTTTAATTAAAAGAGGTTTAGATTAAAAGTTGTAGTTAAAACAACCTTTTATATGAAATGTTGGCCCAAAACCATGTCCCGGGCTGTTTGCGAAGCCGCGACAGTGTGCCCTAGGCTAATTTGGGGTCACCGGACGCGAGTGCTCGCGTTAAAATTTCTGTTTGAAGTCCCGAAGAAACAAAATGACATTAAGGCTATGTTAGTGCATAATTATGGGCCAAAGTTTGCCTCGAACCCGTGATGCCACAAATGGGTGAGCACGGTGTTCAGCATGACGTAGAAAACCTGCTGGAAGTGACAGAATGTTAAAATGATTTTCCTGCTAAAAGAACGAGCGAAACAGTGCCCAAATTGGCACTAAAAGTAAATTTAAAGCCCTAGGGGTCTAGATGCAAAGATCACATCGTATACTGGTTAGTAAACTGATTCCTGAACCTTATTTCACATTCATGGTTACTTGGTAGCATCTGGTGTGCTGAGCGTAACAGTTGTTCAGATTAGCCGCCTGCGTTATATCAGTGGGTTATCTTCGGTCCGGATTTAATCAGTTCGGCCCTCTGGGGTCGCGATACTGGTTGGACCCCTGTTTTTGGTAGCTTAACTTGATTACTTTGAGCCTGCCTTCCTTTTGATTCAGATTATACTGCTTCTGCCTGAGTTATGACTTTTTCAGTTATCTGCTGCTTTACATGATTAATCATAGTGCTTCCAATATTCATATCTTATTCTGGATATTGCCATGCCTGATTGGTTATTAGATTCTGAGCTTGCTTTCCTGATGATCAAATATTACACTGCTACACATAATTTTAATCAACCAATGTTTTACTGAGACTTCGTAGGGTCGCCGGATCTGTTCTTTTTGATGGGACAAAGGCAATTGCTCCGCGAGATTTGGAAAACCCAAACGTCGTAGTGTAGCCTTAGTCTGTTTTTGTTTGATAGACGAGGCAACGCTCTTCGGGTTTGGACT
>CM055064.1:7407193-7487823 GCA_029204045.2 Tillandsia leiboldiana
GGCTTTGTGAGTGTGACAGAGCAGGCAGTGCGCAGTATTTCCTGCCGCTCTGCATTGGGTTTCGCTTGGGGGCAGTCAGGTCTTTATAGTTGCATAGATACAGTTATCTTTTGGGCAGCATTTAGGCATAGTAGTGGTAAGTATCGCTTTTTTTTTTCAGCGAGTCTTTATTGGATTGCATAACCCTGTTCTTCCGTTTTGCCTCTTTATTCCTAGTGGGTGCGTCAGCATTAGAGGTTTTACAATCCCACTAGGGGAGGCTACTGGTTTTAAAATCTAGTAGTTCTCACCCCCATTTGTTTGTTTTCTGTCCTTGTTCCCCTTTGTTTTGCAGAGTCATCTGTGGGAGCTGCTGGGCCTTCAGCGGCAGATCGAGGTAAGAGGATCGCCGACTAGCTAGATCGTCTACCCCAAGTGAGAGACTATCGAGGTTTTTATTAGACCCCCCCCTTATTCTATTCAGACTTGTATTTCCTTTGGGTCTGGCTTTGGCCAGCTTTGTATATTTATGGTGAGCTGGGAGTATATTGTACTTTTATTTCAGCTTGTAGTTTATTTCATCGATATTACTTTTAGTTTTATAGTTCAGCTCTGTTTATGCTCTGTTATTGATTATCATATCTGAGCAGTGTTACCAGCGCTTCGATGCACATAGAGAAATTCCGTGTGCACGGCGGATCTTTGGCGGGCCCGGGTTCCGGTTTACACCCGGGGCGTGACAGATTTAAGTTGGTATCGAGAGCCAGGTTATGGGTCAGTTGGGACTTAGGAAACCCTAGGCTTTTGGCAGACCCTAGGATGATAGGGCGCGAGAGGTCGTGACACTTCGCGAAAGTCGTTGATTTATTTATTGGACTCTTCCAGTGAGTGAAGAGGGATCGACATACCCGATTTCTGGTGACCATTATGTTGGCTGCAGACACATAAAGTCGCAGAAATTGGGGGATGTCTTTGACTTTCGCTAGATTGGGTCGTGTGGGGTTATGTTACTTATTCGTGATTTCTTGTGGCAGGAGCCTCCCGACGTCGGATCCGCACTCGGGGTGTCCCGTTACCCCCTGATGAGCCAGGGCAGCCTACTTCCCCGAGCTTACTGAGTTGAGGGCCTTGGTGGCCCAATTGGGCGGAGGGTCAGCGCCGCCAGGAGCAGAGGTTTGAGCAGCTCCTTGCCCAAAGAGAGGCACCATCCCAGCTGTTCCTGAGGCCCTTGTGCCTCCTGTTGCACCTTTTGTGCCGTCAGCGCCATCTTCGAGTAGCGGGGCTCCTGGAGCTATCAGCCTTTGACTGCGGAGGAGGAGCAGGATATCGCTAACAAACTCTCCAAGTTTGTTCAGCGGGGACCCCCTAGATTCTCAGGGCGGGATGCGCAGCCCTGGGCTGTTGGGAGATGGCTTTCTGCGATGGAGAAGCTTTTTCGGGACTTCTTCATCGACCCGAGGTATCGAGTGCACATGGCGGTGCACTGTTTGGACGGAGATGCTGATTTTTGGTGGCAGCGGGTAGAGCCCCTGGAGTTCCGGATTACTCGGCAGCTGCCTTGGGAGGAGTTCCGACGGATGGTGCTGGATACCTATTTTTCGACCAGTGTGAAGAAGAAGTTGGAGGACGACTTGAAGAACCTACAGCAGGGCGATCGATCGGCTCATGCCTATTTCCAGGAGTTCACGGAGTTGCTGAACTGTGTGCCCTTCGTCGCTCGTGACGGTCCGCACCAGGTTGAGTTGTTCGAGGGAGGCCTCCGTCCAGAGATTTACACACTGGTGCATGCTCAGAGATTTCAGACTCTGGAGGCAGCCGCAGAGCATGCACAGTGGGTGGAGAGAGGTGATTTGGTGGTGGCCAGACAGAGGGCCGCGGTCGCTCAGAGCTCCGACAGAAAGCGACCAGCCCAGGACGAGGGGGGACAGGCCAGTACTTGGAGGCCGCCCCGACCGCCACCGCCTCAGTTCCCAGGCCGTGGGCGTTCGGAGCGGCGAGGGCCTAGTGGGTCCCAGAGGCCCCCGCAGCAGCAGCAGAGATCGCAGTCGTCGCAGCGCGGGTCTCAGCGGCAGCCACAGCGACAGCGACAGTCTCAGCAGCAGCAGTCCCGTCAGGCACGGGCTCCCAGCAGTTGTATCTTCTGTGGAGGTCCGCACTTTCCCGCCACTTGCGACCAGCGGTGGGGTCGCTGCTACGGGTGTGGACAGCCAGGGCACATTCGAGCTGCGTGCCCCTTTTCGACTTCAGCCGCTCCTTCTTCAGCATCTGCCCCAGCATCATCGCAGCAGCGGTCGACGGCTCAGCGGCCTTTTGCTCTAGCGAGCAAGCCATCTTCTTCCCATCCCACCGATTATCGCCCTCCAGCTCAGAGTGGGCGAGTGTATGCTGCACAGGTAGAGGATTCTTCAGCAGCGGACCATGTGGTGGCAGGTATCACCTTACTCTCTGGCATTAGGACTCGTACCTTATTTGATACTGGAGCATCGCATTCTTTCATTAGTAGATCTTTTGCATCATTACATGGGTTAGAGGTAGGATTTTTGCCACGTGCACGAGAGGTTCAGATTCCCGATCACACTCTGCACGTGGAGGAGTGTTGTTGGTCTTGCCCGATGCAGATCGAATCCTGGATTATGCCAGCAGACCTGTTGGTCTTGAGACAGCTGAGCGACTTTGATGTGATTCTTGGGATGGACTGGCTGGCTCGGTATTTCGCGACTATTGATTGTGCCGCGAGGACTGTCACTTTTAGAGAGCCAGGCCAGGAGATGTTTGTATATCGGGGATGTCAGAGTGCTTTCTTTGCCTCTGTGGTTTCGACTTCCCGAGCGAGGCGGATGATTCATCGAGGATGTATAGCCTTTTTGGCTAGTGTTGTTGAGGGGCCTACGGCGACACCGGGACTCGGGATATTCCTATTGCCCGCGAGTTTCCGGACGTTTTTCCACCTGAGCTGACTAGTATGCCGCCAGACAGAGAGATTGAGTTTGTGATTGACGTAGTTCCAGGAACTGCGCCAATCTCTAAGGCTCCTTATCGAATGGCACCGGCTGAGCTGCGAGAGCTTAAAGCACAGCTGCAAGATCTGATGAATAAGGGCTTTATTAGACCAAGTGTGTCGCCTTGGGGAGCACCGGTGCTGTTCGTAAAAAGAAGGATGGGTCACTTCGGTTGTGTGTGGGACTATAGGGAATTGAACAAAGTGACCATTAAGAACAAGTACCCTTTGCCGCGCATCGATGATCTCTTTGATCAGCTGCAAGGGTCTTGTGTATTTTCCAAAATTGATCTACAGTCTGGTTACCACCAACTGAAGGTGAAGGCCGAGGATATTCCTAAGACTGCTTTCAGATCACGGTACGGGCATTATGAGTTTACAGTTATGCCGTTTGGATTGACTAATGCCCCTGCCGCCTTTATGGACTTGATGAACAGGATATTTCGGCCCTTCCTGGATCGTTTTGTGGTGGTGTTCATTGATGATATCCTTATTTACTCCCGAAGCGAGGCCGAGCACGAAGAGCACTTGAGGACTGTGCTACAACTTCTACGAGATAAGAAGTTGTATGCCAAGCTGTCAAAGTGCGAGTTTTGGCTTCGGGAGGTAGCTTTCTTGGGCCATGTGATTTCCGCCGCCGGTGTAGCAGTAGACCCGGCGAAGATTGAGGCAGTTCGAGATTGGCCCCGACCGACGACTGTATCTGAGGTGCGCAGCTTCATGGGTTAGCTGGTTATTATCGTCGGTTTGTGGAAGGCTTTGCGAAGCTTTCCACACCCCTCACTCGGTTGACGCGTAAAGGAGTTAAGTTTATCTGGAGTGAGGACTGCCAGAGGAGCTTTGAGGAGCTAAAGGATAGATTGATGACCGCTCCTATCCTTTCCCTCCCTGTTATGGGGAAAGGATATGTGATCTACAGTGATGCATCGCACAGTGGGCTTGGATGCGTGCTGATGCAGGAAGGGAGGGTAATTGCTTATGCATCGAGACAGCTTAAGGATTACGAGAAGAATTATCCTACCCATGACTTGGAACTTGCTGCCGTGGTGTTTGCACTGAAGCTTTGGCGCCATTACCTATATGGGGAGCATTGTGAGATCTACACCGACCACAAGAGCCTAAAGTACCTGTTCACGCAGAAGGAACTGAATTTGAGGCAGCGCAGATGGTTAGAGCTACTAAAGGATTACGATGTGGATATCCTTTACCATCCAGGAAAGGCCAACGTGGTTGCAGATGCTTTGAGTAGGAGAGCGGTGCAGAGTTTGTCCATGTTGATTACAGATCAGGCGCCACTGTTAGAGGAGTTGAGACGGCTCGAGATAGAGGTTGTATCCCCTGGGGTCTCTGCTAGACTGATGTCTTTGGTCGTGCAGCCCACTCTGCTGGAGAGGATCCGGGAGAAACAGAGCGAGGACCCCCATTTAACCAGGATTAGAGATCAGATTCCGAGTGTTCGATCAGGGGATTTTTCAGTGGATGCTTCGGGAGTACTGAGGTACAGGGACCGAGCATGTGTGCCAGTGGATGCTGAGATCAGAGAACAGATATTGAAGGAGGCCCATTATACACCTTATACCCTTCATCCTGGGGGGACTAAGATGTATAAGGACCTCAAGGCACACTTTTGGTGGAATGGCATGAAAAGGGATATTGGGAGGTTTGTGTCGCAGTGTTTAACTTGTCAGCAGGTAAAAGCTGAGCATCGAGTGCCAGCTGGCAAGCTACAGAGTCTCCCGATTCCCGAGTGGAAATGGGACCACATTACTATGGATTTTGTGGTCGGGTTGCCGAGGGCACAGGGAGGTGCAGATGCTATCTGGGTAGTTGTGGACCGACTTACCAAGTCAGCGCACTTTTTACCTATACAGACTACTTGGCCACTCGAGCGACTAGCCCAGTTATATTTGGATGAGATAGTGAGATTACATGGAGTGCCAGCTTCTATAGTATCAGATAGAGACCCGAGGTTTGTTTCGCGATTCTGGAGGAGTTTACAGACTACCTTGGGGACTCAGCTCAGATTCAGTACAGCCTTCCACCCACAGACCGATGGACAGTCAGAGCGGACGATTCAGATCCTTGAGGATATGCTGAGGGCTTGTGTCCTAGATTTCGGCGGTGGATGGATTCGACACTTATCACTGGCCGAGTTTGCGTACAACAATAGCTTTCAAGCAAGCATTCGAATGGCTCCATTTGAAGCGTTGTATGGACGCAAATGTCGATCACCGCTATATTGGAGTGATGTGGGGGAGAGGCGGACTCTGGGACCAGATATATTGCTAGAGGCGGAGGAGAAGGTCCGGGTAATTCGACAGCATCTTCAGACCGCTCAGAGTCGACAGAGGAGCTTTGCTGATGTTCGGCGGCGAGACTTAGAGTTTCAGGTTGGAGATCATGTATTTTTGAAAGTCTCGCCGTCCAAAGGGATAAGGAGGTTTGGCATTCGCGGGAAACTCAGTCCCCGATACATTGGACCCTTTGAGGTATTAGAGCGTATCGGGCCAGTTGCTTACCGACTTGCACTTCCCCCGAGACTTGCTGGTGTCCATGATGTGTTTCATGTTTCCACTCTGAGGAGGTACGTCTTCGACCCATCGCACGTCATCGACTTCACGCCACTTGAGATCAGCGAGGATTTGAGATATGAGGAGCGCCCACTGCGGATTCTAGAGCGGGAGATGAAAGAATTGCGCAATCGGACCATCCCCTATGTGAAGATCCTCTGGAGCAATCATGATGAGCGCGAGGCGACGTGGGAGCTCGAGTCAGCGATGATGGACACCTACCCTTACCTGTTCGAGGCTCAGGATTGAGGTATGATTTTCGTTTCGAGGACGAAACTTTTGTTAGTGGGGGAGGATGTAGTGTCCTAGGTTTTTCGGTGGTTTTGCCCCTGTTTCGGGGTGTAGAACACCTATTATTGGTGTGTGGGGCCCCAACATGTCAAAGTGATATGTTGTTTGGAACCAGAGATGATTTGGGAGCAAGCCTGACCTTCGGCTGCCTTTGCCGAATTTTAGGAGTGGAATCAGGCTAATCGGAGGCCGTATTTGAATTCAGCGCGGAAAAACGCTTGAAAACGGCTATTTACTTATTTAATTTGGAGTCCGGATGCCCAAAAACGGACCCCCGGAAGTTTTCTGCGCAAATTGGTGCACGGGGGAAGCTGTGGACCGGCCGGGGACACGTGGCAGGCTCTTATTGGGCCAGCGCACGGCTCTCGGTCCACGGAGCGGGCCGCCGGTGCACGGTGGACCGGCGGGCCACGTGGCAGGCACTGGTTGGGCCGGTGCAGCGCGCGCGGCGCAGGGATCGCGCGCGGGCAGCGCGGGCAGGCCGGGCAGGCGGGGGCAGCGTGCGCGGTGCACGGTGGACCGGGGCGCGCCACGTGGCGGCCCCGGATTGGCCGGCCCATGTGCTCGTGGCGCACGCAGCACCGCGCGACTGCGGCCGTACGCGCACGTGGGCGGCGCGTTGACGGACCGGCGGTCGCGTCTGGCGGCGCCGCCCCACGTGGCACCACGCCAGTGGCTGGCGCCGCACGCGTGCTGACCAGGGGAGGGGGGCACGTGGCGCCTCCCCGTTGGGCCCGCACGGCTGCCGCCTGTTCGGCGGACACGTGTCGGGCCCTTGGCCGGGTCGGACGGCCGGTTGGACGCGGCTGGATCCCGTGCGCGGGATGGGCTGGGCCGGGCCGCACTGTGCGCGCCCGGAAATTGGCGGGCCGGGCCGCACTGTTGGCGCCCGAAATCGGGCTGGGCCGGACCGGGCGCCCGAATCTTGGGACATGGAGGGAATTTTTCCAAAAGACTTTTGGGCCTATATATACAGCCCACCTCTCTCTTTTCTCTGCCTTTTTCCGAAGTGTAGAGAGGGAATGAGAGGGAGGGACCTTTAGCAAAGTTGTTCCTCACACTATTTTACATCTCGTGGTGGGTTTCCAGAATTTTTGGAAGCTCGACAGCGGCGATCCGGATTTTACAGAGCGCCTCGTTTTTCCCCCAATCTTGGCCCGTTATCGTCGCATTTCAGTCCGAGGAGTCCCCTGCGCAGTACAGGAGTCCTTTTTCGACGATTTCTTCGCCGGTGTGTTCCTAAGAGGTAGGGCTTCGTTTTCCGTGTTGGTGGTTTCTCTGGATTCCGATTTCTTGGCACGATTCCCGAGGTGTGTTGACCCCCTCTTTTGCTGTTTGGGTTTTTGGACAGCGGCGACTTCGACGAATTATTTCTCAGCGTAGGAATATCAGATCGAGGCGATTCAAGAGTCGATTTTGGGCTACTTTTCGTGAGGAACGCAACCGTGATTTTTTTGAGATTTTAGGAGCTCGTGACAGAGGCGAAATTCCTCGTTTTGCGTGCTGATTGCAAAAACAGCAATTATGTGTTTGGAACTTGTAGTTTTTACACCGTGTACACTTGTGTGATGTTGTAGGATACTGTTTCAGCTGACGGTGTGCTTAGAGGACAGCGGGTATTTTCTGGGTGTGTTGTGCACGCTTTTCGAGGTGGGTGGTTGCATTTCCCTCTTTGTTGACTTGCTCACTAGGAATAGTAGAGTTTCCCAATTATACATGTGACAGTTAACTCGTGGTATATGAACCTATTGCATGGGCCCCTAAATTAATTGATAGCTGCTATGTGATCAATCTGGGACAATGAAGTTGGACAATTGCTATATCTTAAACTGCATGCAAATAAATAATATTATAAAATGATTCTTTACAAGAAACCTTAGTCACTTTTCTAATACTTTTTAAAGGAATAATTGTATGTTTAACTGGACATCTAGTTAGGCCACTATTTTACTGCAGCACTGTATTATGGGATTTGACTTAGGAGAAAACATGTTTACTGATGTTCTTCTCTATCGATGCATGACGATCTAGTCAGACCGGGATCTTGAGATAGTGTAGTTGGATCTTGAGTCTGGGACAGTTTTGACTCTTCTTGGGGATTGGGGGATATAATGGCAACCGCGAATTTTGGGCGGTTGACCGGATGTTATTATCACATCAGATTGGGGATCGGGGTTGCATTAGTGGATGGAGTATTCCCACTTTGATCATGGTCATGATCTAGTCCTGCTATTGTGAGACATCGGTTACAGAGATGATTGATACAGAGACACTTTACTCGTGTGGGTCGCTCCCCTCGAGTGCCACTCCGGAGTAGGCTTTTTGACCGTGATGGGTGCCGGTCAGTTGGTGAGTTGTGAGTGATGACAGAGCAGGCAGTGCCAGTATTTCCTGGCCCTCTGATTGGGTTTCCTTGGGCAGTCAGCTTTATAGTTGCATATATACAGTTATCTTTTGGCACTGCATTTAGAGGCATAGTAGTGGTAGTTCCTTTTTCAGCAGTCTTTATTGCATACCACTGTTCTTCCTTTTGCCTCTTTATTCCTAGTGGGTGCGTCAGCATTAGAGGTTTTACCCGCTAGGGGAGGCTACTGGTTTATCTAGTAGTTCTCACCCCCATTGTTGTTTTCTGTCCTTGTTCCCCTTTGTTTTGCAGAGTCATCTGTGGGAGCTGCTGGGCCTTCAGCGGCAGATCGAGGTAAGAGGATCGCCGACTAGCTAGATCGTCTACCCCAAGTGAGAGACTAGCGAGGTTTTTATTATACCCCCTTTTGTATCTCAGACTTCAGTAGTTTCCTTTTGGGTCTGGCTTTGGCCAGCTGGTTGTATATTTATGGTGAGCTGGGAGTATATTGTACTTTTATTTCAGCTTGTAGTTTATTTCAGTCTGAGATTACTTTTAGTTTTATTAGTTCAGCTCTGTTTATGCTCTGTTATTGTATATTATCTATCTGAGCAGGTTACCAGCGCTTCGTGCACATAGAGAAATTCCGTGTGCACGGCGGATCTGTTGGCGGGCCCGGGTTCCGGTTTACACCCGGGGCGTGACAGGTTGCCTCGGGCCGCGTGCGCGCGTGCGCGCCATGCCGCGCTGACGCCGCGCACTGTGCGCGGCTGACTTTGGAGGGGACACGTGGCGGCGTTTGAGAGGCCTTCTACAGATGTTTGCTGTTTTGGGGACTCATCTGGTATTTTGGGAATTGTTCGATTTGGTTTTTCTTCATGGTTGCATCCGAGGGAGTTTTACTTAGCCATTTTTGCCACTTCGAAGCCCCATCTCCCCGAGCTCCCTTCAGTGAAGATTTTCATCTTCGAGTGCTGGTTCTTGCTGCAGAGTTTCGGAATTTTTGAGTGCACGCATCCAGAGGTTTTGGATTTTACGGCGCGGAGTGACGTTTCCTTCTCGGTGTTCCTCTTCGTCGCAAGTTCAGTGTAAAGGTTACTCTGGGCTACCCCGACACTGGTTTTTGGTGATTCTTGCACCGACACACTCCTAACAGGTAGAGCTTCATCTTTCATTTTGATCGCGCATTCGTATTTTGACTCCTTGGCTCGGATCCCGAGGTAACAGTGGTCCCCCTTTTTCTGTGAGGGATTTTGAGATAGAAGCGGATTGGGGAGGCGATATCTCCGCGCACGAGCGTCAGACGAAAACGTGCTTATACAACTTTTTCATCTACAGATCGTAAGGAACGCGTCGTATTTTTCTCGGATTTTTCAGAGATTTTATCAGAGGTGAAAATTCCTGTTCTTCTGTGTACAGTGTTACAGTTTTGACGCAGGAAATCGTTTGAGTACACCACCTTGCCGAATTTATATCTTGACCTACCGAACTCGGATTTTGACGTACAGGCACTTGTTTCGAAGGTATCGACGCAAGGATCACTGTGGTATTTTTACTGGAATTTTTGGGGGATGTTTTATAGGTAAAACTTTCGCAGAGAGTGGACTGTTCACACAGCTTTTGTAACTTGAAATTTTATGGAATTAATGTAACTTTGGGTGGTATTTTTGTACCCAGGATGCTTTGAACACTACTTTGGTACTGTTGGCTTGGTGATTGTGCTCGTATATCTGTTTCTGGGCTTTCTTTGCTGTACGACCCTGGACAGTCTTGCACCTTCAGGTGGGTGGCCCTGTCTCCAAGAATGATGGAATGTGCATTAAATCTGCTATAGAAGGACCATGCATAATAGTGATATTCCTATGTAGCATGCTAGAATGTGATAGCTGTTGATTCTAGAGTTATATGATGATCATGCGATCTCTTGTTCCTACTCTATAAAATTGTTATTATTATCTTGGAATTTGACCTAGCACCCCCGTCATATGCAGTATGTGCAGCCAGACTGTAGAAAACTTCAACTTGGGCTAGGTTCATACTGCTTTAAACATCCACACTTCTTTTCTTTCCTGGACATAGTGTTTTACTCGCCCGGGTAGTAGGCCGAGTGGTCGGGTTTCTTTTAGTGTGGGATGCATTTTACACTCGTGCTTGGGAGCAGAGTGGAGTCTGGTAGATATAGTTGATCGTTCATCTGTGGCGGGAGCCGTTGGTAGACGGCGGTCCCGAGATGTTTTGGTTTCTTGTTTATTTGTCGCCACTGTGTCAGTGGCAGCTTTGTACCAGTGATAGCATGAACTTGAACCCAGAACTATTTTTGGACACACATATGATTTTAGTCAACCAATGTTTTCTTCTGAGCATCGTGGAGTCGCCGAGTCTGTTCTTGTTTGATTGGACAAAGGCATTAGCTCTACGAGGCTTGGATATAAAGCTTGTTTTCAATTGTTTTCCTAAAAAGAACTAAAAATCATTAAATATGGATTTCTTTCAGATCAAATGGCTTTCAATAAGAAATATCACCTTTTTCCGACAAATTTAATCACCCGAGATGGTTCGAGTGGTCTGGGTTCCAAGGTCTGCCCTTTTTCCTTTGGGACGAGAACAACGAGAGGCTATGCCTAGAGCCTGTTCTTGTTTGATTAGGGTTGTAGGTTCTAGTCTTCCGGGGTTCCCGGACCCTTTATTGTTTCTGTTGTGGAGTTATCCTGTCAGTGATGCCTGTTTTAGGGAGCCGTTGGGTTGACAGCGGTCCCGACTGTCGAGTGTTCCTTGTTGCTCGGGTTAGAGAGCAGGGATGGGGGGATAGTATAGCTACATTGTTGAGTCGAGTGGGATTGCACCAGATTATCGACTCGGGTTAATATTTCGGTAACCGCGAACTGTGGGCGGTTTGACCGATTAGTGTTATACATCAGTTGGGGCTGGGTTTTTGCATTGTGGATTGAGTGAGTCTCCATTTTGAGCATAGCGTCGACTTTTGTCTGATTGACTGAGATGCATGACAGAGCTGTTGGACATGGGTTACTTATGGACTCGAGCGGGTCGCTCCCCTCGAGTGCCACTCCGGAGTAGGCGAGACCGGGTTGTTGTAACCGGCGTCGAGATTGAGCTTTAGACCGGGTAGTTGTCACCGGCGGTGAGATTGAGCTTTAGACCGGGTTTTTGTAACCGGCGTGAGATTGAGTTCTTCTATCGTGACTTGTCGACGCCGTCCCTCTGGCTGGCCCAGATGTGGCAGTCACAGACACCCTACAGTAGACCCGTCCTGTTGAGGATGTGCGGCAGTAGGTGGTCGCTGGTTTGACTGGACCCTGTGTGGCAGTCATTATTAGATTGGGTTACTACACCTGAGAGTTAGTAGATGCATCATGTTTTCCATCTGTTTCACTTGTTGAGCATCTAGATAGGGGCATAGTAGCTGTAGAGATATTCTTTTCCAGCTCTTCTTTCAGTATTTCATTTATTACCTTATGCCTCTAGTAGACTTAGTGGGCAGACCATTGGGCTTGTTGACGGCACCCACTGAGAACTACTGTGGGATGTAGTTCTCACACCTGTCGTGGTGTATTTTTCCCCAGGGACTTCTACTCATGTTCCTGCTGTTCCAGCTACTGTTTCTTCAGAGCGAGGAAAGGGAGTCGCGAGCTAGTTCCCTACCAGACGTCGTCGTCCAGAGAGTAGATGTACCCACTTTTTACATTTTGAGAGTTACTTGTTGTTGAGAGACCTTGTAGTGAGGCATAGAGTTGTACTTTTATTTCAGAGTTGAGCGACTTTTGTACTTGTGGTGAGGACTTGGAGTTGTATTTATTCTATTTATAGCAGTTTATTTTCAGCTCTGATATCTGTTTAGTATAGTATCTCTTATGCAGGTTAGACGCTTCGTCTATACGGGGTTCACCGTATGAGCGGCGGATCTGTTAGCGAGCCTGGGTCGCAGTTTCGACCCCGGGGCGTGACAAATTTAGTTTCCTTTTTTTTTTAATCTTTTATTTGTATATTTTAATTCGATTTCACATAAACAAATGAAAAAATTTTTTTGTAGAACTAATCTACGAAAAATATGATCAACGAAACAATTTTTTATTTTATTTTTTTTTTTTTTAAATCAAGCAAACACAGGCATGATCTCAGGCGAAAATAAGCAAATTGGCTCCGATACCAATTTTTGGAATTAGAGGGCAGCGAAAACTTACAAACTGGATAGCCAACGTATCTAGGAACCAAAAGCCGGATCGGGTAGCTTGTTTTACTAGCCTTCTTGGATCGTCCTTGTCTTGGTGATTCTTGACTCTCTACGAATCTCCTGATTGCAGATCGGATGCGCAGATCGGATCGGATACGAAGAGGGCTACCAGAGTCCTCTTCTATGTCCACACTCCAAAACCCCGGGAACGAAGGTGGAAACCCAGAGAGAATGTAAAGAGAGAATGAGGAAGAAGAAAATCCCTTTTTTTTCTTGTGTATCGTAGGTTGTGTATATCTTTCCCCGTATAGGGGAAGGGGTTCTATTTATAGACTATTAGGACCATTTAGGATATCCTCTTTCTCACGTAGAGATAAACAGAATATGGTTAGGATGTGGGTTAAGATATATTTCTTAACCTATAATAAACATATCCTTATCTTTAACCCATAAGGATAAATCCTATCCTTATCCTTAACATATAAGGATAAAACCCGATCTTATCCTTAACACAAAAGGATGAATCCTAACCTTATCCTTAACCTATAAGGATAAATCCTAATCCAAATCTCATATGGATTGAGTCAAAAATAGAACCGGCAAATGTGGACACATCACATGGCAACAGTAACGTTATATTAATCCTGGCAAAATAATCCGAACCACATTCCGAAAATATTATCTAGAGGAAGTAAGTGAGTATATCATATTATTGATGGTAGATTATTTTGTATGTTATGTAAAATTACAAATTGTTGGGGCCAAAATGTGGCTTCGCCCGATCGGCCCCTTTGGGTGACTCTTCAGAGGTGTCGAAGTGTGCCGCGTGCCAACAATCAATCGATCGGGCCGAGAAGGGATCCACTCGGTAGGGTTCTCCTCTGATAACTTCTCATGATCGTTCGACTGAGGATAACCAAATCCGGTTTACGGAGGTAGAGAGGGATCGCTGATTTCAACTTAGATGAGTCGAACGGATTTAAGAGATAAATGTACGGCTGATGAACCGATTATAACGTTTAAGCACAAAAATCATCAATAAAGACATGGCTGATTGGCCGGTTTACACTCGAAGTCGTTCGTGTGTGGTGATCACTATTGAGTGTGTCGTCTGTCCGCCGACCATGTTCTGCTTGGATTTGCGATCTAAGTGGGTTCCGTGTGGCCGAAAATGATGAATTACTGATTATGTCTGTTTTCTATATGTAGGAATTTTTATAGTTTTTTTTTTTATTGTTTATTAGTTGTAGAAAATGCATGCTAGTATTTAGTTTTAAATAATAATAATAATAAATAAATTTAAATATAATAATAATAATAATAATAATAATAATAATAATAATAATAATAATAATAATAATAATAATAATAATTGAGGATTTTAAATTTTGCACCAACAACTCTATCATTTAAAATTATAAAGGATTTAATCAGAAATGAAAATACAATAAATTTAAATTAATAATCTTTTAAATTTTTTTTTTTTTGTAATTACTGTAATACAGAGATTTTTGATTGAATATTATTATTTTTATATAAAATAATTGTGAGAGAGAAGATATTTTTCATTTCTTGAGGTAGTCCGCAGGTTTGATCCAAAAGTTTTTATAGTGGGTCAATACATAATGTACTAATTATGTTTTTATATATTACAACAGCTCAAAGTAACTACTACTCACAAACAAAAAATAAATAAATTTACAAATAAAGAAAAATAAATAAAAATCAATGCATATATATAATATATACTTTCTAATCTAAATAAAAAATTGGGTGAAAAGAGGTTTAGTGAGCGCACAATTAAGTAGGGTTGGATTTGGTCTTTGGAGTGTTGATAATACATTAATTAGATTAAATATGGCTGAAAATATGGTAAAAAAAAGAAGATAGTATATAGTCAGAGAAAGTGAAAAAAAAAATTGTTATTAAAAAAATTATTTACTACTTTTAAATACTATATAGGGAAGAGGATGATGAATCTCTTTCCATTGTTCTCGAGCTCATTATATGTGGGCCCACAAAAATTGAAAGCAGGGCCATCTTATTTGAGTATTTGTTGACTTTGAAACCAATTTTGATCTTAAAGTGAAGTTAAGTAGACTCATAGTAAGATTAAAATGTCAAAAAAGATTAAACAAAATCTTTTTTTTTGACATTCATCGTCCCGAGCACAAGTGACAAAAAATTTGATGGTTGATATTTGAGATTATGAGTTTGAAGTTGAGTTGCTTCACATTTTTAGCTAAAATTTATTTTAAAAATAAACGAAGCGAATAATATGCTACCTTTCTCTCTCAAAAAAAAAAAAAAAAAATCTTTTTTTCGACCGCAGGGACAATACAGTGAATTCACGACTAAGGCCATCCCACCACTAGCATCATAATGGAAGAAGAATTATTCTTAAACAAGCTGCATTGCTTCGTAGATTATGAGATTTCATGCATAAATCAGAAGATATGGTATCGCGAAAATTTTGGATGCTTTGCTGATGCCATAATATCCATCGATGGCTATTTTAATTCGACGAGTAACGATCTAAAACTGTGAACGATGAAAAGTTACGTTCCGAATCT
This sequence comes from Tillandsia leiboldiana, assembly GCA_029204045.2. Classification (NCBI taxonomy): domain Eukaryota; kingdom Viridiplantae; phylum Streptophyta; class Magnoliopsida; order Poales; family Bromeliaceae; genus Tillandsia; species Tillandsia leiboldiana. Next base: position 7,422,138 of record CM055064.1, read on the forward strand.
CATATCCGATTATTTGTTATTCGAAAGATTAATTAAGTAAAAAATTACTTAAGAATAATTTTAACAATCGCTAAAAACCAATAAATATAAGAACCGGAGAGAGGAGAGGAAGAAACCTTTTACGCTTAGGCCCGTTTGGTAACGGATTAAGACAGAACTAGCTAATCCAGATATAAGTATAAAATACGGAACTAGTGTAAAAAAATATTTGGAATGGTTGCATGGATAAGAGATTTTATGTTTGGTATGAAAATGGAGAATAAGAAAAATAAAGAGGTTAGGTTGGGATAATTTACCTTTTCGCCCTCAAGATTTAATATGTGATAAAAGTTGTTAAAATCTAATTAGTTCGTTTTAATTAATGGATTAAAGCTTTAAAAAAATTAAGATAAAATCATAATCATAATCAAATCATATTTTTTAAAAATAATATTTAATTTAACATTTTATTTTCTCAAATTAAATTTAAAATTTTAAATATAAAATTTCAACATTTAAATTTTATAATATTAATTTTAAATTATAAATTTTAAACATAAAATTTTTTAATTTTCAAATAATAACTTTTACTTTCTTCGTTTTAATTAATGGATTAAAGCCTTACAAAAATTAAGATAAAATTAAAATCAAAATAAAAATCAAAATCGAAATCAAATTTCAAATTATATTTTATGAAAATAATATTTAATGTAACATTTTATTTGTTTAAATTAAAATTAAAATTTCGAATATAAAATTTCAAAATTTAAAATCTTTCAAAAATTATGATAAAATCAAAATCAAAATAAAATTTCTAAAATTTTGAAAATAATATTTAATTTAACATCCAATTAAATTAAAAAGAGAGAGAGGAGAGAGAGGGATTTGTGATAATGAGAGTGTATTGGGAAGAGAGAAAGGAGGGGAGGAGGGGTAGTTTGGTAAAAAAAAATAATATAAAATAATAGGTAAGAACTGTTGTTCCAGCTTATTCTGTTTGTACTGAAACTACTGTACCGAATAATTTCTGATGCGTTTGATAGAATAAGAAAGTTAAACCCCTTATTTTTTGTTCTAACTCCGAAACAAACGGGCCCTTAAGACTCTATAAAAACTATAATTATTAAAATATGAAGCCCCAGTTTGAATATATACTTCATTGTAACATCATTATATCGTGTACACCTTCGGTCTCCATAGCCTAGTCATCAATATTTTTTAGTTAATTTTGCAAAAGAATAAAGTTGGATTAAGAATGTGAAATTGGATTAAGAAAAGTTAATATGATGAACGGTCTACGATTGAGGTGGTAAACAAGACTTTACCAATAAGTTACTTAGTGTTAGAGTAGTTTACAAATATAATATGATAATTTAGTAAACTAGTTTTTATTCCTATAGATAAATTTTTAAAATTTCTCTATATAAAAAAATATATATTTTATAGGGTCCTACATGTAAATTTTCACTATTTTTATACCATTATATGTATATATATATATACAAATAGCATTTTTTATTTTAATTTAAATCATATGGCATTGAGATCCAATCCTAAGTTCATGCCACTTTTTTTTTTTTTTTTTTTTTTTTTTTTTTTTTTTTTTAAAAAAAAAAAAAAAAAAAAAAAAAAAAAAAAAAAAAACATAGTACATGCTTATATTAATCACTTCAAATGTACTACTACAATGTTCTCCCTACATGCAAACTATCCCCACACACAAATGCCCTCCTTATATGAATCATCAACACAAACCCACTTTGAATATCTCCATTCTCTCTAAAACTAAAAAATAAAAATAAAAATAAAAATAAAAAGAAAAATTTTAAACTCGTCAAAAAAAAAAAAAAAAAGAAGAAGAGCCGTTATGATACCCGATCTCAACCACCCCGTTCTCTACGCCTGCGTCGCCCACGGCGCCGCCGTCCTCGCCGAGCTCGTCCCCGGCGGCGGCGGTGGAGGTGACGTCGCCGCCGTGGCGCGGCGGTGCTTGGCGGCGGCGCCGCCCTTCCACCGGGAGTACTCGCACACCGCTGGTGGCCGGATCTACGCCTTCGCCATGGCCGACCCTCTCGTCTTCTTCGCCATCGCCGACGCCTCCCTCGGCGCGCCCCGCGCCTTCCTCTTCCTCCGCCGCCTCCACCGCTCCGCAGCCGCCTCCGCCGCCCTCAGCGGCGCCGCCGCTGCGCCCCTCTCCCTCCAGTCCGAGCTCCTCCCGGAGCTCCACCGCCTCGCGCTCGCCCTCCCCGACGAGGTCGGCAACCCTCCCCCTCCCTCTCCCTCTTCCTCTCCTCCCCCTCCTCCTACGCCCCCCTCGCCTCTCAATGAGGCCAATAACGAGCCTCCGAAGCCGGGGACGGAGGATGAAAAGAAGAGGAAGAAGAAGAAGAAGAAGAAGAAGCATCCCTTGGACGGGGGCGATGGTGCGATGCAGATATCGGTGGCCGCCGACGCCGCCGATCCCCTGCCGAAGTCGATGCGCATTGCGTGGCGGCGGCACCTCCGGGCCATCCTCCTCGTCGATCTCACCGTCTGCGGCCTCCTCTTGGGGATCTGGATTTCAGTTTGCAAGGGTTTTCACTGCATCCGCCGGTAACCGCATTCTTTCCTTTCTCTTCTGTTCATTCTTGTGCATTTTTGAATCACTTCTGCTTTTGGTATGTGAAAAATGTAATATGCAATTTAGTGTAGGAGCTCAAGTAGTTCAGCAATTTTCGCCTGTATCATGCTTTTGAATTGTATTGTGTAGTTGATATATGTAAAAGTAAAACAACGGAATATTGGTAATATTTATGAAGATCAATTTTGTGCAGTTCCTGTTTTAGATTTATTGCTGAATAGTTCTTGCTTGTACATTTTGATAGTTGTGGGTTTGTGCTGCATGGTGTGTTAGATGTGACTCGAAATCAGAATCGCTTCGATATTATGATTCCGGTTCGCCGACGGCTTCGCGGTGCGACGAGAAATTTTGTGGATGTCTGTGGTGGGCTTCGGGCTCGGACCATAGGACGGGGGGGTGCGGGGGGCGGAGCCCCCGCGGTACGGATCCGATCCGCTAAGGAAAAACACTCTTTTCCTTTTGTTTTGCCCTAGAGAGAGATCGAGCGATTTCGTACGATCAAGAACTTTAGTATTCCCTCTTTTCTACATAGTAAAATTCTCCTCTTTCGCCCGTAGTTTTTTTCCTGCAAAGGGTTTTCCACGTAAATCTGTGTGTTATTTTTTTGTCGTGCATTTTGGATTTACTTTTGTGTCGTGATCGCCAATTGATTTTGTTGGGTTTGTGCGCTCGTTGCTAACAAACTGGTATCAGAGCCCTGTTCATCGATTAGGGTTTCTTCTCATCAATGGCATCCATGAAGTATGATCTCCCTTTGCTCGATCATAACACAAGGTTTACGTTATGGCAAGTGAAGATGCGCGCAATTCTGGCTCAGATGGATCTAGAAGATGCGCTGCTCGGGATGGAAAAGATGCCTGCATCCCTCAGTCTGGCGGAAAAGGAGAAGATGAATTGAAAGGCCCTTACGCAGATCCAACTACATCTTTCGAACGAGATCTTACAGCATGCCATCAAGGAGAAATCTGCTGCGAGCTTGTGGCTGAAATTGGAGTCATTGTGTATGACGAAAAGCCTTACCAACAAACTCCATTTGAAGCAGAAGTTATACTCTCATCGTCTGATTCAAGGTAAGAGTATAAAATCTCATCTCGACGATTTTAAAGAAATCATTACCGATCTGGAAATGCTGGAAGTAAAATATGATGATGAAGATCTAGCATTATTACTGTTATGTTCTCTACCATGTTCCTATATAAACTTCAGAGATACTATGCTTTATAGACGTGATACCATATCTTTGGAAGACGTGTCAACTGCCCTACTCTCGAAAGAGAGGATCGATAAGGAGATGAGTGGTACCACTGAAAGTCAGGCAGAAAGTCTGTTTACAAGAGGAAGATCCAAGCAGAGAAATTTCGAAGACAGTAAAGGGAAGGCTAGGTCGAAATCCAGGCACAGAAATTTGATCTGCAATTACTGTAAGAAGAAGGGCCACATTAAAGCGGACTGTTTCAAGTTGAAAAGAAAGGAACAGACCGAAGGAAGAGGTGATCAAAGGGGAAGAGAAGGTTCAAAATCTGCTGAAGCCAGTGTAGCAGAAGACTATAGCAGCGAGGGAAATGTTCTGCTGGTCTGCGATGATCAATCCAGAGCCAGCACAGAGTGGATTCTTGATTCAGCATGCTCGTTCCATATGTGTCCCAACAGGGACTGGTTCTCCACTTTTGAAGCAGTAAATGGTGGGGTTGTTTTGATAGGCAACGATGCATCTTGCAAGGTTGTCGGACGAGGAACGGTGAATATCAAGATGTTTGATGGCATTGTGAGAACGCTTACTGATGTCAGGTACGTTCTACAATTGAAGAGAAATTTAATTTCCTTGAGTACCCTCGACTCTAAAGGATATAAATACACTGGTGGAGATGGAGTTCTAAAGGTTTCGAAAGGAGCCATTGTTGTGATGAAAGGACGAAGGCAGGAAGGAAAACTTTATGTGTTGCAAGGTTCAACTGTGACAGGTGGAGCTGCAGTATCCTCTTCATCTATGTCAGATTCAGATGTCACGAAATTGTGACACATGAGGCTGGGACATATGAGCGAAAAAGGATTGACAATGCTGAGTAAGAGAGGACTTCTTTGTGGCCAAAGTACAGTAAGTCTGGACTTCTGCAAACATTGCGTATTTGGGAAGCAGAAAAGGATTAGTTTCAGCAAAGCAGCCCACAGAACAAAAGGAACACTTGACTACATCCATTCAGATCTTTGGGGGCCAGCACCGGTTCCCTCTAAAGGTGGTGCAAAGTACATGCTGACCTTCATAGATGATTATTCAAGGAAGGTTTGGACATTCTTTCTGTTGCATAAGAATGATGTATTCAAGACCTTCAAGCAGTGGAAGACCTTGATTGAGAAACAGACAGGAAAGCAAATTAAGCGCCTTCGCACAGACAATGGACTTGAATTCTGTTCAGGAGAGTTCAATGAGTTCTGCAAAAATGAAGGAATCGAGAGACATCATACAGTTCCCTACACGCCACAGCAAAACGGCGTAGCAGAACGTATGAACAAAACACTTATCGAGAAGACAAGATGTTTTTGCTTTCGAATGCAGGATTTGGTCAGGAATTTTGGGCAGAAGCAGCTTCTACGGCTTGCTATTTGGTGAATAGGTCTCCGTCGACTTCCATTGATCTCAAAACTCCAAAAGAGGTATGGTCTGGCCACTCTCCAAATTATTCTGATTTGAGAATTTTCGGTTGTCCTGTTTATGCACATGTGAGTCAAGGAAAGTTAAAACCTAGATCGAAAGAATGTAAATTTTTGGGCTATGCTTCTAGTACTAAAGGATTTAGGTTGTGTTGTCTTGAAAATAAGAAAATTAATCAGTAGAGATGTTAAGTTTAATGAGAATAATATGCTTCGCCGAAAGGAGGAGTCGCATGTTCCTTGTGATACAAGTACAGATACAAGTGCAGATGCAACAAAGAAATTTGTCGAGTTGGAGTATCAAACCAACTCTAAAGTTCATATCACTCCGGCATCAGGTATCACTTCAGGCGATTCTGTTCCTGTGGAGCCTTAGGCACCACCACAGACAGACACACACTCTATAGCCAGAGATCGACCGAGGAGGCAGATTAGACCACCGCAGAGATATGAAGATACGGATCTGGTGGCCTATGCATTTGTGGCTGCACAAGAAACAGATGCACTTGCGGAGCCATCTACTTACACAGAGGCAGTCTCGTGTACTGATTCTGCTAAGTGGATGCTCGCTATGGAGGAAGAGATGGAATCTCTTCATAAGAATCAGACTTGGGATTTAGTGAAGCTTCCTAAAGGAAAGAAAGCTGTTCGATGTAAATGGGTGTAAATGGGTGTTCAAGAAAAGAGAAGGCACACAGGGAACTGAGAGTATCAGATACAAGGCTCGATTGGTGGCAAAAGGATACAGTCAAATTCCAGGTGTCGACTACAATGATGTCTTCTCACCAGTGGTGAAGCATACATCCATTAGAGTTATGCTCGGTTTGGTTGCCATGGATGATCTAGAACTTGAGCAACTAGATGTGAAGATAGCTTTTCTACATGGCGAATTAGATGAAGAGATCTATATGCAGCAACCTGAGGGATTCACAGTTGAGGGAAAAGGAAATCATGTTTGCAGATTAAAGAAATCGCTCTATGGGTTAAAGCAATCTCCAAGGCAATAGTATAAGAGGTTTGATTCTTTTATGATTAGTCATGATTTTAATAGAAGCAATTTTGACAGTTGTGTCTATATAAAGAAACAAATTGATGGTTCCTTTATTTATCTTCTACTTTATGTAGATGATATGTTAATTGCTGCTAAGAACATGGCTAACATTGATGAACTTAAAGATCAGTTGAAATCTGAATTTGATGTTAAGGATTTAGGTGCAGCTAAGAAGATACTTGGCATGGAGATAAAACGGAACAGAAATGCAAAGAAACTACAGTTGTCTCAGAAGGCATACATCCAGCGTGTTTTGGAACGGTTCTGCGTAAAGGATGCCAAGCCAGTAAGTACGCCCTTCGCTACACATTTTAAACTTTCAACTGATTTAGCACCAAAAACAGATGATGATAAAGCATACATGGAACGAGTTCCTTATGCCAGCGCAGTCGGAAGCATTACGTATGCTATGGTCTGTACGAGACCAGACCTTGCGCATGCTGTTAGTGTGGTAAGCAGATACATGGCAAATCCAGGAAAACAACATTGGCAAGCTGTGAAATGGATTTTAAGGTATTTGCGAGGTACTACAGATGCATGTTTGGAATTTGGGAAGTCCGAAGCAAGCCTAACCGGTTTTGTAGATTCTGATTATGCAGGAGATCTTGATAAAAGAAGATTACTTACCGGTTATGTCTACTCACTTGGTGGATGTGCAGTTAGTTGGCGAGCTTGCTTACAACCCACGGTTGCATTATCCACGACGGAGGCTGAATACATGGCAATAACAGAGGCTGTGAAGGAATGCATATGGTTGAGAGGCTTATTCAATGAATTAAGCATAAACATTCAGAAAGTTACAGTATTTTGCGATAGTCAGAGTGCTATTTGTCTGACAAAGGACCAAATGTTTCATGAGAGAACAAAGCATATTGACATCAAGTATCACTTTGTTTGCGAAGTTTTTGCTTAAGATAACATTGCGGTGAATAAGATTAGCACTTTGGAGAATCCAGCTGATATGTTGACAAAGCCTCTTTCGCATGTCAAGTTCAAGCACTGCTTGGACTTGATCAGTATTGTTTGTTGATTGGAGTGCCCTTAGGGGCTTGTGGAGAAGGTGGAGAGTTATTACTGATGTTCTTTTATAAAGGAAATTTCGAGTCAAGGTGGAGATTTGTTAGATGTGACTCGAAATCAGAATCGCTTCGATATTATGATTCCGGTTCGCCGACGGCTTTGCGGTGTGACGAGAAATTTTGTGGATGTCTGTGGTGGAAGCGAAGGGGCTCGGGCCGCTAAGGAAAAACACTCTTTTCCTTTTGTTTTGCCCTAGAGAGAGATCGAGCGATTTTGTACGATCAAGAACTTTAGTATTCCCTCTTTTCTACGTAGTGAAATTCTCCTCTTTCACCCGTGGTTTTTTTCCTGCAAAGAGTTTTTCACGTAAATCTGTGTGTTATTTTTCTGTCGTGCATTTTGGATTTACTTCTGTATCGTGATTGCCAATTGATTTTGTTGGGTTTGTGCGCTCGTTGCTAACATGGTGAATAATTGATTATTCAGGAGATAGATTTTGTGTGAAGTATTTTGTTTCCAGTGAATGCTTTACTTGTTAAGTTTTTGGTAGTTTTGTGGAAGGGATTGCTACAAGCATTACTCAAGTTGACATTCTTGTTACCGTGTAATCTACGTCTGCTAATGTTGAACTACTAGCCTAGGTGTTTCCTTTATTTACATTTAGTTTTCTGATTATTTATATGCTTAACAATATAATGGTTTTTGAGATGTTTAGATGAGTAAGGTAACTGTGGAAGAATATATAGTTACTATACTAATGATTAGCTTTTAGTAATACTGAAGAAAAGGTCTGAGAAAGTTAGATAAGATGATTCGGACATGTCCAATGAAATGATCGAGAATATGTCTGAAGTTTCTGTTGAAAAGTAGAAATGGTAAGTGATGTTATAAAGCTTCTTGGTTTCGGCCGATGTCGATCAGAAAGGATCGGCCACTAGCTAGTTAAAACCAGTCAAGGGTAATTTTAAAGCATCGTCTAGAAGTGGCCGAAGCGACTTATTCAGCTATTCTTCATGTATTATCATTCATGCTGTTACTTTCACCTTATTTTGATGCTACAATTGGTGACAAAATTATAGTAGCTATGGATTTCATTAAATCAGTCCGAAGTGTCATTTTAATGTACCAAATCTATGTTATTCCTATTTTATGAAATCCATGGGTTTTTTTTTTCTTTTCGTGGTTCTTTTTGATTGATATCCAAACCAAAAATTCAAAAACACAAAATTTGTCTAAATTGCTGTTCTACAAACGTGTGAAAACCAGGACTCCAAACCTTGATAGACACTATACTACTGATGAGAAAATCAATTCGGTTAGAAGACCCCACGAGGGGAGAGGAAGATTAAAAAACACATAGCTATGTGTAAACATATAAATGCGGTTTTATTTAGTTGCATTTCACTATACAGTGTATAGTAGAATAAGGGATGATATACAATGTGTCCATTTAAAGGAGAACCAAGTTAAGATTATTCAACAGTCGGAAGAGATGGTAAGATTTTATTGATCTATAGTCGTTGATATATACTTGTCTTTTATCTTTTGTTTATACTTTGCCAAAAATGAGTAGTAGCTTGAAACAAAAACGTCATGATCAGCAGGACCAGGTGATGCACTTTTCTTCTGCAGCCTCTTTAGAAGACAAAGCTCCTAACATTCCTGTCAAAGATCTGTGCTTTACTTTTTCTTTTTGTCCACAGCAAGATCTTTGCTTTTTTAAGTCACTTGGGTAAATTAATTATGAAATGAGATTGTAGGATTCAGAGCAAAGTTAAACAATGAAAATTTGAATATTAGAAAGTGCTTGGACTAGAGTACCATTTAGCATGTGTAGTTGCTCTGAAACATTTTAAGCACAAAATAAGATGAATGACTATGAACCTCATATGATAAGTGTGTTGAATACTATGCAGAGTCTGAATATTATGGTGGGTAGGCCAACTTTATACACTATTTCTGTGATTTTTCACTTATAGACAGTCAAGGAGACAATATAGACTTCTTAATATCTCCCGCTTAAATGTAGGGGTGAAACCGGTCCGATCACCGGACTGGTTTGAGACTTTTTGTCCCGAACCGGTTTAAACCTGGTCAGGAAAAAGCTGAACCGGTTCTTTCCAAAACCAGTTTTTCAGTGCCCATTCTAAACCGGTTGGATTTAACCATACTTTTATTTTATTTTATTTTTTTCTTTTTCTTAAACTACTCTCAAATTCTATAGAGACTAGATTTATACATGAAATTCAAGGGCTTGTTTTTCCTAACCACTTCATTATAAATTAATCTCTAACATGCAAACAAATTAAATAAATTAACAAACAAATCAAACAAATATACAAAACTTAATCAAACAAATATGATAAATCAAACGAATTAAAAATAAGTTGCTGCAATACGCAAAAAAGAAAAATCATCCAATATGCGTTTAAAAAAAAAAAAAAATGAAGTAGAGGAATCAAGCAAAAGAACAAGAAAAAAATTGAAAAGAGATGTAAAATTGGAAGAGTAGATAAAAAAAAAAAAGAAAAAAGAAGAAAGCCTCTACTGCAATTTTTTTTTAAAAAATGCCTCTACCACAAGTGCTTAAATCACATTCCTTGTCAAAAAGAAATAAATGATAATGGATGAATCCAAACAAGTTACTAACAGTTTTAACCCTAAAACATGAATAGCAACAACAACCTCATACCCAGTTGTATGAAACAATATGGAACATACAATACAAAAACATTTAGCATGAACAGTAAACCATATAAGTTCTATGTTTTGCATGAACCATAATAACCTGTCCGCAAAACTTTCAATAAAAGCGACAACTCGTCCATAAAGTACAAATGAAAGCACAAACTACACATAACAACACATTAACAGACATCCAAGAGTCAAGACACCATCCACTGTGATGAAATGGTCCTGATTAAAGATAAAAACCAGCAAGTTAAAATGTATAAAAATTTATTTGATTTTGAATGGTAACAAAAGAAATAATTTGTTTACAAGTTAACAACATATCTCAATCGTTAATAGCAATGATTTGTTCCACCATGGATGACACTTCTGCAGCTACAAAAATTTGAGTTAGGTTTGTATAGCAAAAAACAAAACAAATGGAAGCATCATTTAAAGAATGAGAACAAACTTATTAGTTTCAACTATTTTCTCAATTTCATCTTGTGATTTCTCAATTAACATTGAAGTACGTGGAGATCGTAATAAATCTTGTGAGCAAATAAAAGCTTCTACTATTTTTTGAAGACAAAGGAACTATGATGTGGATCTAGTACACAACCTCTGGGAGGCAACAGTAAGGCAACGGTAGAAATCGGAATGGCAAATGCACCGCGAGCAATCAAAGATAAAACTCTATAGTTTTGGCTTTCAATTTCCTCGGTAGTAAAATATCGAAGTTGTCACCATCATTCTCACATTCTTCCTCTAAATATCTATCTAATTCAAATTTTCTCTCCCAAATCTTTTGCTTTGACCTGTGATTTTTATATTTAACATCGACAAACCTATTAATTCTTATATAGCCGATTGAGCTATCAAACTCTATATCACTTGATTCTTGACTGAACTTGTTGATTGCAGACTAGAGGATGAATCCGTGGAGCAATATGCCTCAAAGAGAGCAAATAAGGTGCTCTTCACTTTGGCCTTTAATTTATCAACCTTTTCATATACATATAACTCCTCAATCATAAAGTCGACATAATCTAACTTCAATCGAGGGTCAAGAACCGAAGCAATGAACAACATAAACTTAACATTGTCAATGTTGGCCCAATATTTGTCATCCTTTTGACGTGTCACTTGGCATAAACTAAAATCGTCGCCTTCACTGCACTCCTTAATCATCAAGCCATTGGCATGATTCCAACTGTCGTATGTAGGCAAGTCCTTTCCCTTTGAAAGCTCATCAACATATTTAGCATCTTGAATTTCAAGCAAATCAAAAGCTTTCTAAAATTTTACAGCTGATTCTAACATTAAATAGGTAGAATTCCACGTAATTTCTACGCCAAGACATAATACTTTTGATCTTCTCTTGCTCCACGCATTATTTAAACCCTTGAGCTCTAGTAGGAGAAGACCTTACATACTGTATTGCAGCTTGAATTCTTAAAATGGAGTCGCTTAAGTCTTTCAAACGTTCCCTTACCATTAGACTCAATAGATGTGCACAACATCTCATATGAGGAAATTCTCTATTCAAGAAACTACCCTTCCAACTTTCGAGTCTTTTCCTTGAAGTATTGAAATTCAATATCATTGGCACTTGCATTATCGACGGTGATTGTGAATACTTTATCCATACCTCATTCAAGTAGACATTTTCCCATTGTTTTTTCAATAACTAAACCGGCATGTGATGAAATAGGGCAAAAATTTAAGATTTTTGTTTGTAATTTCCAATCATCATCAATAAAGTGCGCAATGAGACACATATAGCTTAGATTTTTATATGAGGTCCAACAATCTCCGGTCAAACTCACTCTATGTTTCGAGTTAGTAAAATATTGTTTCAACTTCTTATTTAGAAATAATTTAAAGCAATCTCTGAAAAGAGTAATCTGAGAAGCAAGCATGAATTTAGGTTAAATTGTTGCCTTGTATATATTCGCGAAATGCTTCATACTCCACCTTCCTAAAAGGCAACTCACATAGGATGAAATACTTTGCAAGTGCCTCTCTTGATGCCTCCCGACCAAGGTTTTAAGTATCCATCGGCACGGGCCGTATCTACCGTGCCGTACCGTGCCAACAAGATACCGGCACGATACAGCTCCCGTGCCGATGACACAGTTCAAAACCCTTTTTTCTTAAAATTATTAAGTAATTTTCTTAATAAAGTTCAAAATATTTGATAAAGATACATAATAAGCAATTAAAAAAATTTATTGCTAAAGAAATTAAATATTTCATGCTATTATGTGTTGGCATGTATGTATTTTTTGTGACCGGCACTCATCGGCACGGCTCGGCACGCACCGTGCCGTACCGTGCCGGCAAGTTTTCGGCACAACCCCGTGCCACGGCACTTAAATCCTTGCTCCCGATTAAAGGCCCAACTTATAAGTGATTTCGTTGCGAGTTATCGCCATCTCCCGAGCTTGCCAAAGGTTGGATAGCCTATGTCTTTTGTTTCATATCCACCTTATTAAATGAATATGCCTTACATTTATTAAGGTGATTGTTCAATCCACTAGTTCCATTTGAGCAAGAGAAAGAAGTCAGGGTAGAAGAGAAGCCGAGAAGGGAGGGATGGAAGGAGGGAGGAGGGAGAGCGGAGATCTGCAAAGTGGGAGCCTACCAGTGTGAGGGAAGGGGGATTCAAAATTTCGAGATGGCCGAAAAAACAACTGTCGGGTAATGGTTATACTTCAATATTTATATATATATGTATATATGAACCAAACCAGTCCGGTTTGGCTAACCGGTTTTTAAAATAAACTACCGAATGGCTTTGCAACAAAAATCAGATTTCCAGTTCGGTTCGGTTAGCAGTTTTTTCAGTTCAGATGAACACTCCTACTTAAATGTCTTTTACTTTTATTACTAACTACGACTGGTATTTCATTTGGTTTTACTATATTAGGTAAACTAGACTCAACTCAATGATTCTCTTGGGAGCAAATCGGCCAGTAATAATGTTTGTTTGCTTATAGGAAACTAGATCATGCGCATCCCCTGCATATGTTTCTAAATGATTATGTGATTTCGTGGCATTGTGGCATTCTAATTTGTTGAAGATCGGTAAATAGGTGGTTGAACAAAGGTTGACACTTGAGAGATAAATGAGAAACAAATTAACTTGTCATGCACTTCAGAACCTTGTGGACTATTGTACTTGAAATTACTGAGATAGCTTTGATAATTCGAAATCTTATTAATTATGTTCTCTCTTAAAATTTTGATCTGGTTTTAAGCTTTAACAATGCATAAACAAACCCAACAATAACTGTGAGAAATCTAAAACCATACATTAATGTCTGCATCTGCAACTTGATTGTAACACCACTGATCCTGAGTTATGCCCTGTATGATTTGCTTCAACCTGCTGTTCTTTGAACTCTTCTATGACAGTTTCTTTTTTTTTTTTTTTTTTTTTTTTTTTTTTTTTTTTTTTTTTTTTGGGTGCTAGTATGATATATATATATATATATATATATATATATATATATATATATATTTGGGTGCTAGTATGATTTGTTTCCTTTAGTTTGATTCCCCTTCTTTTTGGTCTCTCTTCAATCATCTTTTAATTGATGCATATTCTTTACCTATAACAACGCGAATCTAGTCGACATTTTCTCCAGTGTTTTGATTTTGTTTTGTCCATTACCTGATCCATATAAATGATCCACAGGCCTTGGTGCACTTTATGTCTATAATCTCAATATTCTTTTTCAGTTTCCATTGACTGTTGGAACTATTAAACTTTACTCTTTGTAATTTGTTGAATCTCCAAGTCTTACTTACCTGCTTTAAATACTTGATATTTGGGTATTGTCATCAGGCGTGCAACATTAAAATGTCCCCAACTGTTTCTTTGAAGCTCAGAATCTCACTATCTATTTTCCATTACAGCAACAGCTCTAGATTTTTTTTTTTACTTCTTCTTTTGCCGATTTGTTTACTAAAGACAACTGCTACCAAAAATAGAATTAAAAATAAGGCCAAATAAGCTTTTGCTTTTGGTTTTTGGCCAAACTGTTTACTGAACACAAAATTGAAAAGTAAATACTTTTTGTATATCCCAAATGAAGTATACATCTTACATACTATCCATTCTATGATGAATTAAATTTTACTAGTCATTTCGAAATGACTAGAGGAGAAGATTCTATCTTTAAATGAGTGGGGTGTATATCATACAGCCTATTTGAGTTGTATAGCATTGCTCAATTAGAAAATATTAGTTGTACATGTTTATGATTTTCACCCCTCCATCCAAGTGCTCACAAAACTTTTTAAATTTTAGTATTTATAGTTAAAAAATTTGATAAGACAAAGACTAATTTTTGATCCTTAAATGAAGGGAGTGTATCAGTAGTATTACTCAATAGAGTTAGAAGCAAAATCAAACAAATTTTTACTTATGGTTTTTAAGTCTGATAGTCCTTTGTTAGATTATGTGAAATAATTGTTATTTTTTTATAACTTAAGCTAGTAAAGAACGATACATTTATATTTTTATATTTAACATTATATTTTATGTCTACGACTTTTTAATTGCCTAATGGCATAAATTTGAATTAAATAAAAACCGTTATTCTCCGATTGCTTAAGCTAGTATAAAATGGTATTTTTATATTTTTATATTTAACACCTCTCACAAATAGATTGATGAATCGGAAAATTTAGAGTTTCTACTATTGAAAATGTGAAAAAAGTGAAATTCCGAGCATCAAAAGAAGAAGCTCAATTTTGGTGCGTTTGATTTTTTGACGCAGAGAGAAATTGCTGAGGATATTTTGATATTGCGTTTCTAATCACAATACCACCCATTGTTGTGCTTGTTCTATAGCCCATAGGAAGACATAGCATAGACCCTGTTTGATCCAACCCCTTATTGAACAGGCCCTGTACAAGCTTCAAATCTTTTGCTTTTATACTCGGGTTTGAGCTCGATTTATGGAGCATTGGATATAAATTCTCTTTTTGTTTTTTTAACCCTAGTGAATAATCATGTAAATAGGCTACATATATAAGATTGTGTTTGGTTCGGAAATAAATTACTGTTCCGAAACGAGAACAAAATTAAAATTCCATTTGATTGAAAATTCATTTGTGATCCGTTGTTATTGTATTTAAAATTTCAAAATGTTAATTTTGACCTTCTATACAATTTAGTCAATTTGTTTATAAAATATATAGAATAATATTATTAAACAATAATAAAATAATTTACTACAATATATTATTTAATCATATTATATTATGAAAAACTATACTATGTTATACTATATTATATTTTAATAATAATATATAATATAATATATCATATAATAATATAGTAAATTGAATATACGTGAAAACCACTTTTTTTTTTTTTTTTGGTCACCTAGCTGTTACAGATTTATTAATTTTGCTCGCAAAGTTCGTGTGGTATCTGCTTTCCTGCTCGAAGATGGACAAGTCTGTCTTCATTTTGATAGTGGAGAGAATAATAGAGGTTATGTAAAATTTAAGTGCTATATTACTTACAAGCAAAAATTATAGATGCACTCTCTCTCCTTGGTCTTAGCCAATCCTCCTACTTATAATAGGCACATAGTACATTAAATTTACCAACTAATTAGCATACATTAAACATCAACTAACACATAGAAAACATCCCACATAAATGTTAGGTGAACCTACCAGTTCTCATGATCTTTGAATTTTTGCAAAAGTTGGATTAGAGATTTGGATTGGGCTGAAATTTTTTAAATCCATGGCATAGCGCTTAAATAAAAAACAATACTCTTGAAGTAATCTCACCATCTGCACATAAACTGGCAAGATTTTTAGATGCAATTTAATTAAATGCCTGTTCATAGATAAGTTAAATGACTACTTGTGTAATAAACCCGAAGAGTAGTAGGAGTTTTAGAGAAAGGATCCAAAAGGAAAATGACATAGAAAATAAAAATAGAGTGGCCTAATGTAAAGTGAAATAAAACCTTAATAAGCACTTTATGCTGAAGCACAAAACCAACAAGAGAATGTGGCTTGAGAAAGAATTATACTTAATAATTAGCAAGTGGAGCAACTCAAAAGGCCTCAACCATTCTTTAGTAGTAAATTAAAGATGCGAAACCTAGATATTAATAGACCCTCCTACTACAGCTTCTTAATTTTAAGATCCCACTTGGTGCTTCTATTTATAATTTTAATTTTTCGTTGGTAAACACCTATAAAATTTATCTGAACTATAAATCATTTTAAATTAATATTTCAAATTTTTTATATTATTTTTCAATCTTTCAATTTATTTAATTTGAATCAAGTAATATTTTAACTTTAAAATTTAAATTGATTCTTTATTTTAATTAGTTGCGAGAATTATATGAAATATACTAATTAAATTTGTAACGATAAATAATAATGCATTCAGATTTAAAAATTAAAATGCTATTAATTGACTCAAACCAAATTAATTAAAATGTCATATAGTAAAATTAAAATTAAAAAAAATTGAATAGCCTATTGAAAATGGTTGATAGTTTAGATAAGTTTTATTTATTTTTACATATTTTGTTTAATCCCACATGTATATCACAGGCTAGCTAGAGTAGTTATTGCCTTCAGCAGATACATTTGTACATCTGATTTACTGATCTCCTTAAAATTCTAAGATACAGACCTCAAAATCAAAATCTAATTCAAAATTTAATTATTTAATATGCTTTGTGATGCTTAAAAGATATATGTATATGTATATATGAATAGGACAATATTCCTTGTTGTAATAGCTAGGTTTTTAAAACTGATGATTTTAATTTTGAGATACAAACTCTGTACTATTTAAATATTACTACTGAATTTTGAATCAATAACGATCAAATTTAAAAATATAAAAAATTATAGAAATCAAAATATTTAAGTGTGAAGTTCAAATCCCAATGAATTGTTATTTGAAACAATATACAAACGCGTCTATTATAATAGTGTGCTTGATAACTACCAATCGAAAGAGTATTAAAAATAAATGATTTAAATAATAAGCCACCAAAATTTATCACAATAACTAACTAAATTTTTCTAAATCATTCATATATTCTAATTCTGATTAATTAAGTATTAAACATAATAGCAAAAATAAACAACAATATGATAAAAAAACAAATCCCAGGACAAATCAAAAACAAAAAAAATTGAAATCCGTATAGAAATTTTATCTAAGTACTTCTTTCTAATCCTCGCGGCATCCGCATGTCTCTTCTCTGCATAATTATAGAAAAAAAAAAAAATAATAAATTTGATTGTAATTTTTCACAAAGAAAAAAAATAAAAAATAGAAAGAAAATACAATATAAATATTGCAAACTACAATCAAGTACATATTCTAACTTAAAAAAACTTCTCGCTATTTACACTGCAATGAGCAAATATGAATGAATAATTAAATAAATTACATATAGAAAAATCTAATCTTGAAATCAAGATATTGGAGAAAAAAAATAAAATTGAAAAGAGAATAGAATAATCGAAAGAACAATTAAATAAAATCCAGCAAAAATAAACAACAATGTAATAAAGAAACAAACCCTAGAACAAAATCAAAACAAACGAAAATTGAAACCCATACAGAAATTTTATATGCGTATTTCTTTTTGATTTTCGCGGACTTCACATGTTTATTCTCTGTATAAATATAACAAAAAAAAAGTTAAAAAAATTTAAACAAATTTGTCAAATTTGGTTGTAATTTTTTACAAAGGGAAAAAAATTAGAACGATTAATACTTTAAAATAAAATAATGTATAATTTATTTGATGTAAAATATTTAAATGTCATTTTTAATAAATAAATTTATTACAAATTTATCATGGGACACGTACGCCGTATAATTTGTTCAGCTAGAAGGAAAATAAGGGATGAAACATGTAGCGATTGTAGTGATTGTTATATGATGTTATTGAGGATTAATGTAATGTAATTAATTTTTTTAAAAAAAATAATCAAAAAAATAATTAAAGAAAATCCAACAAAAATAAAAAATAATGTGATAAAGAAAAAACCTTAGGATAAAACAAAATGAAAAAAAAATTGAATCTCTTATAAAGATCTATCCAGATATTTCTTTTTGATTCTCGCGGCCTCCGCATGCCTCTTCTCTGCATAATTATAATAAAAAAAAAAATAAAAAAAATCAAACAAATTAGTCAAATTTGATTGTAATTTCTCACAAAGAAACAAAAAAAAAAAGAAAAATTAGAAAGAAAATACAATATGAATATTACAAACTACAAACCAAGTTCATGTCCTAACATAAAATAATTCCTCACCATTTACCTTACAATAAATAAATATGAATGAACAATTAGAGAAACACATATAGAAAATTTTAATTTTTGGATTAAAATATTAGAAAAAAAATTAAAATTAAAATTAAAATAGAATTATCGAATAAATAATTAAAGAAAACCATGTAAAAAATCTAATTCTGAGATAAATTAGAACAAAAAATTAAAATTGATGAAAAATAATTAAAGGAACAATTAAAGAAAACCTATTTAGAAAAATTCCATTTTAGGATAAAAAAGGGAGTACAAAATTAAATTTTAAGAAAATAGTATAATTAAAAGGGATAAATGTAGAAAACCTATATTTAGAGAAAATTAAAATTTGGGATAGGGAGGGAGGAGAGGGGAAGGGATCCAAGAGAGGAGCACGGTTGAGAGCATATATAGATAGAGGAGAGAGAGAGAGAGAGAAAGGAAAATGGAAGTTCAGAAAAAAAAAAAAACATAGGAGATGAGAGATTGGAAAGACGATGGATTGTGATATAAGAAATAAAAGAGATCGAGAGTAAACAACTCGTAAATATATATATATATATATATATATATATATATATATATATATATATATATATATATATATATATATATATATATATATATATATATCAAACTATGAAGAATTAATGCGTCTCGTTATCTAAAAATATAAGAATTAATATAAAAATATAAATATATCACATCGATTAAATTATATTTTGATTTTAAAACACCGATTATAAAATATTAAGTGAAATACTGTAAAAATTAAATAAATATTTTGTTATAAAAAAAATTAGATACTTAAATGATGCTTTCTCATATATAGTGCACTAAAACCCAAGCAACTTTTAATTTATGGTAAGTTGATTATTCATTTCTTTTCCTAGTTGAAATCTAGAGCTTAGCTTAGTGTTGTCTCCACAATTATTTAAAGATACATAGGAAGCCTTTTATGTTACCCCATTTACCAATAAAATAAAATAAAAATAGTAAAAAGGTTACAGCATACCAAGTGTGAAGTGGATCAGCTAGCAACCAGATTTTATTTGTAAAAGCCCATCAATAATTTCTATTTGCTATCTTTCTTATTTACGATCTCTTAACTTTTGAAAATACCTTACTTCGCCAATCCCATCCAATTTTAGTGCATTTTTAGTTTGTTTTTTAAAAGTTTCAGTTTATGTGACGTCCAATAGTCTCACATGATTATAGACACTAGTAATAATAACTGTACTTACATATTTTGAGCCGGTGGTTTGAACTTAACGAGTTATTATTGATAGTGGGTCAAGATCGTTACATTTGGTTTCAGAGCCAATCACCTGCCGGAAATGTACGACGAGTCTTGGATAAGCCAAGTCTGAATGACAATGTGGCAGGCTACGCCAGAGTCTGAATAATAAAACTAACGAGACAAGTCTTACATCGCATGGTAATCTTAGGCTATGTGTGTGGGCTGACGAGAACGTCAGGTCTAAACGAGAGAAGTATATATATGACACCCGAATAGTCCCACATGATCATGGACACTAATAATAATAACTGAACTTAAATATTTTGGACCGGAGTTTGAACCTAACGAATTATTATTGCTAACGGACCAAATCGTTATAGTTTGATACATAATAATTTTCACACATTATTATAATTTACAAACTAAGATAAAAAAGTGATATATTTTTCAAACAATATGCGGCAAATTGTAACATTTATTACCATATTATATAGTTTACACCTAGCTATCCTATGGTTTGTATATAAAATTTATTATTTTACTATTTTATTTAGCAGTAAATTCTTACAGTGTAATAAAGAAAAAACTATAGGGTACCTAAGAAATTATTTTACAAACTACAACATAGAAAAGTAATATATTTGGCAAACCGAAGATGGCAAACATTACATTTTACTGGCTTCTAATTTGCACCTAACCACCCTATAATTTTGTAAAATGTATTACATTACTACTGTGTTAGCGGTTGGCCTTTACTGTGAAATTGAGACAAAACTCTGGGATACCCAAGTGAAATTTTTTAAATCACGGGGTGATAAAGTAAAAACGCGCTAAACTACATAAGAATAAAAGTTTTTTACATAGACTTGGATTGGATCAGATATTTCTTTTACATGTTATCCAAAAGAATAAAAGGTTTTTACATGTACTGCATCATGGAGCATGGATATTGCGACCAATTTATGCTTGTAGATCCAAGATCCCAAACACAATTCAAATACAAGAGTGAAAATTGATCAGAAGCATCTAACTTATCATTAGAAAAGAAAGAAAACTGAGAGTGAAAATTGAAAGCATCAATTATCTGATGATTTCAGAAGCATCATGAGATTGAGGTATCAGCTCATGTAAGAGGTTCTGAGGATTAAAAATTAAGAGCGGAGTATTTGGATTCCTTGGTTGTTGCAGTGATTCAACTTAAGGAGATGGCCCACAAAGTGAAGTCATGTTTAGTTGAACTCATATTTGCCTCACATTTTCTAAATAAATCAAGAAAAAGCCACATAACTATCTAAAGTTTGTCTAATTTGTAAACTATCACCTGAATTTTAAAACATTACAATATATCATATACACAATGATTATATTACAATCCACCACAAAGCCTCAGTTTTCATCAAATTGGTGAGACATTCTTTTGATTAGTTAATAACCTAACAAAACACATGAATTCACATGCTAGTCATCTCACTTACGTTCTGTCTGGATATCAGAATAAAACGTCATTTAGATTGTACGTAGAAGGTAAGACCCTAATCTTGACGAATTCAAAGAAATTGCTACTAATTTAGAGATGATGGAAGTTAAGTATGATGAAGAAGATCTAGTGCTACTGCTTTTATATTCTCTGCCATCTTTTTACATAAATTTTAGAGATACTATTGTCACGCCCCGGGTGTAAACCGGAACCCGGGCCCGTCTACAGATCCGCCGTGCACACGGTATTTTCCGCATACACGAAGCGCCAAACCTGCTCAGATATAAGAGATAACAATAAAAGAGCAATAAAAACAGAGCTGAACTAAAAACTAATACATCTCAGACTGAAGCTGGAAATAAAATACAATACATCTGTATAAATGATACATCTGTCTCTCCCAGCTCATCAAAATAAATACAACCTGCTGGCAAAAGCCAGTCCCAAATGTAAAAGTACAACCGTCTGAGGAAACATGGGTACATCAACAGTCCAGCTAACCCGCTCATCCTGCCTCGAGATCTATCTACTCAGCCGTCCTCTCTCCTCGACCCGTCGCTGAAAGCCCAGCAGCACCCGCAGAAGACACTGCAAAACAAGGGAGAAGAAAAAGAAGAAAGAAGAATGGGGGTGAGAACTACCAGTAAACCAGTAGCCTCCCCTAGTGGGTAAAACCTCAAACTCTGACACACCCACTAGGTCTACCAGAGGCAAAAAGGAGAGAAGAGTGGTAAGAAATGAAACTGCTGAAAAAGGGAAATCTACCACTACTATGCCTCTAAAATACAGTCCTAGACTGTAATAACCGTATACAACAATAACCAACCGTCCCAGATGAACCCAATCTGTACCGCCCTCATCATCGGGCAAGTAAGCCGCGCCGATGTGATAGCAAAACTCCTGCTGCCGCCCTCATCATCGGGCAAATAAGCCGCGCCGATGTGATAGCAAATCTGTCCATAACTGTCTGGCCCCGGCCTCCGGAGGGGATCTCGAGGGGAGCGACCCACACGAGTAAAGCATCACCGGGCAATAACCGCGCCGGTGTGATAAGTAACAAAAGCAGGACTGGATCACAACTATAAAGCCCCAGTGGAACACAACCCTCCACTAAAAGAAAACTGATTCCCAATCAGATGCAAAAGTAACCATCCGATCAATCGCCCAATATCCGCGATTGCCGCAATACCCCAAAATCCACGACCAGGTCTCACAACCGACCTCCGGTCAACCGCCCAATATCCGCGGTCGCCGGAATAACCCACAATCACAATCATGTCCCACATCCGACATCTGGTCAACCGCCTACTATCCGCGGTTGCCACAAAACCCTCTAGTCCATAATCATGCCCTATCACCGATGTCCTATAACCGACATCCGGTCAACCGCCCAATATCCGCGGTCGCCGCCAAAACCCATAATCCATAATCCAGGCCCCGGCTACACTATCCCAAACCCCTGCTCAGACCCGAGCAACAAATACCACCTGACTAACGAAAGGAGAAAAGAAACAAACAAGGTTTCTCCTAAGTCAAGTTCCAGCATGAAAGTGTAGCGATAAAAGATGTCCTATCTAGATGTCCATACAAGCATGCAAGTGTTCTCAAGGAAATAAAGAAAAAGGTGACCAATAGTGGTTCCACAGGTGTAACAATTAATAGCTCCGCATAGATATAACCATCATGCTAAAACATTATCCAACCCCACATGTCTATAATCCATATTCCATAATAAAGCATTACTATCCACCTATGCATGTCATAAAATCCTCAAACAGTACCAACCACTAACAGGATAATCATATAGTCCAAAATAAATAATCCATTTCACATGCAAGGTTAAACGCTAACATAGAAACCCAATCCCCACACAGGCATGCATAACCCAACCCCGATCATGATTAATCAAGATGTCCAAGTAAAGGGGGTCACTCTAATATTCCTAGTGAGCATGTCAAAATAGAGGTAAGCAACAACCACCCACCTGGACACGCGCAATCCTCAGCTGTAAAACCTCCTCGCTGTCCAATATCCCCTTTTCACGTCAAATGCTCAAACAGATAAACCGCCGCGATCGCTTATCACAATTACCCCAAAACATACATACAAATAAGCACACAAGTATCCGAAAACATGCTGTCCAGAATTCAGTCCCAAATATGCCCTGTTTTTACCTGCGAGAAGTGCCCGGAAAATTCCAAGAAAAATACTGTCACGATCCTCGCGACGAACCCGTCGAAACGAGTACCTGCACGCTCAAATCCGAGTTTCCTACACTGAGAAACAAATCCGACAAGGGAACCACCCCGAAACAAACAAATCGCAAAAACTGTAGCACTAATTCCTGTAAAAAGAGATTTTTCACCTTCGAAAAATATTCAGAAAATTCCAAGAAAATTTGGGGATATTCCTCATGATGTGTAGATGCAAAACGCCTCTTGAATCACCCCAATCCGATGCCTGTACGCGAAGATATGGCCGAAATACAGCACCGCTGTCCAAAACTCCGCCCCAGAAAATGAGGTTACAAGATGATCCGAAAAACCCATGAAAAGCTCGGAAAGGGAAAACCCAATAAACACGGGAAACGTAGCCCTACCTGTCGTGAAGACGATGGCGCAAGAATCGCCTCAATCGGAGGTCGGAGTAAGCCGGGGGAGCCCTCGCACTAAAACGTGACGAAGAAGATCACAAACGAACGAGCGTCGCGCCGCGCCGTAAAAATGCAAACCTCGGGATGTGTGCTGCAGAAAAATCCTGGAATCTGCAGATGGATCCGGCTCTGGGAGAGGAAGAAATCTCCTGAAGGTTGCACTGCAAAAATCCGCGCAGAGAAAAAGTTCTTCAGAGCTGAACAGGGGCCTATTTATAGGCTGGAAAAACAATTCAAATAATGACGCCCGTGTCCCCACTTCCGGGCGCCCGAAAAATTCGGGCCGCTACAGTGTTGGGCCCGGCCCAACACTGTGCGGGCCCGAATCACCCACGGGCCTCCACGTCGCCCCCGAACAGCGGACAGTCGCGCGGGCCAACGACCGCGCAACACGTGGACCAACGCGGCGACGACGCATGGCGGGCTCGAGCGCGGGAAAACCCGGTCAGCGCGCCCATGTGCCGCCTGCACCCGCCGCCTGCGCCCCCTGCCAGGCGCAAATCCCGAGGCCGCCACTCCAGCTCCGTGGACCGGGCACACGTGGACCGGCCAACCACCGGTCGCCACGTGGCCCCGCCCGGTCCACCGCACACCCCGCGTCACCCGTGAACCGCGCCCACAGCGCCACCCAACCACGCAATGCCACGTGTCCCGCCTCCGGCGCACGCCGGCCCGTGGACCGCGCGCCTGCCCGCGTACCCGCGCGCTGCCCGCGGCCGCTCCGCCGCCTGCCCGAGCCCATCCGCCACGCTCCGCCGCTGCCCGCCGCCACCGCCGCCGCCGGAATCACTGTTCCGGCATGAACAGTAACCGGTTGAGCAAAATATCAAGTAGGTAGTCCATTTTGACCGTTTTCGCGCGCTGAATCCGAATTTGATGTCCGATTTGCCAAATTATAACTCTAAAAATTGCCGAAGGCATCCGGAAAGGTGTTCCTTGGTCCAAACTTCGCGCTGAGTCCATTTTTAATATCCGCTTCGCGTGAAACCACTTCTAAAGATCCGACGGAGTCCACTGATCACCCACGTGATCCATTAAGCCCGAAGCCCGCCACTTGTGTCCAATTGGTGCACTAACACCTCCAACATACAGTACAGGCTCCCCAGATGTCACCAATGACTCTACCACAGCTCTGCAGAGATCCAGGTCCTAGTACTTTATGGATGTGATACCATTTCTTTGGAAGACGTCTCAACCACTCTACTCCCAAAAGAGAGAATAGATAAGGAGATGAGTGGTACCACTGAAAGTCAGACAGAGGGTCTATTTACAAGAGAAAGATCAAAGCAAAGAAATTTTGAAAACAGTGAAGGAAAGGCTAGGTCGAAATCTAGTGTAGCAGAAAAAGGATCACATTACTGCAATTACTGCAAGAAGAAGGATCACATTAAAGTGATTTGTTCCAAGCTGAAAAGAAAGGAACATACCAAAAAAAGAGGTGATTAAAAGTGAAAAGATGGTTCAAAATTTGTCGAACCCAATGTAGCAGAAGACTATAATAGTGGAAGGAATGTTCTGCTGGTCTGCGATGATCAATCCAAAGCCAACTTAGAGTGGATCCTTGATTATGCATGCTCATTCCATATGTGTCCCAATAGAGGCTGGTTCTCTACTTTTGAAGCAGTAAATGGTAGGGTTATTTTGATAGGAAATGATGCATCTTACAAAATTGTCGGACGAGGAACGATGAATATCAAGATACTTGACAACACTATGAGAACACTTACTAATGTCAGATATGTTTCGGTGCTAAAGATAAATTTAATCTCTTTGAGAACTCTTGACTCTAGAGAATATATACACACTGGTGGAGATGGAATTATGAAGGTTACTAAAGGAGCTATCGTTGTGATGAAAGGCCGAAGGCAATAAGGAAAATTGTATGTGTTGTAAGGTTCAACTGTGACAGGTAGAGAGTGGAGCTGGAGCTGCAGTATTATCTTCGTCTATGTTGGATTCAGATGCCACTAAATTATGGCACATTAGGTTGGGGCATATGAGTGAAAGAGGATTGACAGTGCTGAGCAAGAGAGGACTTCTATGTGGCCAAAATAAGAGAAGTCTAGAGTTCTGTAAACACTGTGCATTTGGGAAGCAGAAGAAGGTTAGTTTCAGCAAGGCAGTCCACAAAACTAAACTAATGCTTAATTACATCCATTCAAATCTTTGGGGGGCCAGCACCAGTTCCCTTATCGTACAGTTGCTTACACTTTGCAGTAAAACGACATGGCAGAACGTATGAATAGAATGTTGACTGAGAAGACAAAATGCTTGTTTTTTTAATACAGGATTTGGTGTGGAGTTTTGGGCAGAGTCTGCTTCTACGGCTTGCTATTTGGTGAATAGGTCTCCGTTGACTTCCGTTGATCTCAAAACTCTAGAAAAGGTATGGTCTGACCACTCGCCAAACTAATTTGAGAAATTTCAGTTATCTTGTTTATGCACATGTAAGTCAAGGGATGCTGAAACCCAAATCAAAAGATTACAAATTTCTTGGCTATGCATACGATACTAAGGATTTCAAGTTGTGGTTTCTTGAAGATAAGAAAATTATAGTTGTAGAATACTGGGTTTTCGGATAGCGCACCGACCTCGCAAGATGGCATGGTGCGGAGAAATTGCCTCGAGCGTGTTCCATATGTGTTTACAGATGAGTTCGGGTTGATTCGGATCAACGCGTATCAGGACTCGATTTTGATCTACTCGTCGCGAGGAACACAGTGGTGATTTTTCTGGGATTTTTGGAAATTGATTCGAAGGTGATAATTAAGCTTTTCTTGGACCATGTGCCACAGGATTTTTGGTTATGTGGCGTTGCGCTTACCGCGGTGTTTTATTTGTAACTTGAGCTACAGGTATCGGATCGGAACGTGCGAGTACTCGTTTCGATCGTATCGATGCGACGATCGCAGTGGTTATTTTTATGGATTTTTCAGAGGACTGCAGAGAGGTGAAATTTAGCCATTTTTGGGGCTGATTTTTGGACAGCAAGTATTTGTGCAGTTTTGGGATTAATTGTGCGCTGTTTGGATTACCGTGCAGTGTGCCGTGATTATCTGGTGCTTGAGGATAGCGGGCAGCGAGAGGTTTCTTTTGGTGCTGTGCGCGCTTTTCGAGGTGGGTGGTTGTTGCATACCTCAACTTCTGACTTGCTCACTAAGTTTATTAGAGAAACCCACAATTGAACATATTGATTGATTACCATGCATGTTTGACTGATATAATGTGAGCCTATCATTTGAGATTAATTCTGTGGATATAGCATGTTGGGAATCTTATTGGGATAATATTATTGTGGAAATATGATTGCGGGGACGTAATTAATAGTGATAATTAACATGCCACATTAGCTCATAAATCTTATGAAAATTGGTTAAATGGACTAATTATTGGGACATGATGACATATCCATGTGCGGGTACCACTTTGGGGATTTATTATGGATCAGGGATTATTTACATGTGTAGTTGTCTGATGATTTTAGCATGATGGGTATATCTATGTGGATCTATTAGTTGTCACATATGTGGAACTGTTATTTGATCTTTTTCTCTTTCATCTTGCATGAGGACTTTTGCCTGCCTGTATGGACATCTAGATAAGCCACTATTTTATTGCTACACTATTATATTGGGAATTGACTTAGGAGAAACCATGATTGCTTTCTTTCTCCTGCTTATTTTAGGCTTTCGAGTCATATTGCTCGGGTTCGAGCAGAGGTTTGGGATAGTGTAGCCGGGACCTTAGGGTCAGAGACATGGTGTACTTGATGTTGGATTGTGGGTTATTGCGGCAACCGCGGACAGTAGGCGGTTGACCGGATCTTGATTATTCTACCCGATTGTGGGTTGTGGGTTATTGCGGTGACCGCGGACATTGGGCGGTTGACCGGATGTTTACTATTGCATCAGATTGGGTATCAGATTTCTCTAGTAAATGGAGTTTCCCACTTGTTGAGTACTATTGCATCTGATTGGGGATTGGGGTTTCTTTAGTGGACGGAGTTTCCCACTTTGATCATAGTCTTGATCCAGTCCTGCTATATTGAGATATGTGCTACAGAGATACTTGTGATACTGATGACACAGATACTTTACTCGTGTGGGTCGCTCCCCTCGAGTGCCACTCCGGAGGTAGGCTTTTTGGACACAGCCTTGTGTGCCGGTCTGATACTTATTTTGGGATGCGAGCCGTGCGGGCCGATCCCGCGGTTTCGAGCTTTGTGTGCAGATTCCGCTGAGCAGGCAATACCAGTTTTACTGGTGGTACTAGATTGGATTATTTGGTCAGACACTATTTTCTGATGCATTCATACAGTCATTTCTTTTAGTATTGCATTTAGAGGCATACTAGTAGTGGTTTCCCTTTATTCAGCAGTTCTGTTTATAGCTTTACCACTTATTCCTTTTCTTGCCTCTAGTAGACTTAGTGGGTACGCCGAAGTTTGAGGCTTTACTCACAGGGGGAGGCTACTGGTTTACTAGTGGTTCTCACCCCCATTGCTGTTTCCATCTTTTCTTCCTCCTGTTTTGCAGAGTCCTCTGCGGGAGTTGCTGACCTTCGGTCGTTGTTCGAGGCGAGGGAGTCACGAGCTAGATCCTTACTCCCCGAGGAGTGTAGCTGTATCCCCTGGTTGGAGTTTCCTTGTAGCTATCAGCTGGTTTTTACTGTTTACTTTGGAGAGGGATCTTTTGTATTTGGAGAGACTGATGTACTATAGTTTTAGTTTGTCTCCCTTTTATAGTTGAGAGGTGCTGTACTGAGGACATTGTATGATGATTATCTGTATTTGAGGAGATAGATATTGTACTCTATTTCATGTTGTACAGTGATTGGATTTTATTTTACAGCATTTTATTTCCGCTCTGATATTTGCGTAGATATAGCACTATCTTTTGCAGGTTAGACGCTTCGCCTATGCGGGATTTTGCATAGGTGGCAGATCTGTTGGCGAGCCCGGGTCGCAGTTTCGACCCCGGGGCGTGACAATAGTTACTAGAGATGTTAAGTTTTATGAGAATGCTATACTTTACCGAAAGGAGGAGTCATGTGTTCCTTGTGATATAGGTACAGGTGCAGATACAACAAAAACCATTGAGTTGGAGTTTCAAACCAAAGTCAGATCACTCCAGCATCAAGTACCACTTTAGGCGATTCTACTCCTACAGCCCTCAGGCACCACCACAGATAGACACATATTCTATAGCAAGAGATCGATCGAGGAGGGAAACTAGACCATAGCGGAGAAATGAAGATGCAAACCTGGTGGCTTATGCATTTGTGACTGCACAAGAGACAAATGCACTTGAGGAGTCATGCACTTACACAGAGGCAGTCTTATGTAATGATTCCACAAAGTGGGTGCTAGCTATGGAGGAAGAAATGGAATCCTGTTATAAAAATCAGACTTGAAATTTAGTAAGGCTTACTAAGGAAAAGAAAGTTGTTTGATGCAAATGGGTGTACAAGAAGAAAAAAGGCACACTAGGAGTTGAGAGTATCAGACATAAAGCTCGATTGGTTGCAAAAGGATACAATCAAATTCTTAGTGTTGACTTCAATAATGTTTTCACACTAGTGGTGAGGCATATGTCCATCAGAGTTTTGCTTGGATTGGTTGCCATGAATGATCTGGAACTTGAGCAATTAGACGTAAAGACAACTTTCCAACAAGGCGAATTGGAGAAAGAGATCTATATGCAGCAGCCTGAGGAGTTCATAGTTGAAGGAAAAGAAAATCATGCTTGTAGATTGAAAAAAATCGCTTTGTGGATTAAAACAATCTCCAAGACAATGGTATAAGAGGTTTGATTCTTTTATGACTAGCCATAATTTTAATAGAAGCAATTATGGCAGTTGTGTTTATATAAAGAAACAAATTGATGGTTTCTTTATTTATCTTCTACTTTATGTAGATGATATGTTAATTGCTGCTAAAAAAATGGTTGATATTGATGAACATAAAGATCATTTGAAATCCGAATTTGATGTTAAGGATTTAGGTGCAGCAAAAAAGATATATATTGGTACGGAGATCAAACGAAATAGAAAAACAAAAAAACTATAGTTGACTCAGAAAACATATTTCCAGCGTGTGTTGGAGCGATTTTGTGTGAAGGTTGCCAAACCTGTAAGTACACCTTTTGATGCACATTTTAAACTTTCAGCTGATTTAGCACCGAAAACAGATGATGAAAAAGAATATAATGAACGAGTCCCAGCGCAGTCGGCAACATTATGTATACTATGGTCTGTACAAGACTAGATCTTGCACATGCCATCAGTATGGTAAGCAAATACATGGCAAATCCTAAAAAACAATATTGGCAAGCTGTGAAATGGATCTTGAGATATTTGCGAGATACTACTAATACTTGTTTGGAGTTATGGAAGTCTGAAGTGAGTTTGATCGACTTTGTAGATTTAGATTATGCAGGAGATCATGATGAAAGAAGATCACTTACTGATTATGTTTACTCACTTGGACGATGTACTGTTAGTTAGTGAGCTTGTTTACAGCCCACTGTTGCATTTTCTACGACAGAGGCTAAGTACATGGTGATTATAGAAACTGTGAAGGAAGGTATTTGGTTGAGAAGTGTAGTGCACGAACTCGTGCGAAATAGCAGAGTACTGGTAGGAAGTGAGTTGGAGAAACCACCTCTATGATTTGGGCAAAGTTCCAAGCTCATTCGAGTGTTTTCGGCGCAAATTTGGCACGAAAATTAATTTCGGAGAAAATACCGTATTGGACTTCGACTCAAAAGAGACTCCGGAATAGTTAAAGTGACTTTTCACATGTTACAAATGTATTTTGAGTATGTCAAAATAATTAGATGAGGATTAGAGATTCGTGGAGCAAAAACACGCACTTCAAGGTGGTCAAAAGTTGGGCAAATAGCTCTCGGGGTCCGGACCTTGGCAGTAGAGTCCAAACCTAGCAGGGGAAGTTGGGACCGTGGCTGCGAAACCCTAAAAGGTCCACGTTCAGGGACTGGACCCTAGGGGACCGTGGCGGGTGCGTGAGCCGGCCACTCACATGCCGCCACGTGGCCCGCCCCGATCCATGCACCATCCCGCTCGACGCCGTGGACCGCGCCGCGTGAGCCCGCGAATCCGAGGCTGCCACGTGTCCCCCGCGCCTTTCTCAGTGGACCGCGCCGCATGCGTCGGCCAATCAGAGGCCGCCACGTGGCACCCGGCCTGTCCACGACTTTCCCCATGCACCAAAATACGCAGAAAACTTTCGGGGGTTCGTTTTTGGGCATCCGGACTCCGAAAAATATAAGTAAATTGTGAGGACCTAGATCCCCACGACGAGAATACTGGTTGACCAGCAGCTTCTGGAGGCCTATGTGGCGCGTTGGTGGTGTTTGTGCACCAATTGGACACTAGTGTTGGACCCAGGGTGTTAAATGGATCACGAGAGTAGTCAATTGACCCCATCGAATGCATAGAAGTGGTTTTGCGCGCAATGGATATTAAAATTGGGCTCAGCGCGAAGTTTGGACAAAAGAATATCTTTCCGGATGCCTTCGGCAATTTTTAGAGTTGGAACTTGGCAAAATGGACATCAAATTTAGATTCAGCGCGCGAAAACGGTCAAAATGGACTACCCACTTGTTATTTTTGAGCACCGGTTACTGTTCACGCCGGAACAGTAACTCCGGCGCCGGCGGGCAGCGCCGGCGATGGCGGAGGGCGGCGGCGCGGCGGCGGGCAGGCACGGGAGCGGCGGCGGGCAGGCGCGGGCAGCGCGCAGCGCGCGGGCAGGTGCGCGGTCCACGGCGCCGTCCTGCACCGGGGGGCAGGCCACCTGGCATGGCAGGATTGGCCGGTTCAGTGGTCGTGGTCCACTGAATAGATCGTGGTGTACGGTGGACCGGTGGGTGGACACGTGGCGCGCACTGGTTGGCCGGTCCACGTGCGCTCGGTCCACGGAGCAGGTGCGGCCGCCTCGGGGCGCGTGCCTGGCAGGGGGGCGCAGGCGGCGCTGGCAGCGCGCACGTGGGCGTGGCAGCGAGGTGTTGACCAAGGGGTTGCCACGTGTCGATCCCTCGTTGGTCCACGTGTCGAGCGGTGAGGGGCCAGTTTTGCTGTAGCCTGTTCGGGGGGCGACGTGGCGGGCCCTGGGCTGCCCGGGCGTGAACAGTGTTGGGCCAGGCCCAACACTGTAGCCGCCCGGTTCTTGCCCACCGCCCAGAAATTGGGACAAAACCGGCATTTTGTGTTTTGTTTCCTGGAGCCTATAAAAGCGACCCGAGCTTCTTTCTTTCCCCTTTTTCCAGCATTTCCGAGCCTTCTCTCGCCATGGCGCCTTCAGCAAAGATGATCCCCGAGCTATGCTGCATCCATCTGCAAAGTTTTGAGATTTTTGGTGGCACGCTTATCGAGGTTTCCATTTTTACGGCGCGGCGCGACGCTCGTCCATTTGGGTTCCCCTTCGTCCCGTTTCGGTGCGCGAGCTCCCCCGGCCTACTCCGACCACCTTTTTGAGCGATTTCTTCGCCGCTGGATCCGCGACAGACAGATCTACGATCTTGGTATTTTCAGCTTTCCCTCATTTCGCGCTTTTCAAGGTGTTTGTTCCAGCTTACTGTGACCCCATTTCTGTGATGGAGATTTGGACAGCGGCATGGTTTTTCGGTGATATCTCTGCAACCGAGCATCGTATGGCGACGTGCTTATACACTTTTTTCATCTACTCGACGCAAGGATTATCACAGTATTTTTCTTGGATTTTTTTGAGTTTTGCCCGAAGGTATATGTTCTTCCCCTTATCTGTAAATGGAATTACAGTTATGTTGCTGTGTGGTTTTGCGCACCTGTACTGTGGAATTTATAACTCGGCCTACGGGGCTCGGAATTGGACGTGCATGTACTCGTTTCGAAGGTATCGACGCGAGGATTGCTGTCATATTTTTATTGGATTTTTCTGGGCACTTTCGGCAGGTGAAATAAGCATATCTTTGGGACTGATTTTCTGTGTGTTTGTGCGTGGTTAATTTTGGGAATGAAAGTGTAATGTTGGACCTTATTGTTGTACCCAGTGGTGTTTACATGTGTTGCTGGACCCGATGGATCTGTAGACTTTGATTTCGGGGTACTTTTAGCTGTTTGGAGCCAAGGCTTGCGCAACATATACCGAGGAAGCAGTTTTAGCAGATTTTGGACTGAGAGCGTCTACACTCTTCGCCTACCCCAGGTTTGCCTTGGATTGAACACTTTAGGTGGGTAAGCTTAATTTAGTAACTGTATAAGGTTTTTATATCATGGTGAATGTAAGTGCACATGTGGGGATATCACCCCTCTATGATTGATAACGGGCGTATTTGATGTACAACCGATATGAGCGAGAGGTAAGCAAGGAATGGCCCACTTGGGTGAGATTGGTATACCATAGTAGGAATGTTTTAGCATGCTTTACTGATATATGCTTCACCCACTTTTATTATTTCTGGGAACAAAGCATGCGTGCATGGACATGTAGTTAGGCCATCTTTTACCGCTGCACTACTTTTGGAACTTGACTTAGGAGAAACCATGTTATCATTTTCTCCTTCTTTGTTAGTCAGGTGGTCTGTGTTGCTCAGGTTCGAGCAGGGGTTCTGGGTAGTGTAGTCGGGACTTGGTGTCTGGGACGGGTTGGATTAGTTGTGGGGCTTTGCGGCAACCGCAGATATTGGGCGGTTGACCGGACATTTATTTATGCACCAGATTGGGTATCTGATTTCTCTAGTGGACAGAGTTTCCCACTTTGATCCGAGTTATGATCCAGTCCTGCTGATTTATGATACTTGTTACTGAGGCACTTTACTCGTGTGGGTCGCTCCCCTCGAGTGCCACTCCGGAGTGTGCGATTTTCAGACCTCGAGTCCTTGAGACTCCCATCCCCTATCGGTGTTATGCGTAGGCTGGCATACCCGATTTGGCAGGCATGGCAGGCAGTACCAGTTCTACTAGTGGCATTAGATTGGGCTTATTACAGACATTTGCTTTATAGTTGCACTCGTGGCAGGGGGACCGAGCGGAGTCTAGTGATGGTGTTTGGACCAGTGCTAGTGTTGTTGGGAACCGTTTGGGGATACGGTGGTCCCAAGGTCATTGTGAGTTGTTGACCATTGTAGAGCAGGCATGGCAGGCATAGGCAGGCAGGGTAGGCATAGGCAGGCAGGGCAGGCATAGGCAGGCAAGCAGGCATGGCAGGCATAGTAGGCATAGGCAGGCATGGCAGGCAGGCAGGCATGGCAGGCATAGTAGGCATGGGCAGGCATAGGCAGGCAAGCAGGCATGGCAGGCATAGTAGGCATAGGCAGGCATGGCAGGCAGGCAGGCATGGCAGGCATAGTAGGCATGGGCAGGCAGAGCAGGCATGGCAGGCAGAGCAGGCATGGCAGGCATAGGCAGGCAGAGCAGGCATGGCAGGCAGAGCAGGCATGGCATGCATAGGCAGGCATAGCAGGCATGGCAGGCATAGGCAGGCATGGCAGGCATAGCAGGCATGGCAGGCATAGGCAGGCATGGCAGGCATAGCAAGCATAGAGGCATGATAGCTGTTGAGAGGCTCCAGCTTCTTTTTATCAGTCTTTACGGCTTTGGTTAGTTTTTGTCTCTTGAGGACTTGGTGGGCAGACCGTCGGTTCTGGCGGTGGTACCCACTGAGAACTCCCTCCTTTGGTGTAGTTCTCACACCCTTTGGGGGTTTTCCCCATTCTTTTTCCTTCCTCTCCTTTGTTTTGCAGAGTCTTAGCGGGTGTTGCTGATTCTGCGGTTGTTGATCGAGGCGAGGGAGTCGCGAGCTAGATCCCTACCCATGTTTGGAGAGTAGCGGAACCCCCTTCAGAGGAGAGCTTCAGTAGATTAGTTGTTTTATTTCCTCTTTTGAGAGACTGTTGTAGTGAGGATGATATGTATTGAGAGCCTGTACACTGTTGTATTTATTGGAGATACCTCCCTGTTGAGCTATGAGTTCTGTATCTGAGGATTTTGTACGATTATCATTTTTGGGAGGTGGACATTGTTGCATCATTTCCAGTTGTACAGTGATTGATTTTAGTTATACAGCAGATTCTTTTATTTATAGCTCTGATATTATGTTTAGCTGTAGTACTTTTCTTGCAGGTAGGACGCTTCGCCTATGCAGGCTAGCATAGGTGGCGGATCTGTTGGCGAGTCCGGGTCGCAGTTTCGACCTCGGGGTGTGACATAAATAGCCGATTTTCGACGTTTTTCCGCGCTGAATCAAAATCCGGCCTTGGATTAGCTTGAAACCCTTTCTAAAATTCGGTGAAAGTAGCCGAAAGGCATGTTTGATCCAGAAACCTCACTGAGTCCGTCCAACGCGTTCTTTTGACGCGTTGCGGGTCCGACACACCAATAATAGGTGTTCCACAACAAGGATCATGGGAAAAAGCTGCATGGGGATCGGGGCCACTACATCTGTCCCCGCAGTGATTTCAGGGGCGAAGCGCCCAGCACCTATTGACGGGGGACAGACGAGACGGTTGGGGCCTCCGAGACATCCACGATTCCATCCTCAGGGTCGTGGATTTCAAGGGCGCCGGGGGCCTGGTGGACTCCGTCACCCCCAGCAACAGCATCAGCAGCAGCGACGACCGCCTCAGCAGCAACAGTTGCAGCGGCAGTGGTGTCATGATAGATGTGTTATTTGTGGGGGATCGCACATGTTGAGACAGTGTATTCAGAGGCAGGGCCGATGCTTCCATTGCGGTCAGCCTGGTCACTTTCAGTCATCGTGCCCCAGAGCAGGATTCCCAGCACCCTCGACAGCCTCAGCACCCCCTATTCCTCTACAGATGGCTGGACCTTCCTCGACCTACGGTATGCCAGATCGTGCTTCTTCCTCGCGACAGCCGGAGCGACGACCGCCAGCGCCAAGCGAGCGAGTATATGCCACACAGGTAGAGGGTGCTTCGGCGGCTGACCACGTCGTTGCAGGTATCATTTTGATCTCTACTGCTCGTTCCTGAGCTCTTTTCGACACTAGTGCTTCACATTCATTTATCTGTAGAGCATTTGCATCCCTACATAGTTTAGAGATAGATTCATTGTCGAATGCATTAGAGGTTCGGATTCCATATCATATTTTGCATGTCGAGAAGTACAGTAGGGCTTGCCAAGTGCAGTTGGGATCTTGGATCTTGCCGGCAGATTTGCTTGTCTTACGGCAGCTTCAGGATTTTGATGTTGTACTTGGTATAGATTGGTTGTCGCGGTATTTTGCTACTATCGACTGTAGAGAGAGGACGGTGACTCTCCGAGAGCCCGGACATGAGGAGTTCATCTACTGAGGCTGCCAGAGCACGCTGTTCGCAGCGACCGTTTCCTCGGCGAGGGCTAGGCGGATGATGAGTAGAGGTTGCACCGCTTTCCTGGCGACTATTGTTGAGGTGCCTACGGCGGCACCGAGACTCGAGGATATCCCTATCGTCCGCGAGTTCCCGAACGTGTTCCCCCCTGAGCTGACGACTATGCCGCCGGAGAGGGAGATAGAGTTTGTGATTGACGTGGTTCCAGGAACCGCGCCAATCTCGAAGGCACCCTATCGGATGGCACCTGCCGAGCTGAGAGAGTTGAAGGCACAGCTGCAGGATCTGATGGATAGGGGTTTCGTTAGACCCAGTGTATCTCCGTGGGGGGCGCCGATTTTGTTTGTGAAGAAGAAGGATGGCTCGCTTAGATTGTGTGTGGATTATAGAGAGCTAAACAAAGTGACAATCCGGAATAATTATCCTTTACCACGGATAGATGATTTGTTTGACCAGTTGCAGGGAGCTTCGGTGTTCTCAAAGATCGATCTCCAGTCCGGTTACCACCAGCTGAGGGTGAGGGCCGAGGACATATCCAAGATGGCTTTCAGGTCGCGGTACGGGCATTATGAGTTCACGGTGATGCCATTTGGATTGACTAATACCCCTGACACATTCATGGATTTAATGAACCCGATATTCTAGCTGTACTTGGACCGATTTGTCGTGGTATTTATTGATGATATTCTGATTTACTCCCGGAGTGATGTGGAGCATGAGGAGCACTTGAGGATAGTGCTGCAGCTTCTGAGAGAGAAGAAGTTGTATGCCAAGTTCAAGAAGTGCGAATTTTGGCTTCGGGAGGTTGCATTCTTAGGCCATGTGGTTTCAGCCGCAGGAGTGGCAGTGGACTCGACGAAGATTGATGCTGTTCGGGATTGGCCTAGATTGACGACGGTTACTGAGGTCCGGAGCTTCTTGGGCTTAGCAGGTTATTACCGTCAGTTTGTGGAGGGCTTTGCGAAGCTCTCTACTGCCCTTACCCGACTGACTAGGAAGGGGATCAAATTTACATGGACTGAGCAGTGCCAACAGAGTTTTGATGAGCTGAAGGTGAGATTGATATTAGCGCCGATTTTAGCATTGCCAGTGATGGGAGAGGGATTTGTTATTTATAGTGATGCCTCCCACAGCGGTTTGGGTTGTGTACTGATGCAGCATGGTAGGGTAATTGCTTACGCTTCGCGACAATTGAAGGATTATGAGAATAATTACCCTACGCATGATTTGGAGCTTGCCACTGTTATTTTTGCTTTGAAGCTGTAGCGACATTACCTGTATGGTGAGCACTATGAGATATTTACCGATCACAAAAGCTTGAAATATCTGTTCACTCAGAAGGAGCTGAATTTGAGGCAACGTCGGTGGTTAGAGTAACTGAAGAATTATGATGTGAGCATCCTATATCACCCCGGCAAGGCCAATATCGTGGCAGATGCTTTGAGTCGGAGGACTATGCAGAGTCTGAGCTTATTGATCACACAGCAGGCGACGCTAGTTGAGAAGATGAGGCGATTGTAGATCGAGGTTGTATCCCCTGGGGTCTCTGCTAGACTTATGTCTTTGGTCGTGCAGCCTACTCTGTTGGACAGGATTAGAGAGAGACAGAGTGAGGACCCCCACTTGATGAGGATTAGAGGACAGATCCAGACTGATCAGATAGGGGATTTCTCGGTGGATGCTTCGGGAGTACTGCGGTATAGGGGCCGAGCGTGTGTGCCTATGGATTTTGAGATTAGAGAGCAGATTATGAGGGAGGCCAATTATACACCTTATACCATTCATCTCGGTGTGACTAAGATGTATAAGGACCTCAAGGCACACTTCTGGTGGAACGGGATGAAGCAGGATATTGGGAGATTCGTGGTTCACTGTTTAACTTGCCAGCAAGTGAAGGCAGAACAACGAGTTCCTGCTGGCAAGTTACAGAGTCTTCCAATTTTCGAGTGAAAATGGGATCACATCACTATGGATTTCATCACTAGACTGCCGAGGACGCAGAGTGGGGCAGACGCGGTATGGGTGGTCGTGGATAGACTCACCAAGTCTGCTCACTTTCTACCAGTGCAGGTGACTTGGCCCTTAGAGCATCTCGCACATGTGTACGTTGACAAGGTGGTGCGGTTACATGGAGTGCCCGCCTCGATCGTATTAGACAGAGACCCGAGGTTCGTCCCGTATTTTTGGAGGAGTTTACAGACAGCTTTGGAGACACAGCTCCGGTTTAGCATAGCATTCCATCCACAGACCGATGGATAGTCTAAGCGCACCATACAAACCCTCGAGGGTATGTTGAGAGCGTGTGTCCTGGATTTTAGAGGAGGGTGGTATCGGCACCTGGGATTGGTTGAGTTTGCATACAACAACAGCTATCAAGCGAGCATTCAGATGGCTCCGTTTGAGGTGTTGTATGGATGCAGGTATCGGTCGCCCTTATATTGGAGTGACGTGGGTGAGAGGAGGACTTTGGGACCTGATATACTGTAGGAGGCAGAGGAAAAGGTCAGATTAGTACGGTGACATCTTGAGACTGCCCAGAGTCGACAGAGGAGCTACGCTGATACTCGACGGCGAGACTTAGAGTTTCAAGTTGGCGATCATGTCTTTTTGAAAGTCTCGCCTTCGAAGGGGGTCCGGAGATTTGGAGTTCGTGGGAAGCTCAGTCCCCGTTTCATCGGACCCTTTAAGGTACTTGAGAGATTGGGCCCTGTTGCGTACCGAGTTGCACTTCCCCCGCGCCTTGCAAGAGTTCATGATGTTTTCCACATCTCGGCTTTGAGGAGATATGTCTTTGATTCTTCGCATATGATTGACTTCACTCTACTTGAGATCGGCGAGGACCTTGGGTACGAGGAGCACTCGTTGCGGATTCTGGCTCGTGAGGTGAGAGAATTGCGCAACCGAGCTATACCGTACGTGAAGATTTTGTGGAGCAATCACGAGGAGCGTGAGGCCACGTGGGAGCTAGAGACAGTGATAATGGAGACTTACCCCTTCCTGTTCGAGGTTTCTGGCTGA
Source organism: Tillandsia leiboldiana (assembly GCA_029204045.2). Taxonomy (NCBI): domain Eukaryota; kingdom Viridiplantae; phylum Streptophyta; class Magnoliopsida; order Poales; family Bromeliaceae; genus Tillandsia; species Tillandsia leiboldiana. Next base: position 7,461,165 of record CM055064.1, read on the forward strand.
CGTACGTCTGTTTTTGCTTTCTTAGTTTCGAGGATAAAACTTTCTTTTAGTGGGGGAGGATGTGGAGTCCCGGAATCCCCGTGCGACTTGACTGGGTGGTTGGCGGTGAGAAAACACCTATTATTAGTGTACCGAGCCCGTTGTGCGTCAAACGGACGCCAAAAACGGAGTCAGCACGCGAAAACGGTCAAAATCGGCTATTTTGGGCAAATAGGCCTAACGGGTCGAATTTTCGGGTGGGCCGGTCCACGGCACACTTGGCGTGCACCCGGACCGGCAAGCGGGGTGGCTGGGACGCGTGGCGGGCTTCCATTGGCCGGGCGGCTGCGCGAGAGCCGAGGAGCCAATCGCGCCGGGCGCGGCGTACCGTGGACCGCGCCAGGACGCGTGGCGCGCCCACTGGCGGGCGTATTGACCCGGCGGCCCCGGCGTGAACCGCGCCCTGTGCACCCCGGCGTAGACCCCGCGAGACACGTGGCGCGATCCCGTGCTTCCGAGCGCTGCTTGGGGACGGCCCGGATGGCCGCCACGTGTCTTTCAGGTGCGTCCTGTAGTTTTCAGGCGCCCGAAAGATAGGCCTGAATCCATTTTTGGGTTTTTTTGGTTTTCGGCTAAAAATAGCCCATTCCATTCTCTCCATTTGAGGACTTTTTTCAAGCCTTTTTGAGCTCTTCTTCAATAGGGTGTCTCCTATTCGAGTGTTCTTCGATATGTGGCATCCCGGAGAAATTTTAGAAGTCGTTTCATCAGCTTCCTCCTCGACATCACGAGCTTTGAGGTGCCTTCGACACCGATCTTTGCCGTCGACACTACGTCCGTGGGCTCCCCTAGGCTGACCCGAGAAAGATTTTAGCTGATTTTTGCTGCACCATTTCAACGAGAGATAGACCTTCGATTTCCGTATTTAACGTTCATCTCAGTTTTGGGTTTTTATTGGGTTTTTTGGAGCATCTTTGAACCCCTTTTTTGTTGTGGATTTTTCTAGACAGCAGAGCTTGTTTGATTTTTAACTCGGTGCACGGTTATCGGATTTCAGCCTGTGAGGACTCGATCGACATCTACACTTCGCGAGGATCGCAGCCGTATTTTTGTGGAATTTTTGGAGGACATCTCGAAGGTGATAATTTGACTTCTTCTGGACTGAAATTCTGCGAGGCTACTGTTTTGGAGATTTTTGTTTACCGCGGTGTTTGGTTTGTATCTCAGTGATCGAGAGGAGTTTTCGAGTGTTTTTGGGCTCGTTGGAATCGTGGGAACCTGAGGATTACCCACGTTCAATTTTGGCTCGTTTGGACTTCGGATCGATGCGCGCATCCTGGTGTGTTGCTTTCGTTTCCAAAACCGGCGGAAGGTTATCTAATTCTATATGGTAGAAAGCATGCATGTTAATGTACAACTTATGTGTTTGAGGGGTAAGCATGAAAATTGTTCTAAGTCATTGGGAATTAATGCTTACTGAAATTATGGGGTATATTCTAGTGAAATTGGGAACTTGCATGTTGTCTGATTATTAGATGAGGTTGTGAGCTATCTGGCGGTTATAGTTACCTATGCTAGTTGAGAGCATGTTGAGGGAGATGTTGTTTACTTTGGTTGATATTGAGGTCATATCTGTTAATGTTCCCTAATTATGTTTAAGTTAAACTAAATGCTATTTTTGGAACTTTGACCTAGCACCCTGTCATATGTTGCATGTTTCAACCAGACTAGTAGAAAACCCAAACATGGGCTAGTTTATTTATGCTTTAGACACTTTCACACATTTATTCGTTTCTTTTCCTGGATTTAGACTGTTCCTCGCCTGGGTAGTGGGCCGAGCAGTTGGGATGTGGTGGGATGCATGTTACACTCATGCTTGGGGGCCGAGTGGAGTCTGGTAGTTGTGGTTAGACCAGTGCTAGTTTTGGGAGCCGTCTGATTCGACAATGGGTCCCGGCTGTTGTATATTTTCAGCTAGTGTGTCAGAGATGTGAGTTGGTCTTTGCCAATCTGATTGATCATGGATTTGGATTATAGCCTGCATGAGCCATTTGAGCTCGATAGTGATGCGCGGATACTTTCTTCGGTGGGGTCGCTCCCCTCTAGTGCCGCTCCAGAGCTGGGCCTGTTACTTTGCTATCGCGACTTGTCGACACGGTCCTTCTGGCTGTGCCCTTTTTGGGCAGTCACGGACGCCCTACGTAAGTCCAGTCCTCCATGGATATAATGGTAATAGGTAGGCGCAGGTTTGACTAGACCCTTTGTGGCAGTCAGTGTAGATTGGGTGATTATTTTATCGAGAGGTAGTACATGGATCATTTTTCATCGGTATTACTCTTTAAGCATTCAGATAGAGGCATAGTAGTTGTAGAGTTATTTCCAATCTTTTCTTTATAATACCGCATTTGTTACTTTATGCCTCTAGTAGACTTAGTCGGCAGATCGTCGGTCTTGGTGGCGGTACCTACTGAGAACTACTGTTGGTTGTAGTTCTCACACCCTCTGTTGTTGACCATTTCCAGGGGCTTCTTCTCCAGTTCCCGCTACTCCTGCTGCTGCTGCATCATCTGACCGAGGTAAGGGAGTCACAAGCTAGATCCCTACCTGTTCCCATTGAGAGAGTAGATGGACCCCTTTTTAGAGTTGATTTAGTACAGTCAGTGGTTTGGATGTATCATGTACTTATTTTATTTTGAGGGTTCTATTTTGGAAAGACATATGTATTGTGAGGACCTGACTTGTACTATTTGGGGATTGTATTTATTTATTTCAGCAGTTTACTTTTCCTATCTGATATCTGTATAGTGGTTAGTCTTATCTTTTACAGGTTGCTCGCTTCGTCTATACGGGGCTTCCCGTATGGGCGGCGGATCTGTTGGCGGGCCCGGGTCGCAGTTTTGACCTCGGGGCATGACACCAACATTAACCTAGAGTTCATTGACTCTATGTTGAATTTCACCTTAACCTAGAATTCATTAACGCTAATTTGCATTTTCCCTTTAGCCTAGAGTTTTACTAACTCTATATTTTTCATGCCACACTTAACCTAGAGTTCATTGACTCTATGTTGAACACTTCAGCATGCAACCTTAGGTTATTCCCTAAGACAATATGCCGCCCGTTTTGCTTAGAGTTATCTCCTAGATTTCATGCCACTCGTTTGAACTCTTAGCCTATGTTTTCTCCTAGTTTTCACATCCATGCAATTTGACCAAGTTTTCATCTAAGTCATAATTAATCATGCACTTGTAAGGTAAACCTTTCTCTAGATTTATTTACATCAGCTACTAGGGCTATGCCCTAATATGATTACAACTACACATTAATCTTTACCATTTTTACACATGCAAGAAAACCTACATTAGTTTTAACATAGCTCTCTTTTAGGGCTAAACCCTATTTTACCCATAATCATAAACACTATACTACATGCTTACTATCATGCTTCTAATTTAAAAATTAAAGAAAATATCATTATTTACCAACATAAGCACCATACATTTGGTTTTAGCAATAATTTCACTTTTAGGGCCAAACCCTAATTAATCACATTCATTACCCAATTTATTACAATGCCTACTAATATGCTTCTAATTTAAAAAGCAAAGGAAAAGAGAAGAGATCACCCTTTTTCGGAAATATTTCCTACCTCAATGTGCTCTTTGCAAGAATGGTGGGTTTGATCTCTTAAACCCTCCAAGAAGATCCCTAAAAATGGAATATCAACCATAAGGGATCCTTTTTACTTATTTTAAAACCCATAAAAACCCTAAAGCAAAAAATCCTAAATTTTTCATTTACCTCTTCTTGGAGTTCTTAGCCAAAAGAGAGAGAGAACGGGTAAATCTTCACTTGAAAGGCTTCCTTGAAGCCTTCTCCACCATCTCCAAATTATTTGGAGCCCAAAACCCTCAACCACAGCCACCACTCCTTTTTTTTTTTTTTTACTTTTCTTCTTCTTTTCTTCTTCTTTTCCTTCTCTCCTCCTTCATTTGCTTCTTTTTCTTCTCCCTGGATCAGCACGCAGAGAGAGGAAGAGGGCATACCCTCTTTCTTCTTTCTTTTCCCTTTTCTGGATCCACACAGGAAGGGAGATAGAGAGAGAGAGAGTTTGGAAATAAGATTGATGGAGGAGAGAGAGTGAAAGGGAGTGGGCTTACTATCAGGGGTGGTTGGGGGTGGCAGAGGGGTGAAAAGACCATAATACCCCCTAAAAAATCCATTATTTCCCCTTAACCCACGCTCTCTGCCGTCGGATTCGAGCCCCCGAAAGGCAATCCGAGCGTCCGAAACCCCAAATCCGGAAATTGGCCAGGGCGCCCGTCCAGGGCCCGCAGGGCATTTTCGGGCGCTCTCGAAAGTTGGCCCAAAATCCAGAATTTGCAGATTTCGTTCATTTTTCGCCTGTTCTCGCCCGTTTTCGCCCGTTTCTAACTCAATTTTGATCCGAACGCTATTTGCTTCGAGCCAAACTTGTTCCACCTTATTCTTATCACATTTTAAAATTCATTTTGAGTGACTTTCCCACACTTTGCTTCTTTAGCAAAAACCGGAGCACTACACAAAGTTAGGTCAAAAACAAAATTTGAGAGAAGTTTCGTATTGGATTTCAGCTTAAAAGAGATCCGAAGCAGTCAAAACGATTGTAGTCATGTTAGAAATGGTTTCTGAGCATGTAAGAGTGATAAGATGGGAGCTAGAGCTTCGTCGAGTGAAAATACGCTTTTCGAGGCAAGGATTTTTTGGGCGTATGACCTTCGAGGTCTGAACCTTGGGTCAAGGGTCTAGACCTTGGCATCAAAGTCCCTAACCCGGAGGAAGGGTCCGAACTTTTCTGCTAAACACTGTGGACCCAACGTTCGGGGTCTAGACCAAAGTCTGGACCTTCAGCGCGTGCAGGAAAACCAACGTTCGGGGTCCGGAACTTTTTCCTTTTGGAAAAAGTCTGGACCTTCCGCCATTGAAACGCATAGTAAGAAAGGTAAACTTGTAATAAGGTGGTGGGGCTGGGTTTATAAAAGGCAGGGACTTCACTCCCCACCCTTCACCTGTGCAACACACCCTCTCACACACACTCTCTCTCTTTCTTCTCTTTCTCTCTCTAGAGGTGGAGAAATCCTAGCTTGGAGAGAAGCTCTTGGAGGGTTTTGATCTATTCTAAAGCGACGGAACAGAAGAGGATCGTAAGGAGAAGGCCTTGGGACAAAGGGGAACCCTTCTCACCCATGTTTGAGCAAGAAATCGAAAGGTGATTTTTTAGGGTTTTTGAGCTATTATGATTTTTGAGGTTTTTGAGTCTTAAGAGAGTTTCTAACGATCTCTCCTAGTTTCTAAATCTTGTTTTAGGGGTTTTTCTTTAGATTTAAGAGATCAAGCACTCCTCCTTTCACAAGCGACCACAATATAAGGGATTTTACAAAAATGGAGTGAACTAAATCTCTTTTCCTATACTTTTTTTTTGGATTTAGAAGCATTTAAAGTGAGGTTTGATGCATTTACTACATGTGTAGTTGGGTAAATTAGAGTTTAGCCCAAAGTGGAATGAAAAAGCAAACGTCCAATGTTTAGCCTTGCATGAAAGTGATTAATAAACCTAGTTCTTGCATGAATATGGATTTAGGAGAATACCTAGGTCAAGATGTGATATGTGTGGTATGGAACTTAGGAGAAAACTAGGTCAAAATAAGTGGCATTTAACTTAAAAAAAATCTAAGGTGGAAAAATGTAGGGTTTCAATATAAAGTCATTGAACTCTAGGTTAGAGTGATATGGTTGGTGTTTTGGTATCCTTGGGGCATCTTATAACCATAAAGTAAAGAACTTAGAGTTGAATGTACAAAATGAGTAAATAAGATAACTCTAACCTAAATTGGTGTTCTTGGGGCATCATAACTATTCTAGAGCTAATAACCTAGGGTAAAAGAGAGAAGTAAAGCAAGTAAAGTTTCCGTAAGCGAGAAAAAAGTACCAACGGGAGAGACGAGTATATTTTTGACTCTCGGGGGAAGGGGCGTGATCAAGACTCAACTTTTCGTATGAATGAGTGCCAAGATGCCTTAAACTCATTCGAGGCAAATGGGAGAGTAAGCGAGCAAGACTCGCCTCTCCATAGAAAGATGGCTCTAAAGAGGCCCAAGCAACCGCCGAGTAGAGAGGGGGAGCGCGAATGAGACAACACTCTATAAGGCACAACTATGAAATCTAAATCATAATATGATTAGAGCGACCAAGTGCGGTGTGCGGCGGGATCCAGTGCGCGAGCGGGCTGGGCCGGGCCGCACTGTGCGCGCCCGAAAATTGGCGGGCCGGGCCGCACTGTTGGCGCCCGAAATCGGGCTGGGCCGGACCTGGCGCCCGAATCAGGGGACATGGAGGGAATTATGCTAAAAGATTTTTGGGCCTATATATACAGCCCACCTCTCTCTCTTCTCTGCCCTTTTTCGAAGTGTAGAGAGGGAATGAGAGGGAGGGACCTTTAGCAAAGTTGTTCCTCACACTATTTTGCATCTCGTGGTGGATTTCCAGAATTTTTGGAAGCTCGACAGCGGCGATCCAGATTTTACAGTGCGCCTCGTTTTTCCCCCAATCTTGGCCCATTATCGTCGCATCTCAGTCCGAGAAGCCCCCTGCGCAGTACAGGAGTCCGATTTCGATGATTTCTTCGCCGGTGTGTTCTTAAGAGGTAGGGCTTCATTTTTCGTGTTGGTGATTTCTCTGGATTCCAAATTCTTGGCATGGTTCCCGAGGTGTTTTTGACCCCCCTTTTGCTGTTTGGAACCCTTGGACAGCGGTGACTTCGACGATTTATATGTTGGCGTAGGAACGTCGGATCGAGGCATTTAAAGAGTCATTTTGGGCCTACTTTTCGTGAGGAACGCAACCGTGATTTTTCTGGGATTTTTGGAGCTCGGGACAGAGGTTAAATGCCTCGTTTTGTGTGCTGGTTGTAAAAACAGCAAAAGCTGTATTTGAGACTTGTAATTTTTACACCGTGTGCGATGTTTATCGTTGTAGGGCACTATTTTCGGCAGACATCAGCTTTAGAGGACTGTGGGCAGCGGAGTGTTTCTTCGGGTGTTGTGCATGCTTTTCGAGGTGGGTGGTTGCATTTCCCTCACTGTTGACTTGCTCACTAGGATTATTGAGTTGCCCCTATGTGAATGTTATAAGCTAATAGTTGAGGTGAGAACATGATATATTGACCCCTAAATTAATTGGTAGCCTTAGGTGTTAACCTTGGGACATTATTGTTGGAAAAATGCTATATTCTCACCTTGCATGCAGTTAATTTAACATGTTGGTAGATTGAGATTAATCTTTTAAATGCATATCAGACACTTTTCTACTGCTTTTAAAAGAGGACAATCGCATGCTTGTATGGTCATCTAGTTAGCCCACTATTTATTGCTACACCTTCTTATTGGATCTGACTTAGGAGAAAACATGTGTAGTGATTCTCACTGTTATACTTATGCATGTTGCTCGAGTTCGAGCAGAGTTTTGGGACGGTGTAGCTGGGGTCTTGAGTATGGGACAGTTTGGACTCATTTGTGGATTGGGGGGGGTCATTATGGCGACTGCGGATGTTAGGCGGTCGACCAGATGTGTTTATTTCACCAGATTGGGATTTTTGGGTCTTGCGGCGACAGCGGATTTTGGGCGGTTGACCGGATATTTATCATCTCATCAGATTGGGGATTGGAGGTTGCATTAGTGGATGGAGTTTCCCACTTTGATCATAGTCTTGATCCAGTCCTGCTATTGAGAGATATTGATGACAGGGTTATTATACTCGTGTGGGTCGCTCCCCTCGAGTGCCACTCCGGAGTAGGCTTTTTGGACCGTGACGGGTGCCGGTCAGTTGGACAGTTGTGAGTGATGACAGAGCAGGCAGTGCCAGTACTTCCTGGCCCTTTGATTGGGTTTCTTTGGGCGGTTAGCCTTACAGTTGCATACATACAGTTATCCTATTGGCACTGCATTTAGAGGCATAGTAGTGGTAGTTTCCTTTTTCAGCAGTTGTTATAGCATACCACTGTTCTTTCCTTTATGCCTCTTTTAGTCCTAGTGGGTGCGTCAGCATTTGAGGTTTTACCCACTAGGGGAGGCTACTGGTTTACCTAGTAGTTCTCACCCCCATAGTTGTTTTCTGTCTTCTCCCCTTTATTTTGCAGAGTCATCTGCGGGAGCTGCTGGGCCATCAGCGGCAGATCGAGGTAAGAGGATTGCGGACTAGCTAGATCATCTACCCCGACCGTGAGAGTAGTTGGACTTTTATTGTACCCCTTTTTGTATCTCAGACTACTGTAGTGTACTTTGGGTCTGGCTTTGGCCAGCTGGTTGTATTTAGTTTGGTGAGCTGGGAGTTTATTGTACTTTTATTTTCGCTTGTATCTTATTTTCAGTCTGAGATTACTTGTAGTTCTTTTAGTTCAGCTCTGTTTATGCTCTTTTATTATATATCTTATATCTGAGCAGGTTACCAGCGCTTCGTGTACTTGGAAAATTCTGTGTGCACGGCGGATCTGTTGACCAGCCCGGGTTTTGGTTTACACCCGGGGCGTGACATATTAGGTTGGTATCAGAGCTTAGGGATAGGTCAGTTGGGACTTAGGAAACCCTAGGCTTTTGGCAGACCCTAGGATGATAGGGCACGAGAGACGTGATATTTTGCGAAAGTCGGTGATTCATTTATTTAGCTCTTCCAGTGAGTGAAGAGGGATCGACATAGCCTATTTCTGGCGGACAGTGATGTTGGCTGCAGACAACATAAAGTCACAGAAATAGGGGGATGTCTTTGACTTTCGCTAGATTGGGTCGTGTGGGGTTATGTTACTGATTCGTGGTTTCTTGTGGCAGGATGCCTCCCCGACGTCGGATCCCTACTCGGGGTGCCCCTACACCCCCTGTTGAGCCGGAGCAGATGGGATCCACTGAGATGGGTGAGCTGCGGGCCATGATGGTCCAGTTGGCAGAGAGCCATCGTCAGCAGCAGCAGAGGATTGATCAGCTACTTGCCGATCGTGAGGCACCACCCCCGGTTGTTCAGGAGGCTCCCGCACCACCTGTAGTACCGTTGGCACCTTCGGCACCATCATCGAGCAGTGGGGCGTCGGGAGCGATTCGGCCATTGACCCCGGTCGAGGAGCAGGAGATTGCGGAGAAGCTTACTCAGTTCTGCCAGAGGGGACCACCTAGGTATTCCGGGCGGAGTACTCACCCTTGGGAGATCGGGACCTGGTTAGCATCAATGGAGAAGTTGTTTCGGGACTTCTTCATTGACCAGAGATTCAGGGTACATTTGGCGGTGCATTGCTTAGAGGGGGATGTTGATGCTTGGTGGCGTCGGGTTGAGCCTTTGGAGTTTCAGATTACCCGACAGCTACCCTGGTCGGAGTTCAGGAGGATGATTCTTGATACCTACTTCTCCACGAGTGTGAAGAAAAAGCTGGAAGATGATATGAAGAATCTTCAGCAGGGCGATCGGTCAGCTTGGGACTATTTTCAGGAGTTTACACAGTTGCTCAACTGTGTACCTTATGTCGCCAGGGATGGACCACACCAGGTGGAGCTCTTCGAGACAGAACTGCGCCCAGAGATCTATACTTTAGTGCATGCCCAGAGGCTACAGACCTTGGAGGAGGCAGCGGAGCATGCGCAGTGGGTGGAGAGGGGAGGCCACGTGGTTGCCAGACATGGAGGGATGGTCGCTCAGGGCTCCGACAGAAAGCGACCAGCCTAGGACGAGGGGGGACAGACCAGTACTTGGAGGCCGCCCCGACCGCCGCCGCCTCAGTTCCCGGGCCGTGGGCGTTCGGAGCGACGAGGGCCTGGTGGATCCCAGAGGCCCTCGCAGCAGCAGCAGCAGCAGCAGAGATCGCAGTAGTCTCAGCGCGGGTCTCAGCGGCAGCCACAGCGACAGCGGCAGTCTCAGCAGCAGCAGTCCCGACAGTCACGGGCTCCCAGTAGTTGTATCTTCTGTGGAGGTCCGCACTTCCCCGGCACCTGCGACCAGCGGTGGGGTCGCTGCTACGGATGTGGACAGTCAGGGCACATTCGAGCTTCGTGCCCCTTTTCGACCTCAGCCGCCCCTTCTTCAGCATCTGCCCCCTCATCATCGCAGCAGCGGTTGACGGCTCAGCGGCCATATGCTCCAGCGAGCAGGCCATCTTCTTCCTATCCCACGGATTATCGCCCTCCAGCTCAGAGTGGGCGAGTGTATGCCGCACAGGTAGAGGACTCTTCAGCAGCAGATCATGTGGTGGCAGGTATCACCTTACTCTCTGGCATTAGGACTCGTACTTTATTTGATACTGGAGCATCTCATTCTTTCATTAGTAGATTATTTGCATCATTACATGGGTTAGAGGTAGGACTTTTGCCACGTGCACGAGAGGTTCAGATTCCCGACCACACTTTGCACGTGGAGGAGTGTTGTTGGTCCTGCCCGATGCAGATCGAGTCCTGGATTATGCCAGCAGACCTGTTGGTCTTGAGATAGCTGAGGGACTTTGATGTGGTTCTCGGGATGGACTGGCTGGCTCGGAATTTCGCGACTATTGATTGTGCCGCGAGGACTGTCACTTTTAGAGAGCCAGGCCAGGAGATGTTGGTATATCGGGGATGTCAGAGCGCTTTCTTTGCCTCTATGGTTTCGACTTCCCGAGCGAGGCGGATGATTCATCGCGGATGTGTAGCCTTTTTGGCTAGTGTTGTTGGGGGGCCTATGGCGGCACCGGGACTCGGGGGTATTCCTATTGCCCGCGAGTTTCCGGATGTTTTTCCACCGGAGCTGACTAGTATGCCGCCAGACAGAGAGATTGAGTTTGTGATTGACGTAGTTCCAGGGACTGCGCCAATCTCTAAGGCTCCTTACCGGATGGCACCGGCTGAGCTGCGAGAGCTTAAAGCACAGCTGCAAGATTTGATGGATAAGGGCTTTATTAGACCGAGTGTGTCGCCTTGGGGAGCGCCGGTGCTATTCGTGAAGAAGAAGGATGGGTCACTTCGACTGTGTGTGGACTATAGGTGTAGAATACCGGGATTTGGACGACGCACCGACCTTGTAAGATGGTGTGGTGCGGAGGAGATCGCCTTGGGCGTGTTCCGTATGTTTTTACAGATGGGTTCGGGTTGATTCGGATCAACGCGGAAGCCCCCAGCTTGTTTCGGAATTTTCTGGGCCTGGAACGCGAAAGAAGACTGTTTGGGAAGTACCGACTCCACCGTGGTGCGCAGAAAATTTGGGAAACACTTGGAACAGCTGTATTTTATGTTTACAGCGAGGTTCGGGAGGTTCCGGACTGACACGAAGGACCCGAGGGCAAAAAGTGAGTTGGAACGGGCAGTTTTGGAGCCGGTTTTTGGATTGAGCACACCGACTCCACGGTTGAGCTTTTTGAGGTGAAAAAGCTATGGACATGTGTATTTTCAGATTACAGCGGAGTTTGGGAGGTTCCGGACCCCGGCGGAAGGCCCGAAGCCAAAAAGTGAGTTAAGGTGGGCACTTTGGATTATTTTATTCAAGTAATTAATTAAGTGTAGGCTTAATTAAGTGTTGCTTTTGGTTGTGCTGTTGAGGTGCGGTGTTGGCAGGGATGAGGTGTTGGTGAATTAATTAAGGATGGTGGATTTGATGAGTTTATTTAAGCCCTCAGTTAATTCCCTTGCTTTATTAAGCAACCCCCCCTTTTAAAAAGGGCTCCACCTCACCACCTTCCTCTCCAAAAGGGGTGGGCTCCAGCAGCTTGGAGTGAAGCAGAGGAGAGGGTGAGGGAAGGAAGAAGAAGAGGAAGGGTTTGACGGAAGCTTTTCTTGTGCGTTTTCTTCACCGAGCGTGGACGTGGAGCCGTGCGAGGGTCGGCGAGCCTCGTCGAGATTGGTTTTATTTTTATTATTTTATTGCAAGTTTGGTGTTTTAGCTTCTCTCCTCTCCTCTCTTTTTCTTTTCTTTCTTTGCTGCTTGTGGAGAGTTTTGTTGTCCCCGTGGGTGGAGCTTGGCGAGCCACGCGCGCGCTATGCACGTGGCTGTGAGGGCCACCGCTGCGCGGCCGCGTTGGAGCGACGCGCGTAGCATGCGCCCTGCTGCCATAGTTGAGCAGCAGGGCGCCGGTCCGCCCTGGTTGCGCAGCATGCGGCCTGCTGCCCTGGTGCACCGCAGGCCGCGTGCTAGGCGCGCGGCACTGCGGGCAGGCCGCGCGGGTGCCCTCGGGGCCGCGCGGCACTGCAGGCCGCGCGCTAGGCGCGCGGCACTACGGGCTGGCCGCGCGGGTGCCCTCGGGACCGCGCGGCACTGCAGGCCGTGCGCTAGGCGCGCGGCACTGCCGGCTGGCCGCGCGGGTGCCCCAGGGGCCGCGTGGCACTGCAGGCCGCGCGCTAGGCGCGTGGCACTGCAGGCAGCCCGCGCGGGTGCCCTCGGGTCCGCGCGGCACTGCAGGCAGGCCGCGCGGGTGCCCAAGGGGCCGCGCGGCACTGCAGGCCGCGCGGGTGCCCCAGGGGCCGCGCGGCACTGCAGGCCGCGCGCTAGGCGCGCGGCACTGTAGGCAGGCCGCGCGGCACTGCAGGCGCGCGGCACTGCAGACCCCCGCGCGGGTGGGCCCTAGGCTGTTGGGCCTCGCGCGGGGGGCTGTTGGGCCCCGTGCGGGCTGCAGGCCGCGCCCTGGGCGCGCGGCACTGCAGGGCCCCGCGTGGGCGGCCCCTTGGGCCGCGTGGGCTGTAGGCCGCGCCCTGGGAGCGCGGCACTGCAGGGCCCCGCGCGGGCGGTCCCTTAGGCCGCGCGGGCTGCGGGCCGCGCCCTAGGCGCGCGGCGCTGCAGGGCCCCGCGCGGGCGGCCTTCGTGCTGCGCGGCCGGGTTTTTGGAACCGTTCAGCTGCGCCGCTTTTGCCGCGCAGGCTGCGGCTCGGCGACGCGCTGCGGAGTTGCGCGATGGGTTCGTGTTTTCGTCGCCGGTTGGGTTTTTCCGCGCCACGCGCGACGTTTTAGTCGCCAGATGGGTTTCTTGTGCCTTTTGGGAGCGCGATTTTCGACCGCGGATTTTCTGACCCCGATTTATCTCCTCCTCTCACAGTTGTGGCATAGTGTTAGCTTCTACGTGGCCGGTGGCGCGTTTTTGCAGCGTGGAGCTGTGGGATCGCATCGGGACCTCCGTTCGGCGCACGGTTTGCAGATTTATCGCAGGTGGGTTGGTTTCTTCCAAATAAACTACGGAATGCCCTTTTTGCTTCCGAATGGAAAGGTATCGTGTCCTTATACTATCAGGTAATTGCGGGACAGTCGTGTAAGTCGAGGGTTGTCGTTTCCGACTTGGACACGAGTGTTAGTAGCGTCACTTGAGTATACGAGTTTTTCGATCTGGTCGATCGTGGACTTTAGCTGGCATGCGCTTGCGGCTGAGACATGTTCTATGCGCGTTGGGTAGTCGCTCCGAATGCATAGTTGTATTTGATGCCCCTGGCCGAGTTACCAGATGGATATATATCACTGGCCGAGTTACCAGGTGGATATATATCACTGGCCGAGTTACCAGATAGATACATATCGCTGGCAGAGTTACCAGATGGATATATATCACTGGCCGAGTTACCAGATGGATACATATCACTGGCCGAGTTACCAGATGGATATGTATCACTGGCCGAGTTACCAGATGGATATATATCACTGGCCGAGTTACCAGATGGATACATATCGCTGGCCGAGTTACCAGATGGATATATATCACTGGCCGAGTTACCAGGTGGATACATATCACTGGCCGAGTTACCAGATGGATCCATATCACTGGTTGAGGTACCAGATGGATATATATCACTGGCCGAGTTACCAGGTGGATACATATCACTGGCCGAGTTACCAGATGGATACATATCACTGGTTGAGGTACCAGATGGATACATACCACTGGCCGAGTTACCAGGTGGATACATATCACTGGCCGAGTTACCAGATGACACATACCACTGGCCGAGTTACCAGATGGCTACATGCCCTGACCGAGTTACCAGGTGGGTACATGCCCTGGCCGAGTTACCAGGTGGTTACTTGAATAAAAATTGGGATGACTTTCTAGTGTCATGTGAGAGTTCTAGCATTTCCAGTGCGGGGGCGGAAACTATGGGCGGCTATGCCTACAGCCTGTTCTTGTTTGATAAGGGTTGTAGGAGGCAGTCGTTCATAATTTCCCGGCCACCCGTGAGAGAGATTGAGAACTTATTCCCTGCATTGCATCGAGACATATAGTGATAGATTCATTTCCAGCATTTCTATCTATCTATCTATCTATCTGTTTTTGTCTCCAGCAGTCTTAGTGGACGTACCGTGGGTTTTAGCGTCGGTACCCACTGAGATCTGCCTATTGCAGTAGATCTCACACCCGCTGTGATGACAGGTGTTCCTGAGGCGACCGTTCTAGGTTTGGCTCGTTCGGAGTTTTCAGACCGAGGTAAGGGCGTGGCCGGCTAGTTCCTACCCGAGTCTGTGGGGTCAGTGTTAGAGTCACATGTACTTTTGGTTTCCACTTTTGTACTAGACAGTATTTTTGTACCTATGTTTTGGGGAGTTAGTGGACTAGTGTACTTGGACTTTTATCACTTAGTGTTTCAGCTTCTTCTTTTTCTGTATAGCTTCCTTTCAGCTCTGATACTTGTATAGCTTTAGATCTCTTCTGCAGGTTAGACGCTTCGTCTGTGCGGCAGTTTCCGTGCAGACGACGGATCTGTTGGCGAGCCCGGGTTGCAGTTCGACCCTCGGGGCGTGACAGATTAGGTGGTATCAGAGCCTAGGAATATAGGTCGTTGAGGACTTAGAGACCCTAGGCTATTGGTTGGACAGTAGGAAGACTGTCGTGAGAGACGTGACCTTAGCGAGAGTCTTGTTGAGTTTGTACCTCCCCCAGAGTATTGGGGTGAGTGATCTCACATGTTATTTCTCTAAAGGTGATTATGTTGGCTGCAGACAACGCAATACTTTAGAATGGATGACGTGTTTTAGACTGTCGCTTGACCGGGTCGAGAGATTTTTGCTCTCTTACATCTTTTGCTTGTTGCAGAGTTGCTTGCGATGCCTCCAAAGCGTCGCGTGGAGACGAGGGTGCACTCCTTGCCAGATGAGGGGTCCGAGCACCAGGAGGCAGGGCAGGGCGAGATTCAGGAGCTACGGGCCCAGGTAGCCCAGTTGTCAGAGGCTTTGCGGCGCCAAGAGGAGGCAGCCAAGCGCCAGGAGGAAATTATGGAACGGATGTTGAGGTTACTTGAGCAGAGGACGCCGGGGTCTAGTTCAGGAGAGGAACGCCCGGCGCCATCTGAGTTGGGTCAGCCGAGCAGGCCGAGGCCACCTAGACCACCACGTTTCCAGCCTCGAGGCCGCGGGATGCAGAGGAGGCAGAGATCGGGGGGCCCTCGACCCCCTAGACCGCAACAGTAGAGGCGCACTGATAGTTGCGTGTTTTGCGGCGGACCCCACGCACCTCCACAGTGTGATCGGAGGCAGGGCAGGTGCTACCGATGTGGGCAGGCAGGGCACAGATCATGGTCTTGTTCTGGAGCGGGATCAGCAGTAGCATCGACAGCTTCGGCCCCTTCTCCGCCCTTCCAGACAGGCGGAGCTTCGACAGGTTATGTCCAGATATTGAGGGCCACTTCTTCGAGGCCGTCCAGCGGGCGACCGCCCCCGAGCGGGAGAGTCTATGTCGCACAGGATGAGGATTTGGGGGCAGCTAGCCACGTGGTGGCAGGTATTGATCTTATCTCCCCTTCTCGCTCTTGAGCTTTATTTGTTACCGGAGCATCATGTTCATTTCTTCAGCAAGGCTTTTGCATTGTTGTATGGGCTAGAGATAGGACCCTTAGCTTGTGCTCGTGAGGTTCAGATACCTGATCACGTGTTGCACGTAGATGAGTGTTGTAGGTCCTGCCCAGTGCAGTTAGGGCCCTGGTTTTTGCCTGTTGATCTTATGGCCCTTCGTCAGCTCCGGGGTTTCGAGGTAGTGTTGGGTATGGGACTGTGAGGATCTGAGACCTTAACACTTTAGTGATGCCACACCGTTGATACACGGTAGTGATGCCGCACCGTTGATACACGGTAGTGATGCCACACCGTTGGTACACGATGGTGATGCCACACCGTTGATACACGGTAGTGATGCCACACCGTTGGTACACGGTGGTGATGCCACACCGTTGATACACGGTAGTGATGCCACACCGTTGGTACACGGTGGTGATGCCGCACCGTTGATGCACGGTAGTGATGCCACACCGTTGGTACACGGTGGTGATGCTGCACCGTTGGTGCACGGCAGTGATGCCACGTTGTGTGTACACAACGGTGAGAGTTCTTGGATGGTTCGAACACGGACAGTGTTGGTTGGTGTTTGGGCAGATGCCTTTCAGTGACTGATAGCACTGTGGGACCTTACAGCCAAGGGTTGTGCCTTGATAGTGATTGAGAACCTGTAAGGGCAGTTTAAACTGTTAGCGAGGTCAAGTGGATTGACTAACGCCCTACTGATTTTAAGAACTGTGTTTTCCCAGTTTCACTTGGACGGGTTGGTGGTATTCACTACAAGAAATTATAGCTATAACGACTAAGTTTTAACGACGGGCACCATAAGTGGTCGTTAAATGTAATCAATTAACGACGGGCGCAATTAATGGTCGTTAAAAATAATCAAATTAACGACGGGTGCAATACTTCGTCGCTAAAAGCAATAAAATTAACGACGGGTGCAATAAATAGTCGCTAAAAGTAGGTAAATTAACGACGGGTGCAATACGTGGTCGCTACAAGCATTTTATTTAACGACGGACACAATAAGTCATCGCTAATAGGAATCAAATTAACGACGGGTGCAATAAGTTGTCGTTAACTATAACAAAATTAACGAATGGCGTAATAAGTTGTCGCTAAAAACAACCAAATTAAATGGTACCAAATTAACGACGAGCACAATAAGCCGTCGTTAAAAGCTAGGAAATTAACGACGAGCACAATAAGCCATCGTTAAAAGCTACCAAATTAACGACGAGCACAATAAGCCATTGTTAAAAGCTGCAAAATTAACGACGAGCACAATAAGCAGTCGTTAAAATATATACACTTCTTTATTAATTAAATATAAATATACTCTAATAAACTCTTTTAAGGTCTAAAATAAAAAATAATTAACTAAAATTTATTTTTTAAAATTTGATTCTAATTTTTGGACTCAAATTTAAAATTTTTATTTTAATAAAAACCATGGTGCGAACGGCACCTCGGTGTCCCCCCTGTCCCTCTCTTCCATCGCCGCCACCTCCGCGGAACCGAGATCGCATCGTATGCCCCCGCGGATCCCCTTCCCCCTAGGGTTTCACCTCCTCCTCCTCCTCCTCCTCCTCCTCCTCCTCATCGTCGCCGCGTCGATTACCACCTCCGCCGCCGAGTCGCCGACGTGCGTCGCCGTGTACAACGAGGGCGGCGCCCCCGCCGTGCTCCGCTCCGCCCAATGCCCCGGATGGACCCTCCTCCGCCGCCGCCCCTCGCCACCTCCGCCGCCGCAGCGGGGATGCCACGTCGCCGCTCACCAGGGGCGGCGCCGCTCCCAGGAGGATCGCTTAGTACTTTTGAATCTCAGGGTTTTGAAGATGATGCACACTATTGCTTCTCATGCTGCAGAGAATCGAATGGGTCCGTCAGCTGTTGCTACTTGCATGGCCCCTCTTTTGTTGCGGCCACTTTTGGCTGGTGAATGTGAAATGGAGGATGAATTTGATATGAATGGCGATAATGCTGCTCAACTTCTTGCTGCAGCAGCTGCTGCTAATAATGCTCAAGTAATTATCGCGACCCTCTTGGAGGAATATGAGAATATATTCGATGTGAGATTCTTACTAACTTAGAGGGCAGATTTTTTATATCTTATTTTTGTATTTGTTGATATCTTTTTAGTCTCAAAAGTGATATTTGGTTGGATGACTGGATTATATGACTTATTTTTGAAAGAACTGCTTGAGATTTTAATTTTTTGTACCAAACCACAAGAAGCTTTTCCGTCTTATATAGCTTGACAGAACCTGAATAGAACCTGTTTTATAAAATATTGTATAGTTTAACAGAACCTGTCTTATAACACTGCAGACTCATAGTTGTAATCCCTTTTTTCTTCTATGTGATATAGTTAGTAGTCTTTCTATACATTTGCAATGAAAGTAGACATATCTTTCGATTCCTAATTTGCACTTCTTTGAAATTGTCCAAGCCATATTAAACAGTCTTCCTGCATCTTTTATTCAAGTTGTGCTATTCTTACCTTTGTTTTTTTTTTCTCCCCTTTCTAGGATGATAATCTTCATAGATGCTCTACGTCTCCGGACTCTCAAGCCGAAGAGAGTGGCAGTGAAGAATCCGTAGATGATGGAAATACAGATGTGAAGGAAAATGGATATCATGATGCAGAAAATGTAGATCTGGAAGTGAATGATGAACGTGTTCTTAGTGGAAAACTAAGTGAAAGCAGTGGATATGATGGCAGTTCTATGACTATAAGGTTACAGCTTTTCAACTTTGCGATGTCTTTGTAGTTATCTTGATGCTTTGTTTTGTTTCTATAGTTTCTGCTTCCCTTACTCCAGAGATGAAGGTTTATTGCGGTTCAAATTGTGCTAGATGTTTGATTTTCATATTCATGCTTGTACAAGTACATTTAGGGGAAATATGGCTTTCTTACTGCATTTTGATCTTCTTTGGCGACACTATTAAGTTTCTCACTGTGTACTTCTTTTTCAGGCTTTCTATTCATAGGCTCGAGATAGCAAAGAATGATCTCCAGATTAGGATTGCCAAGGAGGTATAAAACATTATTTTATTTGTGAGATTATCTTTGCTTTAGATGATAGAATAACTAAAACATTTAAAATGAGATGGAAATTGCTTTTCTCAGGCCAAAGGGACTGTCAATCTGACTGTACTAATGAATTGCAATTGTTGGTTTGTCCTCCACTTCATCTAACAATGCTATTCAGTTTTCCAGTAGTTGGCTGAGGTCATCGGTTTGTAGTTTAGCCCAGGTTTTCAACCACGATGAGTTGCGGTTTTTAAATTTTGAGATTTTTCTAAAATAGCCCCATGTGGGAGAATATCCTCAACAACATCATGATTGCTCAACTTTCTAACTAAGAAGTCATTCTTTCATGCCATTTGAATATTCTTTTTTTGACTAAACACATCTTTTTGAGCTTCACTCAAGTCTAATGTTCTGCTATAGGTTCTTGGGACAGAGGACTTGAATGCTTATCTAGCTAAATACCGTTTAGAGCTAGACCCACAACTCGAGGCGATGGTTGGGAGGTACCAATTCACTCTTTCTGATTCATCATCCTATTGTTTTCTCTTGTTAGTAACTTGATTTGACCATGGTTGTCCTTGATAAATTGATCAAACTAACTTGATTTGACCAGTTTTTGATCCATGACCTAGCAAAGAAGCACCTTGTTAATGAGGTTAGTTGACTATATTTAAGTTCTTTATTTTAGTATTTAAGTTGTATTGTTGTTGCTGCTGCTGTATCTTTGATGAACTTGTGCATGTGAATTGGTTGTTTTAGCTGAAGTATCCTGAGAGCTGCTTGCGATTTGAGTATGATCCCAAATTTCCAATCAGGGGTCTGTAGTATGATAAACTCAATGGATGCCTCCTGAAACTCGATTTCTTTGGATTCATAGAGCTAGATGGTTGCTTTTTCGGACGTCAAAAGGTAACAAATTTATTTATGTGCCGTAGAAATGTACGGAATCTTGCACCTAGTGAAGTTGACTTGTTCTTTTAAATTTTTTTTAATGCCTTATAGATACTCAAAACTCAATAGCATAAACATTTTGTCTCTTTCTGCAGCTAAATTTTTTGTTGTTGCTGATCAGTCGTGTTATGGGTCTTCTACATAGTGGTGTTTCTCGAAGCTCCTATATATTTGTGTTTCCTTCAACCTTAACATCGTTCTGATGTCATTTCTTTTCTCAACATCATCGGTTTTCTATATAATGAAGATCAATATATTGAGATATATTAATAGAAATTTGGCTGATTTATCATTATCTTCTAATTAACTGTTCTGTTTCTGTTGGTGTAAAAGCAAATGATTTGAGACCTTAATTATTCTTCGAGAGCGGAACTTCATACTAAACTTTGTGAAACTCAAAAGAAAAATGAGTCACTTAAAAGTCGCATTGACGGAATGGAGGTAGAACTTCGAGCAATTAAGGAAATGCTACAACAACAATTCAATGCTCCTCCACCATCGACTCGATCTGAAGAGTAAGAAACACAATCTTAATATTGTTAATAGTAATTATCCAAAAGCATTTTTCATTTAAATTTTCTAAAATATTATTTTTTATTTCAAGAAGTTTCACATATGTCTTATATTATTTTAGTAATGTTGTAATAATATTTACTTTGGTCTTTTGCAGATAACTGAAGATGTACGTATTTGAGCAAAGAGGATCGTCTTGAAGCCAACAGACTAGATTTCCAATTATTTTTTTTCTGTTCTTCTTTCGAAACACAATGAAACATATATGGCAACTTTTAATTTTCTTTTTCAGTCGTCATTTAAGTTTATTTTGGAGTTGTTACTTTTAATTTAGTAAATATTTTGGCAACTTTATATGTAGACTTGAAATGGTGTGTATGTGATGGTTGCATGTTTGATGACAATACTTTTGATAATTATTTTGACAAAATGGTGTGTATGTGAATGTAGTTTTAATTGAATGTAATGTCTTCTCTATTGTATTTGTTGATATATGATTTAATGGTAATATATATGCTGTATTATTATACATTTATTAGCGACCAAAATACTGGTCGTTATTATTATACCTTTTTCAAAACGTACATTTTTTAGCGACCAAAATACTGGTCGTTATTATTATACCCTTTTTCTAAAGGTTTACTTTTAGCCACGACAATTTTAGTCGTTATTGTCATATTATTTCGTAATAATTTAATTATTAGCGACGAAAATATTGGTCGTTAAAGTTTCAATCTTCTAAATCATTAAGCTTATTAGCGACGACGAATAGGTCGTTATTGTTGCATACTGATTAACGACCGGAGATTTCTCCGTCGTTAAAAAGCAATAACGACCGGTTTTTCTAAACCGTCGTTAATTCTTTTAGTAAGAGAAGCTATAACGACGGGTGACGACGAAATTTTATTCCGTCGTTATTTGTTTTTAACGACGAAAAATGGAACAATAATGACGATTTTTCCTTTCGTTACTGGGCAATTTTCTTGTAGTGATTACTGTCGTGGGTATACGGGTTACCTCCGAAGAGACGTGGAGCATGAGGGGTACTTCAGGATAGTGCTGCAACTTCTATGAGGGAAGAAGTTGTTTGCCAAGTTGAGAGAGAAAGTTTGCTTTCTGACTTCGGGAGGTTTTGTACCTGGTCTATATTAGCGACGGAGTTAAAGCTGAGGAAGATAAAAGCTTTGATGTAGATGTTGCCAACCTTAAAGAGAGAATTATGTTATTCATGGATCCTCCAACCTAAGGTACTTGGATACTTAGGAAGTTGGGGTTGAGGTAACGCCGGTGGATAGAATTTGTAAGGATGTATGATTGCTTTATTCCGGCGAAGACATTATGTTCAGTTACGCCCTGTTTAGGCGAGCAGTGTAACCTTGGAAATTGAGTGCCAGAATTGAGAGAAGGTTCTCGAGGTTGAAAGTCTTTCCCTGTTAAGGGATGTGAAATATGTATAGTGGAACTGGAGTTTTTGTGGCTAAGGAGCAACAGAGGGATTTTGCCTTTAGGAGGCTTAAACTTCGGTTTTATGAGACCTCGAATCGAGGAAACCACCAGCCGCAGAGTTATTTATAGAATTGAGTTATACGAGGTGTGGGTCCTCGAGTAATGATCAGGCTGGAAGAAGTCTTTTTGAACCCTCGCATGTTTTGTACTTTCCCTTCCTTGGAGATGGACGAGGATTGCGTTATCGGTTCGACCGATGCAATTCTTGCTGGTGAAATCGAAGAATTTTTGCAGTCGAATTATACCTTTGGAGAAGGTTCAGTGTAGTCAGCATGAGGAGTGAGAGTGACCACCTGATAGCCTGAGGATGAGTTCAGGATCTCCTATCCCTTTTGTTTTTGAAATACCCTCCTAAGTATGGATTTAGTTGGGTTTCGATGACGAAACCCTTTTTAAGGGGGGGAGAGTGTAGAATACCGGGATTTGGAAGACGCACCGATCTTGTAAGATGGTGTGGTGCGGAGGAGATCTGTAGTAACCATGATTTTAAAATCCAGAATTCAGGTTTAAATAATTTCCAGAATTATTTAAATAGCAAAAATTAGTAGATAGTAGTGCAATAGTGGCCCTAAAATGTCGACTTTTGATCGGGGTCTGATCTGGAAAATCCGAGATCACCATTGCGATCGTCTCGTCGAAACATAGAAGTTTCATATTCATATGTTTTCGATCCGACGGTCGGATCTTCCAGAAATCAGAAATCAAAAAGCGGGCCCCGCGACTTAAAGTGAATAGTAACCCTCGGTTTTTAATCCCTCGCTTTCACTAATGGCCGAACCACTATCTAGAGTTTTAACCTAGAGGTATGAGTAATGGATCCTAGCTATTTTCGACGTTCTGAGCGCAATGGCACTGACGGATTTCGCGTTTGGCGACCCGGGTGCATCGAAGTGCGTGCCACGCGCTATATTGAGTCGAACTTTATGGAACGACTTTTAATCCGGGCGTCGAACGAACCAAACAAACACGCTACCTGACAGGTCTCGACGAGCCGGACGTCGTGGCGAAGTCCGCTTCGCAAAACGGCGACCGGATTGTCTCGAAATGCGTGAAAGGTGCCGAAAAAGCGGGTATTTTTGAAGAAACCTTAATATTTTATGTATCAAAATTAACAAGCTTAATTCACTAAGGTTCTGAATGCAATTGTGAGCTACAGCTGGGTCCTTAAGGCTTAGGGTTTCTTGTACAAGGGTTATTTTGCAAAATTGCAAAATCTAGCATTTATGCAAAGGTGTCTCTTGGTCTGCCCGTGGAGGTTACACGAGGTGGCTCTTGGGATTTCCTAACTCCCAAGAGTTATTCCTCATAAGCCTCGGATGCTGGGGTGGCCGAGGGAGATCACCCCATTGAAAAAAAATCCGAGTGAGAGAGAAGGGTGAGGATTGGAGAGAAGTTGCTCCAACTAGGGTTCCTGGACTTCTGGGAGTTCTTCTGCTTCCAGGTGAGCAAACCCGAGCTTGCTGGAGGCTGCGCGTGGCCGTGGAGAGAACCGGCTTCTTCCTCATCTTCTCCAACTCCGGCGAGGTGAGTCCTGTACATGTGTCCGGCGGTGGGAAGCCTCGCCGGCGCCGGAGCAACAAGCTCAGCCGAAGAGGTCATCTTCCCCAAACTAGGGCACTTCCGCACCACCTCCACACAGCATCAAAACACTCCAAATTTGGAGGGAAGCAAGAACAGGTCAATAGGAAGAAGACCATCTTATTGGGTCGAGGGGTATCCACCCATGCTTTTGCATGGCAACCATGCAGCCCGAAATGGTGGGTGCCATGGTTGACCCGAGTTTGAGGCCGTTAATGGCGGCCGGCCGTCCGGCGATCTCCGACGACAGGGACATGGCCAGAGCTTCTCAAAAGCTTGCTAGAAAGCTTGTGGTGCTGTTCTTTGCACCTTAAAGCGGACAATAGCAAAGTTGCCATTGTTGAAGAAAGCTCGAAATGGAGCTTTGCTCCACCGCCGTCGCCGCCGTGTTTTGTTGCCGGCCACTGGCACAGAAAGTTTTCTTGAGTGATTTAGCACCTAGTTGGCCAAGTCATTTGATCCCAGATGCCTTAGGTTGCTGGTCACGAATTTCAAAGCAATGGAGTCATCTTTTCCACCTTGCCCGCAGCCAACCATGGGTGCAAAGATGCCCCAGGCTTGCAGGAGTTGTAGAGGAAGTTATGTGGAAACTTTCCTTCCAAGTTTGAGGGCTTAAGGTGCAGAATTGGCTGAGAACCAACTCGGGGAAGTTGTTGTGAAGCTTTGTATATATGGAGGGTCACAGGTTGCCTCAGCTAACCACTTTACCGGTAAAGTACACCGCTACGGGGGATCAGTCCGCTAGTGTACGTGAAGAACAACGGTGCGGGCGAATCATGTGCAAATGCTCAAACTGGCGGTCCACTGACCGGGTAATCGGCAACAAGCCGGGAAATCCCCACTGGGATGCAATAACCAAATCAACTGAATCTCAACTCATATGCAAGACCAAGGCAAATCTCAACTCAGCATAAGCTCAACCGAAAAACACAACTCAATCATGCAGACCAACCAAATAATACAAAACTTAAACACATATTTTTAAGAAAACTGTTTTGAAAAGTCCACACCCCGAAGAGCATTGCCCTCGTCCTATCAAACAAGAACAGACTCAGGCGACACTACGAAGCTTGGGTTTCCAAACCTCGCAGAGCAATTGCCTTTGTCCTATCAAACAAGAACAGACTCCGGCGACCCTACGAAGCTCGGTAAAAACATCAGTTAAACAAATCTATGTGCTCAGCAGTGTATCATTTGATCGACAGGACAAACAGGCTTACTCATCAACCATGGAAATGTTCCAAGATAAGATATAAATACCAGATGCACTAAGAATAATCATGTAAGGCAGAATAGAACTGATAACAGGCGTAGCTCAACTATCAGATGACCAAACAGGCATGGCAATATGTAGAGCAATAATATAACCACTGGAAACAGCTAATCAGCAGATATGGTAAAGATCAATAAAGAAGATCATAATCAGGCATAAAGCAGGTATGACGTAGCAAATAACTGAATCAAAGGAAGGGCAGGCTCAAGCATTGGTAGATCAATATAATAATCAAGCATAGGAGTGCAACTACGAAATGGCCAATCAGTCAAAGCAACTAACAGTAATATATATTGTAACCAAAGGCAGACAGGCTCAAGATAAACTAGGTTACCAAAAACAGGAGTCCAACCAATACCGTACACCGAGGGCCGAAAAGATCTCGGACCGAAGTTAAACGTGCCATGGTTGACCCGAGTTTGAGGCCGTTAATGGCGGCCGGCCGTCCGGCGATCTCCGACGACAGGGACATGGCCAGAGCTTCTCAAAAGCTTGCTAGAAAGCTTGTGGTGCTGTTCTTTGCACCTTAAAGCGGACAATAGCAAAGTTGCCATTGTTGAAGAAAGCTCGAAATGGAGCTTTGCTCCACCGCCGTCGCCGCCGTGTTTTGTTGCCGGCCACTGGCACAGAAAGTTTTCTTGAGTGATTTAGCACCTAGTTGGCCAAGTCATTTGATCCCAGATGCCTTAGGTTGCTGGTCACGAATTTCAAAGCAATGGAGTCATCTTTTCCACCTTGCCCGCAGCCAACCATGGGTGCAAAGATGCCCCAGGCTTGCAGGAGTTGTAGAGGAAGTTATGTGGAAACTTTCCTTCCAAGTTTGAGGGCTTAAGGTGCAGAATTGGCTGAGAACCAACTCGGGGAAGTTGTTGTGAAGCTTTGTATATTGGGTCGAGGGGTATCCACCCATGCTTTTGCATGGCAACCATGCAGCCCGAAATGGTGGGTGCCATGGTTGACCCGAGTTTGAGGCCGTTAATGGCGGCCGGCCGTCCGGCGATCTCCGACGACAGGGACATGGCCAGAGCTTCTCAAAAGCTTGCTAGAAAGCTTGTGGTGCTGTTCTTTGCACCTTAAAGCGGACAATAGCAAAGTTGCCATTGTTGAAGAAAGCTCGAAATGGAGCTTTGCTCCACCGCCGTCGCCGCCGTGTTTTGTTGCCGGCCACTGGCACAGAAAGTTTTCTTGAGTGATTTAGCACCTAGTTGGCCAAGTCATTTGATCCCAGATGCCTTAGGTTGGCAGACAGGCTCAAGATAAACTAGGTTACCAAAAACAGGAGTCCAACCAATACCGTACACCGAGGGCCGAAAAGATCTCGGACCGAAGTTAAACCCACCTGATAAATCGCAGGCGACTATTTGTATCGACAGATCACTTGAAAACCAGATGTAGATCGAACAGACCTGAATTAAACATATTGTTCAGGAATTAACTTAACTTTTAATCTAACAGTTTCAAATCAACTTAAAACCTCTTTTTAGCACTGTTTTCGCTCGTTCTTTTTACTGGAAATTCATTTTAACGAACCGTCACTTCCAGCAGGTGACATTTATCTTGCTGAACACCGTGCTCACCAATTTGCGGCAGCACGGAACCCGAGGAAAACTTCGGGTCATAAAACTCTCCTCTAACATAGCCCTTTTTGCATTTTGTTTCTCCGAGACTTCCAACTCTGTTTTTAACGCGAGCATCGCGTTCAGTGACCCCAAAATACCCAGGAGTACACTTTTACAATTTTCCAAACAGACCCTAACACTGTTTTAATCAATTATTGCATTAAGGCTTGGTTATGACTCATCTTTGAATCCACATATTTCCAGACAAAACTTTCTATATCAAACCATCTCTGGATAATGCCAGGATCACAGGGCTTGCCCTAGATGCAGCCCAGGTTTGCTGGTTCAACCCGAACCAAGCCCTTGCTCTCACATAAGTTCATAATGCACCAACCACTTGTCCACACAGATCAAGATTGATCTGAAGTGAGCATCAAGCTCAGGGGACCTTCCTGAGTAAGTTTGATATACAACTTGAAG